>JANAVB010040039.1:0-722500 GCA_029216955.1 Iris pallida
TGCACATTGTCCTATATGGAACTATGCATCTGTCCCTCATGTAGAGTGTCCTACACACATACATTGTCCTGCCTCACTGCAACCTGTACAGGAAGAGCCAGATCTGAATTGAGTTCAGGTAATGAACATTAAGTTCAGATTTGAGCTTTCACTGCTCACCCTTTTGGTTCATCCTGTATTAGCCATATTGTATTGCCTGCATACCCCTTCATGCATACCCTACTTGCAAATCATTAAGTTTAGAGTATGAGCCTTAGCCATATGTGCAGCCCACTTATGTTCTTTCCCTTCATTTAATTACAGTCCCATTCTTGCCTATTTATTGAACTCAGTCACACATACACATTGGTTCAGCCCCATCCATTTTGTTCTATCCATTAGAGAGCTGTCAATTTGTTTACTGTTAGTCTTGGACATTGAGTTGTTTTATCCATCATGAGAGAAGGATTTGTATTCATTCCCAATTTTCCTTTTTGATAGGTAATGTATGCCTAACAGAACACAATGTAAGCACACCCACATATTGAACTATATAGTACATTACTCAAACACACCCTATAGTCCTGTCACTCATTCATGCACACATGTTAGTCACACACACAACACTGTTTTCCTATTACACTAATTGACACACACACATATGCCTATCCCTCTAAATGTATATATATATATATATATATAAAATAAAAAAATAAAAATAAAATATATATATATATATATATATATATATATATATATATTCTTGTAAAAAAAAAATATATATATATTCTTGTATAATATGTATATTTATATAAGTATGACATTTATATTAATTTATATGTATAATATGTGTGGACAATATATATGGCATACAACCTATGGTTCCTATGATGTGGCATGTGTGTATATGACATGTATACACATGTGGAATGTGTGTTGTTGGCTTGCATAGCCTTGAAATGATGTGTGCTTGCTAGGACAGACGTGGCTAGGCCTAGTGAGACTTGATGGACTTGGGTTGACCAAGAGTGACCAAGTTTGACTTGGACCTAGTTTGACTTAGACAGTTGACCAAGTTTGACTTAGAGTTGACTTTGACCTGGATTGACCCAGAAATCATGTAGATTGCATAGTAGGTTTTATTTATCGTATTTTAAACACATTATAACCCATACTTCTCTATTTAGGACATTGTGACTCCGGTGCAGACATCTGATATTACATTACTCTTTTCAGAGTATCAGGCGAGTACATTCTCTGATAGTTCTTTCATTTATTTGATGATTACTGTGATTCAGTTCTAGTATAGTTCTATTTGATTCTCTGTCACAACATGTATTAATATTTTAGATTCATTTATTCGTAATACATGTACTTGATTTGTCTAACCCTATTACTCGAATCACTCACAAGACTCATCTACTCGAAATACCTACAAGTATTAAATGTACAAATCATATAAGAATCATCATTACAAGAACGATAGCCATCGCTGCTGGGCCCGGTATGCGATGTGCCGTGTTCAACAAGAATCACCAAACAAGAATGATAGCCATCGCCGCTTGGCCGAGCGTGCGATGTGCCGTATTACAAGAATGATCGCCATCACCGCTTGGCCGAGCGTGCGATGTGCCGTACTCATTACAAGAATCACCTACAAGGATTAGTGTACAAGAATCTTACAAGAATCACTTCACTCATATCATTGAGAAGAATCATCTACTAGAATCATCATGTACAAGAATCATTTACTAGACTCAATTGTATTAGACTCACATTGGGATTACACTCAACTTACATTGTACAAACTGGACTTATAACATGTTACCCTAGTTCAGCTAGATCTTATTTTGCAGCCTTCTTTGCCATCATTCTTCTTTTATTTCATTACCTTACTTTCCTTATACCTTTGCTATTTCTCTACATCGTTACCTGTATAAAACTGCCATTATCATCAATATAACTGTCTATAACTACTTTATAGTATTTGTCATTACTTGGATTTTCTGGATGAGATGTGCTCGTTCCTGTCCTGACTGGACCTGTTGAAATTTTACAGATGATTGCCCTGAGGACACATGCCCTACATATTATGGACCCGGAGACGGGATGACTACCTTTGGCCCTGATACTCAGGAGTGATCGGGATTTAGTTTAGTAGACTAGCATTGTTTCTATATTGAACTTGTTATAGAAGTTTTTAGACTTGTGTAGTATTTGAGATTTGTTGAGAGTTGTTATTATTTAGTAGTTGTTCTTCTATTCTTAGTTTAATTCTTCTGTGTTTATCTTATCGTGCTTAGACTGTGATTGAGTTCAATATCTTATACTTGTCCTCCGTTCGGAGTTGATCATGATGAGTATATTATAATTGCGTGAGTTGCTGGTTAGATAGTAACCTAGGACAGCGCTCTACTGCCGACACTGCGGCGTAGGCTGGGCGTCGTTACGTATTCGTACCCTCACAGTGGGTGCGGGTCGTGACACCGCCGCCCTCCATCGGGGGGTCATCTTCATCTTTGTCTATGTCGGCGAGAGCACATGGGGGGTTGTTAGGGTCTACGAAGCCTGCTTCTATAGCTTGTTGAAGTCTGTCCGTCGGGACTATACACTGCAGTGCGGGGACGTTCGGGAGATCTCTGCCGTAGGTGAAAGGGGATTCATCGGAGGGATCGGGATGAATGGTCGAAGCCATCTGATCGGCTCTTCCATCGCTCGGGGATGAGTGGTTAGTTTGATATGGGCCAGTGGGCTTCTTGATGACCTCGGGAGGGGACGAGATTCGTTAGGGATGCTTCTGAGGAGGGTTTGACGGGATATCGGTGAGGATGTTGAACTGGTTATTGAGAAGGATGCCCGGGGGATCTTGGGGGATGATGGCGTTGTTCGAAGGAGATCGGAGGCTGGGGGAGCTATCACTCTCTGCGAAATGAGAGTCAGAGTTAGGCAGAGGGAGAATGGGAGTTGTGGAAATGAGTTGAACTGTCTTCCGGGAGTGCTGTTTGCGGGGGGTTCTCTACTGAAGCTCCGGATGGGCTTTGAAACAAAGCCTAGTGTGGTGTCCTATATAGTGATAGTGCCTGCAGAAGATTATGTTGTTGTCGTACTCCATGTTTTGGAGGTGTGATCGTCCCCCGAGATCAATGTCACGACCCGCACCCACTGTGAGGGTACGAGTACGTAACAGCGTCCAGCCTACGCCGCAGTGTCGGCGGTAGAACGCTGTTCTAAGTCTCTAACTAACCATCAACTCATGCAGTATATAATGTACTCATCATGATCAACTCCGAACGGAGGACAAGTATAAGATATGGTGTAACTCAATCACAGTCTAAGCACGATAAGATAACACATAAATATCACTAAGAAATTGAAGACAACAAAACTACTAGGCTTAATTGCACTTTGCTACCCTCAACTATTACCATTTTTCAACTTTGTACCCTAAACTATTTTTTGTAACAATTTGGTACCCAGATATTATTTTGGACTAAAATGCCCCTACCCCTACCCCTAACCCTCCCCCCCTGCACGCTCCGGCCGCCCCCCCTGCACACTCCGGCCGCCCCCCCTGCTAGCTCCGCCCCCCCGCCCCCCCCCTGCTCACTCCGGTCGCCCGCCCGCCCCCGCCTCTCCCCTAGGCCGCGGCAACACGGGAGGAGGGGGGCTGGAGAGGGAGGGCGGGGCGGGAGGCGGGGCAGGGGGTGGCCGAAGGTAGCAGGGGGGGTGGGGGGCGGGCGGAGCTAGCAGGGGGGGTGGGGCGGCCAGAGCTAGCAGGGGGGGTGGCCGGAGTGGGGAAGGGGGTGGAGGGAAGGAAGAGGGAAGGGCATTTTCGGAATTTTTGAAAAATTAGGTATCAAGTTGAAAAAAAATAATAGTTGAGGTACCAATTTGTTACGAAAAAAAGTTTATGGTATCAAGTTGAAAAGGCGGAATAGTTGAGGGCAGCAAAGTGCAATTAAGCCAAACTACTAATATAATAACAACAAACTCAAAAATCTCAATACATCTCAAGTCTCAAATCACTATATACAACACCAGTTCTAAACAGGAAAACTAAAATAAGACAGACTAACTAAACTCCTGATCACTCCTGAGTGTCGGGGCCATAGGTAGCTAAGCCATCTCCTCAGTAAAATGTAGGGCATGTGTCCTCAGGGCAATCATCTGTAAAATTTTCAACAGGTCCAGTTAGGACAGGAACGAGCACATCTTATCTAGAAAACCCAAGTAAATGACAGAGAACTATAAAGCAGTTATAGACAGTTATATTGATGAAAATGGTAGCTTGTATTCAGGTGACGGTAAGAAAGACAGATAAAGTGCAAGGAAAGTAAATACTAAACTAGAGAAGAATCATAGCAATGAAGACTACAAAAATAGAACTAGCTGAACCAGGGTAATATGATATAAAGTCCAGACAACAATGTAGACCCGTGTAACTCCAATGAAGTCCAGTACAGGATGAATCTCATACAAGATGAATCCAGTAAGGGACGATTCCAGTTATAGTGATAAATGATTTCAGGGTGAGTCCAGCCTATACTCTAGCAGTGTATTTTAAAATACTGAGATCGACATGTAAACGGCTGTGGATAATTCGGCACACCTCTCACTGATCAGGCAAGAGATGGCTATCATTCCAGTAGATTCTAGTAGGGGTGATTCCAGTAATGGGGTATGTCTACATGTCTTACTCTAGTATTTTCCCTCCCAGCATGTGAATCCAGAATTCCGACACAATAATTCAAGATGAGTCCAGCCAAAATATAATGATACCAGTAAGTGATTCCAGTAAATGATTCCAATAAATGATTCCAACAGGTGATTCCAGTAATAGAAGCCGGAAATGATGATACCAGTAATAGAGGCCAGATAAAAAATGTGTGTCGTATACATGAATCCAGTAATATCCACACGTGTTGTAACAGAGAATCGCATACAACTAACTAGAACTGAAATACAGTAATTGACAAGTAAATAAGAGAACTATCAGAGAATGTACTCGCCTGATACTCTAAAAAGGTAGTGTAATGTCAGATGTCTGTACCAGAGTCACAATGTCCAAAATAGAGCAGTACAGGTTATAATATGCTTAAAATAAGACAAATGATGTTTATGATGCAATCTACATGATTTCTAGGCCAATCTAGGTCAAAGTCAACTCTAAGTCAAACCTGGTCAACTGTCTAGGTCAAACTAGGTCTAAGTCAAACTTGGTCAACTCTGGCTCGACCCAAGTAAACTACAATAGTCAAACTAGGTCAACTTAGTCTAGTCAAGTCTCACTAGGCCTAACCAAGCTTAGATTAGTAAGCACACATCAAAACTGGGCTATACAAGCCAACAACACATATTGACTGGGCATTCATGCCATAAACATAAGTTAGAAGCCATAGGCTATAGGCCATAGGCAAAATAACACACATTTCACACACAAGGTCTACTCTCACATATTTATCCATAAAAATATCTAATCTATAGAAATAGCACACATTATCACACATATAGGCCACCTTATGCATATAGGCAATATATATATATATATATATATATATAAATATATATATATATATATATATATATATATATATTAACATATAGTGATAAAGAGAGGATACATGTGAGCATGTGTGATACAAGGAAATTTGTGAACAGTGATGTGTGGAGTGTTTAAGGTGGCAGTGAGTGAAACATAGAGTGATTTAGGCATGAATGTGTGATAAGGTGTGAGAGTGTGTACCATATGTTACCACATGATAGTGGTGGTTGTGTCACATGTGTGTGTATATAGAATCTGTGGATAGGGATATGGAATGATTGGAAAAATAGTATAAAATCTGTGAGTGTGAGCATGGTGTGTGATACTACATGAGTGAAGTTGTGTGTGAACACTTGTGTTCTCTGTGACAGTCTAGTTTAGATTGTGTGTGTGTGTAGATGAGTGTCCAACTAGTTGGCAATCTCAGAAATTTGGAATTAATGTAATGTGTGTGTGTAAACAGTGAGATGTGAGTGATAATGTGTCTCAGTTGTGACAGGAAGGACAGGGTGTCAATGAGGAATGTGGCATGGTGATTAAGCATGGAAAAAAACATGGTTTGAACTCATATACAACTCAGGATTTACCATAGCCTAACAGGGCAGTGACAGTTCAGATGTGTAGATCAATGTTCAAGGTTGGACAACATATTACCATGGTAATCCTGAACAGTACAAATAATAGGGACTGAACATCATAAACAGTCAAAAAAAACATAACCAATTTCAGGATTATTGATAGTATAACAGGGAAGCAATATAAACTCAGTTTGAATGAAACAGTGTGCAGGTGCAAGTGTCAAGCCAATGTGTCATATAGGATGTGTGTGTGGGTGATATATGAATTTATAGGCTATTCTCAGTTTAGGTGCAAGGGGTGTGTGTGTGCTTGTATGTGTGGCAGTAACCAGTGGTAGAAATCAGAGAGTGAACATGTGGTTCAATATGATGTGTATGCAGGACTTAGGATATGGTGTGTGATAGAAATCAGTGTGATATATAGGAGTTTCAGTTCATTACAAAGTGTGTGTCAAGGTGCAGGAAGGAAAATCTGTGTGTGTATACATGTGTGGAGGGTGTGTGAATATACATTGAGTGTACAGTGAACAGGAAATGTCAGTTTGAAACCCCATGTCGAACTCCCTTACCTAACCCAACACAACCATATGAAATCCATCACTAACTAATACAATGTAACTTTAATCATGGCAATTTAAGCACTAACAATTCAGTTTAAAAATAGAATCAATAATCAGGAAATTCGAACAGTTCTTATATATCTAAACTTAGGGATTGAAACAATCAAAACTAACATTTATATATCAGGAAAATCAGGACCCTACAAATTTCGAACCCCACATTGAAAACCAATATATTTCATGAAACCAAAATTGAACTAACATCAACCTAGGTATGTATGAACTCAATTTAATCCTGAAACATCATAAAAAAAATAGTAAACTGAACAGTACAATGTGTATCAGAAATTAGGAAGTTCATACCCATATCGAAATCCCATTCAAAGGGCAAAAACCCGAATCCAACATGAAATACCCAACTAGCAGTATCCAATACACATGTAGGAATTATTTTGTGGAGATTAAACATCAATTAAAATGGGTTAAACTGGGAATCAATCTCAGAAATTTAAAACTGAAGTGCGTATCAGAGCAAAAGGGAAATGTCGAAATTCGAATACAGAAACAAGTTAATACACCAAGATGAGGGTTGGTAAATCATGTTACATATGTGCAGGTGTCCCTCGAGTCCTCTCGTGTCACCCAGGGTCGGATACGGCGTATCCACACGTCAAGAACCACTCTCGTGCACACACAGACACGCTGTCTCGTGCACGCGTGCACTCGTGTCTAGGACACGACACACGACATGACACAACACGTGGGTGTGCACCTACGTTCGCCGAGGGTAGGGCCACCTCACAGACACCCTGCACTATGTCCACGAGACTCCAGGACGCGACACAGAGCCCGTGACAGCGCGCGGATTGCCGCTGTGCACTCGCAGTGCGTGCCCAGTGCGGGCACGATTGCTCCACGTATACACAACCATATGCTTCCAAATTTTGGGAGCACGATCTCAGATGTTGCCCCTCACTTTCCATAAAAATTAACGTGTCTACGTGTCCTGTGTCGGGAGTTCTCAGCCCAGTGATGCAGGACACAGTGTACGTGTGTGGACAGCGTGTCCAACACAAATTTTTGACACAATAGGACACTAAAATACCAGACACCCTTCACAGAAAATAAACTACACACCTAGATCTAGAACTATATTCAAATAGATTTGTAAAATTTGCAAATCGAAATGGTTCGGGCATTTCGTCGAACACCTAGCTATTAGGTTCGATACGTGTCCGATATGGACACGTAGCCTAATGCAAATGACCCGAAATTCCCCCAGAAATTAGGGGACACCTATTCCTAAACCATCATGCAAGGAAATCACAAAAATAATGCAATTTAAAGGGTTTTACCTATAGGTGCAAAATTGCAAGAAAGCTCCAAATGGGGGGTGTTCCTCTTGATGGCCAAATGTTCCAATTGAGCCCAAAACTGAGGTTAACCTCCAAAAATATTAAATATACAAAAATTAGAACATAATGCAAAAGACTAGGATGAAAAAGGAGATCAAATGAATAAATGGAAATTTTTGGAAGGGGAAAGAATACCTCTCTTTTCTCCAAGTGTAGGAATGATAAAAAGAGGCAAGCCCTAATGAACAAGTGTTTAAATAGGGTGGGGATCCCTATGTGGCTGCTCTTAGGTTCAATAATTAGGGTTAGGGTTCACTAAATGGCCCATAGGCTTAAGTCATGATCAATTAAACCATTGAGTCATAAGTCATTTCATGAATTCACAAGCCATGACTAAAATCCACTAAACCAAATCATCATTCTAAACTATTCTCTAATGACTAAAATAAGTTAACTCAAGTTAGGCTACGGTTACAATAGCTAGGATTAGGTTCTAGACTAGTCTACAAGTCTCTATAAGTCAAAGCTCAAACTAGGAATCACCAATTCATTAAATCACCAAATAATTCAATAAGTCAAAATGACCAAATTACCCCTAGGCTAAAAATGATAATTAATCATCTATATGACATGGTTAGGCTCTAGGTCATGCAGTCTCTCAGGTTTCACTAGCAGCACGTCAAAATCATAAGTCATGACTTAAACCAGTTTTTAAATAATTTAAAAATAATTAAAAATCACAAAAAATCATAATATGAAACAAATATTAATAATTAATAATTATAATTACAAAATTTCAAAAACCTTCATCTGGAAAACTGGGTGTTACAATCCTATCCACCTTAGAAAAATGTTGTCCTCGAAATTAAAATGATCGCATCCCTACTAGGTCAAACTCCCAGCAAATCAAAGTCGAAGCAACACAATCCTACTGGTCGTGATTTTACGGTCTCGAACAGGGTAGCTATGCTATCTAGGCAATCACAAGCAATATTATGGCAGGTACTAATGGAATCGCACAACAAGATGGAAAAAAGAACAGGAAGACAGACATGCTAACCCGTCACCCGTAGCGTCGGTCTACTCGACTGTCAGCACAGAAGCCCTGCCCCTCTGGGGTGTATCCCTCTGTTGGTGTGGGGCATGGTGTCGCGCTACAGGTGGCCTAGCTCCCTCTATCCAATCCATGACACTTAAGTAATATCCACCCTGATATTCTACTCAATTTCTCTAGGGTACCATCTATATAGTATCTATCCTGCAATCTAATAATCATACCCGTCTATCCAGAACCTTGTCACCAGAATCCTTGTCACACCAGTAAGTATGGCTGCGATAATCCATAGAGTCCACAACTAATATACATACATCTAGAATCATGGTATTTAAAATTTTTGCATTGCCGCTAGCTTGGCTGCAAAAACCTTAAATTCCCACACCCGAGAAATATATCCAAAATCAGACTCTATCTCATCGCCCAACCAACTGATATGGCTGTAGAAGACTCTAGATTCCATGACTGAGGTAACCTAGCCCATAATGTTATCTTGGTAGAAAATTAAGTCAATAATGAATACCAAGAATCCAATTCAACGATGAACAAGGAAGATAGACAGGTACTGTCAGAATCAAATTTTGAGATAGTTTATAATGAGATTCTCAAGGGTCATCCAGGAATCTTCTCAAGTAGTCTTAACTGTGATTGAGTGCCTCTCCGGTAAAGCCTATCTCTCAATCCTATTGCAGGCTCGCAGCAGTACAACTAAGTCGCCGTACTACCACGATATCGCACTAATGCGACTCTCGACCTGCATGGGCCACTACTAAAAATGTGTCACGACCCGTACCCACTGTGAGGGTACGAGTACGTAATAGCATCCAGCCTACGCCGCAGTGTCGGCGGTTGAACGCTGTTCTAAGTCTCTAACTAACCATCAACTCATGCAGTATATAATGTACTCATCATGATCAACTCCGAACGGAGGACAAGTATAAGATATGAGTAACTCAATCACAGTCTAAGCACGATAAGATAACACAAAAATATCACTAAGAAATTGAAGACAACAAAACTACTAATATATAACAACAAACTCAAAAATCTCAATACATCTCAAGTCTCAAATCTCTATATACAACACCAGTTCTAAACAGGAAAACTAAAACAAAACAGACTAACTAAACTTCCGATCACTCCTGAGTGTCGGGTCCCTAGGTAGCTAAGCCATCTCCTCAGTAAAATGTAGGGCATGTGTCCTCAGGACAATCATCTGTAAAATTTTCAACAGGTCCAGTCAGGACAGGAATGAGCACATCTCATCTATAAAACCAAAGTAAATGACAGAGAACTATAAAGCAGTTATAGACAGTTATATTGATAAAAATGGCAGTTTATATTCAGGTGATGGTAAGAAAGATAGATAAAGTGCAAGGAAAGTAAATACTAAACAAGAGAAGAATCATAGCAATGAAGACTACAAAAATAGAACTAGCTGAACCAAGGTAATATGATATAAAGTCCAAACAACAGTGTAGACCAGTGTAACTCCAATGTAAGTCCAGTATAGGATGAATCTCATACAAGATGAATCCAGTAAGGGACGATTCCAGTTATAGTGATCAATGATTCCAGGGTGAGTCCAGCCTATACTCTAGCAGTATGTTTTAAAATACCGCGATCGACATGTAAACGGCTGTGGATAATCCGGCACACCTCTCACTGATCAGGCGAGAGATGGCTATCATTCCAGTAGATTCCAGTATGGGTGATTACAGTAATTGGGTATATCTACATGTCTTACACTAGTATTTCCCCTTCCAGCAAGTGAATCCAGAATTCTGATACAATAATTCAAAATGAGTCCAGCCAAAATATAATGATACCAGTAAATGATTCCAGTAAATGATTCCAGTAAATAATTCCAGTAGGTGATTCCAGTAATAGAAGTCGAAAATGATGATACCAGTAATAGAGGCCAGATAATAAATGTGTGTCGTATACATGAATCCAATAATATCTACACGTGTTGTAACAGAGAATCGCATACAACTAACTAGAACTAAAATATAGTAATTGACAAGTAAATGAGAGAACTATCAGAGAATGTACTCGCCTGATACTCTAAAAAGAGTAGTGTAATGTCAGATGTCTGCACCAGAGTCACAATGTCCTAAATAGAGCAGTACCGGTTATAATATGCTTAAAATAAGATAAATAATGTTTATGATGCAATCTATATGATTTCTAGGCCAATCTAGGTCAAAGTCAACTCTAAGTCAATCCTGGTCAACTGTCTTGGTCAAACTAGGTCTATGTCAAACTTGGTCAACTCTGGGTTGACCCAAGTTAACTACAATAGTCAAACTAGGTCAACTTAGTCTAGTCAAGTCTCACTAGGCCTAACCAAGCTTAGACTAGTAAGCACACATCAAAACTGGGCTATACAAGCCAACAACACATATTGACTGGGCATTCATGCCATAAACATAAGTTAGAAGCCATAAGCTATAGGCCATAGGCAAAATAACACACATTTCACACACAAGGTCTACTCTCACATATTTATCCATAAAAATATCTAATCTATAGAAATAGCACACATTATCACACATATAGGCTACCTTATGCATATAGGCAAAAAAATATATATATATTAACATATAGTGATAAAGAGAGGATACATGTGAGCATATGTGATACAAGGGAATTTGTGAACAGTGATGTGTGGAGTGTTTAAGGTGGCAGTGAGTGAAACATAGTGATATAGGCATGAATGTGTGATAGGGTGTGAGAGTGTGTACCATGTGTTACAACTTAATAGTGGTGGTTGTGTCACATGTGCGTGTATGTAGAATCTGTGGATAGGGATATGGAATGATTGGAAAAACAGTGTAAAATCTGTGAGTGTGAGCATGGTGTATGATACTACATGAGTGAAGTTGTGTGTGGACACTTGTGTTCTCTGTGACAGTCTAGTTTAGATTGTGTGTGTGTAGATGAGTGTCCAACTAGTTGGCAATCTCAAGAATTTGGAATTAATGTAATGTGTGTGTGTAAACAGTGAGATGTGAGTGATAATGTGTCTCAGTTGTGACAGGAAGGACAGGATGTCAATGAGGAATGTGGCATGGTGATTAAGCATGGAGAAAAATATGGTTTGAACTCATATACAACTCAAGATTTACAATAGCCTAATAGGGCAGTGACAGTTCAGATGTATAGATCAATGTTCAAGGTTGGACAACATATTACCATGGTAATCCTGAGCAGTACAAATAATAAGGACTGAACATCATTAACAGTCAGAAAAAACATAATCAATTTCAGGATTATTGACAGTGTAACAGGGAAGCAATATAAACTCAGATTGAATAAAACAGTGTGCAGGTGCAAGTGTCAAGCCAATGTGTCAAATAGGATGTGTGTGTGGGTAATATGTGAATTTATGGGCTGTTCTCAGTTTAGGTGCAAGGGGTGTGTGTGTACTTGTATGTGTGGCAGTAGCCAGTGGTAGGAATCAGAGAGTGAACATGTGGTTCAATGTGATGTGTGTGCAGGACTTAGGATAGGGTGTGTGACAGAAATCAGTGTAATATATAGGAGTTTCAGTTCATTACAAAGTGTGTGTCAAGGTGCAGGAAGGAAAATCTGTGTGTGTATACATGTGTGGAGGGTGTGTGAATATACATTGAGTGTACAGTGAACAGGAAATGTCAGTTTGAAACCACCTGTCGAACTCCCTTACCTAACCTAACACAACCATATGAAATCCATCACTAACTAATACAATGTAACTTTAATCATGGCAATTTAAGCACTAACAATTCAGTTTAAAAATAGAATCAAGAATCAGGAAATTCGAACAGTTCCTATATATCTAAACTTAGGGATTGAAACAATCAAAACTAACATTTATATATCAGAAAAATCAGGACCCTACAAATTTCGAACCACACATTAAAAACTAATACCTTTCATAAAACCAAAATTGAACTAACATCAACCTAGGTATGTATGAACTCAATGAACTGAATTAAATCCGAAAACGTCATAAAAAAATAGTAAACTGAACAGTGCAATGTGTATCAGAAATTAGGAAGTTCATACCCATATCGAAATCCCATTCAAAGGGCAAAAACCCGAATCCAACATGAAATACCCAACTAGCAGTATCCAATACACATGTAGGAATCAGTTTATGGTGATTAAACATCAATTAAAATGGGTTAAACTGGGAATCAATCTCAGAAATTTAAATCTGAAGTGCGTATCAGAGCAAAAGGGAAATATCGAAATTCGAATACAAAAACAAGTTAATACACCAAGATGAGGGTTGGTAAATCATGTTACATATGTGCAGGAGTCCCTCGAGTCCTCTCATGTCACCCAGGACCGGATACGGCGTGTCCACACGTCAAGAACCACTCTCGTGCACACACAGACACCCTGTCTCGTGCACGCGTGCACTCGTGTCTAGGAACGACACACGATACGACACAACACGTGGGTGTGCACTTCGCCTAGGGTAGGGCCACCTCACAGACACCCTGTACTGTGTCCACGAGACTCCAGGACGCGACACAGAGCCCGTGTCAGCGCACGGATTGCCGCTGTGCACGCGCAGCGCGTGCCCAGTACGGGCACGATTGCTCCACGTATACACAACCATATGCTCCCGAATTTTGGGAGCATGATCTCAGACGTTGCCCCTCCCTCCCCACAAAAATTAACGTGTCTACGTGTCCTGTGTCGGGAGTTCTCAGCCCCGTGATGCAGGACACATTGTACGTGTGTGCACAGCGTGTCCAACACAAATTTCTGACACAATAGGACACTAAAATACCGGACACCCTTCACAGAAAATAACCTACACACCTAGATCTAGGACTCTATTCAAATAGATTTGCAAAATTTGCAAATCGCAATGGTTCGGGCATTTCGTCGAACACCTAGCTATTAGGTTCGATACGTGTCCGATACGGACACGTAGCCTAATGCAAATGACATGAAATTCCTCCAGAAATTAGGGGACACCTATTCCTAAACCATCATACAAGGAAATCACAAAAATAATGCAATTTAAAGGGTTTTACCTATAGGTGCAAAATTACAAGAAAGCTCCAAATGGGGGGTGTTCCTCTTGATGGCCAAATGTTCCAATTGAGCCCAAAATTGAGATTAACCTCCAGAAATATTAAATATACAAAAATTAGAACCTAATGCAAAAGACTAGGATAAAAAAGGAGATTAAATGAATAAATGTGAATTTTTGGAAGGGGAAAGAATACCTCTCTTTTCTCCAAGTGTAAGAATGATAAAAAGAGGCAAGCCCTAATGAACAAGTGTTTAAATAGGGTAGGGATCCCTATGTGGCTGCTCTTAGGTTCAATAATTAGGGTTATGGTTCACTAAATGGCCCGTGGGCTTAAGTCATGATCAATTAAACCATTGAGTCATAAGTCATTTCATGAATTCACAAGCCATGACTAAAATCTACTAAACCAAATCCCCTCATTCTAAACTATTCTCTAATGACTAAAATAAGTTAACTCAAGTTTAGCTATGGTTACAATAGCTTGGATTAGGTTCTAAACTAGTCTACAAGTCTCTATAAGTCAAAGCTCAAACTAGGAATCACCAATTCATTAAATCACCAAATAATTCAATAAGTCAAAATGACCAAATTACCCCTAGGCTAAAAATGATAATTAATCATCCTAATGACATGGTTAGGCTCTAGGTCATGCAGTCTCTCAGGTTTCACTAGCAGCACATCAAAATCACAAGTCATGACTTAAACCAGTTTTTAAATAATTTAAAAATAATTAAAAATCACCAAAAATCATAATATGAAATAAATATCAATAATTAATAATTATAATTACAAAATTTCAAAATTACCCTCATCTGGAAAACTGGGTGTTACAATCAATCTGAATATGATTGGGTGGGTCTGGATATAGGTCTAGTTCTATGCATATCTTCGCGTAGTTGCCTTTGGATAAGGTGCAAGTTTCTTCTACGATCACCACCAGAGATTCGAAAGAGCTCGTGATTCTCTTGAGTGCTGCGAAAGTGAAGCAGACTAGGGGAAGGTTCAGTACGGTGATCCACGTCGAGATGATCACAGAGTCGACTGATGGGCTGAAGTCGGTAGACCACTTGGTAATCTTGACGTTGTGTGTTCCGATGCGAGTGGAGCCTTTGGCCCAAACTAAAGAGAAGTCAGGGTCAGAGGAAAGATAAAGGAGTAGGTGTTTGGAGTCTAACGGGGCTATCATGTAGGCAGAGATGAGTCCCCATCCTGCGATCACTTCTTGGACGACGGTAATCTTCGGGCACCTAGAGTGGAGCTTCAACACGAATATCTTCGCGAAGCTGGCAGAGAGGGAGGATATCTTTCTCGATGAGAATGAGACGCAAATGGGTTGTCCGTCGTCGGGATGCTGGAATTCGATGTCTGGCAAAACAGTGTCAATGGGGGGAGGAAAGAATGTCGTCCTGCGATCTAGTCTCAGGATCTCCCCGAAAGATTTCTTGGATGGGGCTTCCGAAGGAATGGGCGCATGGGCCGCGGAGGTGGACGCATGAACACTCATGATCATGAAAGGTGGCGCATGCTCGCCCGAAGGAGGAGGCGCATGCTTGACCAGATGGGGGGTGGGCGCATGAACACACATGCTCACGGGAGGTAGCACATGCTCGCCGAAAGAAGGAGGCACATGATCGACCAGGTGGGGGGCAGGACCCGAATTCGACTGTTCTAGAACGGACGCATGGTCGGCTGCGTGGTGGGGAGCCAGGTTAGGCGCTGTGAGCGCATGGCCATCCGTCAAAGTGGGAGTGCTTGATCGAGGGAGGGAGCGGGAAGAGCATAGCCATCCGATGCAGTGGGCGCATGGCTCCCATCGCAGAGGGTTGGCGTAGGGCATAAAAGGGGCACGTAGCCAACAATGGGCCATGAGCCAACCCTCGGGTCCATGGGCGCATAGCGGGAAGGTGGGGCATGGCCAACCCGTCCTACAACTTTCAGACCACTAAAGGGGGTATCTCGAATTTTGAATTTGAATTCGAGGAACGGCGGGGCATTGGAGGGCGTGAAAATTCGGGTCCCGCGAGAGATGGCAGCCCGGTGTCCCGGCTGCTCTGGGCTAGTAGTGAGGGGGAGTTATGGGGGGCTTCCAACGGAGGGGGCCACCGAAGCGGGGTGGCGCTAGGCGGCTGCCACTCGCTGTCGCTGATATCTGGTCGGAAATGACACTGAAGGACGAGTGAGGGGGCATTGGCGGTGGCAGGAGGCCACCGCAGCTTGGGGGCCACCTCGACAGGGGTACAGCTGACTAACGCCAGCTGCACCAGCGTCCATGCGAGCACGATGGCGTGGCCTCGAGGGTGTGTGTGGTGGAGGCTACTACGGCAGTTGCGGCACGGTGCCAACACGGAAGTCTCCGAGGGCGGGAGCGGAGGCTGGACACGGGTAGTAAAAGTACTTGCCCCTGATTATTGTTGGGAGACTCTTGAGAACCACCCTGTTCGTTGGCCGTCGGAGGCTGGACACGGGTAGTTTTGTACAACTTTCCATCAGAGGGCCGTGTAACAGTTAACGGGCTCCCTAATGGTCAGATGTTGGGACAGCTGACTGAGCTCGACGATCCCGCACTGTGCTAGACTTCTTCGCTCTAGCACCCGAGGGTACATAGTAGGAAGAGTCCAGATTGTGCCGTACAGAGTCTGGCACATCCTCATGAGAGCTTTTGAGGTCAGGACCGCATGAGAGCCGGTCGAAGACTGAACCCGAGCTGCATAGGGTGGATGGCCTACGGCTGGGATTGGATACAGCATAAGCTATCTCCCTGCGGTTGGGCTTGGCGGCCGCATAAGTATCCTACATACGGCTGGAAATTATGGGGGCCGCATGAGCCTTTTGTATACGGCTGGAATTTGTGGCCGCATGAGGCTTCTGCATGCATCTGGAATTTGCGGCCGCATGAGCCTTCTCCATGCGGCTGAGATTGGTGGCCGCATGAGCCTTCATGCTGCTGGAGCCCTTATGCGGCTTCTTCTTGGACCGCATAGAGTTCCCCTTTGCTTCCACAAGTCCAGCATCGTAGTGCTTTCAATGGTCAGTCTTGGGGACAGCAGGGTCCTGTACGGCCTGAAGTAGGGCCGCATGTGAGTCTTCTCCGCCGTCTTGGGCAGCAGAGAATACTTCTTTCAGAGCTTGGAGAGGAGCAACAGTTTTAGGCCCCCACTCCCTGTGGGCCTTCTTCGTGCTGGGTCGCTTCTGGACCGCGCTAGCACTCCCGTCAGAGAGCATGTCTTCAAACGCTTGCAGGTCGACGCGAACAACCAGCATCTGTTGCGTGGAGCCGAGCTTGGCTGCGTCCAATTACGTCACCAACTTCTCAGCAGTAAAATGTTAGTCCCCAACAGAGTCGCCATCTTGTTTGCCATTGATTATCAAAGAACAGAACAGTTTTATGGGAGGATTGAACTTTAATTCACAACTACAAACTCGCTTGTACAAAGAGAGCCTAGGAACAAAACTTAGAAAAAGTAATCTAAGTATAATTATTTAATTTAGATTCTGGGGTGACGGTAGAGGCTCGAGAAAGTGCTATCAACTCTGCCTTACTCCTTGGACGATCGAACGCAACCTCGGCTCCGGCGAAGAAATGCTCTCTCTCTGCTCGGATCTGTCTCTGTGTTTCTCTCTATATCTCTGTGTGTGTGTGTGCAAAGGAATAATCCTATGTTATTTATAGGAATTTATGATGAGTGGGGCGTACGGCCACGTGGCCATATCCTTGTAACTGTGCCTTGAGAAGTGGACGGTTGGGGATTGGTTAAGATTAATCTTTATCTGTTTGTTGCAATAAATCTGGACTGTTATGTTGGTTGAGATAAATTTGAACTGCTATGATCTGTTGGTTGTAATAAATCCGAGTTGTTAAGACTTAGTCAACTTCTGCTACGTGTCCCAACTGCCCCTATGTTGAGAGCTGCATGAAGGACTGTTCCTATATCTGAACCGCATGAGGGTGGCCTCATAACTGAGCCGATGAGGGTGGCTTCATAACCGAGACGCATGACGGTGGCCTCACAACCGAGCCGCATGAGGGAGGCCTCACAACCGAGCCGCATGAAGGTGGCCACACAACCGAGCCGTATGAGGGTGGCCTCACAACCGAGCCACATGAGGGTGGCCTCACAACCGAGCCGCATGAGGGTGGCCTCATAACCGACCCGCATAAAGGTCACACAGGCGATCCGCATAAAGAACTTTCTTGGAATTTGTGAACTGTGCCAGCTATCATAAAGATTTTCTCTTCTTTTTATGGGCATGTCACGTTTCTTCTTTATGTCAGAGACATCATATCAGAGCTGTCACTTGGAGTCAGAGCATTAATGGCCAGCTGCATGGAGTAATTATGGTCAGCTGTATGGGCCTATTTCGAACCGTATAAGGCCATGTAGCTTTTTCTGGCCCGTATAAAGCCTTCTGAGCCGCATGAAGCTTTCTGAGCCGCATGAAGCTCTAAGGGATTTTTGAGCCGCATATGTTTTCCATTGATTGTAAAAGTACAGAACAGTTTTATGGGAGGACTGAACTTAGACTCACAATACAAACTCGTTTGTACAAAGAAAGCCTAGGGACGAAAACCTAGGTACAACAATCTAAGTACAATTGTTTATTTTTGATTCTGGAAGGTAATGATAGAGGCTCGGGAAGGCGACCGCAGCCCTGCCTTACTCCTTGGACGATTGGTATGCAGCTTTGGCTCCTATGACGAGATAGTTGGCATTGATGAAGAAATGCTCTTCCTGCTCTCCTCGTATTGCTCTTCTGGCTTCTTTCTCTCTCTGGATTGATCTTTGTGGATTCTTCTCTCTAACTATTGGGAGGAGTGTCTCTTTGTATGTGCGTATCTCTCTCTGTCAATATCTCTTCACAAGGGAATGGCACCTTACTATTTATAATAGTAGGAGCATCTAGGGTTTACAATGATTGCCTCTTAGAGATGACGGCGGCCTGTGGACTGGTCAATCTTGGCCATTCGTTTTTGATTGTGACGAATCCGAACCATTGAGTGTAGATTACACCAAATCTCATCGGCAATTAATGCTGATTGGAATAAATCTTCCTCATAATGATCTTCTGATGTCTGCGAATAAATTAGATTTATTCTCCTGCCATGTGTCCCAGATTATTGGGATTTGACCCAATCTTTGATTACAATAAATCTGAGAAATTGATCGGCTTAGGACACGTGTCCTAGGAGCCTCTGGGGGATCTGAACCACATGACGATTAAGCCGCATATGATTTTGGGCCGCATATGGTTAGGGCCACGTGTCAGGCTGCCTGGGTAGTGGCCCTCCCTCGAGCCTTTGAACCACATAAAGGTGATCATTGCGAGCCGCATAGAGATACATCCGCCTGAGCCGCATGGAAATGGTCCTCTTGAACCACATGGGAAGGCCTCTGTTTGAGCCGCATGAGGCTGTCTCGGCCTGAGCCGCATAGGACGGCTTCATTCTGATCCGCATGAGAAGTCTTTGCTCGAGCCGCACGAGGCTGTCTCGGCCTGAGCCGCATAGGACGGCTTCATTCTGAACCACATGAGAAGTCTTTGCTTGAGCCGCATACGAACGCCCACGTGGCAAGGCCACGTGGCATTTTTATGGCTCTCGGAGGATTTGTGTCAGAGATCTCTTTCTCTTTCCTAGAAGTCTGTCATTATGACAGAGTCATAATTACTTCTTTTCGTGTCAGGGCTGTCACTTTTTCAGAGTTGTCAGCCGTCTAACAATTAATGCGAGAGGGCAGAGGAGAGGACTGTCCCGCCATGTGTCTTCTGAGCCGTATGGGATGTCTTGGGCCGCATAATCCCTTATGCCGCATGACTCTCTGAGCCGCATGGGCTTTCTGAGCCGCATGGGGTTCCTTGGCCGCATGGGTCATTTTCTTTAATATTTTCCATGCTTCTACAAGACCCCCTTCAAAGTTTTCAATTTACAAAATTGAAATACTTTGAATAAGAAGCATGGTCGTATTCTTCTGGCCGCATATGAAACCCTGACCGCATAGAGATCTTGGCCGCATAGATTGTTCAGCAGCGTAGGTGGTTCAGCCGCATAGAACTTTCGACCACATCATCGTTGCCACGTATGGCAATCCTTTGCATTAAATGTTGTTTGATTCGCTGTCAGTTTTAAAGGCCACTTTTTGGTGCGGGATTCGAGGAGCTTGGCCTCCATTTTCGGCGGCTTATTTTGATAACCGAAGAGTCGATCTGCGTATATGCACGGGGATCGAAACGCTTCACTCTTGTTTATAATTATGGATGAGTTTGGCTGGAGGGACTTCTTCACCTTCTCCTTCGTTCACTCTTTTTGCTGTCTCCTCTTCCTTATCTTCTTTTTCCGACCGTCGAAGCAAATGGCTCCTACGTCTTCCAAAGTCGTCTCCGCCGTCGCGAAGGGCAAGAAGGTGACGTCTTCGTCGGCCGTCGAGCCCGAAGCGCCCGGAGTGCCCTTTGATGTTCGTCCTGCTTTCAATGGTAAGGATTGCATTTGAATCTTGAGAACCCATGGCTCTGTTGCATATTTATGCACAAGCCTCCACCCAAGTTGATGGTAGAGCCGCATATGCTGTATGGGCCGCATGTCCTTCTCATACCCGAGCCGCATAGAAAATATCCCATGTTTGAACCGTATGAGAAGGATTTATGTCTCTAGATACAAACCGCATAAAGTCTCCTCTGAATCGGAGCCGCATATGTTTCTAGCAGGCTGAACCGCATGGCATTTTGCGCCACATGAGCTCTTCTGTTAGAACCGCGTATATTCAACTGATCCGCATAAGCTATCGAGCTAATGTCATATGGAACTCCCATCTGATTTGGGCCGCATGAGACTGTGTTGACCTGAACCGCATAGGCTTCCTCGAATCCGCATCTCCTGAGGCCCAATTGGAATGGAGCCGCATAAGGCTTCATTGATCCGAGCCGTATAGGCTCGTGGGAGCTTCTTTATTCAGTGATTTTTTGCTTTAACCATCTTTTAATCCTGTTTTTCTTTGTCCTTTTTTTTCAGTGAACCTCCCAACCAACCCAGCAGGAGAGCTTCTTATGGGTTCAGCTCAGTTGGCTGTGGGCGTGCGGCTTGATGACTTAATCCGTCGTATAGTGGATCAGCTTCCCACTAATGAACCTAGGGAGAGGGTGGCTGCCATTAATAACCAACCTTTCCACTTTCTTTGTTCAATGATGAATTCGGAGAAGCTGGATGGAGAATATCTGAAACCGGCTTTTCTCTTTGGGGATGCCTTTTCCATAAAGAACTCCCGATTGCTGGATGTTTCAGAGCACTGGGATTTTTCTGTAGACGGAGTAGAGATTCATATCCCCGAGATGGAGCGGCATTATCCTCTCTCTTGGTTTAACTTGGTACCATTGGGCAGGACAATGATGGGCTCCCTGACTCATACCCAACAGGAAATGTTTGTGAGCAACATCCACTACAACAGGCGCACGGGTTTAGTATGTACGGGCAAGGAATCAGTGAGTCGGACTGTGATAGGGCTGCTCCCTGGCACTTTTGTAAATATGACTGGCCCTAATTTTACTTTCACTCTAGCTGATACCTTTCTGAATCAGCTCGCTCGCAAGGGGACTTATCCCGTGGGCAGGTTGTCGCTGCTGAACTGGATCAACCCCATTCCCACATGGGCTAATCTTACCTCATGGATCTTGAGGAAGTATGGGGAATACCTTCGGGAAATTGACCTCTACTACGCCGTCAGGGGTACCTGCTACGGGTTGCCCATTAACAAGCCTTTGTTTATGGCTCTTTTGGAGCTGTATAATCGGCATATAGGGACTTTCTTTGCCCCCGGAGAAGAGCTGGGTCTTGCTCTCCATGAGATACACGCTGTTTCTAGATTGCCGTGGGGAAGTGAAGCTTTTGAAGCATACACCGACGAACGAAGAATTCGAAGACCTGGATCGACGATTTCCTGGTTTCGTCGTCGTGTACCAAGAACTGTTGTGCCATCATAGCGCCTGCCACCAGATGGCTATCAAGAAAGAAAATAGCTCAGAAGGGAGCGCCCCTCACACTACGGCCTGGGTTTTGTATCTTTTCAAGTTGTGTCCCTCCGGCCAAGTTTCGTCTCGACATCCTCGAACCCCAGAGGAGGTGAAGGACATGATGTTGAAGGTCAAAAGGTCGAGGTCTACCCGTGACTGGTTTGGAAGTCGCATTGACTCCCTCAGTTACTTCCACTATGGTACCCGAAAGATGTCCGATAAAGCGATCTTAGCTGGGTTCTTGATGGTGTGGCTACGAAATTGCGTAGTCTCGGGTGGCGCGAGTTCTATGGAAAGGATCAGCCGCCATTTCATTCTTCCTGCTGTGAAATTGGTCTTCAAGGTAAGACTGGCGCTCCTTCCGGCCATGGTGTTTAGCATACACCACGGCCTTCGCGCCTTTTCATCCAAAGTCATTGTTCGTGATGTGACGATAGACTTTGAACGGATAGAACTACCATACCACTACCTCATGGGTGGTTATTAATGCACTACAGGTCGTTGATGAGGCCAGGAACCGAAGAAGATGTTACTACTGCCGACGCCTTCATTTTTCAATACCGTCACCAGCCTAGGGAACACGATACTATACCGGCCTGCCGGAGGGCGTTGGTGAGGGTTGACGGGCCTGAGTTCTTCGTATCTCTCCCTGAATTCACCCCTAGAGAAGTGAGGAGGGTACACGTTGACGGCGTTGATCCTTCCCAACTTTTATCTGAGAAGATGCTTATTTGGTTACGCAACATCCGCCCCGCGCATCTGGTGTACCGTTACCGGAATAAAGTATACCTGGAGCCTTATCTGCCCAGTAGATTTTTCTGCCAATTTGGGTATAGTCAATTGTTCCTGGATCGTCCTAGCACTTGCTTGAGCTTTGAGGGAAGTATACTCGATGGCGTCCGGGCTTGGCATTATTATAATACGGCCCATATCCGAGCCAGCTTCTCAGTCCCCGATGCCAAGATGGCAGGGGATATCTTGTATATAGCGGCCCTTTATCATGTTGCAGCGAGTAAGCCACCTGTCGATTTTGATATAAATACTAGCTTCATCGCTGGCACCGGTTTGGCTGAGAAGCCAGAGGGATCCAAGAAGAGGAAGAGGGGGGCGAACAGGGTTCCTGCGCCGGACTCAGAGTCCACTAAGGCGGATGAGGAGGATGACGAACAAGATGACGATGACTCATCGCATTCTTCGGACGAGGAAGTTGGGAATCAACCCCCTGTCATGCCGGATGATAGGGCTGCGGGTCAACCGTCTACTTGGTCTGACGAGGTGGTGGAGGATCAACCATCTGCGGTACCTGGCCCTTCGCGTAAACGAAGCAGGCGCGTGACTACCGCTGACGACCGAACCTATTACACGAAGCATGCTGTGGTAAGACGTTGCAGGCTGTTTGTTGATGATGTGGACGTTGTTCCTGAGGTGATTTGGGCTTCAGTTGTTTGCTTTCTTCTTCTTCTATGTTATGGCCTAATCATTTGTTTCTTTCGCTCTTTATAGGCGTCGGATGAGCTCGCTCCTCAGGACCCGATTACCGAGGCTGACCCGGTCCTGTCTTATTTAGTCAGTGATGTGTGCACCGCTATCATTGCTGTTGGAGTGCTTCCGGTTGCGGTCGAGGATTCCCACCTTGATGGGACCTCAACCCAGGGGGATGGGGGCTTTACCGCGCCCGTCCCTGAGACATCCGAACCCCAATATGATGACTTTGTGGGTGGGGAAACTACGCCAACTGTGAACGAGCCGTCGCCCCCACGCTCTTCCCCTGGTAATACAAATCAAACCATAGCTCGGGAATAAGCCTATGTATTCCGTCATCTTATCTTTCAGATTATGTCGACTAATGGTTGCTTTGGATGTTTAGATCCTAACCCTTCATTGCTAGTGATGGATATTGCTGGATCGAACCCTACCGGAGAGGGCCTAACGGAACCTCCCTGTATCGAGGGACCTCCGTCTGGGTCAAGCTCGGGGCCCCAGGTAGCAGTGCAGCTGGGACAAGGGACGATGCTCCCTGTGTCCTCCTCTGCGAATGTAGTTTCGGCAGTCAACCTTTCCTCCCTGCCGAGCATCTAGGCTCTTCGGGCGGCGGAAGAGGAATTAGCCGCCATTCAAGCATCTTTCCGTACGGAATTTGCTTCCTTGGTGGCGGGTACAGTAACTTCCGAAGCTGCTCCTTCGGTACCGTTTGCGACTCTCCCTCTGACGCCGTCATCTACAGAGGTCTTGGATGACGCGTTACAGGACGTGGTCGCCAGTTTCTATCGCCACCTAAAGAGGAGGATCGAGGCAGCAGTGGAAAGGGGGACTCCCTTTACTCTGGCTCGTCGATGTGCAGGTGGCCAGATTAGTATCCTTAAGACACTCCCTGGCGGAGGGGAACTGGCTGCGCTTCTGGAGCCTAAGCTATTAGAAGCTGATCGTCTCGTGGCCCAGTTTTACATGTTGCAACAGACTGATTTGCCCGCGATCATAAATCAAGAGCGCAACTTTCTCATTACCGCGGTGGAGAAGGTAATGGCTGCCCGGGAATCGCTCAAGCCGGCTATATTGAAGGACCGCCGGGATTTGACCCGGTTGCACGATCAGTGGAGCCATCGGGCTGACGATTGTGCGGCTCGGGAAGCGACTGCCTCTCGCGGGGTAACCGATACCCGGGAACAAATCCTCGAACTCCAGAGAAAGCTGGCCTTCTTGGAGTCCGAGCTGGAAGCTGCTTGTACTGAAAAAGGAATTGCCATCAAGGAAGCTGACAAGCTTAGCAGGGCCTCTGCCAATCTAGAACTCGTCCTGAAGAAGATAGAGACCAACTGGCAGGCATATATGTATCTAAATGATGCGGAGCAACTATCCCAAGAGGCCGAGCGCCGAGCTAAACAGAGGCTTGAGCGGGGGACTGTCTTGGTGAGAGACCGGCTCATGGAATTGTGCAATACCGAACTGTAGTTGGCCTTTTCTTCTTGTTTTGTTTCTGTTTTCTTTCTTTCTGAAAGGGATGTGATCCCGAAATATGTAATAGTTTCTTCTTCCTTCAAATAAAGAGTACTTTCAATTCTACCCTTCATTTGTATTGCTTGCTGCGTCTGTGATATTGTGTTGATGTTCTCCCCCGTATAGGGGATATATTTGTGGACCTGTTACCTATGGCATACCTTGGTTTTAGGTACAGATAACAAGTTTTGGTCAGGATACCTTAAGCAGCCATTGCAAAATGGTCATGGCTGCTCTTGGTATTGGGAAAAGGAATGCCGTAGAGCAGCTGGGCTCCTGGGGCATGATGAGATGGTAGGTTTGTGCTAAGAAACTTAGCTGAGGATATTTGTAGGCCTATTATCCTTGGCATACCCTGGTTTAGGATACGGATAATAAGATGAAGGGGAACCGACATACTTGCTCAGAGGTAATGAGGACATGGCAAGCAGGAAAGTTTTTTAAACGTAGAGTTTTCCTACTCAGAGGTAATGAGGACATGGCAGGAGTGAACTTGACAAAGGGTATTGGTGGTCAACAGAGGACATTTGTGGTCAACAGAGGACATTTGTGGTCAACAGAGGACATTTGTGGACCTATTACCCTTGGCGTACTCCGGTTGTGGGTACAGATAATAGGTCGAAAGGGGATCATCATACTTACTCAGAGGTGATGAGGACATGACAAGTATGAAGGTTTCTTCGATGGAGCCTTCCCATTCAGAGGTAATGAGGACATGACAGGAGTGGGCTCAATGAAGGAGGGCACATAGAACGACTCAGAGGTAATGAGGATATGGAAGTTCTACGTAAGGGGTGATTTATTTTTGGCGGAAGTGGAACGACTCAGAGGTAATGAGGACATGGCCGTTTTGGAAATTTGTGGATCGATTACCCTTTTTTGTGCACTGAAAGTGCGGGTATTGGATCATGGAGGAGGATCTCCTCCAAGAAGGAAGTTCAGAGGTATGATCATACATAACTTTCTATCAGAAAGAGTGACCGGGATGTGAGTTCAGAGGCACCAGCGGGTACATAACCCGAGAATCTGGAGAATGGTGAGCATGAGTTCAGCGGTACCAGCGGGTACATGACTCAAAAATCTGACAAACTATGAGGGTGAGTTCAGTGGTACCAGCGGGTACATGACACAATAGTTTGGAAAATGTTGTTTAGACATAATATTTCTTCAGGAACTTGCCGTTGACGGGCAACATGAGCAAGTCTCCGTTTTGCTTAGCGAGGCGGTAAGCACCGTTGGAGAACACGGCCTCGATGACGAATGGACCTTCCCATTTTGGCTGGAACTTGTCGGCGGTCTTGTGAGTCAAGACCATTGGCCTCCGGACTGCCAGAACAAGATCGTCCACTTGGAATGTTCTGATTTTGACCTTCTTGTTGAAGGCTCCTGAGATGCGCGCTTGGTATAGCTCGATCCTCTGCTGAGCTAGGAGGCGCTTTTCATCTAAGGCCTCCAACTCTTGTAGTCGACGTCGGTAGTTGTCATTCGTCGTCAATTGATATGTGAGGGCGATGCGGAGTGAGGGTATTTGACTCTCTAATGGGAGAACTGCCTCACTCCCGTATACTAGAGAGAATGGTGTGTTCCCGGTAGCTGTTCGGACTGTAGTACAGTACGCCCATAAATACTCGCCGAGCTTCTCGTTCCAGTCTCGCTTGTTGGAGGAGACAAACTTCTTGAGGAGTTTGATGATTATTTTGTTGAATGCCTCTGCCAACCTGTTCGCTGCCAGATTGTACGGTGTCGAAGCAATATTCTGAATACGGTGCTTATCGCAAAATCGATAGAAAGCGTGGCTTGCAAACTGCGGACCATTATCATGGATGATCCTTCGGGGCAGTCCAAAGCGGTAGATAACGTGATGCTTAAAGAAGCTGATCACGTTTGAAGTCTTGACTTCTGCGAGTGGGACAGCTTCCGCCCATTTGGAGAAGTAATCAGTGATCGCAAGTATGAAGCGATGTCCTCGGGAGGAAGGTGGGGTGATTGGACCAATGATATCCATTCTCCATGCTTCGAATGGCCAGGACGCCACTGTCGGATGTAGAAATTCGGATGGTTGGTGAATAAAGTCCACGTGGACTTGGCAGGCTTTGTATTTTCTAGCATAATCTATCGCATCTGCCACCATCGTAGGCCAATAGTAGCCCATTCGTCGAAGGCGGTCTTGCAATTTAGGACCGGGCTGGTGGGCCCCGCAGACGCCGTCATGAGCTTCTCGTACGGCTTCTTTGGCTTCTGTATTTGACAGACACCGAAGCAGTAATCCGTCGTAGGAGCGGCGATACAGCATTTTTGTCTCTGTATCGTAGAAGAATCTGATAGAACGCCGTCTGATGGAAGTGGCTTCCTTTGGGTTATTGGGCAGGATGTCGTAGACGACGAAGTCGATGAATGGTTGTCTCCAATCTGGGGCATCATCGATCGTCTTGGCGTAATAACTCGCCACGAATTACACATTATTCTTGGGACAGACCAGTTCGTGGCCTATCACATCCACTGACTGGCGATCATAGTTCGAAACTGCTAGGGAAGCGGCAAGACCAGCTAGGGCATCAGCTTCGATATTTCGGAGTCTGGGGACATGTTCGATGAAGAACCTCTCGAACGACGAGATGATGTCAATCGCTATTTGGTGATAAGGGATAATGTCTTCTTGGCGGACCTCGTATGAGCCCCAGATCTGATTGACGATTAGTTGGGAATCGCCGTATGCTTCAAGGTATTCTACCCCCAGCTCTCTTGCGAGTTGGAGGCCAATGACCAGAGCGTTGTACTCGGCCACATTGTTAGAGCAGGGCGTTGTGAGGGAATAAGCGCGGTTAATCACCAATCCGGAAGGGGAGACCAGCACTACCCCGACTCCGACGACTATATTGCCTTTAGGTCCGGTCCTCGAAGCACCGTCGAAGAACATTTGCCATATATTATCATGAGAGGTTGCATGCGAGTCGGCGACCTCATCTGGGATCTCTTCATATATTCTGGAGGACTCCATGCCTGGATGGGCTGCTAAGAAGTCTGCCAGGGCTTGACCTTTGACTGCCTTTTGGGGGACGAAGATCATATGATAAGGGGACAGCAAATTGCTCATGTAGCGAGGCGAGAGCTGAGTGCCCCTGGTTTAGTCATGAGGACCCTGAGAGGGTTGACTCGTGAGATCACATGTATCGTTTGTCCGGTGACATAGTACCGTATTTTCTGAATGGCGAACACCAGGGCAAGGCATTCCTTCTCCACAGCGGTGTATCGGTGCTCTGGCCCAATTATCATTCGGCTGAGGTAATATATGGCTTGGTCATGGCCTGCATCGTTGTTTTGTGCGAGCAGAGGCCCGAGGGAATGTTCCATTGCTCGTACATAGAGCAGGAATGGTTTTTTAGAAACTGGGTCCACCAGGACTGGAGGGTTCGACAGATATTCTTTGATGCTGTCGAAGGCGCGCTGGCATTCTTCATCTCATACGAATGAAATGCCTTTCTTCATGAGATGGGTGAATGGTCGACGTCGCCCGAAAAGGTTGGAAATGAACCTCCTAATATAAGCTAGTCTCCTTTGAAGGCCTCTGAGTTCGTGGAGATTTCTCGGGGGACCCATCTCCATGATTGCTTTTGTCTTCTCAGGGTCTACATGGATACCCTGTGCAGTGATGATGAAGCCCAAGAACTTCCCGCTGGATACGCCCAGAAAGGACTTTGTAGGGTTCATTTTCAAATTGTGCGCTCGTATTAGGTCGAATACCGTTCTTAGATCCTGCAGATGGTCTCCCTTGCAGCGACTCTTAACGGCTATATCGTCAACATAGCACTCCACTGTCTTGCGTAAGTGGTCTCTGAAGATGATGCTCATGGCTCTTTGATAGGTGGCACCAGCATTCTTCAAACCGAAAGGCATGACTGAGTAGCAGTACGTGCCAATTGGTGTTCGAAAAGATGTATGCTTTTCGTCATCAGGAGACATTTTGATTTGGTTGTAACTCGAGAAGCCATCCATGAACGACATACGTTCGAAGCCGCAGGTATTGCCGATCATGATGTCTGTGATAGGAAGGGGGAATTCACCTTTGGGGAACGCCTCGTTCAGATTGCGGAAGTCAATGCAGATTCGAATCTTCCCATTCTTCTTGAGGACGGGTACTATATTGGCGACCCAATCAGGATGTTGCTCCTCACGAATGAAGCCGCTGGCTATCAGTTTGTTGACTTCGGCTTCGATCGCGTCCATGATGCCTGGGCGGAAGCGTCGCTGTTGTTTCTTGACTGGCTTCGCATCTGGCCGAATATTGAGTTTGTCAAGAGCAATGTCGGGATTTAACCCTGGCATGTCTTCATAACTCCAGGCGAACACATCAATGTATTCTCTGACAAGTTCTAGCAGCGACTTTCGCTCTTCGTCTGCTAGGCTTTTACTGACGAAAATTGGTTTTGGAGAAGATTCGCTGCCGAGGTCAACCTGTATGACTTCATCTTCAGTAGGAGGTTCTCTCAGTTCGAACCATTTTTCCTATTATGCATCCAATTGCTGGGCCCACGGCTCTAGTTCGAGGATCTCGGGAATGTCTTCGTCTTCTTCGTAAGCGTCGGCGAATGCCATGTTGACTTACAAGACTTGTCTGAACACATCTCCGATGCTGGTATCCGAGTCAGAAGTTGGTGACCCGGTTGAATGTGACTGCCAGTCGCATTCTTCATCTGAACTTTCAGGGGTCGTAGTAGGCGTTATATACCCTAACCCGTATCGAGTTTTGCTATAGTAGTCCTGTGGTTTGCCCGCCGGAACTGGCGGCTTCAAAGGTAATCGTCGCCCAGTGCCGTAGTTCAAACCTGGCATCGTCTCCAGATCATACCCCTGTTTCTGCATGAGATATTTGGATTGGGGGCTATAAAGATACAAAGGCAGTCTTCCGGCATCTGACCCGAGGTCGGCTTCCTCTATGGTAAAGGGATGCGGGTCATTCTTCCGGCCGAAGATGATTGGATGGTCCCCTCCCTCGATTATTCGGTAAGCGTCTTCTACTGGAGTAAGATGGATCGCGGTGTACACATTTGTCACCTGTGTGTGTAGGTGAGTGCCTATACCGTGTTCCATAGCATACATTATACATAGCTTATTGAGCTCGGTGTAGTTCAAAGATAACCCTTTATTGATGAAGTAAGGTATCTTTTCTAGGGGGATTACATCATCTGCGGAGGGAACATTGGTGTGGACGACCACATACTTGGCTAACTCTGGTTCCTCTTCGGCTACCCCCTGTGTGAATAAAGACTGAGAGGACGTCCTGAGAAGCTTGATTGTCAGCGGTTCAGTTGATGGAGCAGAGCGTGGAGTTGTTGGCAGACTAGCGACCCCCAGTTTGGCACTTGATGTGGAGCGAGGAGTGGCTGGTTCGCTAGAAGTGTCAGACCTTGCATCGGGGTGACGACCCTTTTTGGAAATGCGTATCATCAGTGGCCTATCGGAGGGATTGAGCTTCTCCGTTTGGGGTTGACCGACTTTCGACAGTCTGATTGTCAGTGGCCCCGTTGTGGGTCTCGGTACTTGGCCGGACCTTGGCAGCCGGATTATCATCCGCTCCTCCTGTGCCGAGAGGCTGATCGCGTCCTTCCGCAGAGTGGCTGTAAGGGGTGCGGACTTACCCGGTTTGTGAGCTTGGAGGTGGATCGTCAGAGGTTCTTCTGATCCCGAAGCTGTCTCGTTATGAGCTTGTACATCTCCTTCACCAAGATGCTTCTTCGACTTTTCATAAAGACAGGAGTCTGAGTAGTAAGATTCGACCCTATTGAAGGGATCGATATCAGCAAATTCTGTCCTCACGAAGCCGTATTTGTCGACATATTTGAAGCACTGGTGCAGCGTAGAAGGCACGATCATATAATCGTGTTTCCATGGGCGCCCCAAGAGGATGTTGTAAGAAGTGTCTGCATCTATGACGTAGCAGGTGACTTCGGATTGAAGATCGCCAATCTGATACTTCAGACGAATCTTTCCAATAGGGTAGCTCCTGCCCGAATTGAAAGCGCTGATGGCGGTGCTTGTAGGTGTCAGGCGATGTATTGGGATGCGGAGATGATGTAGCATACCCTTCGGGATGATGCTTATGGAAGAGCCAGGATCAATGTGTATCTGATCCACCTTCACATCGCCGATGTATCCCGTATAGTATAGCGGGCGATCATGTAGGTTGGTTTTGATGAGCATGTCCTGCGGGGTGAAGACAATGTTGGGCATTGCTCTCGTACAGGCACTGTCCTGGAGATCCACAGGTGAGTCCTCCCCGGTGAGGTTGGATTGAGCCAGATAGACATCGGCATTTTGGAGTGCTTCGCTCAATGCAATACGAACGTCCTTGGAGAGCCTTAGGAGTTCGTATAGTGACAACTTGGCCGGTGTGTTAGCCAATTGCGCTAAGATGTCAAAGTTGTAGGGCCTCTCTAGCCCTTAGGCTGTCTCTTTTTGGAGGGATTTGTCGAAGTGAGTCTCCCTCGGCCTAGGCTTGTCGGTCGTCGAAGGCTGAGCCGGTCCCGGAGCATCAGTTGTAGTAGGTTGATGATTTTCAGCTGGATTGTCAAACACAGGTTAGGATTGCACTCCAGACCGTGTGACGACGGCTGTAGCTTCCTCTATGTCTGCCGAGATTGTGTGGCAGGTCCTGACTTTTCCACTTTTCTTCTTGTAGGTGGAAGATGGTGTAGACCGAGTCACTTCTGACACCAAGTCTGGATGGATCCACATGACCTCTCCTCGTGATGTGGTGAGGGGTATTAGAACAGCAGCCTGATCTCGGGGAGGTAGAAGATAGGTAATCTCCATTGTCGCCAAAGGGATAGGGACCACCCCGTCTTGAGTTTCCGTCGGAGGGAAGCTGCCGAATTGTACAGACATCATATTGGCTGCCACAGTTACCTCTTCGAAATCGATGGCCAGAGCGTTTGAATCGATGAGGTTTTGGATGTACCATTTCTGCTGGTAGCAATCGCGTGTAGCATGATGGATATAGCGATGATAATGGCAGTACTTTGGATTCTCCATCTCTGCCGGCCGCGGTTCCCGTCTCGGTAGAGGAAGCTGAATTCTGTCCCCTTGTATGTGCATGTCCAAGATGGGTTTGACGTATCCGTCTTCGAAGGAGTAAGTGATTTGCGGCCATTATTTGTCTGCTAGCTTTGGCTCAGGTTTTTGTGCTGTATCGGCCACCATTGCCTGCTTTCCTTTGTTATCCCGATTATTGGAGGGGCTACCCCCATTATCGTTGTTGGGACGCTTGCCCTTGTTTTCTCCTTTCGAGATGTGCAATCCCAGTTGGCGAGCCTTTTTCAGTCGTTCTTCGGCGCTTGTGGCACTGATGATGAACGTCTTCCAATCCTTGAATTGACTTTCGCCCATCCAGAGACTGATTGTTGGAAGCAGTCTCTTTTGGCAAATTTCAATCAAGGAGGAATCGGGATTTCCGGAGGGCAGCTTCATGGTGGTTTGGCAGAACCGCTCAATGTAGTTCCTTGTCAGCTCCTTCTCCCCTTGGACGACGTCCATGAGGGTGGACATGGTAACGTCCTGCCCTACTTCGTAGAATCATTCCAAGAATATGTGCTTGAAGCCGACGAAGGAGTGGATGCAGTTGTCCGGCAGATTGCGATACCAGTCAAAGGTAACTCCTTCCAATGCCCCGATGAATAATCGTGTGAGAATGGCATCGTCATGGGGCAGATGGTCGGTGGTGACCTCGAAGTAAGTGATGTATCGACTTGCTGAGGTCTTGACATCATAAGGGTTGATATTGAACGGCTTATATCTTGGTGGGAATGGGACATCCCTCCATGCGGCAGGGTACGGTTGCCGTATTCTGAGGTCATGAGAGTTTTCTCGAGCGTGGAACATGGCTTGGAGCTCCTGGACCTCTCTTCTCGCTTCGCGTGCTTCGTCCACGACGGTGGGGGCCGTTGTTTCTGGAGGATTGTTGCCCGGGTTTGGTGCCGCCGAATTCGAGTCCGCATTGACCGCGGGACCCGCGCTTGTTTGGCCAGGCATCCCTCCTTGCAGAGTTGGAAGGGCCGCTTTAATCTCGTCTACAGACTTGACCAAAGCAAGCAATATGGCTTCGAGACTGTCGATGCACTGGCGATCACAGGTACCACCTTGGTTGCTGTCTGTCATGAATACCGTCTTCATATGAGGAGAGATAGACGTAGCGGTGGAGGAAGCGCCCTCCGAATCGTACCCCTGTAGTAAAAAGTCATCGGGGTATGTGGGTATGTTTCTTTCTGATTCAGACTCGGAAGGAACAGTACCCCCATCTCTGAGTTCGCCTCGTCATGGGAGTTGTGGACGTCCTCGGGGACGTCGAGGTTTGCTACATCTGATGGGAGAGTTGTCTCCCCTGGCTCATCTTTTTGGAACATCAGATTGCTGTGGAGGCTCGGAGGGGTGCTACCCCCAGCCCCATTAACCCCCTGCATTATGGACAACGAATCTCCCACTGTAGCAAATTTCGTCTTAGAGCGGGTACCTTAGAAAACTTCGGTGGTAGGCACCCGCTTAGACGACAGTCTCTTAGTCGCAGTGGTTGAGATCTTCGGGCTGGGAACATTCGTCTTCTTCCCCCTTCCATCAGCGGGGACTTTCCGAGCAGAGTTGTAGGAGACGACGGGTAGTGCCTCGTCTTCTGAAGATGGCTGTTGCAGTCTTTGAAAGACGGACTGCCGGTCTTCTTGCATCATCGTGCTATTACAGCAGTAGTTGACGATGACTTGGGTGCAGTGACGTCCGTGAGAGGACTCTTTGCACCCCGATGCATCTTCTCTTTCCTTGCGTTTGTGGAGGATGTCCTCACGCAAGTCAGATGGGTCTGGACCGACCATGTTTGCTCCCGGGATTTTGGGAGACTTTTGTGAACCTCTCTGTCCGTCTGCCGTCGGGGGCTGGACTCGAGTAGTTCTGTACAACTTCCCATCCGAGGCCCGCGTAATAATCAGCGGGACGCCTCGATAGTCAGAGGTTGGGGCAGCTGACTGGGCTTGGTTGGGCCGCGCTGCCCTAGACTTCTTCCTTTTAGCACTTGCGGGTGCGTAATAAGAAGAGTCCAAGTTGAATACCACAGAGTCTCGCTTATCATCCAGAGAATCATCAGGGTCAGGACCGCATGAGAGACGGTCGAAGACTGATCGAGAGAAGCATGGAACAGACGCTATGCGGCTAGGATTGGGAACCGTACAGGCTGTCTGCATGCGGCTGTCTTTAGCTGTCGAATGAGTTGTTCTCGTGTGACTAGGAGTCACGACCGTACAGGGTGGCCGCATGCGGTTGGCAATTGTGGCCGTGTGGGTTTTCTGCAAACGATTGACTTCAGTAACCGCATAAGTTTCATCCCTGCGGTTGGCAACTGTAGCCGCATAATATATGCGGCTGACAGATGTGGCCGTATGAGCTTTCTTCATGCGGCTGGCGGATGTAGCCGCATGCGCTTTCTCCATGCGGCTAGTACTCTTATGCGGCTCGGATCGCATAGAGTTCCTCCTTACCCCTGTAAGTCCCACATCATAGTGTTTTCTTCTGCCGGACTTGGGGACAACAGAGTTATCTATGGTCTGAAGTGGGGTCGCAGGAGAGTCTTCCCCGCTGTCTTGAGAAACAGAGGGTATCTCTGCAAGAGCTTCAGTAGGAGCGAACGATCGGGGTCTCCACTCCTTGCGACCTTTCTTCGTGCGGGTTCGCTTCTGGACCGGGCCAGCGCTCTTGTCGGAGGGCATCTCTTCGAACGCCTGTTGGTCGAGTCGGACGACCATCTTCTGTTGCGTGGAGCCAAGCTTGGCTGCATCCGACTGCGTCACCAACTCCTCAACCGTAGAGAAGTTTGTCCCCAGCAGAGTCGCCATCGTGTTTGCCATTGATTGTAAAAGTATAGAACAGTTTTATGGGAGGACTGAACTTAGACTCACAATACAAACTCGGTTGTACAAAGAAAGCCTAGGGACGAAAACCTAGGTACAGCAATCTAAGTACAATTGTTTATTTTTGATTCTAGGGGGTGATGATAGAGGCTCGGGAAGGCGACGGCAGCCCTGCCTTACTCCTTGGACGAGCGGTATGCAGCCTTGGCTCCTGTGACGAGATAGTTGGCGTTGATGAAGAAATGCTCTTCCTGCTCTCTTCGTATTGCTCTTCTGGCTTCTCTCTCTCTCTCTGGATTGATCTCTATGGATTCTTTTCTCTGACTATTGGGAGGAGTGTCTCTCTGTATGTACGTATCTCTCTCTGTCAGTATCTCTTTACAAGGGAATGGCACCTTGCTATTTATAATAGTGAGAGCATCATTAGGGTTTACAATGATTGCCTCTTGGAGATGGCGGCGGCCTGTGGACTGGTCAATCTAGGCCATTCGTTTTTTATTGTGACGAATACGAACCATTGAGTGTAGATTATACCAAATCTCATCGGTAATTAATGCTGATTGGAATAAATCTTCCTCATAATGATCTTCTGATGTCTGCGAATAAATTAGATTTATTATCCTGCCACGTGTCCCAGATTATTGGGATTTGACCCAATCTTTGATTGCAATAAATCTGAGAAATTGATCGGCTTAGGACACGTGTCCTAGGAGCCTCTGGGGATCTGAATTGCATGACGAGTGAGCCGCATATAATTTTGGCCCGCATATGGTTAGGGCCACGTGTCAGGACTGCCTGGGTAGTGGTCCTCCCTCGAGCCTTTGAACCACATGAAGGTGATCATTTCGAGCCGCATAGAGATACATCCACCTGAGCCGCATGGAAATGGTCCTCTTGAACCGCATGGAAAGGCCTCTGCTTGAGCCGCATGAGGCTGTCTCGGCCTGAGCCGCATAGGACGACTTCATTCTGAACCGCATGAGAAGTCTTTGCTCGAGCCGTACGAGGCTGTCTCGGCCTGAGCCGCATAGGACGGCTTCATTCTGAACCACATGAGAAGTCTTTGATCGAGCCGCATACGAACGCCCACGTGGCAAGGCCACGTGGCATTTTTATGGCTCTCGGGGGATTTGTGTCAGAGATCTCTTCCTCTTCCCTAGAAGTCTGTCATTATGACAGAGTCATAATTACTTCTTTTTGTGTCAGGGCTGTCACTTTTTCAGAGTTGTCAGCCGTCAAAACAATTAATGCGAGAGGACAGAGGAGAGGACTGTCCCGCCACGTGTCTTCTGAGCCGCATGGGATGTCTTGGGCCGCATAGTCCCTTATGCCGCATGACTCTCTGTGCCGCATGGGCTTTCTGAGCCGTACGGGGTTCCTTGGCCGCATGGATCATTTTCTTTAATATTTTTCATGCTTCTACAGCATGAAACCCCCAAGTTCTGAGCCGCATGGAGTTTTTGGGCCGCATAAGAATTTATTATTCTTTTCTATGCTTCTATAATGTATAAGGAGCAAATTGTATACATATATATATATATTTATATTTTTTTTTTTTTTTATATATATATATATATATATATATATATATATATATATATATATATTTATATATATATATATATATATATATATATATATATATATATATATTCTAAACTCAATAGAATATATATAGTTATAAATATTTGTAATATTAGCAATAAAAGAAGGGGAGTGATGTTGTGTGTCATGAGTGTGGCCATATTGTTTGGGTTGGATGTTGGGTTAAATTTGGACTTGGTGCGATCATGTCTACAATTTAAGTCATTTATGATCATTGATAAAATAATAGCATGCGGGAGCTCAATTGGATGGCATGCAAGTGGTATGCGCGTAGTAGGCTCAAAATAGGTAAAAATCATATATTGGGTCGATTAGGTTCGATCGATGTCGAGCCCCAAAATTTTATTGGAAGTTAGGTTACGTTTTTCGATATATGGTCAAATGGCCAAAATTGGCCATAAAGTTTTGTGAGATGAATAGAATGCAAGGGAATATGTTTGGGTGGGACAAGATATATCAAAATGAAGATAATCTTGCCTAGTACACAACTCATTAAGAAAGATTCGAGACATTGATATTTCTGTAGTTTCAAAAATCAAAGTCATGGAAACATATATTTAATAATCAAAACTAATTAATTTTAGAATATCTATATAAATTATTCATTTAAAATTTTAAAAGAAATACTAATATCTGGGAGTTTGCATCCTATCCACTTATAACAATTTTGTCCTCGAAATTTAAAATCATCCAATAGATCAAGCTATAGTATGTAGCTGCTAAAGCTGCACTACTCAATCTGCTACCCTTGTGACCACAACTTCTGTTTTTTCAGTATCATTATTTCGATTTAGGTTCAACAAGGTCCTTCTATCATAAACTATGACATTTATCCTTTGGAATCTTCCATATTAATATGGAACCATTATCTAGACCATAAAATATAGGTCATGAATGTATAGTTTACGATTCCTCTATAATCACACTGTAAAACTATCATCCTTTTTATAAATATATATTTTGCAACTCATTCTATTCATCCAAGAGCATCACTTTTTGATAAGTCTCAATTGGTCTATAGTCTTAAAGACTTTAAAGATAAATGTATAACCCACTAATCGTCCAATTCGTAAAGGTAAGATTTAATCACCAATCCCCTTTTTTTATACTCATTATTTACCCTCGAAATGAGTAATATGTCAAATATATATATATATATATATATATATATATATATATATATATATATATGAACCATACACTAGCCCTCATGGTATGCAAATAACACATCATGAATCGATTATCCAAATTTTACCTATGCTCAATCCTCAATCCATAAGCATCAGAATTAAGTCTCTAACCATCCACCAATATTTAGTTGTAGTGATTAGTCAAATACATCATCAACAACGAAATCCTTAGGTCCCATGAACTAAATCATTCTTATCAACTCCATAGTTGAGAACGTCTAATATAGGGTCAAAATTATACCCTTAATTATCCAAGCCTTGATCCACATAAAATCCTGTCTAGCATTATACCTATAGGGTTTATTAATCTATGGTCTAGGTTATTGAAGTCACATTCTTAACCTTAACCTTTGTCATCATCCTCGAATACATTATAATCAAACACAATCGACCTACCATACCTAAACTAGAAGTTTCACTCATGCAGGTACTAAGGGTTCAAGCTACCCCTCAATATCGCATTCACGCAATAATATACTCGTTACATGGTATAAAATAACGAGGGCCTAAGTCTGGTTTGAGCAATCCATACCCATATTAAACAATGTAAGGGTCAAGCAAGACAGAAAAATTGTCTAAATATCTCCAAGAACGGTATAAGGCCAAACGAGATGCATAGGATGTAGTCTAAATAAAAATTAAAAACCATATACCTCCGTATTTATGTCATGAAGTTACTGCCAAGTCAGTGTGCATTTGGCTGCAATAACTTTCTTGTTCTATAATACGACAGATGGCTAAAGTGCACAACTGTCACGCCAGATAATACAGGTTCTTGAGCTTATCTTGGCTAAATCAATGAGATGTTTCCAACTTAACATTTTGTGAAATAAATGAGAAGATGTTAACCAAAATGCACAAGAAGTGGTCCAAGTAGAATCCGAGAAACATAGGTAACCATGATGCCATCATCTGAAATCATGCCTCGTTAGTATTCCTCTGGCTGTAGAAACTCTCAATTCCATAATACAAGGATGAATATTTTTTTGAACTTTTTCTTGGACCAATACATAAGGTATTTCCAACAATTACCGAAATAGAATGAGAATAGTTACTCAAGAGGTCAATAGGAAAGAGCTTAGTCATATCATTGGAAAGATGGAACACAAAAAACAATCATATCGACAAAGAATATGACATGAAAGTAATCATGTTGGAGAGTCCTAAAGGACCTTAATCCTAGTTGTGGATGTATCATCAAATCTTATTTCTCAATTGGTTGCAGGCTCATAGTACTACACCTATCCTAAGTACCACTACAACTTCGTATAATTTAGGAAGACGGGACCTACATGGGCCACCACAAAAGCCATGTCACGCCCAGTCCCAAAATATACGGGACCAGGCTACGTGGCAATGGCCAGCTATGCATTCAAGCGGACTCCAGTCCGACTCGAATACGTATAAGCTGTCAAGTGTCCAAGTATCCATAATATACATACACAAAATTTACTAAACTACTACGAAAAACATAATATGAAATACTACAGAAGGATGATAAGAAGGCATCAACTGACGATACCTGAAAGAGTAATATGAAGAAATAAACCCTTAATATTCTATGTCAGATCTCAGCATATACTCGGAAGGAAACCAGGTCCTCAGTAGGACATAGCAAGATACATAATATACAAGCCGAAATAAAGTACAGTAAATAACATGTGAAGGGAGTAAACATATGATACAGGGACAGGTGACAGAAAAATAGTCAGGTGATCATTAACACTACTACTATGTAGACTATCTAGTCTGTGTGAGATGTACTTGAGGACAACGTTCGAGGAGTGAAGCTATCTCTAAGGGGTACATGTGTAGTGGCTCGTCACCAGCTGCAACAACATCACTAACTAAGCTATAAGTAGTCCCTCCGTCTAGTAACCGTCCTCCCCACCCAATGATACTGTCCGTGTCGTATCCATGATACGACTAGTCCGACTCTAGAAAGTGATAAGTCCAGAAGTCCAGTCAACATAAACACAAAAAATGAATCATCGAGTAAATATCCAATAAATCTTAATCCTGTCTCCTATATGTCATGCAATGTGAATCCGTATATCGTGTCAATGTGTTAGCAGGTGTAGTAATATAAGTATACAGATGAGAGCAGGTGAATCGTAGCAGCATGTCCAAGCAAACAACTGATAGGAAGTACAAGCATGTAAATACTGCAAATAAAAAAGTAAGGTATACTTGCCTGTTGTTGCCCAAACTGTGCTGAGACTTACCAAAGTCTATCCCAATATCCATGAGAACCATACTCCATGCAGATATCTATCAATCCAAATCACAAACAAATATATATCACACACTAAAGTACATGTATGACTAATAACTCCTACCTAGAGAGTTTGGGTCGTTCTAGTCACGTATTACCTTAGGTTAGCTAAGAAACTTGTCTTAAACTAGGTCACACTAGTTGCTAAGATAATTATTTGCTAATAATATGGATTGCAAGTTATATGTTTAAAATATCAAGTTTGCATCTCGTTATTTGTACAACAAAATCTACGACATGTAAATCGAGATAAGATGATCAACTGCAAGGTTAATAATTTTCTCTTGGTGATCCATATGGTCACCTAGTCAATTTTGGTAATGTGAGATCGCTGGAATTGATCGATCTCGGTTTCAACGGACGGATTCCGAGATACAAACATAAATAGGAATTAATTATAACTAACGGTGATTACATAAAGGAAAATCTATAGACGTCTTCGAATAATAAAAATAACATCATCAACGTGTCCAGAATGGTCAAATTAGCCAGGATAGCCTACCCGTAAGTCTAATTTGGACACATGGGTAAAATAATAATTTTGAAACAAAATGATGTTCGTCCTTAGACCAACTTTGTACCAAAAAATATGCCAAGATAGGTCTCCTAAATCTAACAAATTATATGTCCATGAGTCCAGAATGATGATACGAACCCAATGGTATATCCAGAATTGAATTTCGATGAGCTGATCTCAAAATGACCCGTTGATCCGAACATTGGAACCTAGTTTACACAAAAATGCGTGTCGGGGCCTATGTCCTCCCAACTCAGCAAATTATATAATGATTTTAGCCAGAATGACGCCACGAGTCCACTGGTGGCGTCAGAACTAGAATCCAGAGTTTCGGGCTCAAAATTAGAATTTTACAACTTGAAATTTACGGTTTCGAGAGGCCAACTTTGACGTCGATTTCAACCAACCAAATGACATCCTATGAAGCTAAAATTTTTACGACATGAAGGTGGTTATACCTGATGCGCACAAAGATAGTGGTTCATCAATTAGAGCTTCAACGAGAGAGAAACGGATCCACAAAGTTGGCTCCACGAAACTGTCCAAAGTAAACATAATTTAAATGGTCAATTTGGTGGTCAGTTTTGATCTATCAAATGATCGAATTAATGGTTGAAATTTTAGGTGAGAGAAGGGGTATATACCTAGATTTAGACGGAAGAAACAGATCGACGATCCAACGATCGAATTGTCCAAAAAATACGTCCAAAGTTGTTGTCCCGAAATACGATTCTGGATTCAATTTTGCGTGCGTCACGGCTGTATTCCGTACGAAACACTCGAATCTCATGTTTCACGCATTCGGGACGTTGGCATCATGATTGGATAGCTCGTCATGGCTCGTACGAGTGCTGGGGAGGTGGTCGCGGCGGTACGCGGTACGGTTGGCAGCGGTATTGCTGCGGCTAACGCTGTTGCTGCTATTGCTAATGTGGGTGTTACGGGACCGCACGCATGGCTGCGTGGCCATGCCCAACTCTGCGGTTGAACGCAGGACACCGGCGGTGGTTGCGATGAGGTACGCGGTGGTCGGAGCATCCATTGCGGTATGACATGTTGCGGGTGTACGGGCGGTCGAAAGGAAGATGATGATGAAGATGATAGATGGAAGAGGAGGTGAGGAAGATGTGAAGGAGGTGAGTGATCTATGTGGCTAGGGTTTAAGGAGTACATGATATATGAAGGATGTTGGCCCATGAAGCCATGGTCAAACCGATTTTGATAATTGACTTAAAACTCAGAACTTGATATGAAAAGAAACCGAAGATCGTAGATTTTATCTCCACTAATTTTTTTTATTTATTCTGTAATTTTCTTTTATTTTGTCTAGATTATATTATGAGTCGGGATCACTGGCATTTAGAAGTTCTATCCTAAAACCAATCGTTGATCCATTTCATGACCTAAACCAAACCCACATCCAAAAGCCTAAACTAAATCAGGTTGACCAGGATCCCTGGTAACCGAACTCGGACAGAGTTCTGCCTGAACTCGCTCCCCTGAGATTTATCCTGGTTAGCAGATTTTTCTATTCTTTTGGATCACCAACGTTCAAAATTATGAACATTAGCCAACCAAGTTCTGCCTGAACTCTGTCTCAAAATTCCTATAAAAAGAGAAAAAAAATCATTTCTATTCACTCATTCAATCTTCATCTTCTCTATCTATTCCTAGGCTTCCTATTGTATTTACAAAGCTTCAATCTTCAAATTTCCAAGACAACTTCGATCCTTCTAGTGCCGGTGGTTACAGATTAGGAGTATTCAAGTTGTACAATGCTTGGCGTATAAAAGCTTTTCTCAGAAAGGTGTTGTTGTAGTTTGATCATGGGCTTTGGATAAAAATACGACGGTGTTGAAGTTGGCGTGTTCTTCGAAGTAAAGCATGCGGTGTAATCTCTATTCAAAATAGTAGATTATAGCGAGCACGAGTTCTCGCGAACTGGACTAGTCCTCTCAGAGGGAAAATAGTATAGACCTGTTATGTCTGCGTATTGCTTTCTTGCCTCCACTATTTACTGTTTTACTTGCATTTAAGTTTGTTTAACCATTTGTTTCACCTACTTAGAATTTTTAATTGGTAATTATTTTCCACTACACTCTATTCACCCCCTATAGTGGTGCCATAGATCCTACAATTGGTATCACATCACAGTTTATCTCTAGTCGAACTAAAACTCCTTGAGATAGGGCATCCCTATATCCAAGCAATGGTGAAGGTCAATCAACAAATAGGCCACCCCTATTTGATGGCACAAACTACACGTATTGGAAGACACGTATGAGCTTTTTTCTCAAGTCTCTTGATTTTAATTTATGGTCGATTGTCGTCAATGGATATAAGAAACCGCTATCTAGTGTGGTAGAGGGTGTTTTAGTGGAAAAACCATTTTACGTCTATACCGATAATGAAAAGAAACAAGCTAGTCTTGATGCAAAAGCTATCAATGCTTTATTTTGTGCTGTAGATAGAACTAAGTTCAATAGAGTTTTTACATGTGTTACGTCTCACGAGGTTTAGAAATTTTTTTAGGTTACTCATGAAGGTACTTCACAAGTGAAGGAATCCAAAATCCTACGACTAACACAAGAGTACAAGGCCTTTAAAATGAAGCCTAATGAGACTATCACAAATATGTTTATTCGGTTCCTAGACATTGTTAATCCTCTATCTTCCGTTGGAAAAGAATACATCAATCAAGAGAAGATTCGGAAGGTGCTTCGCGAAATAACCAAGAACTGGAATCCTAAAGCGATGACTATTATTGAAGGAAATGATTTCATGATCATGACTTTTGAAACCCTTATAGGAAAGCTTATGACTCATAAGCTAGACCATAAAGATTTCGAAGAGTCAGCTCCAAAAGAGAAGGCAATACCATTCAAAGCTAACCACAAGACAGCCTCCGACGATGAAAGTGAGACAGACTGCTCAGACAATGAACAAATGGCCCTCATTACAAAAAACTTTAGAAGATTTCTCAGATATAAGAAGTCGAACAAGAAGAAGTAAGATTCCATAGACGATGAAGAACCTATCTGCTTCAGCTGTAAAAGAATAGGTCATATTAACAAAGACAGTATCGTCATAAGGAAGGAAAGCAGGCATGGTCAGACAAGCAAGAGAAGGTCTTTTACCAGAAACTATGCCAACACTAGCATCTGATGTGAAAGCAAAGCTAGTAATTCTGAAGAAGAGATACATCGCTGTCACGCCCCAGAACAAGAATACTGGAGAGCGGGGGCAGACATAGCTAGCTACGTATATTAAAATGGATTCCATCTCGCTATACGGTCACGGCTGTCTAGATACATGAGGGTTTACTACAAGCCAACAGTCTCCTATGGTCATGAACAAGCCTAGTGTCTCAATCACAAGCAAGTAAGTAAATGTTACAAGATGTATGATCATTATATATACAATAATAAGGCGTCCCAAATATTACATATTCCCCTGATCATGAAGCTAGTCGTTACAAAATGTGAGGACTAGCAAGAGTTTAGTCATACATGATCAACCATAGGATCTGTCAATCATGTTACAGCCCGTAGGCAGACAGTAAGTAAAGTGCAATCGAGCTAAACAGGTGCTCGTCGGCTAAACGCCTGAAAAGAATATTTATACAATAAAGTGGGAGATCAAAAATAAACCCACTCGTTGCCAGGGTTCCGTCTAGTGACACCATCTGGCTGGAAGGTCGGTAGATCCTCTGGAGCTGCTCCAAAATTTGGCCATACAAAACCAGCTGGGTCAGACCCCAGAAAGAGCAAGTGCCACAAAGGAAGCTTCACTTAGGAACTAAAACCAGCAATCAGCACAAGATATAAATAAAAGTAAGAACTGGAAATAAAGAAAATACATCAGGATGATATACGACGAGATAACCATGGAACTATTCAGATAACCAGGTTACAACCCGTAAACCAAACAAGGACCGGGGTTGTAATCCTTCGTCTGAACAGAACTTGGAATTCTCACCATTTATCGGTAAAATAAATAAAAGCATTCTGGTCATGCAGTAGTCTGGAACAGGATCAGGACAAGGCTAGACAGGTTAGACTCCATCCAATCACTTCACGGCCAAGCAAGAACTACGGCTTGATACTTTAACTAACTAGGGTTGTCATAAGCCTAATTACTAACAAGATGCAGTAAGAATCTTCCACAGCCACAAGCCCTGCAGTCCATCCAGGTTACCCAGGTCGAAATTAGGGTTGAATTCAGGTGGGTACATCGTCCAGGAAATGAATGGACCCTTAGGTAGCTTGAAAGGTGCAACACATGACAGTGTGCTGGAAATGTGCCCTACTCGACGGCAGGCTACAGATCCCAGGCGCGCCCAGGTAACGGGATTGCCTGTAGCTGGGAAATCTTTTCATGACTAATGTGTTAATCTAGTTATTAACCTTAGTCCATTTCAATAGGTACTCCTGATCGTGGTACTCAGGAGCTCCCTCCCTAGACATGATGCAAGACAGGACTGGTTTATTTGTACAAGCACAATCGCCCACGGTGTCCATGTTATTATACAGGTCATGTCATGTCAGGTAGCCGTCGCAACAGCTTATCAGATATATCATGTCAGGTTTATCATGTCAAGTGTTCTTGTCAGGAGTGCACCACGACGGGCCACTATCAGGTCATGTCAGGTTTTCTTGTCAAGAGTGCACCACTACGGGTCACTATCGTGTCATGCTCAGGTGTCATTTCCAAACATATTAAATAAATCCATGATTATCAAGTTCATGACAAAAGGCGTAAGGATATAAAATGGACGTAAAATATCTAATAAAATATCAATATTCAGGACTATAGATGAGCCATGCGGCTAAGGCCTATGCGGCCAGAAATAATCACATGCGGCTGGAAGAGAACAGCCCATGCGGCTGAATGGATATGGGTTCATGCAGCCCAAAATCCGAGTTCATGCGGCTCGGAAAGGTCGGTCTCAAGGCAGTACGGGCGTGCGGCGCATGCGGCTGCAGGAGCTTATGCGGTCAGGAATGGAGGGGTCTCATGCGGCTGAAGGGAATCAGGATCTATGCGGCTCGGGATCAGTCAGTCATGCGGCTGAGAGGACTCGGGTCCTCATGCGGCAGCGGGAGACTGCGGTCTATACGGCTCGCGAGTATTGGAGTTCATGCGGCTCGGGATGGGCGAAGTCCCATGCGGCAGCGGGGAGCAATGCCTATGCGGCTGGGAGCAAGGGTGCATATGCGGTTCGGGAAGAAAGGCCCCATGCGGCCGAACTAAATACTTGCCGCATGAACTTGTCATGCGGCCAAGTCCAGTTGATAGTGCATGCGGTTTCGAAGCTGACTTGCCGCATGAATATTCATGCGGTCAAGTGCTATCATGCGGCTCGGAACTGTGCACCTTCTCCAAATTTTTGAGAAGAAGTACACCATAAGCCATGGCTTCCAAGCTGCATAACTCTATCATCCGGAGCCCAAATCCGAACTTCCATAGGTCAAAATGGGGTAGAACGAGATTCTCTACAACATGGAACCATCAAAACTAGGAAATAACAAGATTAAGTAGATCAAAATCCAAAAATTTGAAAATAAGGTAAATATAGATCTACAAGAATCTAGCCATGGAAAGTGAAAATGCCAAGTTCTAAAGTATGTTAAAATGCTGTAAGGAAGAGAATGAAGCAATAAAATCGAAGTTCCTCCATGAAGCAAGTTGCACTTGCCTAGACCTCTCTCTTCTCTCTCTGGTAGGTAAGGAGTAAATGATGAAGAAGAAGATGAGTAATAAAGAGAGAGAAAGAAGAAATGGCAATAAATATCAAAGGTGGTGGTAGGTAGGGGATTCATCCATGGTTCATGATAGACCAAAGAAAACTGAACCAAGCAAAGAAATAACCAAGCCAAGATGCAAGCTAAATAAGAAATCATGCAATACAGAATAAAATATGTACACGTATTCCAAAAATACGTAATACGGACAACAGGCATTACAACTCTACCCACCTTAAAAGAATTCCGTCCTCGAAATTTAATCAAGAGGCTAGAGGAGCAATGACAAGCTATACTAATAACAAGCAAGCTATACTAGACAATCAATCAATCATGCAAGCAAGGAATCGAAGGCATGAGGCATAAGAAAGACATTATACCTCACGAGTCAAACAAGTCGGGATATCGCGATCGGATATCATCCTCACGCTCCCATGTTGACTCCCCCAAAGAGTAATGACCCCAAGCAACCCGGACTAACTTGATAGTCTTGTTCTTGAGGATCTTCTCTCTCTGGTCCAATATAGACACGGGCCTCTTCTCATACGAAAGGTTGGTACCAACAACCAATTCCGAATGATCTAGGATGTGGCTCGGGTCCGGGATATACCGTCGTAATTGGGATACATGGAACATGTCATGCACCTCGCTTAGCGACGACGGAAGAGCAAGACGATAGGACACATCTCCTACTCGCTCCAGAATGTCAAATGGCCCTATATACCTAGGACTAAGCTTTCCCCGCACGCTGAAACGAATGACGCCACGGTTAGGCGAAATCCTCAGGAATACATGGTCACCGACCGAAAACTCGAGAAGGCGCCGATGAGAATCGGCCCAATGGCGCTGGCGATCTTGGACAACTCGAAGATGATCTCTGACCCTTCTGACCACTTCAACTGTCTGAGCGATCATTTCTGGACCAAGCATCTGTCTCTCTCCAACTTCATCCCAGGCTAGCGGGGATCTGCACTTCCTACCACATAGTGCCTCGAACGGTGCCATCTGGATACTGGCCTGGAAACTGTTGTTGTACGAGAATTCCATCAGGTGCAAGTGATCTTCCCATGAACCACCGAAGTCAAGTGTGCAAGACCGCAACATGTCTTCAAGAGTCTGGATCGTATGCTCCGACTGACCATCTGTCTGCGGATGATACGCTGAACTGAACTGGAGACGAGTTCCCAAACTCTCCTGCAGGCTACGCCAAAAGTACGACATAAATCTTGAATCTCGGTCCGAGGTGATACTGACTGGCATTCGTGTAATCTGACAATCTGCCGGAGATATATCTCTGCTAACTGAGCCATCGACTGACCAACTCTGAACGGGAGGAAGTGAGCTACCTTCGTGAGCAGATCAACTATAACCCAGATAGCATCTCTGCCAGCTGGAGATCTAGGTAATCCAGTCACGAAATCTATGGTCACATGCGCCAACTTCCATTCTGGAATCGGCAAAGGCTGAAGAAGTCCAGCCGGTCTCTGATGTTCAGCTTTAACTTGTTGGCAAACCAAACACCGAGAGACAAATCGAGCTATCTCCCGCTTCATGCCATTCCACCAAAGGTGCTGACGGATATCACGGTACATCTTCGTACTGCCAGGATGGATGGAATACTGAGAACTGTACGCCTCTGCCATGATCTCCTGTCTGATTTCTCTACTGGGCACACAAAGACGCTTACCATGTCGAAGTGTACCATCCTCATGAATGCACAACTCTGGTCTTCGTCCTGCCTCACACTCTGCTCTGAGTCGCTGAAGCTTGGAATCTGCTGACTGTACCATTCGGATCCTCTCGACTATAGTGGACTGAACCTGCATACTGGCCATCAATGCCATACTGGAAGGAAGAACAACTTCAATACCCACCTTCTGAAGATCTACTAACAGCTCTGGTTGTGCTGTAAGAAAATAAACTCCTGCTCTCCTGCTCAATGCATCTGCTACGACGTTGGCCTTCCCAGGATGATACTGCAGGTTGACATCATAATCCACAAGAAGCTCCAGCCATCTTTTCTGATGCATGTTAAGATCCTTCTGGGTGAAAACATACTTCAGGCTCTTGTGATCGATGAAAATCTCCACCATGTCCCTATACAAGTAGTGCCTCCACAACTTAAGTGCAAACACCACTGCTGCCAGCTCCAAGTCATGGGTTGGGTAATTCCTCTTACGATCACGAAGTTGTCGTGACGCATAAGCTATTACCTTCCCATGCTGCATCAGAACACATCCTAAACCTCTGCCTGAAGTATCACAGTACACTGAGAATCCTCCGGTCCCATCTGGAAGCGTGAAAATAGGAGCTGTTATCAGGCCTTACTTCAACTGCTCAAAAGAACTCTGACACTCTGCTGTCCAAGCAAACTGTGTATCCTTGCGGGTCAACTGCGTCAATGGCACTGAAATCCGAGCAAAATCTGAAACAAACCGTCGGTAGCAGCCGGCCAATCCAAGAAAACTACGAACCTCTGCAACTGTGCTGGGCACTGGCCATGACTCAATAGCCACAATCTTCTGGGGATCCACTTCTACTCCTCCTCGAGTGATGATATGACCCAAGTACGAAATGCGATCGAGCCAGAACTCGCATTTACTGAACTTGGCATATAACTGGTGCTCCCTGAGAATCTGAAGAACCACAAGGAGATGCTGCTCCTGCTCCGCATCACTCTTGCTGTAGACCAGGATGTCATCCAAGAACACAATCACAAACTGATCCATGTAAGGCATGAAGATGCGAATCATGAGGTCCATGAATACTGCCGGCATATTGGTTGCTCCAAAAGGCATAACAAGGAACTCCCAATGCCCATATCTCCATCTAAAAGCTGTCTTCGGGATGTCCTGCTCTCTGACTCTGATCTGATGATAACCTGAGCGCAAATCAATCTTCGAGAATACTGAAGCCCCCTTGAGTTGATCAAACAAGTCATCTATCCTCGGAAGAGGGTATCTGTTCTTGATTGTCACTGAGTTCAAGGTACGATAATCAACATATAACCTGGACGTACCATCCTTCTTTTTCACAAGAAGCATCGGGGCTCCCCAAGGTGATCCACTAGCACGAATAAATTCCTTGGCTCGAAGTTCTTCAATCATCTTGTACAAGATCTCCAATTCTGACGGCGCCATCCTGTAGACTCTCTCTGACACTGGGGTTGTCCCGGGAATCAAGTCTATGGTGAACTCGATCTCCCGCTCTGGAGGTATACCTGGTAGCTCTTCTGGGAAAACATCTGGAAACTCCTCGACTATCCTGGGCAACTGTACTGCTGCTACTGCCATCCGTAATACTGGAGGAGAAGGTTCAACTGCTCCTCTGGAAAAGAAAAACTCCGGCTCGCCTGGAATGCTAAAAACAACCCTACCAATATGGCAGTCTATTCTAGCATACTGGTTCCTCAACCAATCCATCCCTAAGACCACATCATAATCGGCCATCGGGAACTCTATCAATCTAGCGGGGAATTCTCTACCGCTAACTACGATCCGACACGAGGAAAATACTCTATCTACTCCCACAAGTCCGTTACCAGTAGGTGTATTGAGCCTTACTGATAATGACTCGGGCTCCAATCCTATCCGTGTCGCGAATCGTGCAGACATAAAAGAATGCGATGCACCAGAATCAAATAAAGTTAAAGCTGGAAATGAGTTGACGAGAATAGTACCTGCCACTACCTCACCTGGTGCCAATCCTTCCTCTGCGGTCATCACCATAGCCTGACCGTGCCCTCGGGATGCTGGTCCCCTCTGCTGGAATCCTCGCTGCCTGCTCTGACTCAAGGCTTAGGCTTGTGCATGCTGCTGGGGATTCTGCTGCTGGAACATCTGGGACTGAGGTGGCAAGGGCCTCGACAATGGGTACTGCTGCTGCTGCTGCTGCTGCTGGACCGGTGCTGGTCCTCTCACCGAAGAGCTAGAAAGGTTGGACGATGATGAACCACCCTTGTTCGGGCAGGATCCAACCCTATGGTCTGGTGCTCCACAAACCAGACACAATCCCTGTGCCCTATGACACTCTGCCACTTCATGGCCTGGCTTCCCACAATGAGAACATCCCACTGCGGAAGACTGCTTCTGCTTCTGCTAATGCTGAGGGTACGTCGGGGTGGAATGCTGAACCGACGTTACTGAGGTCGCTCGTCTCGGAGCTCCAATAGTCAAGGCCCTGGCTGTCGGGGCTGGTGCTGAAGACTGATTCATCTTGCCGTGAGATCTCTTCCGACCTCTGGTCCTATCCACAATCCTCTGGGAGGTATACTCATGCCTCCGGGCTGCTCTCAAGACTGCATCAAAAGTCTGATGCTCAAACTGTTCAACTGCCAACAAAATCTCTAGGTGAAGCCACTGCTGGAATCGCTGGGCTCTATCATACTCGATTGCCACCAAAGTGGGAGCAAACCGACTGAGTCTCGAAAACTCGGCCGCATATCCATCGACCGTCCTGCCTCCTTGCTTCAGATTGGTGAACCTGGTCTGCAGATCATACCGAGCCACGACATCGAAATACTTGGTCTGGAATCTCTCTCTGAATACTGCCCAAGCAATGGGTGTTGCTAATCCAACGGCCTGCGCTGCCCACCAGCTGCGGGCAAGATCTAACAACTGCAGGCGCACAACGGCCACCTTCTCGTTCTCTGGAGTCTTGGCTGCGTCGAGAATCACTTCAGTATCCTGAAGCCATGCATCTGCTGCGATAGCATCTTTACTACCGTCAAAGAATGGAGGGTTCAGGCGCTTGAAGCTGTTGGCCGCGCTGTTACCCTGATGACCACCCCGGGTCAAAGCATCTGCCACTGCCTGTTGCAAGGCATCTCCACGACGATCTTGAGAAGCTATCAAGGTCCTGACGAGTCCTACTAATGTGCCATCATCAGGCTCGGCAGGCTGGACTGGCTGGACTGGTGGCTCTCCATCAGAAGGCACGACTCTGGAGGCTACTCTGGAATACTGGGCTTGATCTCCGGGTTGTTGCTGGTCCGCGGGAGGTGCTCCGCCTTGCTGGTCGGTAGGACCACGAACAATGTCGTTAAAGAAGACGACATAGGGAACAATAAGGAAGGACCAGGACAGATCAACGATACAAGCACATGATCAGGACAAGAATCCAGGGATTCAGAAGATACGAGCAGAGATCAAGGACGAATACTGATTGAGACATCTATTCGGTAAACCCTCACATATCTTGATTTACAAGACCTGCATGGGCCACCACTTAAACCATGTCACGCCCCAGAACTAGAATACTGGAGAGCGGGGGCAGACATAGCCAGCTACGTATATTGAAATGGATTCCATCTCGCTATACGGTCACGGCTGTCTAGATATATGAGGGTTTACTACAAGCTAACAGTCTCCTATGGTCATGAACAAGCCTAGTGTCTCAATCACAAGCAAGTAAGTAAATGTTACAAGATGTATGATCATTAAATATACAATAATAAGGCATCCCAAATATTATATATTCAGCTGATCATGAAGCTAGTCGTTACAAAATGTGAGGACTAGCAAGAGTTTAGTCATACATGATCAACCTTAGGATCTGTCAATCATGTTACAGCCCGTAGGCAGACAGTAAGTAAAGTGCAATCGAGCTAAACAGGTGCTCCTCGGCTAGACGCCTCAAAAGAATATTTATACAATAAAGTGGGAGATCAAAAATAAACACACTCGTTGCTAGGGTTCCGTCTAGTGGCCACCATCTGGCTGGAAGGTCGGTAGATCCTCTGGAGCTGCTCTAAAATCTGGCCATACAAAACCAGCTGGGTCAGACCCCAGAAAGAGCAAGTGCCACAAAGGAAGCTTCACTAAGGAACTAAAACCAGCAATCAGCACAAGATATAAATAAAAGTAAGAACTGGAAATAAATAAAATACATCAGGATGATATACGACGAGATAACCATGGAACTATTCAGATAACCAGGTTACAACCCATAAACCAAACAAGGACCGGTGTTGTAACCCTTCGTCTGAACAGAACTTGGAATTCTCACCATTTATCGGTAAAATAAATACAAGCATTCTGGTCATGCAGTAGTCTGGAACAGGATCAGGACAAGGCTAGACAGGTTAGACTCCATCCAATCACTTCACGGCCAAGCAAGAACTACGGCTTGATACTTTAACTAACTAGGGTTGTCACAAGCCTAATTACTAACAAGATGCAGTGAGAATCTTCCACAGCCACAAGCCCTGCAGTCCATCCAGGTTACCCAGGTCGAAATTAGGGGTTGAATTCAGGTGGGTACATCGTCCAGGAAACGAATGTACCCTTAGGTAGCTTGAAAGGTGCAACACATGACAGTGTGCTGAAAATATGCCCTACTCGACGGCAGGCTACAGATCCCAGGCGCGCCCAGGTAACGGGATTGCCTGTAGCTGGGAAATCTCTTCATGACTAATGTGTTAATCTAGTTATTAACTTTAGTCCATTTCAATAGGTACTCCTGACCGTGGTACTCAGGAGCTCCCTCCCTAGACATGATGCAAGACAGAACTGGTTTATTTATACAAGCACAATCGCCTACGGTGTCCATGTTATTATACAGGTCATGTCATGTCAGGTAGCCGTCGCAACAGCTTATCAGATATATCATGTCAGGTTTATCATGTCAAGTGTTCTTGTCAGGAGTACGCCACGACGGGCCACTATCAGGTCATGTCAGGTTTTCTTGTCAAGAGTGCACCACTATGGGTCACTATCGTGTCATGCTCAGGTATCATTTCCAAACATATTAAAATATCTAATAAAATATCAATATTCAGGGCTATAGAAGAGCCATGCGGCTAAGGCCTATACGGCCAGAAATGATCACATACGGCTGGAAGAGAACAGCCCATGCGGCTGAATGGATATGGGTTCATGCGGCCCGAAATTCGAGTTCATGCGGCTCGGAAAGGTAGATCTCAAGGCAGTGCGGGCGTGCGGCATATGCGGCTGCAGGAGCTTATGCGGTCAGGAATGGAGGGGTCTCATGCGGCTGAAGGGAATCAGGATCTATGCGGCTCGGGATCAGTCAGTCATACGGCTGAGAGGACTCGGGTCCTCATGCGGCAGCAGGAGACTGCGGTCTATGCGGCTCGCGAGTATTGTAGTTCATGCGGCTCAGGATGGGCGAAGTCCCATGCGGCAGCGGGGAGCAATGCCTATGCGGTTGGAAGCAAGGGTGCATATGCAGTTCGGGAAGAAGGGCCCCATGCGGCCGAACTAAATACTTGCCGCATGAACTTGTCATGCGGCCAAGTGCAGTTGATAGTGCATGCGGTTTCGAAGCTGACTTGCTGCATGAATATTCATGCGGTCAAGTGCTATCATGCGGCTCGGAACTGTGCTTTTTCTCCAAATTTCCGAGAAGAAGTACACCATAAGCCATGGCTTCCAAGCTGCATAACTCTATCATCCGGAGCCCAAATCCGAACTTCCATAGGTCAAAATGGGGTAGAACGAGATTCTCTACAACATGGAACCATCAAAACTAGGAAATAACAAGATTAAGTAGATCAAAACCCAAAAATCTAAAAATAAGGTAAATATAGATCTACAAGAATCTAGCCATGGAAAGTGAAAATGCCAAGTTCTAAAGTATGTTAAAATATTGTAAGGAAGAGAATGAAGCAATAAAATGGGAGTTCCTCCATGAAGCAAGTTGTACTTGCCTAGACCTCTCTCTTCTCTCTCTGGTAGGTAAGAAGTAAATGAGGAAGAAGAAGATAAGTAATGAAGAGAGAGAAAGAAGAAATGGCAATAAATATCAAAGGTGGTGGTAGGTAGGGGGTTCATCCATGGTTCATGATAGACCAAAGAAAACCGAACCAAGCCAAGAAATAACCAAGCCAAGTTGCAAGCTAAACAAGAAATCATGCAATACAGAATAAAATACGTACACGTATTCCAAAAATACGTACACGTATTCCAAAAATACGTAATACGGACAACAGGCATTACAATCGCAACATAGGTAACCTATGCTTCATGGCTACTGATACTAAGGTAATATCGAACCATCTCTATGAATAATTTACTTTTGATGAATTGTCTGAAGCTTTTACTAATCTATTAGAAGATCAGAAAAAATTGATAGATATGTACAAAAGTACTACGAAAGAGCTAAAATTTGTATAATCTGAGTTTTTAAAGCAATCTAGAATGCTAGATGATATTATAGATTCTTCTAGTGACACCAATGAGATTTCTTCTTTGAAGTTAAGCTTACATAAAGCACTTGAAAAGCTTAAGAAAGCGAATGAAGAAAATGTAAAACTTAATGATCTCTATGAACTAGAGAAAAAAATATAACATTGCTGCTCAGAGAGTAGGTATACTCACGACCAAGTACAATGAAGCCTATGACATCACTAAAAAGTTAGAGATCAAAGTGGGCAAATAGGTTGTTAAACCTATAGCTCAGGTGAACACAAATCATAAGGCTAAACACAAACACAACACAACCGACACTGCTAGAACTATTAAGAGCCATGCATATATGTATACCTTTCCACACAATAAGAAAGCACACACATCTTCAAAAACACATAATCTTCGAACTACACCTAGCACTAACACTTCTGTTACATGTCCCTATTGTGGTATAAAAGGACATGTATCACACCAGTGTAAAATTAGAAAGCTAGTAGATCTTAATTTGTATGTATGGGTTCCAAAAACTAACATATCAGGACCCTCAAGAAAGTGGGTACCAAAGGTTACATCTTCAACTTGTGTTGTAGGTGGACCTTCTTCCTCCCACTAGAAGCAAGTGGATACTCGATAATGGTTTCTCTAGGTACATGACAGGTGATAACAAATTGTTTGCAGCTCTATCGATGAAGAAAGAAGGCTATGTCTCTTTTGGGAATAATCTTAAAGGTCATATCATTGGAATTGGCAACGAAGGTACTTCTCCTTAACCTATTATTAAAGATGTATGCTTAGTAACATAATTAAAACATAATCTACTAAGTATTAATCAACTGACTGATCATGGTTACAGAATTAATTTTGTTAAAAATAAATGTTCTGTTTATGATAAATCTTCTGGAATAACTTCCTTTGAGGGAATAAGAGAAGACAACATATATGTACTATATTTGTGAGAGAAGACTAACAGTACAGAGAAGTGTTTATTCACAACTCAAGACGAAGCCTGGATATGGCATATGTGTCTTGGACATGCGAACATAGACACTATTGCAAGGTTGTCCACCAAGAAACTGGTAAGAGGCTTACCTAAAATAACTTTCAAGAAAGACATGGTCTGTGCCGAATATGAAAAGAACAAGGCATCTAGATCATCTTTCAAATCAATAAATGTTGTAAGTAGCTCTAGACCCTTGCAATTACTTCATATGGACTTATTTGGACCAAGTAGAGTCGCCTGTCTTGACGGTAAGCTATATACTTATGTGATAGTTCAAGACGATTCACGATATACTTGGATTTACTTTCTAACAATTATGAATGAGGCCTTTTCTGAATTTGTATCATTTTGTAAAAGGTTGCAAAATGAGAAAGGATTCATGATTACTAGTATACGAAGTGATCATGAAGAAGGATTCGATAACCATGAGTTTAAATTATTTTATGATTCAAATGTGCTATCACATGAATTCTCTTGCCCCAGAACTCCTCAACAGAATGGCATTATGGAGAGGAAGAATATAACTCTTGTCGATATGGCCAGAGTTATGCTTAACCAGTATAATCTTCTAAAGTATTTTTGGACAGAAGCTGTTTATACAACATGCCATGTTCTGAATAGAGTTCTGATTAGACCCATATCTAAAAAGACTCCTTATGAATTATGGTTTAATAGAACTCCTAACATCAGCAGTTTCAAGTTCTTTGGTTGTAGATGTTTTATTTTGAATACAAAAGACAACATGGGAAAATTTAACGAAAAAGATGATGAGGGCATATTCTTTGGTTATGCAACAAAAAGTAAAAGATACAGAATATTCAACAAGAGGTCACTTATTATTGAAAAGTCAGTAAATGTCAAATTCGATGAGCTGAACAATCAACACAATGACGATAGTAATAATAAAGAAGAGAAAACTCCCACCAATATACCATCAGATGATACACCACCAAGTGATACACCAATAACTTCATATCTGAAAAGTCTACTAAAACGAATGCGGTTTATTCCAGAACATCCCGAAGAACTGGTAATAGGTGATATATCAAGAGGTGTAAGTACTCGCTCAAGCACAAAAGAGTTCGTAATAGCTAATGTTTCATTTATTTCCAAAATAGAACCCAAAAATGTTTTAGAAGATTTTAATAATAAATTTTGGATTTCTTCCATTCAAGAGGAACTTAACCAATTTGAGCGGAATCAAGTTTAGGAACTCATTCCTAGACCTATTGACCACCCAATCATTGGTACCAAGTGGGTGTTCTGAAATAAATTAGATGAGAATGGTTCAGTCACACGCAATAAAGCAAGTCAAGTAGCTTAAGGCTATAATCAAGAAGAAGGCATTAACTATGATAAGATGTATGCTCCAATTGCTAGACTAGAGTCCATTCGTATGTTTTGTGCTTTTTCAAGTTTTCATGGTTTCAAATTCTTTCAAATGGATGTCAAAAGTGCTTTTTTAAATGATTTTATAAAAGAAGATGTTTTTGTAAAACAACCTCCTTGTTTTAAAGATTTCAAAAATCCTGATCACATATTCAAGCTTCGTAAGGCTCTATACGATCTCAAACAAGCACCTCATGCATGGTATGAGCGCTTTAGTTCCTTCTTACTTGAATATGGTTTTTCAAAATATAAGGTTGATTCTATTCTTTTTTTAAATCTTTGGATAAGAATATTTTACTGGTACAAATATACGTAAATAACATAATTTTTGGATCAACTAATGAGATGCTATGTAACGAGTTTGCTAAGTGAATTCAGAGTGAATTCGAAATGAGCATAATGGGAGAACTAACATTCTTTCTCGGGCTACAAATGAAGCAACATTCACAAGGGATATTCATCAATCAAGCAAAATATACAAAAGATTTTCTAAAAAAATTTGACATGGATAACATCAAACCAATTGGCACACCTAAGGCAACATCTAAAAAGCTTGATATAGATGAAAGTGGTACACCAACTGACGTACGTAAGTATAGAGTTATGATTGGTAGTTTACTGTATTTAACTCATAGTCAACCTGACATTATGTTATAAGTATGCTTATGTGTACCGTATCAGGCTTGTCCTAAAGAATCACATGTGAGCGCCATTAAGCGTATCCTGCGATACCTTAAAGGAACTTTGACGACTGGTCTTTGGTATCCCAAAATTGATTCTTTTGATCTGATATGTTACTCGAATACAGATTTTGTCGGATGCAAAGTCGATCGTAAAATTACCAGTGGCACATGTCATTTTCTAGGTAAGTCCTTAGTCTTATGGTTTTCTAAAAAATAAAATTATGTTGCATTATCAACAACTGAGGCTGAATAAATAGCTGCAGGACGTTGTTGTGCACAAATTTTGTGGATGAAGCGAACCTTGAAAGACTATCAGCTATCATTTCATCACATCCCTATTTACTACGATAATACTAGTTCCATTAATCTCACGAAGAATCTGATATGTCACTCTCATACTAAACAAATAGAAATTAGACAATCATGTTTTATAAGAAAATATTAACTTAGAACTTGTTGACGCTGAACATCAACTAGCTGACATCTTCACTAAGCCCTTGGTTGAAGATCGTTTTAACTTTGTATGAAGAGAATTAGGAATTTTGGATTTGAAGTAATATAATTAAATATTATTGGTTAATACTCATGAATTCATGGAAAACATTTTGGCTATAAGCCGAAAGGGCCCTTCTGTCATACAGGTGCAAATAGCCTGAAGCGACACAGTATACTAGTCTTCAGACTACCGCAAGTTGGGATCCGGCCCCTACTGCTAACCCAAAATATTCAATACGATTTATGTGTTATTAATTGATTAATATTAATTATTTATTTTAACACAATTATTTCTAATTAATTTTGCATTTATGTTAAAAACTGTCACACTCTTTCCAACATCTATTCTGATTCCCAAGTGACCGAATTCAGTCAGAGTTCTGGCCCAACTCAGACCGAACTCGGTCTGGGTGAATTCGAACAGAAGCTGGACAGCCGAGCCTCCTCTTTATTTAAACCCTCAAACATCATCTTCCTCCTTATTATAGCCTCTAAGTACTACAGAAAGCCTAACACAACGTTTGCCATTGATTATAAAAGAACAAAATAATTATATGGGAAGACTGGACTTTTACTTCACAATATAAACTCGCTCGTACAAAGGAAGCCTAGGGGCGAAAACCTTGGTACAGCAATCTAAAGTACGATTGTTTAGTTTTGATTCTGAGGGTGATGGTAGAGGCTCGGAAATGCGACGGCCGCTCTGCCTTACTCCTTGGACGATCAGACGTAGCCTTGGCTCCGGTGAAGAACTGCTCTCAAGATGGGAAGACTCTTCTGGGTGTGCCTTTGTCTCTCTGTGTGTCCAGCCGGGTGGAGAAGATCTCTTTTGCAAGGGAATGGCACCTTGCTATATTTTTTTCGGTTTTGGATCGAGGATCTTTTTACAAGGGAATGGCACCTTACTATTTATAGGAGTGGGGTGTCATCATTAGGGTTTGCAATGATTACCCAAAAAAAGTCGGCGGCGTGGGGATTTAATTGCTATTTTCCTTGATCCTATTTTATTGGCAATTAATCTACACCACTAATCTTGATTGCAATGAATCTGGACAATTAATGCTAATCGTACAAAATCTGTATGGGCAATCAATGTTGATTGTCATGAATCATAGGAAGCTCGGATCTCCTGCCACGTGTCCAATCAAAAAATCTGATTTGATTTGAGTAATAATTGTGATTGCCCTAAATCTGGTTGTTGGAATTTGTTGATAACTCTTGATTGATTTAGTACCACGTAGGAAATTGATCTTCTGCCACGTGTCATAACTACGAGCCATAGCCGCATAAGGGTAGCTACTTAGGTTTTGGACCGCATGAAGGTGGCAGCCGCGTAGGTGTAGCCTCTGAAATCTGAGCCGTATGGGGGTGGTTTCCAAATGAGCCACATAGGCCTAGCCACGTGTCAGGACTGTATGGGCATAGCCTCTCAATATTTGAGCCACAAGGAGCCACATGAGAACAGCGGCCGCATGGGGTGACTTCTTAGGATTGGAGCCGCATGACTAGGGTCTTCACGCTCCGAGCCGCATGAGAGCATCAGCCGCATGGGGTGGTGGCAGCCGCATAAGGAGCTTTGTAGTTAGTGGATCGTGCCAACTGCATAACTAATTTTCTTCGTTTCCTGAGGAATACGTCGTCATATCAAAATTCATCATTTTAGCTTTAATGTCAGAGTTATCGTTTTATGTCAGAGCATTTAATAGGATTAGTCACTTTATAGCCAGCTGTAAAGGCAAGCTGTATAGGGTCACGTGCTTCTTTTCTGAGCCACATAAGGGTATTGAAGAGTTTCTGAGCCACAGGAGGCTCTGATAGATTCCTGAGCCGCATGAGGCTCCTTCTGTTTTGAGCCGTATGGGCTTCTTTTGTTTTGAGCAGCATGGGCTTATTCTGTTTTGAGCTGCATGTTCTTTAGTTCTTTTTCATGCTTCTACAAAATCCCCTTCAAAGTTTTCAATTTGAAAAATTGGAATACTTTGAATAAGAAGCATGGCTATATGAGCTCAGCTGGCCGCATAGGCTGTTCTTGGCCGCATGGCTTGTCTTGCCGCATAAACTCCCGAGCCGCATGGGCTCCTGTCCCGCATGCGTCTCATTAATTGCCTTTAATTTATTTTAGAGCCGTCTTTTGGGGAGAATCCCAAGAGTTGGTTCATTAAATCTCTGGATTTTATGCCCTGGATGAATCTTCTTTATGAGAGAGGGGGCAAAATCCGAGGAGTCGATTTTGCCTGCAGCACACGACCTAAAGCGGTTTATCGGTCCACGTGTCCCCCCTATGTCTGCCTATAAATAGGGGTGCTGTTAGGACATAGAAACTTCTTTGTCTTCTTTTGTCTTCCTCTTCTCTTGCCCTAAGCTACTCTTTATTTTTCTTCTCCGATCATCAATCGACGATGGCCCCGAAAGCTTCCACAGCCGCGGCGAAGGGAAAGGGTGTGGCTTCTTCGTCAGCCCCGGTGCCTGAAGTCCACCCCGACGTTCACCCCGCCATTGCTAGTAAGGTTTTGGGCAGATCGTATGCTTTGAAACAAAGACGGCTCTGTTGCATGCTTTATGCACAAGCCTTTAATGCATTTCTCGTTCTCGTCGAACTTGTTCAGTTTGTATGGGCCACATGTGCGTTCCATGTCCGAGCCGTATGGAAGTATATCCTATGTCCGAGCCGCGTGGGAGTTGTCTAGTGGCCGCCTAGACGCTTCACAAACTGGACCGCATGATGACCCTTCGAACAGAGCCGCATGAGTCCCTCTGAATCGAGCCGCATGAAGCCCTCTCAAACAGGTCCGCGTAAGTTCGTCTGAATTGGGCCACATGAGGCTGTGCTGCATCGAGCCGCATGAGCTCCCCTGAAATAAGCCGCATAACGCTCCCCTAAGTAGAACCGCATAAGCCCACGCTAGGCAGAGCCGCATAGGCTTATGCTGCTCGGTGCTGCATAAGCTCATCTTTAAATAGAGCCGCGTAAGCTCGTCTTAAAATAGAGCCGCATAAGCTCATATAAGCGAAAGCACTCAGTAGTTTCGTTTTAGCCATCTTTTGATTTGTTTCTTTCTTTCCTTCTTCAGTAAATCTACCAGTAAATGCTACTGGAGAACTTCTGGTGGGGTGCACCCAATCTGCTATGGGCCATATGTACGATCATATAGTCAAGTATATGATGAACCAGCTTCCAAAAGAGCCTTCGGGGAGGCTGAATGCTATCAAGAAGCAGTCCTTTCACTTCCTCTGTGCCATGATAAACTCGGGACAATTGAAGGGGGAATACCTGAAGCCTGCGTTCCTCTTCGGGGATGCTTTGTCTGTGAAGAACACCCGGGCGCTGAATATATCCGAGAGCTGGGACTTTACTCTTGATGGGGTGGAGATCCATATCCCTCTGATAGAGCGTCATTTTCCTTTGTCCTGGTTCAATATGCTACTGCTAGACAGAAAGATGGTAGACTCCTTGACTCCAAGCAAGTCGGGGATGTTTGTGGAAAATATCCATTACAATAGGAATTTGGGGTCAGCTTACCCAGAAAGAGAACCGGTCAGTCGGTACGTGATGGGACTTGCTCCGGGTACCTTCATAAATGTAACGGGTCCCAATTTCACGTTCATCCAAGCTGATACCTTCTTGAACTAGCTTGCTCGGAAAGGGTCATATTCCGTCGACTGGTTGGCATTGGTGAACTGGATAAACCCTATCCCTACGTGGGCCAACTTGACCACATAGATTTTGCGGAAGTATGAGGCTTTTCTGCATGAGATCGGCCTTCACCACACCATTTGGGGCACTTGTCATGGTCTACCCATAAATAAACCGTTGTTCATAGCTCTCCTGGATATGTACAACCGGAGGACGGGTACCTTCTTCACGCCCGAAGGGGAACTGGGACTTGCTCTCCACGAGATGTACGTTGTCTCCAAGCTGCCCTGGGGGATGAAGTCTTTGAAGTGTACACCCCTACGAGAGAAGAACTCGAGGATTTGGATCGGTAGTTCCCGGGCTTTATTGTCGTGTATCGGGAATTGTTATGTCACCACAGTACTTGTCATCAGACGGCTATCAAGAAAGACGGTAGCTCGAAAGGAAGCACTCCTCACACCACCACCTGGGTCACATACCTTTTCACACTCGGTGCCTCAGGCCGGGTTTCTTCCCGAGATCCTCAGACTCGTGAGGAGGTAGAACATTTGGTGTCAACTGCCAAGAGATCGAGGTCCACAGGCGACACCTTTGGGAGTAAGATCGACTCCTTTAGTTATTTTTACCATGGTACTCGGCGATTGTCGGAGAAGGCACTCCTTGCAGAATTTCTGATGGTGTGGCTACGAAACTGCGTAGTCTCCGGAGGGGCAGGTTCTATTGTGAGGATCAGTCGCCACTTTATCCTTTTCGCCGCAAAGCTGGTATTTAGTGTCAAATTGGCCCTTCTTTCGGCCATGGTGTGCATCATACACCATGGCCTTTGCGCCTTTTTGTCCAAGGTCAACGCCCGTGACACGACGATGGATTTTGAGCACGTAGAGCAGTCATAACATTGTCTAATGGAAAGGCTGTTAATACACTGCCTGTCTTTGATGAGGCCTAGAGCAGAAGATGGTGTTACGGCTGATGACGCTTTCATTTTCCAATTCCACCATCAGCCCTGGAAATACAGCACCATGCCAGCTTGTCGGAGAGCACTGGCGAGAGTGGACGGATATGACTTTTTTGTGTCCATACCTCGTTTTACTGCTGAAGAAGTGAGAAGCGCACATGTTGATGGTACCGAACCCCCTCTCCTCTTACCTGAAAAAATTCTTCTTTGGGTGCGTAATATTCGCCCAGCGCACCTGGTATATCGTAATCGCAACAACGTCTACCTGGAGTCCAATTTGTCCAGCAAGTTTTCTCGCCAGTTCGGGTATAGCCAGCTATTCTTTGACAGTCCCAGCTTTTGCCTGGGCTTTGAAGGTAGCGTCCTGGATGGTATCAGGGCATGGCATTACGACGACACGGTTCATACCCGAACTACCTTTTCAGTCCCTGATGGCGAGGTGCCAGGGGAGGTTTTGTATATGGCGGCCTTATACCATGTTACGGCGAGCAAGCCTCCCGTTAATTTCGACCCGAGTACCAGTTTTATCGTGGGTACTGGTTTAGAGGAGAAGCCCAAAGGGTCTAAGAAGAGGAAGAAGAAGGCAAACACAGTTCCCGTGCCTGACTCGGAGTCCACCACTGTGGACGAAGAGAATGATGAGCACGATGCAGATAACTCTTCCTTTTCGGTGGAAGATGTTGGGGCGGATCAGCCGCCTATTATATCAGATGAGATGGTGGCGGATCAACCACCTGTTGCACCATGTCCTGTATAGAAACGTAGCAGGCAAATCTTCCCTGTTGGCGGTATTTCTTACTTCCGAAAACGGGCTGCGATACGACGTCGCAAGTCAACTATAAATAGAGAAGCAAGGACGTCGACCCTGCTTCGGAGGTAAATCGAGTTACTACCCTCTTTATTCAGTTCTTCCTTTCTCCTGAACTTAGACCTTAATCATTTTCCTATCCTCTCGTAGGTGTCAGAAGAAGAGGAATCTCGCGAACCGGCCACTGTTTCTGAAGTCGATCCAGTCCTGAATAGTTTGATCAATGACATGTGTGTCGGGATTATTTCTGCCGGGGCTCTCTCGATTGCGGCTGAGGGATCTCACGTTGCTGAGGTCGCGACTCGAGACGACGGGGGCTCCGATGAACCTGTCCCCGAAACTACTGAATTCCATCAAGGTGATGCTGATCCCGTCGTACTTTCTTCCGGGGCGGCTGGGACAGAAGAGCCAGCTGAATTCGACTTGGGGGTTATTGGTAAGGGGACTGTGGCGGTTGTGAGCGAACCTCAGCCTCCATAACCTCCCCTGGTAAGATAATGTAACACCCACTTTTCTAAAATGAGGGTAATTTTGAACTTTTGTAAAAGTTTATTATTTTATAATAGGATTTATGATTTATGGGAATTTTTAATTAATTTAATAGTATTTAAAATTGGTAAATTATAATTTTGATGTGTTAGCTAGTGAACCCTAGAACTGTTGAGCCTAGAGATTAACCATGACCATGGGGACCTAACCATGTGATTAGAATGACTATTTACAACTTTTTAGGCTAAGGATATTTTGGTCATTTTGTGACTTTTGAATTATTTAGGGTTTTGATTAATTGGTGAATTTTAGATTATTTTAATAATATTTAAATTGATGTATTATAATTTTGGTCATTTTTTATATTTTAATATTTTGCGAAAATTTTATATTTTTAATATTGTTTTTATTCGATTTATTTAGTCGGGTTTGAGTTTCGTCTCGTTCCGACTTGTATTGTGACCCGGGTAGCTTAAACTCTAGATGGGACCAAATATTAAGTTAAGCATGGCCCACAAAACCCAATATTTATGTTAGTTAATTAAAGTAATTTTTATCATGTTAGAATGGTTAAGTTAGAGACTCAAAACTAGATCATTTTGATCCCAAACTTGAACCTAGTCTAGACTTAACCATATGAGACTAGAGAGGGGCAATTAGGACATTTCCCATTAGCCATAATAGACTCTTTATGGTAGCCACCTTTAGGGGAGAATGATTCATTTCATTCATTACAATCTTGCCTCTTTTATTTTCCTTTTGTTCTTCCCTAATTTTAGAGAGCCTTCCCATTAATTTGATCTCCAAATCAAATCATTCCTTCACCAAACCATCCCTCAATCATTCCCATTCTCCAAAGGAAGGGTGATACCAAGGATTGGAAGAGGAGTACAAGGAGGATTGTCCACTTTGAGGGATCTTCATATCGGAGCCGTGTCCTAAAGGATTCCATTGGGATTCCACTCCCAATAGATAAAACCCATCATCTAAATCGATTTTCTTTGCATATAAATTATTTTTGAATCCGTAGGATCCATCCTCATGCATGTGTCCCATTTAGATTCAAATTTGAGGCAATTTGGAGCTCTCTTCAGGATTTTAGATATGTGTCTTGTGTCCTACTTGATAGATCCCAAATTAGGACACCCCATGTGTATATATGTATGATAATAGCTTAAATAGATATTTAAATTCAGTTTTAGAATGGTTAGAGAGTGGATTGATCTTAGTTAGGATAGTTAGAATGAGTTTCATTTGGATACCTATGTTTGTATCCAAGTATCTTGGCCTATATGTGTTCTTTTGTCCAAAACTACTCAAATTCGTCATAATATTCATCCAGTTTTTATTAACCAAAGCAACTTAGAAATATCATAACTTTTAGCGTAGAACTCCGATTTATCTCCTATTTTTTTAGAAGAACCGTATCGATGTTAGCTTTCCAAATATATATTTTTAGTAAGCCAAATTAGTTCTGAAACTTTCTATAGAATTATTTGAGTGTCAGCTGTACGAAAGACGAACGCGTTTCGGTATTTTTGCGATTCCGGGAGCTTCCGGACACGAAAATGCGATCCGTTTGATGTTTCAAAAAGCTAACACGAAAGGCTACAACATAATTTAATCCTAAAATTTAGTGAAGGCCCAATTGGTACAGTATCGATTTTAACTAAGAGAGTGACTATACGACATATGCATTTTGTGTAACCTATGAGCCTATGTATTATGGATATTAAATAAATATAGAGTATGTAATGCATGATATGTTAGATGAATGAAATGATATATATATGATATATATCCTCTTTACATTAATATATATATATATATGGTTGAATGCAAGCATGTAGGAATACAATTAATGTAATGTATGTAAGCAATGCATAAATGCATGAATGAAAGAATGATATACAATGTATGCATGTAAGTATATAATGAATGCTAGATATAAATGCAAGCTATATATGTAATGATAGATATGAATGCATAATATATAAATATTGTAAATGCAATATCAGATGTCATATGTAGACATAGAACCAATGCATAGCTGATATTTAGATTGAATGTTAGTTCATTTTAGGTTGTTCGAACACTGAACTGTCCATGTAAGCATATATACCTTCCTTTTCCTATTGCCAAGCCAATTTCAATTTTCAATATAGTGGAATGTCTATGAATGTAATGTTAACCTTCAACCCCTTAATTCAAAATGTTAGTTAATTTTAGTATTAGACAATGCAAGAGCTGTATACATATGGAATGTTGGCTTAATGGCAGATTTCAGATAACATGGTTCATTTTATGTGGTTAGTTACACCAGTTTATGGGATAGCTCACTTTAATTTATATGCAAATGTGGAACTAAACTGAGAATGAACTTCACCCTCTGCACAAGGACACCCCACTCTATATCAACCAACATGCCATGTGACCCTTCTCTAAATGATTGCTATAATGTATATAGATTTACGTAGAGTATTGATGCATGTTAGTTATAACTTAAATAGTCTCTACTCTAATGTATATAGATGTATACTTGTAGCCATGCATGTTAAGTATAATACATGTGTAATGTAGTTGGGTTAGCTTTGTGCCATGTGTAGTGTAAACTCATAACTAGTGTTGATTTCTCTTTTCATGTACACCACCATGTTCACACACACATAGCTTTACATGTTAGTTCTTTTCTCTTATATATATATGTATATATATATATATATATATATATATATATATATATATATATATATATACATATATATATATATATATATATATATATATTGATTGTTGAATATGTATGAATGTGATGTATCTTGGTATGTGACTTGTGTTGGCTTGTATAGCCTTTGATTTGTATGGTCTGTACTAGCTAGGGTAGACTGGTTAGGCATAATGAGACTTCATTGAGTCTAGGTCGACCCAGTTGACCTAGCTTTGACTAGAGTTGACCAAGTGTTGACTTTAGTCTAGTTTGACCTAGACAGCATGTAGATGCATTGTAGCAGTCTATTTCCTTATTTTAGACATGTTGTAACTTGTGTTGCTCTGATTAGGAGACAGACACCACTCCTCGGACAGTATATTCTCTTCAGATACTCAGGATATCAGGCGAGTACATTCTCTGACCGTTTCATACTTGTCTGGATTTATATTCTTGCTCTAGATTACTGTACTTGATGTTGACACGATTGTTATCACGGATTGGTACTATATGGATCTTCTTTTGTGATGTTATCTCCTTTGTGTTCACTAAATACATATTGTGATGTACGTTTCACTAACATATTGTATTTATTGAATACCCTTATTATTGTACACTCATTGTGCATATTGTACTCTCATTATCACATTGAGCTCTATTGTACAAGCCATTGTACAAGCCATTGTATAAGGTAACGTAACTGAGTTGGATCCTTGTATATTTATTGGAGAGAAAGAGTAGAAATGGTTATGTGATCAATCCTATTGTATAAGAAATTGTATATGTCCATTGTACACCCACGTACAAAGGACTCCCATTTTATTGTATAACCTAACCCGTTTACATAACCATATTGTACTCTAAATCACATATTGCTTACAGTTCTTACTTATCATATATAGATATTTCCTGTTATCAAATCTCTGTTGTTTTCATATATATTCTTCTTTCAGCATTTCATGTACCTTACTCTATTGCATGCTTTATATTTTCTAACTTGATATGAACTGCGTGAGATATTTTGTGCTCGCTCCTGTCCTGACTGGACCTTTTGAAAATATTACAGAGGATGAGAATGAGGCCTGTGTAGACACCTATTATGGGACAGCTGTAGATGACTCGTGTGACCCAGATTTCCAGCCTGATCGTACTAGCTTTAGAGACTGAGGTTTCCTAGTCTAGGTTTTATTATTTCTGTCATTTGAGATCTGGATTGTATATATTCTTTCATATTCAGTAGTGGCGACTTGTACTCTAGTTGTTGCTGAGATGTTATCGTAGACACTTAGACTCTCTGGTTGTATTTATGTGGATTACTTCATTTCAGTATTTATCTATCTATCATTCTATCTTATCATTCTGCTTTAGATATGATTGAGACTGTATATTGCTATGTCACCTCCATTCGGAGTTTATATACTCTACAGGTACCTTTATACTGTTAGATGATTGACCTAAGATAATGTTCTACCGCCGACACTGTGGCGTAGGCTGGGCGTTGTTACGTTCTCGTACCCTCACAGTGGGTACGGGTCGTGACATATTTTTAGTGGTGGCCCATGCAGGTCGAGTTTGTGTAGTAGTATTCGAACTAGAGTACCACTACAGCCTGCAGTAGGATTAGGAAATTTTTGAAGGTATTCAATCACAGTTAGGATTCCTTGAGAGATTCCTTGGACGGTCCTTGAGAATATTATTTAAACTTCAATTTGAAATCATTTCCCTTATTTTGTTGCTCTCACTCCTTGATTATTGAATATAATTTTGTTGGATCGTTGTTGATTTTGATTTTCTTACCGAGATGAATTTTAAAGCCTGAGTTACGATATTTTCTGATAACATATGTTGACGGGAATACAGGGATGGTAAAACGTCTACTTGATTATGGAACCTATAGTTTGTCATAGCCATATTAGCTGGCGTGGCGGAAATATGACCTGACTTCGGATGTACGTATCTTGGTTATGAGATTTGGAATTTCTTACAGCTATACTAGTCGGCATAGCGATATTTCTAGGCGACATGATTGCAGTGGTACATACCCCAGTTATGGAATCTATCGTTTATCGCAGCCTTGCTTACTGGCATGGCGAGGACTCTGAGTAACATGATTTTGGACAGACGCTTATGATTATCAGATTGTATCTTGAGAAGGTTTTAAACATATCATCTCTGTCGTACCCTTCTGTTATTATAAATTGTATTCCATCATCAAATAACTTAGGAGTAGGAGTATGAGTAGGAGTAGCTTTAGCTGTTATTATAAATCTAGTGTAACTTCTTGCTGTAAATTTTTTTGTTCCTAATACAATGAATCGATGATTTTTTATAGACCTTAACTTGGATTTGATATTATAGCTCTGGTTTCAAAATGGTTCCTTCTTTTAAACAGATAAGCAGAACAGATTTTATCATTAATTCCTTCTTGCCATTATTTCTTGTATTACCTGAATATATATATATATATATATATATATATATATATATATATATATATATATATATATAGTGGACACATTTACTTTCCTGACACGTATGCATGCTGTACTTGATTACCAACCTGTCTGAATGCATATTAATATGTTTTTGATGTTTAATTTCTCAAAATCCTAATATTTCTAATATTGTACAGTATCAGTGACTAGTTCTCTGTTTTCTAGATTAAATTCGTAAATTAAATATAAATTTTATGTTATTAGTCGTTGTTTACATCACTGCACATGTATGTTATATACAGGGTTTCAAGTCTTAAAGAAATTGGTTGAGTTTGTGTTTGAATTTTTCAAATCTGAGACTGTGTGCATATTAACCCTTTAAGCCGGAATTCTAAGTGTTTAGTTCAATTTGTAGTTTTAAATTTTAATATTTTGAGCCGTATACATTATTGTATGTAGAGATATAATGTTAGGTTTCATACTCTTACATATTAGGTTGTGGTTGTGGTAAACATTGAGTTGGTTTTGATGTTCGAATTTCTCCAAAATCTTGAAAACTGAATACATGTTAACATTTTTATATTAATTTTAAATGTGTAGTTCAATTTCAGATTTAATATGTAATGTTCTACTAAACTGAATGATTGGACCCTTCATTTTAAGTTTTAACCCATGTACACTTGACACTCTACACTAATGTTCACAACTGTCATGTAAACCTAACCCTTCATCTCTATGTTATGTTCATATATTTATATAGATATATGTCATATGAAGCGTTGTGTGTGCATTGTATTAGGAAACCCTCCTAGCATGCCTTAAACCTAGTTTTAGGATTTAAATTCTGAATATTCAGTTTATTGTATTGATTGTTATGATGAATAGATTGATGATTAATTAGATCTAAATGTAGGAAATCATTGGTAATTAAGTTGGGGTTCTACCCTAATTTTTGTGTGATTTAATATTAATTATTAGTATTTATTTGTATTTAATTATGAAGTTTCAATGCTAGTAATTAATTAATTGTGTTTACTGTTTTAATTTTTAGTAATATTTTGATTACGAATTAGATAAAACTTTGTACATGAAAAGGTTTGTATAATTAATATAGTATTTTAAAATAATTTTTCCAGAATTTAATTTATAATTATTTTATGTGAAAAACAGTGAATTTAAACTGTTTAATTAAATCCGTTTGATGCTTATTATTTAATTAATAAATAATTAAATAATATAATTTATATGGAAAATATAGATTTAATTATAAAGTATATTATGGAAATTTTTCCAGTATTTTTTTGGTTCTTAAAATATTTTATTTAGATTTATCTATTGAGTTTTGGATTAAACAAATCAATTATTCAATATTGATTTCAATTTATATTATTTAATTGGTTAGTAATTAAATAATATTATTTGAATAGAAAATGTTTGTAAAAATATACTCTTCTGTATAAAAATATTTCCAATATTTATTTATTATTACTTATAATTATTTAGATTTAGTTGGATAATTTCTATATTTATTCAATAAGATATATATATTATATAATTAATTGTTATTAATTATATAAATATTATAATTTTGTGAAGTGATAAGATTCTGTTAGAAATGTGTAATTATGATATTCAGGAAATTGTTTTATGTATTTTATATGAATTTACAACTTTTTAAGATTTAAAGTAATCATTTTAAGATTATGTATTAAATTGTGTAATAATTAGTTATTAATTTAAATAATTATTAATTATGTGTTACGATTGTAAAGAATATTGAATTTAGCTCTAATGATTAAATTTAAGGTTGGTGGTGATTTATTTGGATTTATTTAGAATTATTAAGCACTTATTGTTATTATTTAACTAGTTATTTAATAAATAGTTTAATGGTAATAATCCATTTTCTGTAAAATATATATATTTATTATTCTGATATTATTTAGTTTATTATTAAAATAGACTAAAAATGATTTTTAAGGATTTTTACTATTTAAGTTAGTATTTTTAGGAATTGTGTATTCATGTGTGTATTAAAATGGTTGGTTAATTGATTATCATTAATTAATTAAGTAATTATTAAATATTTAGTTGTAAATAAATTTCAGAATATAAATGGTATGATAATAAGTATGGTTACCTACTTATTATTGTATTATTATTATTCATAATAATTTGATACTAGTTAGCTAGTAGTAATAGAATAATTTAAATTATAGATTACTTAGCAATTAAATGAATTGTTTAATCTGTTTAATTAGTAATTAATTAGAGATAAATTTTGTTTAGGATTATTTGCTTCTCGGGACTCGGACTCTACTTTGGACCCGGATACTCAGTTGCTGGACACAGGCAAGTACACCTTGCTTGACATTTACTATGCAGTATTTACATTTGCCAGTTAATACTATCGTGTGCACTCGTCTCCATTGATGACTACCTTGTATAGAGTTAGTATAAACTTGACACTGTCTCAGACATGTATCATATATGAGTGAGTTGAGTGCAGAGGTTCTGTGTTGACTGGCCATTAACATATGATCTTGAGTCTGTAGCAGTTTGGTTAGTTATACTATATTTACTATGACGTCTTGCATATTGTTTGTACCGCGTATACGGTACGAGTACATTGGGTGGGGAGAGTCTACTAGTGTTGTATGAGAATTTCTGTTTCTAATGTACGCTGGATGCTCGTAGCCCCTCGTTTCTCAAACCGTAGAACGCTTGGTGGCAGTTTCTTCTTCTTCTCCCCCTCTCATATGCCGCTAGAGATGTCTCGAGTGCATTTACACATAGATGGTTAGAACACCTTATTGCTTCCTTTTATTTCCTGTCCTTGTTTGGTTAGGGAAATACTTGGTTGCATACTTTATAGTTACTTTTACATTACTGCTCAGTATATTCATGCATGTCATTTTCCTGTGTATTTGTTATGTCCCTCTGAGGACCTGGTATCTTTTCCAGAGCTTGACGAGCACTTATTCCCGGCTGATTACGGAGTAGACGGACTTATTGACGACGACTTTGAGGTGGAGCCGCAGCCTTGATCCTCTGGAGACTAGCTACATCTTCAGACGTGGGTTTCATTTCCAGTATTCCGTTCATTTCTATTTGCTACTTCATTTTCATTCCAGATGTACTCTTTTACTTATTTAGTGGATTGTTCTCCGCTAGCCATAGTTGACATTTGGATTATGTGGCACTGATTATTTTCCATTCAGTTATCTATTACTTTATTTCATGGATGAGACTAGTTTACCTGCCTGTGATGTTACTTTATTAGTTATACTTCAGCGTACTACAATCAGATCATAGTCCATTAAATTGGGATTAGCTATGCTTGATTGTACAGCTGACATGCCACGTGTTCCCGATCTGATTATTTGGAACTGGGGCGTGACATGTTTTTAGTGGTGGCCCCAGTTTCAAATAATCGGATCAGGAACACGTGGCATGCCAGCTGTACAATCAAGCATAGCTAAACCCAATTTAATGGACTATGATCTGATCGTAGTACGCTGTAGTAAAACTAATAAAGTAACATCACAGGCAGGTAAACTAGTCTCATCCACGAAATAAAGTAAGAGATAACTGAATAAAAATTCATCAGTGCCACAGAGTCCAAATGTCAACTATGACTAGTGGAGAACAGTCCACTAAATAAGTAAATGGGTACAACTAGAATGAAATGGAGTAGTAAATAGAAATAAACGGAATACTGGAAATGAAACCCACGTCTGAAGATGTAGCTAGCCTCTAGAGGATCAAGGCTGCGGCTCCACCTCAAAGTCGTCGTCAACAAGTCCCTCTACTCCGTAATCAGCCAGGAATAAGTGCTCGTCAAGCTCTGGAAAAGATACCAGGTCCTCAGAGGGACATAATAAATACACAGAAAATCGACATGCATGATAATACTGAGCAGTAATGTAAAAGTAACGAATAGGAATGCCACCCAGTATTTCCCTAACCAAACAAGGACAGGAAATACAAGGAAGCAATAAGGTGTTCTAACCATCTATGTGTAAATGAACTCGAGACATCTCTAGTGGCACATGAGAGGGGGAGAAGAAGAAGAAACTGCCACCAAGCATTCTACGGTTTGAGAAACGAGGGGCTACGAGCATCCAGCGTACATTGGAAACGAAAATTCTCATACACCACTAGTAGACTCTCCCCACCCAATGTACTCATACCGTATACGCGGTACGAACAATATACAAGACGTCATAGTAAATATAGTATAACTAAACCAAACTGCTACAGACTCAAGATCATATGTTAATGGCCAGTCAACACAGAACCTCTGCACTCAACTCACTCATATGTGATATGTGTCTGAGACAGTGTTAAGTTTATACTAACTCTATACAAGGTAGTCATCAATGGAGACGAGTGCACACGATGGTAATAACTGGCAAATATAAATACTGCATAGTAAATGTCAAGCAAGGTGTACTTGTCTGTGTCCAGCAACTGAGTATCCGGGTCCAAAGTAGAGTCCGAGTCCCGAGAAGCAAATAATCCTAAACAAAATTTATCTCTAATTAATTACTAATTAAACAAATTAAACAATTTATTTAAATTGCTAAGTACTCTATAATTTAAATTAATCTATTACTACTAGCTAGCTAGTATCAAAATATTACGAATAATAATCATACAATAATAAGTATGTAAACTATACTTATTATCATACCAATTATATTCTGAAATTTATATACAACCAAATATTTAATAATTAATTAATTAATTAATGATAATCAATTAACCAACCAGTTTAATGCCCATATGAATACACAATTCCTAATAATACTAACTTAAATAGTAAAAATCCTTAAAAATCATTTTTAGTCTATTTTAATAATAAACTAAATAATATCAGAATAATAAATATATATTTTACAGAAAATGGATTATTACCATTAAACTACTTATTAAATAACTAGTGAAATAATAACAATAAGTACTTAATAATTCTAAATAAATCCAAATAAATCACCGCAATCTTAAATTTAATCATTAAAACTAAATTCACAATTGTAACACAAAACTAATAATTATTTAAATCAATAAATAATTATTACACAATTTATTACATAAACCTAAACATGATTTTCCAAATTACTTTTAAGTCTTAAAAATTCATAAATATATTTAAAATACATAAGATAAATTTCTAAATACCCTATTTACACATTTCTAACAGAATCTTATCACTTCACAAAATTACAACATTTATATAATTAATAACAATTAATTATATAATATATTCAACTTATGTAATAAATCTAGAATTTACCCAACTAAATCTAAATAATTATAAATAATAATAAATAAATATTGGAATTATTTTTCTACCGAATAATATACTATTAAAAACATTTTCTATTCAAACAATATTACTTAATTACTAACCAATTAAATAATATAAATTGAAAATTGTATTTAATAATTAGTTTAATTAATACAAAACTTCCAAGAAAAATCTAAATAAAATATTTTAAAAACCAATAAATTACTGGAAAAATTTCCATAATTTACTTTATAATTAAATATATATTTTCCATATAAATTATATTATTTAATTATTTACCAATTAAATAATATGCATCAAACAGAATTAATTAAACAGTTTTAATTCACTGTTTTTCACATAAAATAATTATAAATTTAATTCTAACAATTCAGGAAAAATTATTTTAAAATACTATATTAATTATACAAACTTTTTCATGTACAAAGTTTTATCTAATTCGTGATCAAAATATTACATAAAAATTAAGACAGTAAACATATTTAATTAATTACTAGCATTGAAACTTCATAATTAAATATAAACAAATACTAATAATTAATATTAATTCATACAAAAATTAGGGTAGAACCCCTACATAATTACCAATGATTTTCTACATTTAGATCTAATTATTCATCCATTTATTCATCATAACAATCAATACAAAACTGAATAATCATAATTTAAATACTAAAACTTGGTTTAAAGCATGCTAAGAGGATTTAATCCACGTGACAGCGCCACGGGGGGGTCGGGGTTACCTCGCCACGCCGCACGGGGGTGGAACGCCGCGAGGGGGCCGCCGGAACGGGGCCGGCCGGGCTGCAGTGTGCGCGGGAGGGGGGGGGCGCCGGCTGCTACATGCGGGCGCGAGAAGCGCCGCGTCTCGTCGTCGACGGCGGGGCTCAGGGTGAGGGGGAAGGAGATAGGCGCGGAAGAGGGGGAGGAGCTGGTGGTTTGATGGGGAGAGGTGGAGTTTGTGTGGAGGCAAGTTTAGGGTTAGGGTTGAGAGTGATTAGGTTCTCCTATAAGAATATATATGGAAATGAGATCCAAATGAATAGGTCCCTAATGGGTTGGGCCTAGGTTAAGGTTAAATTAAGGATTGGGTTTAGTTGCTAAAAAAATTTAACACCAAAACTATACAAGCTTATATATATAATCTAATAGTAAACCAATAAATAGTAACACTATATATATATATATATATATCATATACTTCTAAACTTTATCAATAATTTAATAATTAGTGTAAAAGCATTTATTTAACAATTAACATTATTTAGTAACAAATAAATATTAATAAAAATAAAAAAAATATTTTGAGGGGTTTTACATTCTCCCCAACTTATTAAAATTTCGTCCTCGAAATTAAAAACAAGCTGGAATTAAAAGAAACACACACAATCATAATTCTAAATCTAGGAAATTTACAAACTAAATTAAGCAAAATCTAGAGAGTGAATATTAGCAGAATTAAGTCATACCAGACGCCTCACGAAGGTATGGATAACGCTCCAGAATAGAATCTTCCCGCTCCCAAGTCGATTCGCCCGGAGAATGGTGTTTCCATGCAACTCGGACTAGTCGAATGGTCTTCCCCTTCAACACTTTCTCTCTGCGGTCTAGGATCTCCACAGACTGCTCCTCGTAGGACAAAGTCGGTCCCACGGTAATCTCTGAATGATCAAGTACGTGGTTAGGGTCTGCCACATACTTCCTTAACTGGGAGACATGAAATACATCATGGACGCCTTCCAATGACTGCGGAAGTGCCAATCTGTATGCAACCTCGCCAACTTTCTCCAACACATCGAATGGTCCGATGTACCTTGGGCTGAGCTTTCCTCTGACTCCAAATCTGATTATACCTCTAGTCGGGGAGATTCTTAAGAACACATGATCTCCTTCCTTGAACTCAAGAGGTCGCCTATGAGTGTCTGCCCACTGTTTCTGCCGGTCCTGTGCTGCTCGTAGATGCCTCTGAATCTTCTTGACTGTATCTACTGTACGAGTCACCAACTCTGGTCCCAATATCTGTCTCTCGCCTACATCACCCCAACATGCTGGCGATCGACACTTCCTTCCGTACAATGCTTCAAAAGGGGCCATCTGGATACTTGCCTAGTAGCTGTTATTGTAAGAAAACTCTACCAAATGCAAGTGATCCGTCCAGGATCCTCCAAAATCTAACATACAAGCTCTCAACATGTCCTCCAACGTCTGAATGGTATGCTCTGACTGTCCGTCCGTCTGAGGGTGATAAGCGGTGCTGAACTTCAGTCTAGTGCCGAAACTTTCCTACATGCTCTTCCAGAAGTGCGATGTGAATCTCGTATCTCGATCAGAGACTATACTGACTGGTACTCCATGTAATCGCACTATCTCCTTCATATATAGGTCTGCCAATACCTCTGTAGATTGCCCCACTCGGAATGGTATGAAATGAGCAGACTTTGATAATCTGTCCACAATCACCCAAACTGCATCTCGTCCAGCTGGGCTCCTCGGAAATCCCGTAACGAAATCCATAGTGATGTTCTCCCACTTCCACTCAAGTATCGGAAGCGGTTGCAACAATCCTGCGGACCTCTGATGTTCAGCCTTGACTTGCTGACACACCAAGCACTTTGCTACGAACCGTGCTATTTCACGCTTCATTCCATGCCACCATTAGTACTGTCTCAGGTCCCTGTACATCTTAGTACCTCCTGGATGAATAGAATAAGTCGAGCTATGAGCCTCTGTCATCAGCTCCTGCATGATCTCTCCATTAGGAACATAGAGGCGATCTCCGCACCTCAAGGTCCCATTTTGTGAATCCTCAATCCAGTCTGCAGTCCTTGCTCTGTCCTCTGTCGAAGCCTCTGATATCTGGCATCTGTCGGTAAGGTCGTCTTGATCCGCTCTACCAATGAAGATTGAACCTGAAGGTTCATCATCTCTGCAACTCCTCCAGGCCTAACAACTTCGATGCCCATCTTTTCCAAGTCATATAGCAACTCCTTCTGTGATGTCAAGAAATATGCCATAGGCCTCCGGCTCAATGCATCTGCTACTGAATTCGCCTTCCCTGGATGGTACTGTAACTCAATATCAAAATCTGCCATCAACTCAAGCCAACGTCTCTGTCTCAAATTTAAATCCTTCTGAGTATAGACATACTTGAGGCTTTTATGATCTGTATATACCTCCACTGTTTCTCCATACAGATAATGCCTCCAAAGCTTCAAGGCAAATATCACCGCCGCAAGCTCTAAGTCGTGCGTGGGATAATTCTTCTCGTGGGTCCTCAACTGCCGAGAACCATATGCAACTACCTTCCCATGCTGCATCAAGACGCATCCTAATCCCTTCCCGGATGCATCACTATAGTTGACAAAACCTCCTGATCCCGATGGAATGGTCAAGACTGGTGCAGTAGTAAGGCGCTTCTTCAAATCATCAAAAGCAGCTTGGCACTCTTCCGTCCACTCGAACTTCTGATCCTTGCGAGTCAACTTTGTCATGGGCTCCACAATTCTTGCAAAATTCTCTACGAACCTCCGGTAATATCCGGCAAGCCCTAAAAACTTCGCACCTCTGAAACATCGGTTGGTGTTGGCCACGACTCCACTGCTGATATCTTCTTCGGATCCACTTCTATGCCTTTTCCTGAGATAACATGTCCAAGAAATGAAACATGATCTAGCAGAAATTCACACTTACTCAGCTTTGCATATAACTTCTGATGCCTCAAGATCTCCAGCACCTTCCTCAAGTGATCCTCATGCTCTTCATGGTTCTTTTAATACACCAAAATGTCGTCGATGAATACTACGAAAAACATACCAAGATATTCATGGAATACTCTGTTCATTAAATTCATGAATACAGCCGGTGCATTTGTCAAACCAAAGGGCATTACTAAGAACTCGTAATGACCATACCGAGTCCTGAATGCCGTCTTCTGGATGTCTTCCTTTCGAACCTTCACTTGATGGTATCCCGACCTCAGATCAATCTTCGAGAATACCTGGGCTCCTGTCAGCTGGTCAAATAGGTCATCAATTCTGGGCAGGGGATACTTGTTCTTGATAGTCACAGCATTAAGAGCCCTATAATCAATGCACATGCGAACTGTTCCATCTTTCTTTGGTACAAACAAGACCGGGGCTCCCCAAGGTGATGCACTTGGTCTGATAAATCCCTTGTCTTGCAACTCCTGCAACTGCACCTTCATTTCATCCAGCTCCTTCTTCGTCAGTCGATAGACATTTGAAGAGATTGGTGCCGCTCCTGGCATGAGCTCAATGGTGAACTCAACCTCTCTGTCGGGTGGTAGACACGGCAGATCATCGGAAAAGACATCAAAAAACTTATCAATGACCGGTGGCGGGGCAACCTCCATTGCCATGCAAGCTCCATGATACTGAGATACTCCCTTCTCAATGCTTCCTCTCTGAAATTCAAATTCTGGCTGGCCTGGCGGTCTAAATATAGCACAACCCCTGTGGCAGTCCAATATAGCATGATATTGACTAAGCCAATCCATACCCAATACTACGTAGAAATTTGGCATAGGTAATACCAAAAGTCGAGCTCTCATCTCTCGGCCACAAATAACTACCGAACAGGTTCTACATGTACTAGTCACAGGTACTATACCCCCACCAGTAATAATGTTCCAACTCTTAGTCATAGTAGAAGTAGCTATCCTATGCGCAGCTACAAATCTAGATGATATAAATGATAGGGTGGCACCAGAATCAAATAACACTGTAGCAGGCAATGAACCTACTAAAATAGTACCTGTGATAGCCTCACCTTCGGTTCCATCTTCTCCCTGAGTGAGAGCAAAAATCTGTCCTTGCTTCTTGTTTCCTGCCTGCTGCTTGGCTTTCTCAAACTGTGCTGACTGTGAAGGGAGTATAGGTCCTCTCTGCTGACCTCCTGATGTTGGTGGCTTCTGTCCTCCTGCTGGCACAATGGCTCCCCGAACTGGGCAATCTCGAGCCTGATGCTGGCTCGATCCACAAGCTAAATAAGTACCCAGCATCCTTCTGCACTCTCTCTGTAAGTGTCCCTTCCTGCCACAGAAATGGCAAGTCGGAAGCTCTTTAGACTGGTAGGGTCCAGTCTTCTGCTGATGCTGATGATGTCCCATAGGTCTCTTGATAGGACCTCCTTGCTGCGTCTTCGTCTGCACTGGCTGGTTCTTCTGCTGGTTCAGCTTCCCCTTGCTAATTGCCTCCTGAATCCTGGCCTCCGTCAGCAACTCAGCATAAGAGATTCGGGACTGAGAGCTAGTATAATGCTGTAGCTCCTGCCTCAGCCCGTTGTGAAATCTTTTGGCCTTCTCCAGATCATTGGGTATCAGCACCTCCCCATATTTGTTGAGTCGACTGAACTCCAAGTCATACTCGTCAACAGTCTTGTTCCCTTGCTCCAGATACAGGAACTGGTTGTATAAGGCATTCTTCACAGTAGTAGGGAAGTACTTCTTTTCAAAGAACTCCAGAAACTGTTCCCACGTCTGACGAGTACCCAACTGACGCTCCATAGAATCCTACCAGAGATGGGCATTCCCCTCCAGCTGAGTTATTACGCCAGTCATCCATAAATCCTCAGGCAACTGAGATGCCTGCAATTTCTTCTTGGTGCTGGTGATCCAAGTAGTGGTCTCCTCCGGACTCTCGTTTCCCTTATAAGGTTTGGGGTCCATCTGCACGTAGTCCTTCACTGAACCTACCCGTGCTGGTCTCACAGGAGCTAGTGTTGGAGCTGGTGCAGGTACTGGTGCTGTCATCCTCTCCATGGATGTCAGGGATCCCTGTCTCATCTCAGTAGCTTCCCGTCTTTGTTCAGCTGCTTCTTGCCTCTGCTCTGCTGCTTGCTGTCTCTGCTCTTGCATCATCATGTGCATGAACTGAAACATCTGTGCCTGACTTTCTTAAGGCACAGCCGGGGGTACTCCATATGGTGTCTGAGGGTACTGCGGGGAGGAGGAGGTACCCCAGTCGGTTGTGCACTAACTGGCTGAGACGTTTGCCCTGGAAGCAAAGGGTGGGTTGGAACTACCCTCGCGGACTGATCATCCGTACCAGATGACTGGTTGTCTCTACCTGCAGCGGTACATCCACTCCTCAAATTCATGATTCTGCAGAGATAAGATAGAAGGAATTGAGAATAGGACGGAAACAAACGAGATGCAAAAGAATTTGTTCAAGAATAATCAAGAATGATATAGTCAAGTATGGATGAGACCTAATATTCTAAACCTAATTTGCAGGCTTGTTCAGTACAATAGCGTAACCAAACAAATTTTGTGACCTGCATGGGCCACCACTAAAACATGTCACGCCCCAGTTCCAAATAATCGGATCGAAAACACGTGGCATGCCAGCTGTACAATCAAGCATAGCTAAACCCAATTTAATGGACTATGATCTGATCGTAGTACGCTGTAGTAAAACTAATAAAGTAACATCACAGGCAGGTAAACTAGTCTCATCCATGAAATAAAGTAAGAGATAACTGAATAGAAATTCATCAGTGCCACAGAGTCCAAATGTCAACTATGACTAGTGGAGAACAGTCCACTAAATAAGTAAATTAGTACAACTGGAATGAAATGGAGTAGTAAATAGAAATAAACGGAATACTGGAAATGAAACCCACGTCTGAAGATGTAGCTAGCCTCCAGAGGATCAAGGCTGCGGCTCCACCTCAAAGTCATCGTCAACAAGTCCCTCTACTCCGTAATCAGCCGGGAATAAGTGCTCGTCAAGCTCTGGAAAAGATACCAGGTCCTCAGAGGGACATAACAAATACACAGGAAATCGACATGCATGATAATACTGAGCAGTAATGTAAAAATAACGAATAGGAATGCCACCCAGTATTTTTCTAACCAAACAAGGACAGGAAATACAAGGAAGCAATACGGTGTTCTAACCATCTATGTGTAAATGCACTCGAGACATCTCTAGTGGCACATGAGAGGGGGAGAAGAAGAAGAAACTGCCACCAAGTGTTCTACGGTTTGAGAAACGAGGGGCTACGAGCATCCAGCGTACATTGGAAACAGAAATTCTCATACACCACTAGTAGACTCTCCCCACCCAATGTACTCGTACCGTATACGCGGTACGAACAATATACAAGACGTCATAGTAAATATAGTATAACTAAACCAAACTGCTACAGACTCAAGATCATATGTTAATGGCCAGTCAACACAGAACCTCTGCACTCAACTCACTCATATGTGATACGTGTCTGAGACAGTGTCAAGTTTATACTAACTCTATACAAGGTAGTCATCAATGGAGACGAGTGCACACGATAGTAATAACTGGCAAATGTAAATACTGCGTAGTAAATGTCAAGCAAGGTGTACTTGCCTGTGTCCAGCAACTGAGTATCCGGGTCCAAAGTAGAGTCCGAGTCCCGAGAAGCAAAATAATCCTAAACAAAATTTATCTCTAATTAATTACTAATTAAACAAATTAAACAATTTATTTAAATTGCTAAGTACTCTATAATTTAAATTAATCTATTACTAATAGCTAGCTAGTATCAAAATATTACAAAAAATAAACATACAATAATAAGTATGTAAACTATACTTATTATCATACCAATTATATTCTGAAATTTATATACAACCAAATATTTAATAATTAATTAATTAATTAATGATAATCAATTAACCAACCTTTTTAATACACACTTGAATACACAATTCCTAATAATACTAACTTAAATAGTAAAAATCCTTAAAAATTATTTTTAGTCTATTTTAATAATAAACTAAATAATATCAGAATAATAAATATATATTATATATATATTTTACAGAAAATGGATTATTACCATTAAACTACTTATTAAATAACTAGTTAAATAATAACAATAAGTACTTAATAATTCTAATTAAATCCAAATAAATCACCAAAACCTTAAATTTAATCATTAAAACTAAATTCACAGTAGTAACACAAAATTAATAATTATTTAAATCAATAAATAATTATTACACAATTTATTACATAGACCTAAACATGATTTTCCAAATTACTTTTAAGTCTTAAAAATTCGTAAATATATTTAAAATACATAAAATAAATTCCTAAATACCCTATTTACACATTTCTAACAGAATCTTATCACTTCACAAAATTACAACGTTTATATAATTAATAACAATTAATTATATAATATATTCAACTTATGTAATAAATCTAGAATTTACCCAACTAAATCTAAATAATTATAAATAATAATAAATAAATATTGGAATTATTTTTCTACAGAATAATATACTATTACAAACATTTTCTATTCAAACAATATTATTTAATTACTAACCAATTAAATAATATAAATTGAAAACGGTATTTAATAATTAGTTTAATTAATACAAAACTTCCAAGAAAAATCTAAATAAAATATTTTAAAAACCAATAAAATACTGGAAAATTTTCCATAATTTACTTTATAATTAAATATATATTTTCCATATGAATTATATTATTTAATTATTTACCAATTAAATAATATGCATCAAACAGAATTAATTAAACAGTTTTAATTCACTGTTTTTTACATAAAATAATTATAAATTTAATTCTAAAAATTCTGGAAAAATTATTTTAAAATACTATATTAATTATACAAACTTTTTCATGTACAAAGTTTTATCTAATTCGTGATAAAAATATTACATAAAAATTAAGACAGTAAACACATTTAATTAATTACTAGCATTGAAACTTCATAATTAAATATAAACAAATACTAATAATTAATATTAATTCATACAAAAATTAGGATAGAACCCCTACATAATTACCAATGATTTCCTATATTTAGATCTAATTATTCATCCATTTATTCATCATAACAATCAATACAAAACTGAATAATCAGAATTTAAATACTAAAACTTGGTTTAAAGCATGCTAAGAGGATTTAATCCACGTGACAGCGCCACGGGAGGGTCGGGGTTACCTCGCCACGCCGTAGGGGGGTGGAACGCCGCGAGGGGGCCGCCAGATCGGGGCCGGCCGGGCTGCAGTGCGCACGGGGGGGGGGGGGGGGGGGGCGCCGGCTGCTACACGCGGGCACGGGAAGCGCCGCGTCTCGTCGTCGACGGCGGGGCTCCGGGTGAGGGGGAAGGAGATAGCCGCAGAAGAGGGGGAGGGGCTGGTGGTTTGATGGGGAGAGGTGGAGTTTTTGTGGAGGCAAGTTTAGGGTTAGGGTTGAGAGTGATTAGGTTCTCCTATAAGAATATATATATGGGAATGAGATCCAAATGAATAGGTCCCTAATGGGTTGGGCCTAGGTTAAGGTTAAATTAAGGATTGGGTTTAGTTGCTAAAAAAATTTAACACCAAAACTATACAAGCTTATATATATAATCTAATAGTAAACCAATAAATAGTAACACTATATATATATATATATCATATACTTCAAAACTTTATCAATAATTTAATAATTAGTGTAAACGCATTTATTTAACCATTAACATTATTTAGTAACAAATAAATATTAATAAAAATTAAAAAAATATTTTGAGGGGTTTTACAATATATATATATATATATATAGAGAGAGAGAGAGTTTATGCATGCATGTTATAATGTATATAGATACATAATTAAATATCTACCTCTCTATACATATAGATTTACATATATATATGGTTAGCCATGCATGTTATGAGTAAATAGTTTGTTCCTTGTAGATTGTTTAACCAATATGCCATGAGTAGTATAACTTGATAAATATTATTTTGAAATCCAAATCCTCCTATACACTTTCATGTATATTTCACACACACACATGTCTACTATCTAGCCCTATGAACATGTCCACATACACCCAAACACACTAACCACATAACCTTTATATAATGCTAGCTTTTCCCTCTCTAACCCTCTCTCTCTATATATATTGTGATTGGATTTCAATGCTCGACGTTCTGCTTTAAATTTTGGTTTTGATTTTGCCTTAAAGCCTTGATAATTGTTATTTCTGTATCTTTTTCAGTTTAGCACCCCAGATTGCTTGTATGTTTTGATACCCTATGACTATTTTGGCCTAGTACGACTAGTATACAAAGATGAGACTTTCATTACCACCATATGCCATGACCTTGTATGCAGTCCTTTTAAATTGTATGATTTGATTAAGTCCTGAGACCTTAATTGTTGGGAGTTTAACCTAGAAGGAATACGACCATCTTAATTTCGAGGACGAAATTTTCTAAGGAGGGTAGACTTGTAACACCCACTTTTCTAAAATGAGGGTAATTTTGAACTTTTGTAAAAGTTTATTATTTAATAATAGAATTTATGATTTATAGGAATTTTTAATTTATTTAATAGTATTTAAAATTGGTGAATTATAATTTTGATGTGTTAGCTAGTGAACCCTAGAACTATTGAGCCTAGAGATTAACCATGACCATGGGGACCTAACCATGTGATTAGAATGACTATTTACAACTTTTTAGGCTAAGGGTATTTTGGTCATTTTGTGACTTTTGAATTATTTAGAATTTTGATTAATTGGTAAATTTTAGATTATTTTAATAATATTTAAATTGATGTATTATGATTTTGGTCATTTTTTATATTTTAATATTTTGGGAATATTTTATATTTTTAATATTATTTTTATTGGATTTGTTTAGTCGGGTTTGAGTTTCGTCTCGTTCCGACTTGTATTGTGACCTGGGTAGCTTAAACTCTGGATGGAATCCAATATTAAGTTAAGCATGGCCCACAAAACCCAACATTTAAGTTAGTTAATTAAACTAATTTTTATCGTGTTAGAATGGTTAAGTTAGAGACTTAAAACTAGATCATTTTGACCCCAAACTTGAACCTAGTCTAGACTTAACCATATGAGACTAGAGAGGGGCAATTAGGACATTTCCCGTTAGACCTAATGGACACTTTGTGGTAGCCACCTTTAGGGGAGAATGATTCATTTCATTCATTACAATCTTGCCTCTTTTATTTTCCTTTTGTTCTTCCCTAATTTTAGAGAGCCTTCCCATTGATTTGATCTCCAAATCAAATCATTCCTTCACGAAACCTTCCCTCAATCATTGCCATTCTCCAAGGGAAGGGTGCTACCAAGGATTGGAAGAGGAGTACAAGGAGGAGTGTCCATTTTGAGGGATCTTCGTATCGGAGCCGTGTCCTAAAGGATTCCATTGGGATTCTACTCCCAATAGGTAAAACCCATCATCTAAATCGATTTTCTTTACATATAAATTAGTTTTGAATCCGTAGGATCCATCCTCATGCATGTGTCCTATTTAGATTCAAATTTGAGGCCATTTGGAGCTCTCTTGAGGATTTTAGATATGTGTCTTGTGTCCTACTTGATAGATCATAAATTAGGACACCCCATGTGTATGTATGTATGATAATAGCTTAAATAGATATTTAAATTCAGTTTTAGAATGGTTAGAGAGTGGATTGATCTTAGTTAGGATAGTCAGAATGAGTTTCATTTGGATACCTATGTTTGTATCCAAGTATCTTGGCCTATATGTGTTCTTTTGTCCAAAACAACTCAAATTCGTCATAATATTCATCCATGTTTTTATTAACCAAAGAAACTTATAAGTGTCATAACTTTTAGTGTAGAACTCCGATTTATCTTCCTTTTTTTAAAATAACCGTATCGAAGTTAGCTTTCCAAATATATATTTTAATAGGCCAAATTAGTTCTGAAACTTTCTGTAGAATTATTTGAGTGTAAGCTGTACGAAAGACAAACGCGTTTCGGTATTTTTGCAATTCCGGGAGCTTCCGGACACGAAAATGCGATCCGTTTGAAGTTTCGGAAAGCTAACACGAAGGGCTACAACATACTTTAATCATAGAATTTAGTGAAGTCCTAATTGGTACAATATTGATTTTAAGTAAGAGAGTGACTATACGATATATGCATTTTGTGTAACCTATGAACCTATGTAGTATGGATATTGAATAAATATAGAGTATGTAATGTATGATATGTTAGATGAATGAAATGATACATATATATGATATATATCCTCTTTACATTAATATATATATATGGTTGAATGCAAGCATATAGAAATGCAATTAATGTAATGTATGTAAGCAATGCATAAATGCATGAATGAAAGAATGATATACAATGTATGCATGAAAGTATATAATGAATGCTAGATATAAATGCAAGGTATATATGTAATAATAGATATGAATGCATAATGTATAAATATTATAAATGTAATATCAGATTTCATATGTAGACATAGAACCAATGTATAGCTGATATTTAGATTGAATGTTAGTTCATTTTAGGTTGTTCGAACACTGAACTGTCCATGTAAGCATATATACCTTCTTTTTCCTATTGCCAAGCCAATTTCAGTTTTCAATATAGTGGAATGTCTATGAATGTAATGTTAACCTTCAACCCCTTAATTCGAAATGTTAGTTAATTTCAGTATTAGACAATGCATGAGCTGTATGCATATGGGATGTTGGCTTAATGGCAGATTTTAGATAACTTGGTTCATTTTATGTGGTTAGTTACACCAGTTTATGGGATAGCTCACTTTAATTTATATGCAAATGTGGAACTAAACTGAGAATGAACTTCACCCTCTGCACAAGGACACCCCACTCTATATCAACCACCATGCCATGTGACCCTTCTCTAAATGATTGCTATAATGTATATAGATTTACGTAGAGTATAGATGCATGTTACGTATAACTTAAATAGTCACTTCTCTAATGTATATAGATGTATACTTTTAGCCATTTATGTTAAGTATACTACATGTGTAATGTAGTTGGGTTAGCTTTGTGCCATGTGTAGTGTAAACTCATAACTAGTATTGATTTCTCTTTTCATGTACACCACCAGGTTCACACACACACATAGCTTTACATGTTTGTTCTTTTCTCTTATATATATATGTATATATATATATATATATATATATATATATATATATTGTTGAATATGCATGAATGTGATGTATCTTGATATGTGACTTTTGTTGGCTTGTATAGCCTTGGATTTGTATGTTGTGTACTAGCTAGGGTAGACTGGTTAGGCATAATGAGACTTCGTTGAGTCTAGGTCGACCCAGTTGACCTAGCTTTGACTAGAGTTGACCAAGTGTTGACTTTAGTCTAGTTTGACCTAGACAGCATGTAGATGCATTGTAGCAGTCTATTTCCTTATTTTAGATATGTTGTAACTTGTGTTGCTTTGATTAGGAGACAGACACCACTCCTCGGACAGTATATTCTCTTCAGACACTTAGGATATCAGGCGAGTACATTCTCTGACCGTTTCATACTTGTCTGGATTTACATTCTTGCTCTAGATTACTGTACTTGATGTTGACGCGATTGTTATCACGGATTGGTACTATATGGATCTTCTTTTGTGATGTTATCTCCTTTGTGTTCACTAAATACATATTATGATGTGCGTTTCACTAACATATTGTATTTATTGAATACCCTTATCATTATACACTTATTGTGCATATTGTACTCTCATTATCACATTGAGCTCTATTGTACAAGCCATTGTACAAGCCATTGTATAAGGTAACGTAACTGAATTGGATCCTAGTATATTGATTGGGGAGAAAGAGTAGAAATGGTTATGTGATCAATCCTATTGTATAACAAATTGTATATGTCCATTGTACACCCACGTACAAAGGACTCCCATTTTATTGTATAACCTAACCCGTTTACATAACCATATTGTACTCTAAATCATATATTGCTTACAGTTCTTACTTATCATATATAGATATTTTTCGTTATCAAATCTCTGCTGTTTTTATATACATTCTTCTTTCAGTATTTTATGTACCTTACTCTATTGCATGATTTATATTTTCTAACTTGATATGAACTGCGTGAGATGTTTTGTGCTCGCTCCTGTCCTGACTGGACCTGTTGAAAATATTACAGAGGATGAGAATGAGGCCTGCGTAGACACCTATTATTGGACAGCTGTAGATGACTCGTGTGACCCAGATTTCCAGCCTGATCCACTAGCTTTAGAGACTGAGGCTCCCTAGTCTAGGTTTTACTATTTCTGTCATTTGAGATCTGGATTGTATATATTTTTTCATATTCAGTAGTGGAGACTTGTACTCTGGTTGTTGCTGAGATGTTATCTTAGACACTTAGACTCTCTGATTGTATTTATGTGGATTCTTTCATTTCAGTATTTATCTATCTATCTTCCTATCTTATCATTCTGCTTTAGATGTGATTGAGCCTGTATATTGCTATGTCACCTCCATTCGGAGTATATATACTGTACAGGCACCTTTATACTGTTAGATGATTGGCCTAGGACAGCGTTCTTCCGCCGATACTGCGGTGTAGGTTTGGCGTTGTTATATTCTCATACCCTCACAGTCGGTACGGGTCGTGACAGATAAGCCAAATTTTGACTAATGAGGAGGCCCATTCGCTCTATCATCACATCCTTCAGGTTAGACTTATTAATGGTTGCTCTGGGCATACAGGTCCTGTCCCTTCAGTGCCGATGATGGACATTGTTAAGGTAGGCTCTGCCATAGGGGATCTGGTAGAGGGGAACGTGCCCCCTCCACTTCTGGCTTATCTTGAGGGGCCTTCCGCCGGCTCGTGTTCGGGAGGTCATATGGCGACACAGCCTGGACAGGGAGCAATGGTCCCTGCATCTTCCTCTACTCGCATGACTTTGGGGGTTGACCTCTCAGCCTTACCGAGTATCCAGATTGTTCGGGCCGCGGAGGAAGAATTGGTCGCTGTTCAAGCGTCCTTTTGCTCGAAATTTATTTTCCTTGTGGCAGGGGCGACAAGTTATGTTGCGCCTTCTTCGACACTGCCAGCCACACTTCCTTTGACACCGTCCTCTACGAAAGTTCTGGATGAGGCATCGCCGGATGTGGTTGATAGTTTCTACCTCCATTTGAAGAGAGGAGTAGAAGCTACTGTGGAGCGGGGGACCCCTTTCGCCTTGGCCCGACAATGCGTCCAAGGCCAAATTGACATTCTCAAAACCCTTCCCGACGGGAAAGGAATACCTGCACTTCTGGAGCCCAAACGGTTGGAGGCTGATCAGCTTGTGGCCCAGTTTCAAGTACTGCGACAAGCTGATTTGTCTGCATCAATTGATCAGGAGCGGGTGTTCCTCACCACCGCCCTGGAGAAGATAAGGCTCACGCGAGATACATCTAAGCCGGTTATAATAACGGACCTTGGTGACCTGTCTCTCTTGTACGACCAACAGAGCCTCCGGAGTGAGGTTTGCAGGGCTCGGAAGGTGGCCGCCTCCCGGGGAGTAATCGATACAAGGGAGCAGATTCTCAAGCTTCAGAAGAAGCTGGCTTTCTTGGAATCTGAGCTTGAAGCTTTCCGTACGGATAAAGAGCTGATTATTCAGGACGTCGAAAGGATTTCCACAGCTTCTGCTAACCTGGAGCGTGCTCTGAAGAAGTTTGAGAAGGGCTGGCAGGCTCATGCGTCCTTGGAAGATGCGGCGCTACTGACTCAAGAGGCCGAACGTCGGGCCAAACAGAGGTTCGAACGGTCGACTGCCTTATTGAGGGACCGTCTCTGGGCACTATGTATCGCCGAACGATAGTCGGCTTTTTTCCTTCTTTTTGTTTTTGTTCTTTTCCTTTCTTGAGTAGGACATGGTCCCCAGAACATGTAGTACTTTTGCCCTTCAAATAAAAGAGTATGCTTTATTATACCCTTTATTTGTACTGCTTATTGTGTTTGTGGTGTTATGGTATTTGCCCCATTGGGGAGCTGTTTGTAGACTTGTTACCCTTGGCGTACCTTGGTTTTCGGTACAGATAACAAGTTGATGGGGATACTTGGAACAAATCTACAGTAAGGTGGCTATGGACGTTCCTGGTATCGGAAGAAAGGAGGCCATGGGGCAGCTGGGCCCCCGGGGCATGACGAGAAGTGAGGGGCATGTACTAGGGAACTTAGTACAGCATTTGGGGTCTACAGTGGACATTTGTGGTCGACAAAGGACATTTGTGGGCCTATTATCCTTGGCGTACCCTGGGGTTTTTTTGGTACGGATAATAGGTCGAGAGAGAACCAACATACTTACTCAGAGGTAATGAGGACGTGGTAAATATGAGGGTTTCTTCGATGGAGCCTTCCCACTAAGAGGTAATGACGACATGGCAGGAGGGGGCTCCATGAAGGAAATATAGAACAACTCAGAGGTAATGAGGACATGGAGGTTCTATGTGAGGGGCGGTTTGTTTTTGATGGAACGAAAACAACCCAGAGGTAACATCGACGTGGTTGTTTCAGAGAATTTATGGATCTGTTACCCTTTTAGTGCACTGAAAGTGCGGGTATTGGATCATAAGGAGGAAGCTCCTTTTGGGAAGAAAGTTCAGAGGTATAATCATACATGACTTACTACCTAAAAGATACGATATAGATTCCTCTGTAGTGACCTGAGTATAAGTTCAGCAGTACCTGCGGGTACATAACTCGATAATCTGGGAGATTTGGAGTCGGCCTGTGAGTTCAGTGGTACGAAAGAGCATATGACTCGTCATTCTGGAAGATTTGTAGTCGAGATGTGAGTTCAGCGGTACATCGGGTACGTAACTGGTCCACTTGGAGATTTGTAGTCGGGATGTGAGTTCAGCTATACCAGCGGGTACGTAACTCGTCATTGTGGAAGTTTTGAAGTCGGGATGTGAGTTCAGCGGTACCAGCAGGGTACATAACTCATCATTGTGGAAGTTTTGAATTTGGGATGTGAGTTCAGCGGTACCAGCGGGGTACGTAACTCATCATTATGGAAGTTTTGAAGTCGGGATGTGAGTTCAGCGGTACCAGCGGGTAAGTAACTCATCACCCTGGGAGATGTCGTTTCAGACGTAATACTTTTTTAGGAACTTGTCGTTAATGGGCAACATGAGCAAGTCTCTGTTTTGTTTTGCGAGGCGGTAAGCTCCATTGGATAATACAACATCAATGATGAACGGGCCTTCCCACTTTGGCTGGAACTTGCCAGCGATTTTGTGAGTCATAACCATCGGCCTCCAAACTGCCAGAACGAGGTCGCCTACTTGGAATGTTCTGATTTTAACCTTCTTGTTGAAGGCATCGGAGATACGTGCCTGATACAACTCGATTCGCTGTTGAGCTAATAGGCGCTTCTCATCTAGGGCCTCCAGCTCTTGTAGTCGGCGATGGTGATTGTCATCAGTCGTCAATCTGTACGTGAGAGCAACACGGAGTGAGGGGATTTGAGTCTCGAGTGGGAGAATTGCCTCACTTCCATATACCAGAGAGAATGGTGTATTTCCGATGGCAGTCCGTACTGTGGTATGGTACGCCCATAAGCATTCACCGAGCTTTTCATTCCAGTCGCGTTTGTTTGACGACACGAACCTCTTGAGAAGCTTGATGATTGTTTTGTTGAATGCTTCAACCAAACCATTAGCCGCTGGGTTGTATCGTGTTGAAGCAATATTCTGGATGCGGTGTTTGTCGCAAAATCGATAGAAGACGTGGCTTGCGAACTGTGGACCATTATCATGGATGATCCTTCGGGGCAGTCCAAAGCGATAGATGTCGTAATGTTTAAGGAAACTGATCATGTTTGAAGTCTTCACTTCTACCAGCGGAACAACCTTCGCCCATATGGAGAAGTAATCTATGATTGCGAGTATGAAGCGATGTCCTCAGGACGAAGGCGGAGTGATCGGACCGATGATGTCCATTCCCCATGCTTCGAAGGGCTAGGATACCACCGTCGGGTGTAGAAACTCGGATGGCTGGTGGATGAAATCTGCGTGGACTTGACAGGCTTTACATTTTCGTGCATAGTCTATTGCATCTGCAACCATCGTGGGCCAGTAGTAGCCCATTCGGTGAAGGCGATCTTGTAGTTTCGGACTAGGCTGATGGGCCCCACAGATGCCATCGTGGGCTTCACGTACGGCTTCTTTGGCTTCTGTATTTGACAGGCATCGAAGGAGTAATCCATCGTATGATCTTCGATATAGCATTTTCGTCTCTGTATCGTAGAAGAATCTAAGGAAACGTCTTCTAATAGAAGTAGCTTCCTTCGGATTCTCCGGCAGGATGTCGTAGACTACAAAGTCGATGAACGGTTGTCTCCAGTCTGGTGCTTCGTCGACTGTCAGAGCGGAGTAACTCTCGGTACACTGAATATTATTCCTGGGACAAACCAACACATGGCCTATGATGTCAACCATATGATGAGCATGATTCGGAACTGCTAAGGAAGCGGCAAGACCTGCTAGGGCATCAGCTTCAAAGTTTTGGAGCCTAGGAACGTGCTCTATGAAGAACCCCTCCAGGGACGAGATGATGTCGATCGTTATTTGGTGGTAGGGGATCATGTCCTCTCGGCGAACCTCGTCATAACCCCGGATCTGATTGACGATTAGCTGTGAATCGCCGTATGCTTCATAGTACTCTACCCCCAGCTCTTTTACAAGTCGAAGACCAATGACCAAAGCGTTGTACTCGACCACGTTGTTTGAACATGACTCTATGAGGGAATAAGCATGATTGATCACCAACCCAGTGGAAGAAATCAGCACTACTCCGACTCCAGCGACGATGTTGCCCTTGTGCCCGGTTCTAGAAGCGCCGTCGAAGAACATTCGCCATATGGTATCGTGGGAGGCCATATTTGAATTAGCGACCTCGTCTGGAATCTTTTCGTCTATTTTGGTTGACTCCGAACCTGGATGAGCTGCTAAAAAGTCTGCCAGAGCTTGACCTTTAACAGCCTTTTGCGGGACGAAGATCATGTGGTAGGGGGACAGGAATATCGCCCAGGTAGCGAGGCGAGAGCTGAATGCACCTGGTTTGGTCATGAGGACCCTTAGGGGGTTGACTCTTGATATGACATAGATGGTTTGTCCTGTGACGTAGTGGCGCATCTTCTGAATGGCAAAAACCAGAGCAAGATACTCTTTCTCTATGACAGTGTATCGATGCTCCGGCCCTATCATCATTCGGCTGAGGTAATATATAGCTTGTTCGTGGCCTGCATTGTTGTTTTGTTCTAGCAGAGCACCGAGAGAATGTTCTATTACTCGTACATAGAGCCTGGGCTCAGACACCATCAATGGCAAACACGAGAGAATGTTTCATTGCTAGCAGAGTACCCGAGCTCAGACACCATTTTTTTATATTCAAAGATAACCCTTTATTGATCAAATAAGGTATCTTTTCCAGGGGGATTACATCATCTGCGGATGGAACATTAGTGTAAGCTGCCACATACTTGGCCAGCTCTGACTCTTCTTCAGCCACCCCCTGTGTAAATGCAGACTGAGAGGACGACTAGGGCAACTTGATTATCAGTGGCTCCATGGGTGGAACAGAACGTAGAGTTGTTGGCATACTAGCTACCCCCAGTTTGGTGCTCGATGCTGAGCGGGGAGTTGTTGGCTGCCTAGTAGTCCCTGGCTTAGTGCTCGGTTGCCGATTCATTCTGGGAAGATGAATTTTCATCGATTTGATCGAGGGATTGAGCTCCTCTGCTTGTTGCTGGTTAGCTTTAGACAGCCTAATTGTCAATGGTTCTGTCGTGGGTCTTGGCGCTTGGCCAGACCTTGGCAGTCGGATTATCATATGTTCTTCCTGTGCAGAGAGGCTAATTGCGTCCTTACGTAGAGTGGCTGTAAAGGGCGCAGTTATGCCAGGCTTGCAGGCTTGGAGGTGGATCGTCAAAGGTTCTTCTGATCCAGATGCTGCCTTAGTTTGAGCTTGAGTATCTCCTTCGACAAGATACTTTTTTGATTTCTCGTACAAGCATGAATCTGAGTAGTAGGATTCGACCCCTTTAAAGGGATCAATGTCGGCAAATTCTGTCCTCACGAGGCCGTACTTGTCGACGTACTTAAAGCATTAGTACAGTATAGAAGGTACGATTATGTAATCGTGTATCCAAGGACGCCACAGGAGAATATTGTAGGAAGTGTCTTCATCTATGACATAACAGGTTACTTCTGACTGAAGGTCGTCGATTTGGCACTTTAGGCGAATCTTCCCGATCGGGTAGCTCCTGCCCGAATTGAAACCGCTAATGGCGGTGCTTGTCGACGTCAGACGATGCATTGGGATGCACAGATGGTGTAGTAGGCTCTTCGGGTTGATGGTTATGGAGGACCCAGGGTCAATATGCATCCGATCGACCTTGATATCGCCAATGTACCCAGTATAATACAGAGGGCGATCGTGCAAGTTGGTCTTGATAAGCATATCCTGCAGAGTGAAGACAATGTTTGGCATTGACCCTGTGCAATCGCTGTCCTGGAGATCTGTCGGTGAGTCCTCCCCAGTGAGATTGGACTGAGCCAGGTATGCGTCGACATTCTGGAGTGCTTTGCTCAATGTGATGCGGACATCCTTGGAGAGCCTCAAGAGCTCGTATAGTGATAATTTGGCCGGTGTGTTGGCCAATTATGCAAGGATGTCAAAGTTGTATAACCTCTCTATCCCATGAGGCGTCTCTCTTCGGAGTGGCTTATCGAAGCGAGTTTCCTTCGGCCTAGGCTTGTCGGTCGTCGAAGGGTGCGGAGGTCCCGGAGCATCAGCAGCTGTCGACTGATGATCTTCAGCCGAGTTATCCGGTGGAGGTTGGGTTTGTGCGCCGGAGCGGATAACAACAGTAGTAGCTTCTTTGACCTCTGTCGAGATCGTGGGACATGATTTGACTTTTCTATTCTTCTTCTTGCTGGTGGATGGGGGTGCGGACTGAGTCACCTCAGGGACCAAGTCCAGATGGACCCACATGATCTTCCCCCGTGATGTAGTAAGGGGCACTAGACTTGCAGATTGGTCTCGTGGTGGTGGAAGGTTAGAGACCTCTATTTTTGCTCTGGGGACGGGTACTACTCCCTCTTGAGTCTTTGTCGGAGGGAAGCTGCCAAATTGTATTAACACCATATTGGCTGCCACAGTCACCTCTTCGAAATCAATGGCCAGGGCCTTAGAATCGATGAGATGTTGGATGTATCGCTTTAGTTGATAGCAGTCATGTGTAGTATGGTGAACATAACGATGGTAATGGTAGTACTTGGGACTCTCTATATCTGCAGGACGAGGCTCACGCCTGGGAGGAGGGAGCTGAATTCGTCCTCCTTGGATGAGCATGTCTAAGATGGGTTTAATATGGCCATCCTCGAAGGAGTAGGTCATCTAAGGCCACTAATTTTTTGTCGACATTGATTCGGGCTTTCGGGTTGTGTCGGCCTCCGTAGCTTGCTTGCCCTTGTTGTCTCGGTTGTTGGAGGAATTACCACCATTGTTGTTGTTGACGTTAGGGCGTTTACCCTTGTCTTTCCTTTCTGAGATGTGCAATCCCAGTTGGCGGGCTTTCTTCACCTTGTCTTCTGCGCTAGTAGCCACTGATGATGAACGTCTTCCAATCCTTGAATTGACTTTCACCCATCCATAGGCTGATTGTGGGAAGCTGTCTCTTTTGGCAAATTTCAATCAAGGAGGAATCAGGGCTGCCAGAAGGCAGCTTCATCGGGGTTTGGCGAAACCGCTCGATATAATTTCTTGTTAGCTCCTTTTCTCCCTGAACAACGTCCATGAGGGTGGACATTGTCACATCTTGTCCTACTTCATAGAACCTCTCTAGGAACATGCGTTTGAAGCCGGTAAAGGAGTGGATGCAATTGTCCGACAAGTTGCGGTACCAGTCGAAGGCGACCCCTTCCAAGGCTCTGATAAACAATCGCGTAAGGATGGCATCGTCATGGGGCAGATGGTCGGTTGTGACTTCAAAGTAGGTGATGTACCTGCATGCAGATGTCTTCCCGTCATATGGATTGATGTGGAATGGTTCATATTTTGGTGGGAAGGGAACATCTCTCCACGCGGCAGGATACGGTTGTCGTATCCTGAGGTCCTGGCAAGTTTCTCGGGCTTGAAACATGGCCCGGAGCTCCTGGACCTCTCTTCTTGCCTTCCTGGCCTCATCTGCAGCGGCGGAAGCCAATATTTCAGGAGGATTATCTCCCGAGTTTGGTGCAGCTGAGTTCGAGTCCGTATTGACCGTGGGACCCAAGCTTGTTTGGCTAGGCATCCTTCCTTGCAGAGTTGGAAGGGCCGTTTTGATCTCGTCCATGGACTTGACCAAAGCATGCAGTATGGCCTCTAGAGTGTCGATACGTTGGCGATCACTGGGACCTTCTTGGTTGCTGTCTGTCATAAATACTGTCCTTATATGATGAGAGATGGAAGGAACGGTAGAGGACGTGCCCTCTGAGTCGTACCCTCGTACGGAGAAGTCATCAGGGTATGTGGGAATGTTCTCCGCTGGTTCAAACTCAGAAAGAGTGGTACCCCCAGCTTCAGAGCTTGCCTCGTCTTGAGAATTGTGGACGTCCTCGGGGACGTCGGGATCTGCTGCATCTGTTGGGTGAACCATTTCTCCCGGACTATCTTCTTTGAACACCGGGTTGTTGTGGATCTTTGGAGGAATGCTACCCCCGGCTCCAGTGTCTCCCATAGATGTGGACGAATCTTCCAGTGTGGTAGATTTCGTCTTTGAACGGGTACCATGATAAACTCCTCCTGCAATGGTGGTAGACAACCGTTTAGAAGAAATTTTCTTGGTTACGCCGGTTGAAATTTTTGGGCTGGAGACATTTGTTTTCTTCCCTCTTCCGCTGCCAGGAATCTTCAGAGCAGAATTACAAGAGGCGGCGAGAAGCGCCTCGTCTTCTGAGCTTGGGTGTTGCAATTTTTGGAAGATAGACCGTCGGTCTTTTTGTGCTGTTGCCTTGTTGTAGCAGCAGTTGACTATAACTTGGGTGCATTGATGTCCTTGACAAGACTATTTACACATCAGATCTTCGTCTCTTTTCTTGCGCTTGTGAAGGACCACGTTGCGCAAGTCACCCGATTTATGTGTAAACCCACATATTTCAATTGAATATTTTTAATCTTGATTATGCATTTTATTAATTATGAAATTAGTGATACTAGCGTATTAGTAGATATAAATGCATTTGTGTATATATTATATGTGTACTTGTTAAAATTTCTATTAAATATGATATATAAAAATTTTAGGATTTCTACGAATTTATTGGTAAATTTTTTGAAATTATTGTTTGCTTAAAAGATATATATATATATATATATATATATATATATATATATATATATATATTTATATATATAGTTATTAAAAAAAAAAAATAAAGAAAGTAGTGGGGTGGTCGAACCCCCCAATATTGGCAGCAGCAGCTGCGGGGGGTAAGCCCGACCCCCTAAAACCCCATTCCAATCGGCAGCAACAGCTGCAACTTAGAGTGGGACTCCGACCCCACCATTCCTAATACCCCCCGCCTAACTTAGCAGCATCAGCTGCTATTGAATCCCCCCAACGGAGCCCATGTATTAGGTCCTATTCAAAATAGGAGTAGCGGCGGAGAGCATATATAAGCAACTGCTCGAAGATTAAAACCCTAACCCCTCTTGTAAATCCAATATCCCCCGACCCCAAGGCCGCCGACCTCCCCGCGCACATTCCAGTCGCCGGACGACCACCACGCCACCGCCAGGATCGCCGTAACGCAGCCCCCCCAACCGACCCTTGCTCAGGAACTCGACAAACAAGGTAATTTTTCGGCCTTGATTACTTTTCGCACGTTTGATTGTTTTGTGATCCGAAAGATGCTACGTGTAGGAAATATAACCCTCTTTAAGTCCCTTCAAAAGGAATCAACTATAACCCTTTGGTTTGACAGGTAACTCGATGCAAAGTCGAGTAAAACTCTGCCGAAAACAGAATCTGAATCCAGTTTCAAACCACCACTTAGAAGCCGGATTCTGAACTGTGTGTCGAGATTTTTCAAAAACTAATTGAACTCGTGTGAAGACAACCTAACCATGACTTACACGCAACTTGTAGATCTATATTTCGTTTTTTGTGTGAGAATTAAATCAGTGTTAAACTTGTGTGAAAAACTGTTTTCGAAATAGAAATTTTTAGAAAATTTTGTCCGATACGACGTACGCCCCGACAAACCGGGCGACGTGGTCGTGCGCTATACGCATCGAAAGGCACGTATGGACGTTGCGGACGTGTGGGAACGGACGGAACTCAGTTTCGCCGCTTGTGTGCGACGAAATCAACACGTATCCGTCGAGATACCCCCGTATCGATGTTTTGCAAACTTGCCCATAACTTCGTGTACAGTCGTCGAATCGAGACGAAACTTATGCCAACAGGTCTGAATCGAAATTCTGGTCCTGCATGTCAAGTTTGGTTCGATTCTGAGAAGGTCGAATCGGAACCCATTTTTGACGGGCCCGCGACCCACTCAAACGGGCGATTTTGAACACGGCTCATCGGAATCCAAAACTGGACATACCGTTGAGTTTCTCTCCTCAAACTGAAAACGTAGACATGTAGTTTGACGACTTTAGGGACCGTAGACTTTGGCACGTGTTTCGGTGCAAAGCGTGTAGGAACGAAATAGTAAAGCGTAATACTCTAGAGGGGAGGTGAATAGAGTTGGCAGCAGAATAATGCTAATTAAAAATGTTAGCAGCACAATCACAGAATATTAATCACAACTAAAATAAAGTAAAGACAGAGTTAAGAGACCAAACGTAAAGACAGCGATGTATACTGGTTTCCCTCTGTTGAGGACTAATCCAGTCGGTAGAACTCTTGCTACCAGTTGAATCCACTATTGGAAAAACTGCAAGTTTTCTTACGAAGTCCTTGCAACTTCTACAACGCGAGCTTTGATATGAAGAACTCGTCCAACTTCAAATGTGAAGAGGTATTCTTCAATCAAGCCTTCTGATTACAATCTCTCAGAAACTTCTAGACCGCACCGTACAGGCAAATCGACTAGAGGATTGTAATTGGCTTGCGATCTAAAATTGAAAGCTCTAGAAAACTCTTTGGAAGACTGAAAGCTTTAGATAGAGAGAAGCTTGAAAGTGAATGAGTGAGTTGAAATGATCGAAATCCTTCTCTATTTATAGGTGTTCCAAAGGCAGACTTCTGACAGAATTCGGACAGAAGTCGGACAGAACTCTATGAGCAAATCTCGGTCAAATCCGCAACTGCAGGAGGACCAAGTAACAAGGATTCAAAAACACAACGGCCACCAACCGAACTTTGGCCGAACTCGGTCCGAGTTCTGTCAGGGTTTAGTTAGGATTTTAAAAAACTTTTTGGAGATTTTTGAAAACCTTTTTGTAAACCTTTTTGTAAACCTTTTTTGTAAACCTTTTTGAGAGGACATTTAAAAAACATTTTGAACTCATTTTAAGGGTAGCCTATTTTTTCTCCCCCTTTGCCACTTAGCAAAATAATTACAAAAGATAAAGCTCCCCCGCAATTAATGCATAAGTAACAAATAGTGAGAAAACACATATAAAAGAAATAAGGCAAAAATAAAAGAGAAATATCACAGGCATGTATTGTAAAAAAAAATTATCACAGGCATGTAATTTCACAGGCAGTTATAAAAATGAAGCAATGTAAGAAATAGTGCTATTATAAATTGAAACTGAAGCATAGTGCTGAAATAAACTGGAATGCCATAAACTGAGGCATAATAAACATGTCCATGAAAATAACATAGTACTGAAGCAAACTAGAAAGTGCTAATAATAATCAAAAAGTACTGATAATAACTTGGAATGTCGGAGCATTTCCAAGTGCACAATAAAATATCACTCAAAATCATATAGTCACATCTCCTCATCATCATCCTCATCATCATCATCAGCTCGACCAGCATGTCCTGAAGGACCAGCTCCAGAGGTACCAGCGCCAGAAGGATGAGGAGGAGCGCCAGCATAGAACTCACCAACGAAGTCACGAGGTGGAGCACGGTCAGGATGGTACCAATCATAGGCGTTACCGGGCTGGAAGTAGGCATGAACAGCCTCATCCTCACAGCGGTAACTAGAGAAAGCTGGATCTCTAGGGATGGAACCGGCTGAATGACCAGTCTGGGCGAAACGAAGATCAGCTAAGGAATTTGCAAGCGCCTGATAATGTGTGACGTCGCAAAACTCACGCTCGCGAGCCATGTCCGTCATCGAGACGTGCAAAGCAGATAAATGCTGATGTATGTCCTCAAATGTCATGGCATACTGATGAGGTGGTAGAGGAGGTGCAGTAGAAGAAGCAGGAGGTAGAGTTGAAGCAGTCATGCTACGACGAGATAACTGAAGAAACTTGGGCTCATGGTCTTGAGTACAAGTCGACAGATCGATATCGAAGCGCTGAAAGATGCATGGGAGAATCATCGCGTAAGAGAGATTCCTATCTCTTGTACGACAACGACCCATCATCTGAATCATGGTCTTAGGGGCAGAAAATGGAATCCCCTTAAGAATGTGGTACATGGCGGACAGCTCAAGACGAGTTACATCATCTTTTGAAGTGGATTTAGGAAGGATAGTAGAATAGATAATACGATGCAATTCATAGTTAAACAAGTTCAGGTTGTTAGCCTTGAACTTTCCAGAGCGTACTCTATCAGGTGTACAAAGTTCCGCTTTGAAACTGGCGAGTGTCGTGCCTTCGGAAAAATCAAATTCAGTGATGTCAACTAGCGGTTCACCTTCGTTAGGGATACCAAGGATCTCCGCTAAAAGGTCATCATTGAAATTGATATCAATACCTCCAACACGAGTGCTCACATCAAAAGTGTTTAATATGAGATTGCAATAAAATAATCTAATAGCATTAGTTGCTATAGGGAAGCAGATTTTAACAAAAAGATGTAACCCTAATGCCTCAAAGAAATGACGATGATCAGGAAATACAGTCCATTTGACTTGAGCGCCTGTGCATATGGATCTCAAGGAGAAGTCTCTATACCACAGTAGGGCTTGGTCTAGGGTTTGAAAGAAAAACCCGTCGAACGTGCCGTCGCTCGTTTGGACCGGAGAGAAGAGGGAATCCGTATGCGGATACGAAGATGACCCTTCCTCACTGGGGTTCGTCTTCTTCCTCTTTGAAGGATTGAATTTGGGTGCCATTTGTGCAAATTGAAGTAAAAATACACTAATTGAAAAGTGGAGAAGGATGTGGTTATACCTTCCGAAATCAAAGTATGTCGAAGAGAACGACGAACTCCGCATGAATCCAAATTTTGGATTGATTTCACCACTTGGATTAGAAGATAGAGGGTGGTAAAGAACTAGGGTTCGGGGCTCCTTCGTGGCTGCTGCTGCTGTTATGATGTAGTTTGGAAGTAATGAGAAAGAAAGGCTTCTCGAGTTCTGTATAAATAACCTGACACCCTCAACCGAACTCGGGCCGAATTCGGTCAGAGCTCTGGCCGAATTCGCCTAAGGTTCTTTATCGTTGATTTTTGCCATTCTTTTTCATTGTCTCATTTTAAATATTTAATTCAAAGATTAGTCATTTCAACTTCAATTAACATAATTAATATTATTTTATAGATTAAATATCGTTACACAGCGACTGTTTCAGATTAGCTGCAGGAGTACTGTCCCAACTAGCGGAGGTTCACCGGAAAACTCTTAAGTACCGCTTCGCTTCAACCGTAGTTGTGGTGACAGACAGACTCTTTTTTGGCTTGTCTCTAATACAGTTTTTGCGTAATGATATATAATCATAAAACAAAATTAATTAATATTATTGACGTCCAAAATTCCTAATTCTCGACGTAAATAATTGAAACGATCTTCCGCTAGAGGTTTAGTAAAGATGTCAGCTAGTTGATTTTCAGTATCTATGTACACAAGGTTTATATCTCCATTTTGATGATGATCTCTAAGAAAGTGATGTCAAATCTCGATATGTTTGGTACGAGAGTGACATACTGGATTCTTAGTCAAATTAATAGTGCTCGTGTTATCACAGAAAATGGGAATATGTGTGTAAAATAAATCATAGTCTTCTAGGGTTTATTTCATCCACAAAATCTGAGCACAACAACATCCTGCGGCGATGTACTCAGCCTCTGTTGTTTATAGGGCTACAAAATTTTGCTTTTTACTAAACCATGAGACTAAAACCTTGCCTAAGAAATGACATGTGCCACTGGTACTTTTTCTATCAACTTTGCATCCAGCAAAATCTGCATCCGAATAACCAATAAGGTCAATGGACTTAGTTTTGGGATACCACAAGCCAACAGAAGAAGTGCCCTTAAGGTATCGAAAGATACGCTTAACTGCGAACAGATGTGATTCCTTTGGGTTAGCTTGAAAATGTGCACACAGGAAAACACTAAATATTATATCTGGACGACTAGCAGTTAAATAAAGTAAACTACCAATCATACCTCGATACTTACGTGTGTCGACTGGCTTGCCTTGTTCATCTGAATCAAGCTTTGTTGAAGTTGCCATTGGAGTACCAATAGGTTTGAAATTGTCCAGATCAAACTTCTTTAGCAGGTCTTTTGTGTACTTGGCTTGATTTATAAATGTTCCATTATCAGTTTGTTTGATTTGCAATCCGAGAAAGAATTTCAGCTCTCCCATCATGCTCATTTTAAACTCATTCTGCATACACTTAGAAAATTCTTGACACAGAGATTCATCAGTAGATCCAAATATAATATTATCAACATAGATTTAAATTAAAAGAAGTTTGCCATTAAAAGACTTAATAAACAGTGTAGTGTCAACCTTGCCTTTTGTAAAACCGTTGTCAAGTAGAAAAGAGCTTAGACGATAATACCAAGCACGAGGGGCTTGTTTTAAACCGTATATGGCTTTCTTCAACTTAAAAACATGATCAGGGTTTTTGAAATCCGTGAAACCTGGAGGTTGTGCTACAAAAACTTTTTTTTTATAAAACCATTTAAAAAAGCACTCTTGACATCCATTTGAAATAGTTTGAAATCATAAAAATATGTAAATGCACATAACATGCGAATGGATTCTAATCTCGCAACTGGGGCATAAGTCTCATCGTAGTCGATACCCTCTTCTTGATTGTATCCTTAAGCTATGAGTCGAGCCTTATTACGAGTCACTAAACCATTCTCATTCAGTTTATTTCAGAATACCCAACGGGTGCCAATGACCGGATGATCAATAGGCTTGGGAACAAGTTCCCAAACTTGTTTCCGTTCAAATTGGTTTAATTTCTCTTGCATCACTACATGCTTCATCAATAGTTTTGGGTTCCAGCTGTGAAATAAATACAACACTAGAAACAATATCTCTACTGGATGTACGAGTACTTACTCCTTTGGTAATATCACCAATTACCAAATCTTTTGAATGATCAGCTGTAAATTTCAACCTTTTCGGTAGATTCTGAAGGTAGCTGGTTCCTGGATCTTCTCTAGGAGGTTCAGCTAGTGCAGAGCTTGGTTGAGAATCAGCTGTTGAGCTTGGTACAGTTGGATCTTCGTCATTGTCATCGATCGTCATCTGATTTAGTTCATCAAAAGTGACGTTGATTGACTCTTCGATGATCATGGTTCGTTTGTTGAAGACTCTGTATCCTTTGCCCTTGGCCGTATAACCTAAAAATATACCTTCATCGGTCTTTTCGTCAAACTTTTCCAAATTGTCTTTTGTATTAAGAATAAAACATTTACAACAAAATATTCTAAAGTATGAAACAGATGGAATTCTATCAAACCATAGCTCAAGTGGAGTCTTCTTCGATTTGGGTCGAATTAGAACTCTATTGAGAACAAAACAAGCTGTATTGACAGCTTCAGCCCAGAAATATTTGGGTAGACTAAACTGGTTTAACATCATTTTGGCCATTTCGGTTAGAGTTCTGTTCTTACGTTCCACAACTCCATTTTGTTGTGGAGTCCTAGGACAGGAGAACTCGTGTACAAAACCGTGTATGTCACAAAATTGTTCAAAATCAATATTCTCGAATTTGCCTCCATGATCACTTCTGATTCGAGTGATCATGTAACCTTTTTTTATTCTGTACTTTCTTGCAAAAGGCGACAAATTCGGATAATGCATCATTCTTGCGTGTCAAGAAATATACCTACGTGTATCTAGAGAAATCATCTACAATTACGAAAGCATAAAGCTTACCTCCGAGGCTAGCAACTCTGCTAGGACCAAATAAGTCCATATGAAGCAATTGTAGAGGTCTAGTAGTATATACTGTGTTTGCTGACTTGAATGTGGATCTGGTAGCTTTGTTCTTTTTACATTGGCTGCATATTGAATCCTTCTTGAATGTAATGTCCGGTAAACCGCGTACTAGCTTCTTTGTGGATAATCTTGAGATCGTATCTATATTAGCGTGACCGAGTCTCATATGCCACAGATGACTCTCATCACTCTTGGCCATTAAGCATCTACCTGAAATGTTAGTTTCTTCTAACAAATAGAAAACATTTATATTGTCTTCCTTGATACCTTCAAAGATAGTACTACTAGTTGAGCTATCAACTATAGCACATTTGTCTTTGCCAAAATTGATGCCATAACCATGATCAGCTAGATGACTTACGCTGAGTAGATTATGTTTCAACTCGGTAACCAGACAGACATCCTTAATCACAGGATAGGGAGACTTACCAACATCACCGATACCAATAATATATCCTTTCAAGTTATTACCGAAGGAGACATAGCCTCCCTTCTTTTTCTTTGACAGTGTTGTAAATAGGGTAGCGTCACCGGTCATATGCCGTGAGCAACCGCTGTCGAGGATCCATTTGCTTCTAGCATGTGAAAGGTATTCCACCTACAAAACAGTTTGCAGATAAAATTTTTGGTACCCATTTCTTGTAGGGTCCTAAAATGTTAGTCTTTGGTATCCAAGCATAAATATTTAAATCAACAAGCTTTCTGATTCTACATGCAGATGAAATATGACCAATAAGGCCACAAGAATGACATTTTGCATGTCGAGTGTTGAAAGTCGAGTGGTGTGCATGGTTGGTAGGTTTAGGTTTTCTAGTATAGAAGAAAGCATGCCTATAATCCTGTTTGGGCTTAACCTTTTGGGGTAAAGATTTGATAGGGTTAGGTCTGACAGTGTTTGGCTTGGGAATGTTCCGATTTTTCGGTAAGTGACACGTGTTAGGGAAGGAAGCAGCAGGCTCAGGCTGTTTTCCTAACCTAATTTCCAATATTTTGGAAGTGTCATACAACTTAGTATAATCAGAAGTGAGTGTTTCCATTCTGATTTGTACACATCGAAGACTTTTCTTCTCTATAGAACGTTCTTCCTTGAGTTGTTCAATAATTTTGTCTTTCTCTTCAGATAACTTGGTAGTCTCGTGTAATAAGAGCTTTGTTGAAGAAAGCTCACCAGACTCACTAACATTATTTCTAACCTCAGCTAGTAGGTCGGTAAGTCTACCTATTTCACCTTTGTACTCTTTGAGTACCTTCTTAGAGGTCTGATACTTGCTACGCAGTTTCCTGTAATCAGTCATAAGGTCACTGAAGGCATCTCCTAATTGCTCAACGGTGAAGTCATCATAAGTATCAACTACAGGTTCAGTAGGTACCTGATCGGATGCCATAAAGCATACGCTTGCAGCGTCTTCTGATTGTTCGTCTTCTGAGTCGCTGGCTTCACTTTCATGCCATATGCTGGTATTGGCATATCTTCTAGATGTTGATTTCTTCAGGTTCCCTTTTTCATGCCTGTTGCTCTTCTTGCTTGATGATGAGTTTGTGGGACAATCCTTCTTTATGTGTCCCTTCTTTTTGCAGCCGTAGCAGACAGCGTCATCTTGATACCAGTTGTTGCTACTGTTGTTTTCTTTGGCTCTCTTCTCATATCTCATGAATCTTTTGAATTTCCTTGCTAGGAGTGCTTGATCTTCAGCATCAGATTCACTGCTGTCTGAGTCACCTTCAGCAGCTTTTCTGTGCTGAGCCTTGAAAGCAATCGTCTTCTCCTTTGGTGCAGGCTCTTCAAAATCTTGTAGCTCTAGTTCATGAGTGAGTAGTTTACCCATGAGTACTTTGAGGGACATAGTTGTGAGATCGTTCCCATCAATGATTGTAGTAGCCTTCGAAATCCAGTTCTTGGTAAGTGCTCGCAGGAGTTTGCGAATCTTTTCATGGTTACTGTACTCTTTATCTAGGGAGGACAAAGGATTTACAATATCCAAGGACCTCTCGAACATCTGAGTAACTTTTTCGTTGGGCTTCATCTTGAACACCTCATACTCTTGAGTAAGTCTGCTGACTTTAGATTCTTTGACTTGAGTCGTGCCTTCATGTGTGACTTCAAGTAGCTTCCACACTTCATTAGCCGTTGTGCAGATAGACACCCTGTTAAATTCAGTTCTGTCTAAAGCACAAAAAAGAGCATTAATGGCACGTGCGTCAAGACTGGCCCTTTTCTTTTCTTCCTCTGTATATCTGCTATGGGGTTTTTCAACTAAAACTCTATCAACATTTATACGAGGTGGCTTTTGATAGCCATTAAGAACAATGGACCATAAATCAAAGTCAAGTGATTTCAAGAAGAAACTCATCCGTGTTTTCCAATAGGTATAGTTCGTATCATCAAACAGTAGGGGTCTGTTTCTGGCCTGGCCTTCACTTATAAATTTCACAGTTGCCATGTGTTGTGCTGTGATCTATATAACAGTTAATTAAAATGAATAAATAATTGTACTGTTATCTTGCTTTCCCTGTAACACCCGCTTTGATACCAATTGTAGGAACGAAATAATAAAGCGTAATACTCTAGAGTGGGGGTGAATAGAGTTGGCAGCGAAATAATGCTAATTAAAAATGTTAGCAGCACAATCACAGAATATTAATCACAACTAAAATAAAGTAAAGACAGAGTTAAGAGAGCAAACGCAAAGACAACGATGTATACTAGTTTTCCTCTGTTGAGGACTAATCCAGTCGGTAGAACTCTTGCTACCAGTTGAATCCACTATTGGAAAAACCGCAAGTTTTCTTACGAAGTCCTTGCAACTTCTACAACGCGAGCTTTGATACGAAGAACTCGTTCAACTTCAAATGTGACGAGGTATTCTTCAATCAAGCCTTCTGATTACAATCTCTCAGAAACTTCTAGACCGTACCGCACTGGCAAATCGACTAGAGGATTGTAATTGGTTTGGGATCTGAAATTGAAAGCTGTAGAAAACTCTTTGGAAGACTGAAAGCTTTAGATAGAGAGAAGATTGAAAGTGAATGAGTGAGTTGAAATGATCGAAATCCTTCTCTATTTATAGGTGTTCCAAAGGCAGACTTCTGACAGAATTCGGACAGAATTCGGACAGAACTCTATGAGCAAATCTCGGTCAAATTCGCAACTGCAGGAGGACCAAGTAACAAGGGTTCAAAAACACAATGGCCACCAACCGAACTCTGGCCGAACTATGGCCGAACTCGGGCCGAGTTCTGTCAGGGTTTAGTTAGGGTTTTAAAAAGCTTTTTGGAGATTTTTGAAAACCTTTTTGTAAACCTTTTTGTAAACCTTTTTTGTAAACCTTTTTGATAGAACATTTTCAAAACATTTTGAACTCATTTTAAGGGTAGCCTATTTGCCAGTACGACTCGGTGTACAAAATATTCCTAGACTCAAATAAAATGAAAAATACATTGCATAAGGAATTATAGACTCGAGTAGGCAAACAGATCTTCGGTCTTGAATACAGTGGATAGCCATTCTTGATCATATCCAAGAGTCCGAGATGTCCTGACTAGGTTCGTATATCCAGACAGAGTTTGATCAATTATTAAAATCAGGTTGACCATATGACCAATGGGCCAACGAAGCGGGTCCAACGGCGGACATCGTTTTGATCCGAAATTACGGTTTTGCCCCTGTTCCAGAGTTTGACTTTTGGACATACGTTTCCTACGTATATCTTCTTCACCGAGATCATTTTTGATGTTTGTTTCAGCGTTTGGAGTCTTCTGTGATTTGTGAGTTTTGGTGCTGACACTTGCTACTCTTGGACTTGCCACTTTGCACCATCAGGCAAGATACCTTGCCACCTTATTCTATGATTATTATATTCTTATTTTTAGTTGATATTTTCAGTATTTTATTTTTGTGATATTTAAACTGTGCGTCCAAGTCACACTTTGGTGCAAACGACTCTATCGGTCGTTTTTTTTGCTTTATTTATTCTCTTGCATTGACTTAGCTTATTGACCGTCCATTGATGTTGAGGTATTGGTATATCTCATATGGCCTTGACACTTGTTGTATCACGTGATGTGAGTCACATGTAGGACATGTTTTCGCGTAGTTGGCTGGCCACCGATACGTATGGAGTGTGCGACGGATAGGAGTAACTGCCAATAGTATTGCATGTTAGAAGACTTGGTGGTTACTAGAGGTTCATATCAGTCATGGAGATGATTATACTAGGCATTGGGTGGGGAGAACAATACCTGACGTATGGGCTTCTTTACACTTCCATGATTACATGTGCGCTCCTCCGGAGACGCAGGCTCCAGGCGCCCTCTGACGTTTTCCAGAGCGTTATGGACGTAGCCCTTCACATGGTGCCCTCTGACGCTTCCCGAGCATTATGGACGTAGGCCCCTGGTACCCTTTATAGGAACTATGCCGATCCTATTTTAAGCCAGGGTTCATGCGTCGAAGGATTGTATTTCAACTACATATTCATAGTAGAATGGTCAGGAACCCGATTGCATGTATACCTTTTCTCTTATTCAATTATCACAGTTTATTTGGCATGGTATTTTCTTGTATCTTGCTATGTCCCCTGAGGACCTGGTTATCTCTCTAGGTTTAGACGAGTTTCCACAGGAGTACGGAGCGGCATTGGAGCTATCCTACCTTGATGATGAGGCAGTGCCTTATGATTTCTAGTCTATTTCTTATCTAAGACAGTTGTAGATATTATTTTACATCTCTTTTCTTTCTATTTTGCGGAGGTCGGACCCCGATCTTGTGAGACTATTTTTCATAGCTGTTTGGAATGAGTATGTTCACCCGGCTATCTTTTGATACTCTTATTTATTTATTTGGACTTCATTATCTTGTGTTGAGCTGTGATGAGATTAGATATATTATTCTGGCCTGTGATTATTTATTTACAGCTTATGTGCATATATAAGGATTCCATATATTGGAGTGTTCTTCGTATATGTGCAGCTGGCATGTTCACGTACTTGGTCCTAAGTATTTTGGGACTTGGGTGTTACATGTTTTTGTGGTGGCCCATGCAGGTCAGATTTAATATTGTTGGGTTACATGACTGTGCCCAATAAGCCTGCATATAGGAATAGGAATATCTTATCCAGAACTACTACTATCCCATTACAACCAATCATTTCGAAGCTTCCTTGATTATTCGATTTACTTCATATCTAATCTTTCCTAATATCAAACTTATCTTCCTCATGCCAACAGTATGAATCTACGAAGCGGACGCACTTCTGCCTTGGCCCTCACATCTGGTGAGGAGACTACTTCGGAGGGACAGAATCCTCCCATGACTCCAGGGACACCCTACCAGCCAGGACTGTCGCAGCCTACTACGACATCGACGACGGAGTACCCAGAGATCGCAGCACCCCTAGGCAGCCAGGCTGGACAGACTACTACCATGCCACCAGGAGGGAATGTACCACTGCCTCTACCACCACCATTCCCTCAGCAGTTTCCTCCACAGTCGGGACCTCAGATGCCTCCACCACCGACTGATGAGAGCCCTACTACTCAGTTTATGTATACCATGATGCATGCTTAGTGGCAACAGACTGAGCTGATGAGGCAGACGATGATAGCAGCTATGGCTAGACCCCCACCACCACCTCCAACACCAGTACCAGCACCGACTCTGCATCCCTATGAAGGCTCTATCAAAAATTTTACAGATACGAACCCCAAGGCCTTTAGAGGGACGGAGAAGCCATTAGAGGTGTCACAGTGGCTTATTAGTACCAAGAAGCTACTGAAGGCATCCCAGTTACCAGCTCGAGATTGGATGACAGCAGTAGACTTTCTGTTAGAAGACAATGCTCACCACTGGTGGAAGGCGGAAGAGAGACGATTAGGCACTGGGATCACCTGGAAGCAGTTCTATGATGCATTTTATGAGAGATTCTTCCCTATTCATGTCAGAGATGGTCTCTATGACCAGTTCCTTCATCTAAAACAAGGGAATATGATAGTTGACGAGTATGACGCGGAGTTCAATCGCCTGAGTCGATTTGGTGCGGGATTGATTCCGACAGAGTTAGAGAAGGCGAGAAGATTTCACCACGGGCTTGCACCAGAGCTCGAGTCTTATAATACGACTAAGTCTCGAGTCTCCCATTCAGCTGTCTTGGAAGAAGCTCGTGCTCAGGAGATTCTTCGCAAGGAACAGCAGCAGACATCGAGGCGCCATACCCCAGCAGTTATACCAGCCCGAGCTACTCGGAGTGGACCTATCAGGAGGACCACAAGACAGTTCCAGCAAAGGCCCTCACCTTATCAGAAGCCCGTTTTCCATTATTGCGGAAAACAAGGGCATATCCAGAACGACTGCAGGACTCGCCTTGGATTATGCTTGAGATGTGGATCCAATCAGTACATGCTCAAGGATTGTCCGGAGCAACATGCAATAGTACAAGCTCGGTAAAATCCGAGGCCCACAGCCCCAGCTCTTCCAGCACCGCGGCCTATAGCAGGAGCACCTCGTCCACCATTGCCTCCCCAAGGCACACAGTACAACAAGGCCAGAGCTCAGGGCCCGGGACAAAATTATGGGCAGGCATTCTCACTTGCTGTTGAGGATATAGAGACAGAGGCGGAGGTTATAGCATGTATGGTTTTAGTTGCATCTTTTCCTGCTATTACATTATTTGATACTGGAGCCACTCATTCATTCATAGCCACTAGTTTTGCCACTAGACACAGCATTCCCATCACACCCTTAGCTAAGAATGTTAAAATCCTCACCGGAGGAGGAGTTGTGCCTGTTAGTGGCATTTGTAGACTTTGTCCTGTAGAGATAAATGGCAGGGAGATGATGGCACGACTTCTTGTATTTCCTATGCCGACATTTGATATGGTTCTTGGAATGGACTGGTTGAGCCAGCATTTCGCTCTCATAGACTGCCATAGGAGCAGTATTATCTTTAGACCACCGAATACGGCAGAGTTTGAGTTCACCAAAGAAGACGGAGAGAGTTGTGATGCACCCACATCGGGGACACATATGATGATGCTTGACAGCCCTTAGCCCCCAATTATCACCGAGTTCGAGGATGTATTCCCCGAGGAGTTGCCAGGACTACAACCTGACCGAGATATTGAGTTTTCTATTGAGCTTATTCCCGGAGCTGAGCCTATTTCATCTCGAGTATATCGTTTGGCACCCAAGGAGTTGGTAGAGATGAAGACGCAGATTGACGACTTATTAGAGAAGGGATTTATTCGTGCCAGTACGTCACTATAGGGAGCAGCCGTTCTTTTTATGCCTAAGAAAGACGGGACAGTACGCATGTGCATTGACTACAGAGCGTTGAATACAGTGACGGTGAAGAACAAGTATCCCTTGCCGCGTATAGACAATTTATTCGATTAACTGAGTGGAGCAAAAGTATTCTCCAAAATTGACTTACGATCGGGCTATCACCAATTGAAGGTTCAGAAGGAAGATATTGCCACGACGGCCTTTCGTTCGAGGTATGGACACTACGAGTTCTTAGTCATGCCTTTCGGTTTGACCAATGCTCCCGCAGTTTTCATGAATTTAATGAACAAGATCTTTCACCAATACTTGGACAAATTTGTAGTAGTCTTTATAGACGATATCTTGATTTACTCCAAGAGTCAAGAGGAGCACGAGCAGCATCTACGGATAGTTTTAGGAACATTGAGGAACGAGGGACTTTTTGTGAAGCTTAGCAAGTGTGATTTCTTTCTCAAAGAGGTAGCATTTCTTGGTCATATTGTTACGGGTGATGGTATATCAGTAGACCCAGAGAAGATCACAGCAGTCAAATCATGGCCCGCTCCCATATCAGCTTCTGAGGTGAGAAGTTTCCTCGGACTTGCAGGTTACTACCGACGGTTTGTAGAAGATTTCTCTCGAATAGCGGGGCCTATGACTCGATTAACGTATAAGGATCAGGAGTTTGTATGGACAGACGAGTGTCAAGCCACTTTTGACGAGTTGAAGAAGCGGTTGACCACAGCACCGATCTTGACACTACCATCGGGCCCAGGAGGATTTGTGATCCACAACGACGTATCCGGGAAGGGATTAGGATATGTATTGATGCAGCACGGTCGTGTAGTAGCTTATGCATCGCGACAGTTGAGAGTGCACGAAAAGAATTATTCGACCCACGATCTAGAGCTCACAGCGGTTATCTTTGCTTTGATGCTATGGAGACAGTACTTGTACGGCTAGAAGGTTGATATCTACACTGATCATAAGAGCCTCAAGTACGTGTTCACACAAAAGGAGTTGAATATGCGACAGCAACGTTGGTTGGAGTTGATGAAGGATTATGAGATTGAGCTACATTATCATCCGGACAAGGACAATGTCGTGGCAGACGCATTAAGCCGTAAGCCGATGGCACACTTTTTGACTACACAGAAGGAATTGATTAGAGACTTGGAGCAGCTTGGTATTGAGGTAGTATTGCCCGGAGCAGACGTCGTATTAGCCAACCTTCTAGTGCAATCATCATTGGTAGAGCGCATCAAGGCAGCATTGCCTAATGATGCTAGATTTCGACGGCTGAAGGAGAGGACTGAAGCAGGAGAGCAGACAGGATTGAGGATCCACACCGATGGAACATTGCATTGTGGTGATCGCATTTATGTTCCCAATGGAGAGCTACGGCAGAAGATGATGGCAGAGGCTCACAGTTCGACTTACTCTATTTATCCCGGAGGGACCAAGATGTATCGTAACTTACGACAGTATTATTGGGGGCATAGAATAAAACGGGAGGTAGCTCGTTTCGTTGCCAAGTGCTTGGTATGTCAACAAGTGAAGGCGGAGCACCAGAGGACGGCCGGATTAGTGCAGCCGCTACCCATTCCCGAGTGGAAGTGGGAGCACATTACTATGGATTTCGTCATGGGTTTTCCTCGGAGTCCTAGAGGACGTGACGCAGTATCGGTGATTGTTGATAGACTTACGAAGTCAGCCTATTTCTTACCTATTAGAGTGGGCCAGTCGACAGAAGTTTTGGCAGAGATGTATATGGAGCAGATTATGAGATTATACGGTGTGCCTGTTAGTACTGTGTCAGACCGTGACTCGAGATTCACATCACACTTTTGGAGGAGCATGCAAGAGAGTTTGGGCACCCGATTGAAGTTTAGCACATCATACCATCTACAGACAGACGGCCAGTCGGAGCGTACCATTCAGACGCTAGAGGATATGTTGAGGGCATTTATGCTTGATTTTGGCAGTTCGTGGGAGGACCATCTTCATCTTGTTGAGTTTTCCTACAACAATAGCTATCAAGTGAGCATTCAAATGGCTCTGTTTGAAGCATTGTATGGTAGGAAGTGTCGATCTTCTGTTTGTTGGAGCGACATAGGAGAGCGACAGTTATTGAGTCCTGAGTTGGTCTTGAGCTCAGTAGAGACAATAAAGAAAATTCAGGACCACCTGCGAGCAGCACAGGATCGTCAGAAGCAGTAGGCAGATAATCGTCGTCGACCCTTGGAGTTCAAAGAGGGTGACCATGTGTTCTTGAAGATATCCCCCACTAGAGGCACGATTCGATTCGGAGGATGTGGCAAGTTGAGTCCAAGTTACATCGGACCTTTAGATGTCTTGGAACGTGTTGGAGAGGTTGCCTACAGATTGGCATTGCCACCGTCACTAGAGGGAGTACATGACGTATTTTATGTATCTCAGCTGAGGAGGTACGTGGCGGACAGGAATCATGTGCTTGATCACTCCGAGATCACAGTTGGATCGAGTTTGTCCAACGAAGAGCAACCAGTAGGTATCCTCGATCGCCGAGTGAAGGTGCTACGGAATCAATCTATTCCATTGGTTCGTGTGGCATGGAAGCATCACTCGCCAGGAGAGTCTACTTGGGAGCGCGAGGACGACATCCAAAATCGCTACCCGCATTTGTTCGAAGACGAAGGTATGTCTTGCATTTATATTTTCCTTGCGTTGTATTTGATCCCCCGACCTTAACCTAATTTCGAGGACGAAATTTTCTTTAAGTTGGGTAGGATGTAAACCCCCATATTTCAATTGAATATTTTTAATCTTGATTTTGCATTTTTATTAATTATGAAATTAGTGACACTAGCGTATTAGTAGATATAAATGCATGTGTGTATATATTATATGTGTACTTGTTAACATTTCTATTAAATATGGTATATAAAAATTTTAGGATTTCTAGGAATTTATTGGTAAATTTTTGGAAATTATTGTTTGCTTAAAAGATATATATATATATATATATATATATATATATATATATATATATAGTTATTAAAAAAAAAGCAGTAGGGTTGCCGAACCCCCCAACCATTGGCAGCAACAGTTGCGGGGGGGGGGGGGGGTAGGCCCGACCCCCTAAAACCCCATTCCAATCGGCAGCAACAGCTGCAACTTAGAGTGGGACCCCGACCCCACCATTCCTAATACCCCCCACCTAACTCAGCAGCATCAGCTGCTATTGAATCCCCCAATCGAGCCCATGTATTGGGTCCAATTCGAAATAGGAGTAGCGGCGGAGAGCATATATAAGCAACTGCTCCAGGATTAAAACCCTAACCCCTCTCATAAATCCAATATCCCCCGACCCCAAGGCCGCCGACCTCTTCGCACATATTCTCGTCGCCGGACGACCACCGTGCCACCGCCAGGATCGCCGTAACGCCGCCCCCCCCAATCGACCCTTGTTCAGGAACTCGACAAACAAGGTACTTTTTTGGCCTTGATTACTTTTCGCACGTTTGATCGTTTTACGATCCGAAAGATGTTACGTATAGGCAATGTAACCCTCTTTGAGTCCCTTCAAAAGGAATCAGCTATAACCCTCTGGTTTGACAGGTAACTCGATGCAAAGTCGAGTAAAACTCTGTCGAAAACAGAATCTGAATCCAGTTTCAAACCACCACTTAGAAGCCGGATTCTGAACTGTGTGTCGAGATTTTTCAAAAACTAATTGAACTCGTGTGAAGACAACCTAACCACGACTTACACGCAACTTGTAGATCTATATTTTGTTTTTTGTGTGAGAATTAAATCAGTGTTAAACTTGTGTGAAAAACTATTTTCGAAATAGAAATTTTTAGAAAATTTTGTCCGATACGACGTACGTCCCGACAAACCGGGCGACGTGGTCGCATGCTATACGCATCGAAAGGCTCGTATGGATGACGTGGACGTGTGGGAACAGACGGAACTCAGTTTTGTCGCGTGTGCGCGACGAAATCAACGCGTATCCGTCGAGATACCCCCGTATCGACGTTTTGCAAACTTGCCCATAACTTTGTGTACAGTCGTCGAATCGAGACAAAACTTGCACCAACAGGTTCGAATCAAAATTTTGGTCCTGCATGTCAAGTTTGGTTCGATTCTGAGAAGGTCGAATCAAAACCCATTTTTGGCGGGCCCGCGACCCACTCAAATAGGCAATTTTGTACACGGCTCATCGGAATCCAAAACTGGACATACCGTTGAGTTTCTCTCCTCAAACTGAAATCGTAGACATGTAGTTTGACGACTTTAGAGACCGTAGACTTTGGCACACGTTTCGGTGCAAAGCGGGTCTAACGGCGGACATCGTTTTGACCCGAAATTATGGTTTTGCCCCTGTTTCAGAATTTAACTTTTGGACAGGCAATTCCTAGGTATATCTTCTTCACCGAGATCATTTTTTATGTTTATTTCAGCCTTTGGAGTCATCTGTGATTTGTGAGTTTTGGTGCTGACACTTGCTACTCTTGGACTTGCCACTTTGCACCATCAGGCAAGATACCTTGCCACCTTACTCTGTGATTATTATATTCTTATTTTCAGTTATTATTTTCAATATTTTATTATGTGATATTTAAACTGTGCGTCCAAGTCACACTTGGGTGCAAGCGACTCTATCGGTCATTTTTTTTGTTTTATTTATTCTCTTGTATTGACTTAGCTTATTGACCGCCCATTGATGTTGAGGTATTGGTATATCTCATATGGCCTTGACACTTGTTGTATCACATGATGTGAATCACATGTAGGACATGTTTTTGCGTAGTTGGCTGGCCACCGATACGTATGGAGCGTACGACGGATAGGAGTAACTGCCAATAGTATTGCATGTTAGAAGACTTGGCGGTTACTAGAGGTTCATATCAGTCATGGAGATGATGATACTAGACATTGGATGGGGAAAACAATACCTGACGTATGGGCTTCTTTACACTTCCATAATTACCTGTGCGCTCCTCCGGAGACGCAGGCTCCAGGCGCACTCTGACGTTTCCCACAGCGTTATGGACGTAGCCCTTCACATGGTGCCCTTTGACGCTTCCTGAGCGTTATGGACGTAGGCCCCTGGTACCCTTTAAGAGAAATATGCCGATCCTATTTTCAGCCAGGGATCATGCGTCGAAGGATTGTATCTCAACTACATATTCACAGTAGAATGGTCAGGAACCCGATTGCATGTATACCTTTTCTCTTATTCAATTATCACAGTTTATATGGCATGGTGTTTTCTTGTATCTTGCTATGTCCCCTGAGGACCTGGTTATCTCTCCAGGTTTAGACGAGTTTCCACAGGAGTACGGAGCGGTATTGTAGCTATCCTACATTGTTGATGAGGCAATGCCTTATGATTCCTAGTCTATTTCTTATCTGAGACAGTTGTAGACATTATTTTACATCTCTTTTCTTTCTATTTTGCGGAGGTCGGACTCCGATCTTGTGAGACTATTTTTCATAGCTGTTTGGAGTGAGTATGTTCACCCGGCTATCTTTTGATACTCTTATTTATTTATTTGGACTTTATTATCTTCTGTGTTGAGCTGTGACAAGATTAGATATATTATTCTGGCCTGTGATTATTTATTTACAGCTTATGTGCATATATAAGGATTCCATATATTGGAGTATTCTTCGTATATGTGCAGCTGGTATGTTCACGTACTTGGTCCTAAGTATTTTGGGACTGGGGCATTACATTATGAGTCCGAGATTTCTGAGCATATGAACGTGTTGGCCTCCTGCCTGCTCCCTGATGTGGGGGTCATATGAGTACTTGCCCCTGATCGTTGTTGGGAGATTCTCGATGGCTATCCCGTTCGTCGACTGCCGGGGGCTGGACACGGATAGTTTTGTACAACTTTCCATCAAAGGCCCGCGTAATAGTCAGTAGAACGCCCTGATAGTCAGAAGTTGGGACAGCCTGCTGAGCTCGTCGAGCCCGTGCTGCCCGAGACTTACTCCTTCTAGCACCTTAGAGTGCATAGTAGGAAGAGTCCAAGCTGGTCACAACAGAGTCTGGCATATGCTCCAGAGAGCCTTCGTGGTCAAGACCTTATGAGAGGCGGTCAAAGACTGACCGTGAGCCGCATGTGATAGATGATATGCAGCTGAGATTGGAGGCCGTGCAGGCTGTCTGTATGAGACTGGTATGTGCGGCCGTATGACCTTTCTGTATGTGGCTAGGAGTCGTGGCCGTGTAGGCTGTCAGCATACGGCTGGAAGTTCTGGCCGCATGAGTTTTCTCCATGCGGTTGTCTTTTGTAGCCGCATGAGTTTTCTCCATACGGTTGACAGTTGCGGCTGCATGAGCTTTCTCCATGCGGTTGGCGCCCTTATGCTGCTTGGATTGCACAGAGTTCCTCTTTGCCCCTGTAAGTCCAGCATCATAGTATTTTTTTCTGCCGAACTTGGAGACAACAGAGTCCTCTATGGTCTGAAGTGGGGTGCACGCGAGACTGATCCACTGTCTCGGCCAACAGAGAGTACTTCTTTGAGAGCTTGGGAAGGAGCAAATGATTTGGGTCTCCACTCCCTACGGGCCTTCTTTGTGCGGGCTCGGCACTGGACCGGGCCAGCGCTTCCGTCGGAGAGCATTTCTTCAAATACCTGCTGGTCGAACCGGGCGACCAATATTTGTTGAGTAGAGCCAAGTTTGGCTGCGTCTGATTGCGTCACCAACTCCTCAGCCGTGGAGAAGTTAATCCCCAGCAGAGTCGCCATCGAGTTTGCCATTGATTAGAAAAGAACAGAACAATTATATGGGAGGACTGGACTTTTACTTCACAATACAAACTCGCTCGTACAAAGAAAGCCTAGGGACGAAAACCTAGGTACAGCAATCTAAGTATGATTATTTAGTTTTGATTCTGGAGGTAACGGTAGAGGCTCGAGAAAGCGACGGCCGTTCTGCCTTACTCCTTGGACGATCAGACGTAGCCTTGGCTCCGGTGAAGAACTGCTCTCAAGTGGGAAGACTCTTCTATGCGTGCCTTTGTCCCTTTGTATGTCCAGCCGGGTGGAGAAGATCTCTTTTATAAGGGAATGGCACCTTGCTATATTTTTTTCGGTTTTGGATCGAGGATCTTTTTATAAGGGAATGGCACCTTGCTATTTATAAGAGTGGGGTGTTATCATTAGGGTTGGCAATGATTACCCTAAAAAAGTCGATATCATGGGATTTAATTGCCATTTTCCTTGATCCTATTTTGTTGGGAATTAATCTGGACCACTAATCTTGATTGCAACGAATCTGGATAATTAATGCTGATTGTCCAAAATCTGCGTAGGAAATCAATGTTGATTGTCATGAATCTTGGAAAGCTGGGATTTTCTGCCACGTGTCCAATCAGCAAATCTGATTTAATTTGAGTAATAATTGTGATTGCACTAAATCTGGTTGTTGGGTTTTATTGATAACTCTTGATTGATTTAGTGCCACGTGGGAAACTGATCTTCTGCCACGTGTCATAACCGCGAGCCACAGCCGCATGAGGGTAACTTCTTAGGTTTTGGACTGCATGAAGGTGGCAGCCGCATAGCTGTAGCCTTTGAAATCTGAGCCGCATGGGTGTGGTTTCCAATTGAGCCGCATAGGGCTAGCCACGTGTCAGGGCTGTATGGGCATGGCCTCTCAATATTTGAGCCACATGGAGATGATTCCCACGATCTGAGCCGCATAAGAACGGCGGCCGCATAGGGTGACTTCTTAGGATTGGAGCCGCATGACGAGGGTCTTCACGCTTCGAGCCGCATGACAGCATCAGCCGCATGGGGTGGTGGCAGCCGCATAGGGCGCTTTGTAGTTGGTGGATCGTACCAGCTGCATAACAAATTTTCTTCGTTTCTCGAGGAATACGCCGTTATGTCGAAATTCATCATTCAACTTTAATGTCAGAGTTATCGCTTTATGTCAGAGCATTTAATGGGAGCATTCACTTTATGGCCAGCTGTAAAGGCAAGCTGTATAGGGTCACATGCTTCTTTCCTGAGCCGCATAAGGCTATTGAAGAGTTTCTGAGCCACATGAGGCTCTGATAGATTCCTGAGCCGCAAGAGGCTCCTTCTGTTTTAAGCCGCATGGGCTTCTACTGTTTTGAGCCGCAGGGGCTTCTTCTGTTTTGAGCCGCATGTTCTTTAGTTCTTTTCCATGCTTCTACACACAAACTACTTGGTTCTCCCTCCTCCAAGCCTCTCAAGCCTTCAAATCTTGGAATCAGAGGTCTCTCGAAGTTCTCTCCAACTGTTCATCTTCAATTTCGGTATATTTTCACTATCTCCACTCATTTCATATTTTCTTATGGCTCATAAATTTCCTATTTCTTCAAAAAAAGAAAAGTTGATGAAGGTTCATCCTTTACTCCTCATGAGGCGACCTCATTTTCTCTCTTTACTCCTTCCAAACTCGACGAAGATTTCTTTGATGAATTTATATTTGTGTCTCAAGAGGCATCAAATGAGTGGTTTAATGATTTTTATAAAAGAAAAAATTGTCCGGGTGCTCCTATCAATTTTATATTAATTTTTGATCACGTGAACGTTTTTGAATACTATCAGTTGCTAGATTTAGTTCAATCTAGTTTTTCTATATATGTCAATGCTATTCGTATATTTTATTGCAACTTATCGGTCACTAACGAGAAAGTGAAATAAAAAGTTGGTGGAATCGATATTGAGTTTGATGCTGATGATTTTGCTATCATACTTAACATTTCCAATGCTGGGGAAGAACTAGTCGATATTACTTCTGTTTAATTTCCCGAAGGGACAACTTTTGATTCATTTTGTGACTCGTTATGGGATCCAAATCCTCGACCTAAAGACCCTCTTCGCCTAGGCATCTGAACAACTGCTTCTATGATCTTCATAGAATGGCATTCTCCACAATCATTCCAAAGAATATCGCCACTAATGAGATTTCCTATTGAGAGCTTTCATCTATCTATCATCTCCACTTTCACGTCCCCTTCAGGCTGCCCATGACTATTATCGCCGCTATGGAACCGTGATGCAAGAAATCACGTCGTCTTCTTTATGCGATGTATCTTCCGGACATATTTCAGTACTTTGAGGTTGGACTTGAGGATTGTCCTAAGAATGCTTCTCCTGCTTATCTTCATGAACATCGTCATTCTACTCCTGCTCCTACTGTTCAGGTTGTACCTCCTTCAGTTGACCCATTAGCTGCTGACACCTATCCTACTTATCGTCCTGGTGGCGTTGCCCTTGAGTCACTTCAGGCTCTTATGATGGATCAGTTTTGGTCCATGGATTTCTGTACCACCCTCCAGCTCCAGGCCATATCCAACTATATTTGGGATATGTCATACAGTCTTGCTCACAACCCTAATGCTCCCATCCCTATGGTTCGTGATCCCACCAGACTTGGCTACCACATTAATGATCCAGAGGCTCAGTGATACTTTAACCCTGCTGCTGCCCGATATGATCCAAACCGTTCTGCTGAGATCGGTCCTTCCAGAGCTGCTGATGATGACGATGATGATTGAGGATATGTTTCCTTGTGATAGTTCACCACTAGTTATGTTCTTCAATTTTTTGTGACTATGTATTAATGATAATTGTTTCTTTCAAGCATTATCAATTTTATTATTAGTGATGTATGAACTCTATCTATTTCAGTTTATGTTAGTATTTCCATTTTCAGCACTATGCTTTCTCTTATTTATATTCTGCTATATTATGTGATGTGTCCTACTATCAATTTGCTTAAGTCATTTTGTTTATATGACAAAACAGGGGAATAATATGATGGATACTTAAAATTGCCTTAAAATGTTGCTTACAAATATTTTATGACTAAAAATTTGTTTGGAAATCTTGTTGTTTTTTAGACTTTTACAGATATTCAGCCGACATATTTTTTACAGTGGAGTAACAAGACTTGACCGTACATTACGGGAGAGCAACTATATTATACCAATATTGACGGCCAAAGCTACTACCGTACCCTCAATACTGCATCAAGTCTTCTTCCGAACTGGGCTGAACAACTTCTTAAGTATCAATCGTAGCTTCGTCAAATTATCAAAATAGGGGGGGATTGTTGGTCCATTAAGCTTTGGTCAAACCGATTTCGATAATTGACTTAAAACTCCGAACTTGATATAAAAGTAAACCAAAGATCGCAGATTTCATCTCCACTGAATTTTTCCTATTTATTCAATAATTTTCTTTTATTAAGTCTAGATTATATTGTGAGTCGGGATCACTGAAATTTAGAAGTTCTATCCTAAAACCAATCCTTCATCCATTTTCTGACCTAAACCAAACCCACATCCAAAAGCCTAACCAAATTAGGTTGACCAGGATCCCTGGCAACCGAACTCGGCCAGAGTTCTGGCCGAACTCGATCCCCTGAAATTTCTCCTGGTCAGCAGCTTTTTCTACTCTTTTGGATCACCAACGTTCAAAATTATGAACGTTAGCCTATCGAGTTCTGCCAGAACTCTGTCTCAAAATTCCTATAAAAAGAGAAGAAATTATCATTTCTATTCACTCATTCAATCTTCATCTTCTCTATCTATTCCTAAGCTTCATATTCTATTTACAAAACTTCAATCTTCAAATTTCCAAGTCAACTCTGATCCTTCTAGTGCAGGTGGTTTCCGATTAGGAGTATTCGAGTTGTACAAGCTTGACGTATAAAAGCTTTTCTCAGAAAGGTGTTGTTGAAGTTTGATTGTGGGCCTCCGATAAAAATAGGACAGTGTTGAAGTTGGCGTGTTCTTCGGAGCAAAGCATAATGTGTAATCTCTATTCAAAATAGTGGATTATAGCGAGCAAGAGTTCTTGGAACTGAACTAGTCCACTCAATGGGAAACCAGTATAAACCTGTTGTGTCTGCGTATTGCTTTCTTGCCTCTAGTATTTACTGCTTTACTTGTATTTAAGTTTGTTTAATCATTTGCTTCACCTGCTTAGAATTTTTAATTGGTAATTATTTTCTGCTGCACTCTATTCACCCCCCTCTAGAGGTGCCATCAATCCTACAAAGGAGAGCTTGGTCATCGCATGTTCTGATACACTAGTCTGTGTGTAGGAGGGAAGGAAGGAGAAGATCCGTTGGATTTGAACGACGGGTTTGGTTGAGAATGCAGGTTCGGGTTTTAACCCGACCCGCCCGATACATTAAGCCTTAGGTCAATTGGGCACGAGTCAACGGGTTCGGGGCTGCCCGACTCGATCCAGTTGATTGTGGGCTGGGCTGGCTCATTTAGGATAGTTAGAAAGAAAGGAAGATGTGTGTGATACACCAGTTTGGATATATTCATATATATGTCTCTCCCAAAATATACATGTATATATATACGTATATATATACTCAAATAATAATAATATTTTAAATAAAAAATTATATTCTAAATATATATAATCTCTAATCAAATATATATACCCTTATACAATGATGTACATACCCTGAATATATATATATATATATATATATATATATATATATATATATATATATATATATATATATATATATATATATATATATATATATTAAAAAAAAAAATATATATATATATATATATATATATATTTATATATATATATATATATATATATATTTTTTTTTTTTAATATATATATATATATATATATATATATATATATATATATATATATATATATATATATATATATATATATATATATAGACACACACACACACACACGCTCTAAATTATGTATAAGAGGATATATCTAACCTAAAATATATGCACATATATATACTGTATATATATATATTTTTTTATATACTATATATATAAAAAAATGTATATATATTCTAAAAAAATATATAGGTATATATTCTAAAAAAATGTATATATATTCTAAAAATATATAGGTATATATTCTAAACTCAATCGAGTTTATGTAATTATGAATATCAGTAATATTAACAATAAAAGAAGGGGAGTGATGTTGTGTGTCCTGAGGGTGGCCATATTTTTTGGGTTGGATATTGGGTTAGATTTCGGCTTGGTGCGATCATGACTACAATTTAAGTCATTTATGATCATTGATAAAATAATAGCATGCAGGAGCTCAATTGGATGGCACACAAGTGGTATGTCCGTAGTAGGCTCAAAATAGGTCAAAATTATATATTGAGTCGATTAGGTTGGATCGACGTCGACCCCCGAAATTTTATTGAAAGTTATGTCAGGTTTTTCGGTAGATGGTCAAACGGCCTAAATTGGCTAGAAAGTTGCGCGAGATAAATAGAATGCAAGGGAACAAGTTTGGGTGGGACACAATATATCAAAATGAAGATAATCTTGCCTACTGAAAAACTCATGAAGGAAGTTTCGAGAGATTGATATTTCTGACGTTCCAAAAGTCAAAGTTATGGAAAAGTATATTTAATGATCAAAACTAATAAATTTTAGAATATATATAGAAAATAATTCATTTAAAATTTTAAAAAAATCCTAAAATTCGAGGGTTTACACTAACGATGCTGATGATGATGCAGAGCCCGAAGCCGTGGCTGAGGCAAAACCCGAGATGGTAATAGAAAAGCCCTTGAAGGTGTAGCTCAAAGGAAAGCCTTCTCCGATATCAGCCCCACTTGTAGCCAAGCTGTATTGGAAGGCTCGGGCTTCGGCTCCTTTGGTTGTCAAACTCCCAGACCGGGACCAGGAACCTATCAGAGTCAAGCTCCCAAAAAGGTCTCTGGAAACTCTTTAGGCCAAGATGATAGCTCCGTTTGTAGCAAAAATACGATAAAAGGCTCTTGCACCTCCTTCCAAGGCTGTCCCGGTCTTAACAAAAAAGAGTCGGGAGACTATATATCTGCTAATGTAGATGCACCTTCACTGGACGATGTAATTCCTTGGGACAAGATCCCGTATTTTATCAATAAAAGGCTGTCTTTGAACTACTCTAATCTTCCATATTGGAATGCTATGTATACTTTAGATAATGCCTTGCAGTCGTTGCAAACACAAAAAATGACTGTTAATCATGTAAACCGAGTTTTCCCGTACTAAGGAGTCTGCTATATAGTTTTGCCCTTGAACATGGACAAAAAGCCTATTATCTTCGGCAAGGTCGAACGTCATAAAGACCTCTCTCCTGTCGAACCATTACTGGATACCAGTAGATTGAAAATATATCGGTACACTAATCAAGCAAAGTATCACATCCAGTTGATGGGCTATGAGTTAAAAAGTGGCAAAGGCTTGAACAACGGGAAAGGCCGACACCTTCCCCAACGACTCTCCGTTCCAAAGGGGAAGCCACTAGATTACAATCACCGTACTCGACGGGATTAGGCTATGTCACACCGCCAACCACCAAAAAAAGTTTGGAAACTGAAGCCTAGTGCATTCTCACTCATTTGAAGCTTCCACTTGGGATTTCGACACCAGCATCGGTCCAATCTTCAGAAAAGTATTGTCAGTCGACATGACATCTGCACATCCTCCAGAAGAAGATGACGACCAGACATTGGAGTTCTTCGAGAAAGAAGCCTGGGCTCAAAGCCTAGGAGCACAATAAAATTCTTGGTTTAAACAATGAGAACCTCCCACCGAAGATGAACTTGAGCAAATCGACTTAGGAGATGAATCCTTGCCCAAACACATCTTTATTAGCAAAAGCTTAACAGGGGAAGATCATGAATCCTTCGTTTAACTTGTCAGAGAATACATCGACGTCTTCGCCTGGAGCTATGAAGACATGTGGGGTTTGGACCTGCTAGTCGCATGGACAAGCTTAACTTCTTCCCTAATGCTAAGCCTGTTTAGCATCAACAGCGATGCTTCCGCCCCAAAATCATGGACACAATTGAGAACGAAGTTGACAAACTCATAGATAGTAGGTTTATTCGTGAAGTGCAGCATCCAGACTGGGTGGCAAACTACTTTTCTGTTAATAAAAAGAATGGTTAAATCTGAGTCTGTATCGACTTCAGGGACCTCAATTCTGCATGCCCGAAAGATGAGTTTCCTATTCGATCACTAACATAATGATCGATAATACCTGTTGCTTTGAATGCATATCCTTCATGGACGGGTACTCAGGCTGTAACCAGATCAAGATGTTCTCGAATGATGAAAAGCACACATTATTAAGTACTCTAAAGGGGGTTTATTGTTACACAGTGTTTCCCTTTGGCTTGAAGAATACAGGTACAATATACCAGCGAGTTATGAGTACTATTTTTCATAAATATCTCTATAAGATAGTCGAATGTTTTATTAGTGACATCACTATCAAAAGTAGCCTGCGAGGTGATCACTTGCAAGATCTGATGACAGTCTTTGATCTTATGCGAGCACATCAGCTAAAGAAGAACCTTGTTATATCCTTTCTCGGGGTTTCTAGTGACAAGTTCTTGGGTTTCATCATCATTGCAAAGGGTATCCATGTTGACCCTAAAAAGACCAAGGCCATCCTTGACATGAGCCCTACGAAGAACCTGAGAGAACTTCGAAGCCTGCAAGGACGTCTCGTATACATCCAAAGATTTATAGTAAATCTTTTTGGATGATGCCAACTCTTCACCAAGCTTATGAAGAAGGGAGTCTCTTACATCTGGACAAAGGAGTGTTAGAAGGCGTTTGACAATATCAAGGCCTATCTCACAAATCCCCCAGTTTTGGTAGTACCAGCTACTGGCTAACCCTTCCTGCTCTACGTTCGTGCAATAGATCATTCTTTCGACGCCTTACTGGCTCAAAATAATGATGCCGTCTACGAGCAAGCTATCACTTCCAAAATAAGTCATATTGGCAACGACATTAGCGACTCCGGCTAAATACGTCGGTATTTATTTGTGTATTTAGCGACATGTAAAAGTGACGTCACTGAACGTCATATTCAGCGACATGTAGTAACTGATAGGACTAGCATTATGGTTTAAAAAGAACAAGTCGTATTTTAGTCACAAAACATCGATGATTGATTTTATTCAGTGACATTTTATGACTCTTACTCCAGTACGTCGCAAGTTTATTAGTTAACAGCGACGTCTTTATAAGATGTCACTAAAATCTTCCATATAGGGTGTTGGGAATCGATCGAATTCATTTTTTCTTCTAAAATTTTTTATCTTCCGTGCGCCTCGAGCCCCAAATATCTCTCCCCCTCTTCCTCTCGTCTCCAGTGACCCCTCCCTGTGGCGACCCCCTCCCTTCGGCAACCCATCTCCATCGGCGACCCCCGTTCCTATGTCGCACCTCCACCGTCGAGTCCCCTCGTCGACGCCGACCCGACCAGTCCCCTCCGCCGCTGCTCCATCCCCGACGACCCCGACCCGACTCTGACCAAGGCAGGTAAACCCTAACCCTAGCTCACTCCTCCTGACGTGCTGACACCGACACGACAAGCACACACGCTGATACGACACACACACGCTGACACAATATGCACACATGCTGACACGATACTGACATGATACACTGATACGACACACACACACGCTGATACGACACACTGTTTAGTGTGTCATACTCACATGCTTGTGAGTATGTGACTGTTTGGAGAGGAGGGAACTATCAAAAAATAGTTCTATATGGCAACCCTATTGTGAGAACACATGAGTAGCTATTGGCTGATACGCATCCTAGTTAGTGAGTGTTAGAGTGAGGTATCCTATGAGTGAACTTAAGTGTCTAGGAGGTGAGTATCCTATGACAAGTTAGAACATGAGGTATCCTAAGAAGTATATACTATATAGAGGATCCTAGTACCTAGAGTGTATATATAGAGTATCCTAGTACCTAGAGTGTATAGAGTATCCTAGTACCTTAGAGCATCCTTTAGAGTGTATAGAGTATCCTAAGATATTGGTTATTACCTACGCTGAGAACCTTGCTAAGAAGTATCCTAGTACCTACAGTGTATAGAGTATCCTTGAAGTGTAGGTATGATTGGTACAGAGTTTTGAGCCCTTCTATAGAAATTAAATTTACTTATGCCATGCCTTTTGGGCCTATCAGAGTTATAGATTTTTTCGGAAATCTAGTATAACGCTGATTGCCTCAAAATGCTTACATAAGTAAGAGTGTATAGAGTGAGTATACTAGTAGTATATCACAGTATCCTAGAGTGTATAGAGTGAGCTTCCCTGCTTCCTTTCTTCTCATTCGGGTCATTGAGACGACTATTCCGCATCATATGATATCTACCTCAACCTCACCCTAGAGAAGTATAAAAATATTAATATTAGCCAAGGTTCACAATATCGATTTCTTTATCTATATCGTTATCGATATCATTTACGGTTGATATCATGAATCTCATAGCTTCTACTAGCAGAGCATAATATAGAGCTAAACGTGAAGCAGAGCTTCATATTCAAAATATTAGAAGTAAAAAGTTTTCTATTGGTGGTGGAACGAGAAAGGATTCTGACTCGTCCCACCACCAATCGAAAACTTTTTACTTCTAATATTTTGAATGTGAAGCTCTGCTTCACGTTTGGCTCTACATTGTGATCTGCTAGTGGAAGCTATGAGATTCAGGATATCAATCGTAAATGATACCGAAACTGATTCTGATACCGATACTGTGAACCTTATTTAACATTAATATTTTCACACTTCTCTAGGCTGAGTTTGAGGAAGATATCATATGATGATGAATAGGATGCTGAGAGAGTCGAATGAGAAGCAGGGAAGTAGAGGGGGGGTCAGAAAGGGGGCCTTCTTGTTGAAAATGTGACGATACTCAATTGATACTCATGTGTCTATATACATCAATTTGGAATATACTCGAATAATGTGTATCTATCTTTGCAGAATTATTATCTAATGGATATGAATTACTATCTGCGACATCGTTCATGGATGTACAATCGTGATTCTGATGACATGTGCGGTGTACGAGATGAATTTATACATGGGGTAGAGCAATTCCTGCAGTTCGCCAAGGCGTTCCCTCAGTACATGGATCGTACCAAAATTAAGTATCCATGTGTGAGATGTCGCAACATGAAATATCATCAAGAAGTGGATATGACATATCATTTGTACTCGAGAGGTTTTATGCCAAATTGCTATCAGTGGACGTCACACGGAGATCTTGTGCCTTTAGCATCGGAGCTGAAGCCTAATTTCCATAACCACGCTGGTTACGACGAAAGGTGGGTGAACATGGTTTTTGAAGCTGCGGGACCAAGTTTTGATCCAGAAAATCATAATGGGACAGAGGAGGCACCAAATGCTAATGCTACAATGTTTATGGAGTTGCTGGAGAATACAAGGACTCCTTTATATCCTGGTTGTCAGGATCATTCACCGTTGGAGGTGGTTACAAGATTGCTGAGTATCAAGTCCGATTTTAACATGTCTCAAGAATGCCATAACTGAATCATCGAGTTGATTACAGAGATCTTGCCGGAAGGTACAAAGTTACCTACAGATATTTACCAGTCTAAGAGGATGGTAAGATCTCTCTGGATGGGATACGAGAAAATTGATATATGTCGCAACGGGTGCAGTTGTACTAAAAAGAGACAAGGATGAAGACGTGTGCATATTTTGTGGTGCCGATCGCTACAAGGCTACAAGTTCAAGTAGGACTCCCGGTGTAAGAAAGGTTACCGACTCGATGCACTACTTGCCATTGATGCTGCGGTTGCAGAGGTTGTTTACGGTGAAGGAGACCATAGAAAATATGAGCTGGCACAGACGGGAACTATTCGAAGGAGTGTTGGATCACCCATATAATGGAGAAGCATGGAAGCACTTTGAGCCCACAGCCCTCAAAGGAGTCGGTCTGAGTGGGGTAACTTTGTGGCCAGCTTACTGAACTGCATGACGAGCTATTGTGGAGGATGAAGGAGCAGCCCCAGTCTCAGCAGCAGACGGATGATGAGGACCTCACCGTACGATTTGATATGCTCGAGCACACCATTAGGGAGGCAGACGAGGGGACGTATCATGCCTTTCAAGCGGTGCAGGAGAGGACAAATCTTATCGGTCATGCGTTACATGGGATGCAAGTGGCCATTGGCGATGTAACACCCATATCTCGGAATACATATTTTGTCAAGCTTGCATGTATTTCAGATCGGTTTTTATTTTCTTGGATTTTGGCATGTACTTGTAATTGGCTTGACTTGCAGAATTTGGTTCTCGTAATTGGGTTTTACCTGGCTTGGTTTATTTTGTGGAGGAGAATTGGTTTGGTTTGGTTTGACATGCATTGGAACACCTTAGCCTATGTTCAACCCTCATTCCACCACAACCCACCCTCTTTATTATCCCCAACTAACACTCAATCTCCTCATTACTTCCCTCCATTAATTTCTTCTTCTTCTTCCTTCCTCTACACAATACTCTACCCATAGGCAAGTGCACCTTGCCACCACATGAGAACCATATTTTATTCGTTCATTAGCTAGATTAGGCCATGATGATCAACATTAGTGCTTGACATTTTGTGATTTGGAGTCTCCATTGTTCTAGATCTAGGTTTTAACTATTTTTGGATTTATATGGTTTTGATCTATTTTGGTTGGATTTTTGTGGGTTTTGATGCTTCCATGTGGAAAAGAATTCAATTTTACTCAAGTTAGACCTTTGAAAATCTAGATTTGGCTTTGATTTGACCAAGATATGAAAGATTGAATTTTTGGGTGTTCTTGATGTTCCTCTCGGCCTGGAGAAGAAGATCTACAGTCTGCGCTCTTTAGCGCAGCACTGAACCGCGCAGCATTCCCCGCGCCGCGCTCTTTAGCGTTGGTCGCTGACTGCGCAGCTTGGCCGCTGCCCGATTGTGCAACAAACCCTGCGCCATCTGCTCCTGTGTGCTTGACCCCTGCGCAGTCTGCATCCTGCTCCATCCATTGCCTGTGCAGTCTAAGCCTGCACAGTCTACATCCTGTGCCATCCATAGCCTGCGCAGTCTGCATCCTGCGCCAACCATTGCCTGCGCAGTCTAAGCCTGCACAGTCTGCATCCTGCGCCATCCATTGCCTGCGCAGTCTAACCCTGCGCAGCTGACACCCTGCGCAATCCAACCCCTGACCCCTTGCACAAACCATTGGCTCTTGGAGTTTTGGTTTTATTTCTTTAAGCTTGGCTCTTCTATAGCCCTGTATATTGATATTTTATTAGATATTTTATGCCCATTTTATATCCTTATGCCTTTTGTCATAAAATTGATTTTACTTAATATATTTGGAATGACTATTGTACATGGCATGGTATGATAAGGAACTAGCATAACACGACAGTGACCCATAGTGGTGCACTCCTGACATGACCAACCTGACATGATAGTGGCCCGTCGTGGCGCACTCCTGACAAGTACCCTGACATGATTTATCTTGATGCTGTTGCGACGGCTAACTTGACTCGTATAATTAACTTGACACCGTGGGTGTTCCTGCTTGCTTGCTTGTGTAATCCACTTGTCTTATCTTGCATCATGTCTAGGACGTGACTCCCTGGTTTCCTACGGTCAGGGATTCGCACTGAACATGGATTAGGCTAATGACTAGATCTAACTATAGTTCATGGAGAATTTCCAGTCACAGGCAATCTTGTTATCTGGGCGCTCTTAATTGGACTTGTAGCTTGCCGACGAGTAGAGCACATTTCCAGCGCACTGTCATGCGTTGTACCTCTAAGTCACCTAAGGGTATATCGCCTCCAGGGCGATGTACCCAACTATACTCTCTACCCGCGAAAGGATAACTGGATAGTCTGCAGGGCTTGGAACTGGGAAATTCTTATTGCATCTTGTTAGTAATTAAGGCTTGTGATAACCCTAGTTAGTTAAGTAGTAAGCCGTAGTAATTGCTTGGCCGCTTGTGAATGGATGGAGTCCAGCCTTGTCTAAGTCTTATCTAGCCCCTGTACCTGGAACTCTTGCACATGCTTGTTTTACTTATCTCTAACAATAAATGGGTAGAGACAGAGGGCTGTTCAGGCGAATGGTTACAACCTCGGTCCTTGTCTAGTTTAAGGGTTGTAACCTGGCATCCGGAATGGTTCCACGTCCCTAGCCAGTTTTTTGTCCTGTTGTACTCTTTATTACTTGTACTTTTCTTTCATTTTCTTATGTTCTGATATGCTGGCTTTTGTTCTTATTTCGTGGCCTCCTTTGTGGCACTTGCTCTTTCTGGGGTTTGACCCACCTGGTTTTGTGTGGCCATATTTCGTAGCAGCTCCCGAGGATCTTTCGAACCACCAGCCCGATGGTGGCGACTAGAAGGAACCCGGGCTACGAGGGGGTTTTCTATTTTGTTTCGCTCACTCTATTGTAAAGTTATTCTTTTAAGACGTTTAGCCGACGAGCACCTGTTAGCTCGATGCACTTTACTTACTGTCTGCCTACGGGCTGTAAACATGATTGACAAATCCTAGGGTTGATCATGTATGACTTAACTATTGCTAGTCCTAACATTTTGTACGACCAGCTTCATGATCAGCTGATATGTAATATTTGGGACACCTTTTATTGTATATTTGGTGGTCAAACATCTTGTGATCATATTACTTGCTTGAGATTGAGACAATAGACTTGACATAAGAGACCGTTGGCTTGTAGTAAACCCTCATATCTAGACAGCCGTGACCGTGTAGTTGAGATGTATTTTATTTCAATATACGTAGCTGGCTATGCACGCCCCCGCTCTCCAGTATTCTGGTTCTGGGCGTGACATGGTTTAATTGGTGGCCCATGCATGTCTTATCAATCAAGAAATATAAGGGTTTACCGAATAGATGTCTCAATCAGTATTCGCCCTTGATCTCCGCCCGTATTTTCAAATCCCTGGAATTCCTACCCTGATTACATGCTTGTATCGTTGATCTGTCCTGGTCCTTCCTTATTGCTTCCCTGTGTCGTCTTCCTCAGCGGCACTGTACCTGACCCTGCCAATCAGCAAGGAGGAGCACCTCCCGTGGACCAGCAACAACCTAGAGATCAAGCCCAGCATTCCGGAGTCGCCTCCAGAGTGACACCTACTGGAGGAGAACCCCCAGTTCGGCCCGTCCAGCCTGTGGAATGATGATGGTACCTTGGTAGGTCTTATCAGGACCTTGATAGCTTCTCAGGATCGTAGAGAAGATGCCTTGCACCAGACTGTGGCAGATGCTTTGACCAGAGGCGGTCATCCAGGGAACAGCGCGGCTAACAGCTTCAAGCGCTTGAACCCTTCCTTCTTCGACGGCAGCGAGGACGCGATTACTGCTGACGCTTGGCTTCAGGATACCGAGGTGGTTCTGGAAGCAGCTAGGACACCTGAGAATGAGAAGGTGGCGGTGGTACGCCTGTAGTTGTTGGACTTAGCTCGCAGTTGGTGGGCAGCACAAGCCATGGGATTAGTGGCATCCATTGCTTGGACAGTGTTTAGAGAGAGATTTCAGACGAAGTATTTCGATGCTGTGGCTCGGTACGACCTGCAGACTAGATTCACCAACTTGAAGCAAGGAGGCAGAACGGTCGACAGTTATGCATCTGAGTTTTCTAGACTCAGTAGGTTTGTCCCCACCTTGGTGGCAACCGAGTTTGATAGGGCCCAACGGTTCCAGCAGGGACTGCATTTGGAAATCTTGTTAGCAGTCGAGCAGTTCGAGCACCAGACGTTCGATGCAGTTTTGAGAGCAGCTAGGAGGCATGAGTATACCTTCCAGAGGATCGTGGATAGGACCGGAGGTAGGAAGCGATCCCACAGTCAGATGCACCAATCATCAGCTTCAGCCCCGGCAGCTAGGGGATTGACTATTGGAACTCCGAAGCAGGCGGCCTCAGTGACGTCGGTTCAGCATTCGACCCCGCCGTACCCGCAGCAGCAGAAGCAGACTTCCGCGATGGAATATTCTCATTGTGGAAAGCCAGGCCATGTTGTGGCGGATTATCGTAGGGTACAGGGATTGTTCCTAGCTTGTGGAGCGGCAGATCATAAGATAGGAGCCTGCCCGAATAGGGGTAGTTCGTCCTCTTCCAACCTAACCAGTCCATCGGTTAGGGGACCAGCACCTTGTTTGCCATGAAATATAAAAGAAAAGAACAATTATCGGAGGACCGAACTTTTACTTCACGTTACAAACTCGCTTGTACAAAGAAAGCCTAGGGACGAAAACCTAGGTACAGCAGTCTAAGTACAATTGTTTATTTTAGATTCTGGGGGGGTGACGATAGAGGCTCGGGAAGGCGACGGCAGCCCTGCCTTACTCCTTGGACGATCGGTATGCAGCCTTGGCTTCTTGTGAAAAGATGGTTTGCGTTGACGAAGAAATGCTCCTTTTGTTCCTCTGTTGCTCTTCTGGCTTCTCTCTCTCTGTGTATTTTTTTCTCTGACTACTGGGGAGTCTCTCTGTATATATATATTTTTTCTCTGAAATTATATATCCTTTCAAGGGAATGGCACCTTGCTATTTATAATAGTGGGATGTGATCATTAGGGTTGCCAATGATTAGCTCTTGGAGATGGCAGCGGCCTATAGATTGGTTAATCCTGGCCGTTCAGTTTTGATTGTGATGAATCCGAGCCTTTAGGTGTAGATTACACCAAATCCTATTAGCAATTAATGCTGATTGGAATAAATTTTCCTTATAATGATCTTCTGATATCTGCGAATAAATTAGATCTATTCTTCTGCCACGTGTCCCAGATTATCGGGATTTGACCCAATCTTTAATGGCAGCAAATCTGAGGAATTAATTGGCTTAGGACACGTGTCCTAGGAGCTGCTGGGGGGATCTGGACTGCATGACGAGTGAGCCGCATATGAATTTGAGCCGCATATGGTTAAGCCCATGTGTTAGGGCTGCCTGGGCAGTGGCCCTCACTTGAGCCCTCGGATCTCAAGGGAGTAATCTTTGTGGGCCGCATAGGTACATATCCGCCTGAGCCGCATGGACATGATCCTCTTGAACTGCATGAAAAAGTCCTCGCTCGAGCCGCATGAGGCTTTCTTGACCTGAGCCGCATAGGACAGATTCACTCTGGACCGCATGAGAAGTTCTTTGCTCGAGCCGCATGAGGCTTTCTTGGCCTGAGCCGCATAGGACTCATTCTGAACCGCATAAGCATTGAGCCGTATACGAATGTCCACGTGGCAAAGCGACGTGGCATTTTTATGGCTCTTGGGGGATTTGTGTCAGAGATTTCTTTCCTCTTCCCTAAAGATTCATCATTATGACAGAGTCATAATTACCTGCCTTTGTGTCAGGGCTGTCAAATTTTCAGAGGGGTCAGCCGTCAAAGCAATTAATGCAGCATGGGTCGGAGGGGAGCACTGTCAGGCCACGTGTCTTCTGAGCCGCATGGAATACCTTGGGCCGCATAGCTCCTTATGCCGCATGACTTCCTGAGCCGTATGCGTTTTCCGAGCCGCATGGATATTTCCTGGCCGCATGAATCATTTCCTCTAGTTTCCATGCTTCTACAGGACCCCCTTCAAAGTTTTCAATTTGTAAAATTGAAATACTTTGAATAAGAAGCATGGCCGTATTCTTCTAGCCGCATATGAAATCCTGACCGCATAGAAGTCCTGGCCGCATGGATTATACAGCCGTATAGGTGGCTCAGCCGCAGGAGACTGTTCAGCCGCATAGCTTCTTGCCACGTCATTACTTGCCACGTATGGCAATCTTTAGTACTTAAATGTTGTTTGATTTTTTAAAGGCCGCTTTTTGGTGCGGGATTCGAGGAGCTTGGCCTTCATTTTTGGCGGCTTATTTTGATAACCGAAGAGTCGGTTTACGTGTGTGCACGGGGATCGAAATGCTCCGTCTTTGTTTATAAATATGGGTGACTTTAGCCGGAGGGACTTCTTTACCTTCTCTTTCGTTCACTCTTTTTCTTTTCTTCTCTTTCTGATCTTCCTTGTCTTCTCGTCGAAGCAATGGCTCCTAAGTCTTCTAAAGTTATTTCTGCCGCCGCGAAGGGCAAGAGGGTGACGTCCTCGTCAGCCGTCGAGCGTGAAGCGCCCGAAATGCCCTCTGACGTTCGTCCAGCCTTTAAGGGTAAGGGTTGCATTTGGATCTTGAGTACCCATAGCTCTGTTGCATATTTATGCACAAGCCTCCTCCCAAGTTGATGGCAGAGCCGCATATGCTGTATGGGCCGCATGCCTTTTTCATGCTCGAACCGCATAGACAATGCCCCATGTTTAAACCACAGAAGAAGGATTTAAGCACATAAAGTCTCCTCTGAACGGAGTCGCATATGTTTTTAGCAGGCTGAACCGCATAGCGTTTTGCGCCGTATGAGTTCTTCTGTTAGAACTGTGTATATTCGTCTGATCCGCATAAGCTATCGAGCTAGAGTCATATGGAACTCCCATCTGATTTGGGCCGCATGAGACTGTATTAACTCGAACCGTATAGGCTTCCTCGACACCGTATTTCTTGAGACCCAACTGGACTGGAGCCGCATAAGACCTTATTGACCTGAACCGCATAGGCTTGCAAGAGCTTCTTCATTCAGTAATTTTTTGTATTAGCCATTTTTTAATCCTGTTTCTTCTTTCTCTTTTTTTTTCTTTTCAGTGAACCTCCCAACCAACCCAGCAGGAGAGCTCCTTGTGGGTTCAGCTCAGTATGCCGCAAACGTACAGCTTGACGAGTTAATCCGTCGTATAGAGGATCAGCTTCCCACCAATGAGCCTAAGGAGAGAATGGCTGCTATTAATAAACAACCTTTCCGCTTTCTTTGTTCAATGATGAATTCGGAGAAGTTGGATGGAGAATTTCTGAAACCAGCTTTTCTCTTTGGGGACGCCTTTTTCATAAAGAACTCCAAATTGCTGGATGACTCGGAGCACTGGGATTTTTCTGTAGACGGGGTAGAGATTCATATCCCTGAGATGGAGTGGCATTATCCTCTCTCCTGGTTTAACATGGTACCGCGGGGCAGGACTATGGTGGGTTCCCTGACTCCTACCCAACAGGGAATGTTTGTGAGCAAAATTTACTACAACAGACGTACGGGTTTAGTATGTGCGGGCAAGGATTCCATGAGTCGGACTGTGATGGGGCTACTCCCGGGCACTTTTGTAAACACAACTAGCCCCAATTTTACCTTCACCCTAGCTGACACTTTTCTGAATCAGCTCGCTCACAAGGGGTCTTATCCCATAGGCAGGTTGTCGCTGCTGAATTGGATCAACCCCATTCCCACATGGACTAATCTTACCTCATGGATTTTGAGGCAGTATGGGGACTTCCTTCAGGAAATTGATCTCCACTACGCCGTCAGGGGTACCTGCTACGGGTTGCCCATTAACAAGCCCTTGTTTATGGCTCTATTGGAGCTGTATAATCGGCGTACAGGAACTTTCTTTGCCCCCGGAGGAGAACTGGGGCTTGCTCTTCATGAAATAAATACTGTGTCTAGATTGCCGTGGGGAGGTGAAGCTTTTGAAGTATATACACCAACGAACGAAGAACTCAAAGAGCTAGACCGACGGTTTCCCAGTTTCGTTGCCGTGTACCAAGAACTGTTGTGTCATCCAAGTGCCTGCCATCAGATGGCTATCAAGAAAGTAAATAGTTCAGAAGGGAACGCCCCTCACACCAAGGCCTGGATTCTGTATCTTTTCAAGTTGTATCCTTTCCGTCAAGTTTCGTCTCGAACTCCTCGAACCCCGAAGGAGGTGAAGGATATGATGTCGACGGTTAAGAAGTCAAAGTCTACCCGTGACCGGTTTGGGAGTAGCACTGACTCCCTCAGTTATTTCCACTATGGTACCCGGGAGATGTCTGATAAAGCGATCTTAGCTGGGTTCTTGATGGTGTGGCTACGCAACTGTGTAGTCTCGGGCGGCGCGGGTTCTATAGAAAGGATCAGCCGCCATTTCATTCTTCCTGCTGTAAAATTGGTCTTCAAGGTAAGACTGGCGCTCCTCCCGGCCATGGTGTGTAGCATATACCACGGCCTTCGCACCTTTTCATCCAAAGTCATTGCTCGCGATGTGTTGATGGACTTTAAACGGATAGAATTACCATACCACTACCTCATGGGGTGGTTATTGTTGCACTATCGGTCGTTGATGAGGCCGGGACCTGATGAAGATGTTTTTGTTGATGACGCCTTCCTTTTCCGGTATCGTCATCAACCTTGGGAACATGATACCATGCCGGCTAGTCGGAGGGCGTTGGCAAGAATTGATGGGCCCGAATTCTTCGTATCTCTCCCTGAGTTTACCCCTGGCGAAGTGAGGAGGGTATATGTTGACGGCGTTGCCCCCCCTCTTTATAGGCGTCGGATGAGCTCGCCCCTCAGGACCTAATTACCGAGGCTGATCCGGTCCTATCTCATTTAGTCAGTGGTGTGTGCACCGCTATCATTGCTGCTGGGGTGCTTCCGGTTGCGACCGAGGATTCCCACCGTACTGGAACCTCAACCCAGGGGGATGGGGGCTTTACTGCGCCCGTCCCTGAGACGTCCGAACCCCAACATGATGACTCTGTGAGTGGGGAAACTACGCCGGCTGTGAACGAGCCGTCGTCCCCGCGCTCTTCCCCTGGTAATACAAATCGAACCATAGCTCGTGAATAAGCCTATGTGTTCTGGTCATCTTTTCTTTCAGATTATGTCGACTAATGGTTGATTTGGATGTTCAGATCTCAACCCTTCGTTGCCAGTGATTAATGTTGCTAGATCGTACCCTACCGGAGAGGGCCTGACAGAGCCTCTCTGTGTCGAGGGGCCCTTGTCTGGGTCGAGCTCGGGGTCCCGGGTAGCAGTGCAACTGGGACAAGAGGCGATGCCCCCTGTGTCTCCCTCTGCGAATGTAGTTTCGGGGGTTAACCTTTCCTCCCTGCCGAGCATCCAGGCTCTTCGGGCGGCGGAAGAGGAGTTAGCCGCCATCCAAGCATCCTTCCGTACGGAATTTGCTTCCTTGGTGGCGGGTGCATTAATTTCTGAAGCTGCTCCTCCGGTATCGTCTGCCACTCTCCCTCTGACGCCGTCCTCTACGGAGGTCTTGGATGACGCGTTACATGATGTGGTTGCCAGCTTCCATCGTCATTTGAAGAGAGGGGTTGAGGCAGCAGTGGAAAGGGGGACCTCCTTCACCTAGGCCCGCCAATGCTCCCAGGGTCAAGTAAATATCCTTAGGGATCTTCCTGGTGACGCAGGGGTGGCTTCGCTTCTGGAGACGAAATTGTTGGAGGCTGATCAGCTGGTGGCTGAGCTTCGAGCATTGCGGCAGGCTGATCTATCTGCTGTTATAAACGAGGAGCGGGATTCTCTTATCGCTGTTATAGAGAGGACTAGAGCTGCTCGGGATAGGACCAGATCGGCCATACTGAAGGATCTCAGCGACTTATCTGGCCGGTATGATCAATTGAGTTCGCGAATGAAAATGTCAAGGCTCGGAAGGAATCTGTTTCTCGTGAGATTACTGAGACGCGGGGGCAGATCCTTGCGCTTCAGAAGAAGTTGACTTTCTTGGAGTCTGAACTCGAGACTACCCGCAATGACAGGCGACTGATTGTTCAGGAGGCTGACAGGGTTACTAAAGCTTCGACTGACCTGGAGACTGCCTTGAAGAAATTGGAAGGTGACTGTCAGGCATTCTTGGGCTTGGACAATGAGGAGCATTTACTCCAGGAGGCCGAGCGTCACGCTCGGCAACGGATTGAACGGGGGACTACCTCAGTAAGAAACCGCCTCCTAGAATTGAGTAATGTCGAAATGTAGTCCGCTTTTTCTTCTTATTTTGTTTCTGTTTTCTCTCTTTCTGTAGGGGACATGATCCCGAATTATGTAATGCCTTTTCTTCCTTCAAATAAGAGTACTTTCAATTCTACCCTTCATTTGTATTGCCTGCTGCGCCTATGATATTGTGGTGATATTTTCCTCCGCATAGGGGATATATTTGTGGACCTGTTACCCATGGCGTACCTTGGTTTTAGGTAGAGGTAACAAGTTTTGGTCAGGGTACCTGAAGCAGCCATAGCGAAGTGGTCATGGGTGCTCTTGGTATTGAGAAAAGGAATGCCGTAGAGCAGCTGGGCTCCTTGGGCCTGACGATGTGATGGGTTTGTGCGAAAAAATTTAGCTGAGGATATTTGGGGGCCTATTATCCTTGGCGTACCCTGGTTTTAGGATACGAATAATAGGATGAGGGGGAACCGACATACTTTCTCAGAGGTAACGAGGACATGGCAAGTGGGAAGGTTTTTTTTTTTTAAACGTAGAGTCTTCCTACTCAGAGGTAATGAGAACATGGCAGGAGTGAACTCGAAGGAGGATATTGATGGTCAGCAGAGGAAATTTGTGGGCCTATTACCCTTGGCGTACTCCGGTTGTGGGTACAAATAATAGGTCGAAAGGGGATCATCATACTTACTCAGAGGTAATAAGGACATGGTAAGTATGAAGGTTTCTTCGACGGAGCCTTCCCATTCAGAGGTAATGAGGACATGACAGGAGTGGGCTCAATGAAGGAGGGCACATAGAATGACTCAGAGGTAATGAGGACATGGAAGTTCTATGTGAGGGGTGATTTATTTTTGGCGGAAGTGGAACGACTCAGAGGTAATGAGGACATGGCCGTTTTAGAAATTTGTGGATCGATTACCCTTTTTGTGCACTGGGAGTGCGGGTGTTAGATCATGAGAGAGGATTTCCTTCAAGAAGAAAGTTCAGAGGTATGATCATACATAACTTTCTATCTGAAAGAGTGACCGGGATGTGAGTTCAGAGGCACCAGCGGGTACATGACTCGATAATTTGGAATTTTGTAGATATGTGAGTTCAGCGGTACCAGCGGGTACATGACTCGATGATCGGGGATATGGAGGATGTGAGTTCAGCGGTACCAGCGGGTACGTGACTCAAAAATCTGACAAACTATGAGGGTGAGTTCAGTGGTATCAGCGGATACATGACTCGAAAATCTGGAAATTATGAGGGTGAGTTCAGTGGTATCAGCGGATACATGACTCGAAAATCTGGAAATTTATGGGGTGAGTTCAGTGGTACCAGCGGGTACGTAACTCAATAATCTGGGATGTTGTAGGGTGAGTTCAGTGGTACCAGCGGGTACGTGACTCAATAATCTGGGATGTTGTTTAGATATAATATTTCTTTAGGAACTTGCCGTTGACGGGCAACATGAGCAAGTCTCCATTTTGCTTAGCGAGGCGGTAAGCACCGTTGGAGAATACTGTCTCTATGATAAATGGGCCTTCCCACTTTGGCTGGAACTTGTCGGCGGTCTTGTGAGTCATGACCATTGGCCTCCGGACTGCCAGAACAAGATCGCCCACCTGGAATGTTCTGATTTTGACCTTCTTGTTGATGGCTCCTGAGATGCGTGCTTGGTACAGTTCGATCCTTTGCTGAGCTAGGAGGCGCTTTTCATCTAAGGCCTCTAACTCTTGCAGTCGACGTCGGTAGTTGTCATTCGTCGTTAATTGATAAGTGAGGGCGACGCGGAGTGAGGGTATTTGAGTCTCTAATGGAAGAACTGCCTCACTCCCGTACACTAAGAAGAATGGCGTATGCCCAGTGGCTGTTCGAACTGTGGTGCGATAAGCCCATAAGCATTCGCCGAGTTTCTCGTTCCAGTCGCGTTTGTTAGAGGAGACAAACTTCTTAAGGAGTTTGATGATTGTTTTGTTGAATGCCTCTGCTAACCCGTTTGCTGCCGGGTTGTACGGCGTCGAAGCGATATTCTGAATACGGTGTTTATCGCAAAACCGATAGAATGCGTGGCTTGCAAACTGCGGACCGTTATCATGGATGATCCTTCGGGGTAGTCCAAAGCGGTAGATGACGTGATGCTTAAGGAAGCTGATCACGTTTGAAGTCTTGACTTCTGCGAGTGGGACAGCTTTCACCCATTTGGAGAAGTAATCAGTGATCGCAAGTATGAAGCGATGTCCTCTGGAGGAAGGTGGGGTGATTGGACCAATGATATCCATTCCCCATGCTTCGAATGGCCAGGACGCCACCGTCGGATGTAGAAAATCAGATGGTTGGTGAATGAAGTCCGCGTGGACTTGGCAGGCTTTGTATTTTCTAGCATAATCTATCGCATCTGCCACCATCGTGGGCCAATAGTAGCCCATTCGGCGAAGGCGGTCTTACAGTTTTGGGCCGGGCTGGTGGGCCCCGCAGACACCATCGTGAGCTTCTCGTACGGCTTCTTTGGCTTCTGCATTTGACAGACACCAAAGCAGTAATCCGTCGTAGGAGCGGCGATATAGCATTTTTTCTCTGTATCGTAGAAGAATCTGAGAGAACGTCGTCTGATGGAAGTGGCTTCCTTCGGGTTCTCGGGCAGGATGTCGTAGACGACGAAGTCGATGAATGGTTGTCTCCAATCTGGGGCATCATCGATCGTCTGTACGGAATAACTTGCCACGAATTGCACATTATTTTTGGGACAGACCAGTTCATGGCCTATCACATCCACTGATTGGCGATCATAATTCGAAACTGCTAGGGAAGTGGTGAGACCAGCTAGGGCATCGGCTTCAATATTTCGGAGTCTGGGGACGTGCTCGATGAAGGACCCCTCAAATGACGAGATGATATCGATCGCTATTTGGTGATAAGGGATCATGTCTTCGTGGCGAACTTCGTACGAACCCCGGATCTGATTGACGATTAGTTGGGAATCGCCGTATGCTTCAAGGTATTCTACCCCCAGCTCTTTTGCAAGTTGGAGGCCAATGACCAGAGCGTTATACTCGGCCACATTGTTAGAGCAGGGTTCTGTGAGGGAATAGGCACGGTTGATCATGAATTCGGAAGGGGAGACCAGCACTACCCCGACTTCGATGACTATATTGCCTTTCGGTCCGGTCCTTGAAGCACCGTCAAAGAACATTCGCCATATAGCCTCGTGAGAGGTTGCATGCGAGTCGGCGACCTCGTCTGGAATCTTTTCATATATTCTGGAGGACTCTGAGCCTGGGTGGGCTGCTAAAAAGTCTGCCAGGGCTTGACCTTTGACTGCCTTTTGGGGGACGAAGATCATATGATAAGGGGACTGCAATATTGCCCACGTGGCGAGTCGAGAGCTGAGTGCCCCTGGTTTAGTCATGAGGACCCTGAGAGGGTTAACTCGTGAGATCACATGTATCGTTTGTCCGGTGACATAATGCCGCATTTTTTGAATGGCGAACACCAGGACGAGGCATTCCTTCTCCACAGCGGTGTATCGGTGCTCTGGCTCGATCATCATTCGGCTGAGGTAATATATGGCCTGCTCATGGCCTGCGTCGTTGTTCTATGCTAGCAGAGCCCCAAGGGAGTGTTCCATTGCTCGTACGTAGAGCAGGAATGGTTTTCCAGGAACCGGGGCCACCAAAACTGGGGGATTTGACAAATATTCTTTGATGCTTTCGAAAGCACGGTGGCATTCATCATCCCATACGAATGAGACCCCTTTCTTCATGAGGTGTGTGAACGGTCGACATCACTCGGAGAGGTTGGAAATGAACCTTCTGATGTAAGCTAGCCTCCCTTGGAGGCCTCTGAGTTCGCGGAGATTTCTTGGGGACCCATCTCCATGATTGCTTTCGTCTTTTCAGGGTCTACATGGATACCCTGTGCGGTGATGATGAAGCCCAAGAACTTCCCACTGGATACGCCCAAAAAGGACTTCGTAGGGTTCATTTTCAAATTGTGCGTTCGTATTAGGTCGAATACCGTCCTTAGATCCTGCAGATGGTCTCCCTTGCTATGCCTCTTAACGGCTATATCGTCAATGTAGCACTCCACCGTCTTGCGTAAGTGGTCTCTGAAGATGATGCTCATGGCTCTTTGATATGTGGCGCCAGTATTCTTTAAACCGAAAGGCATGACTGTGTAGCAGTACGTGCCAATCGGTGTTCGGAATGATGTATGCTTTTCGTCATCAGGAGACATTTTGATTTGGTTGTACCCCGAGAAGCCATCCATGAATGACATGCGTTCGAAGCTGCAGGTATTGTCGATCATGATGTCTGTGATAGGAATGGGGAATTCATCTTTGGGGCACGCCTCGTTCAGGTTGCGGAAGTCGATACAGATTCAAATCTTTCCATTCTTCTTGAGGACGGGTACTATGTTGGCGACCCAGTCTGGATGTTGCTCTTCACGAATGAAGCCGCTGGCTATCAGTTTGTTGACTTCGGCTTCGATCGCGTCCATGATGCCTGGGCGGAAGCATCGCTGTTGTTGCTTGACTGGCTTTGCATCCGACCGAATGTTAAGTTTATGAAGAGCAATGTCGGGATTTAACCCTGGCATATCTTCATAGCTCCAGGCGAACACATCAATGTATTCTTTGACAAGTTCTAGCAGCGACTCCCGGTCTTCGTCTGTTAGGCTTTTACTGACGAAAATTGGTTTTGGAGAAGATTCGCTGCCGAGATCCACTTGTATGACCTCATCTTCAGTAGGAGGTTCCCTCAGTTCAAACCGCTTTTCCTATTGTGCGTCTAATTGCTGGGCCCATGGCTCTAGCTCGAGGATTTCGGGGATGTCTTCGTCTTCCTCGTAAGCGCGGCGAATGCCATGTTGACTTACATGACTTGTCTGAACACATCTCCGATGCTGGTATCGGAGTCGGAAGTTGGTGATCCGGTTGAATGTGACTGCCAGTCGCATTCTTCATCTGAACTTTCAGGGGTCGTAGTAGGCGTTACATACCCTAACTCGCATCGAGTTTTGTTATAGTAGTTCCGTGGTTTGCCCGCCGGGACCGGCGGCTTCAAAGGTAATCGTCGCCCAGTGCTGTAGTTCAATCCTGGAGTCGTCTCCAGATCATACCCCTGTTTCTTCATGAGATATTTGGATTGAGGGCTATAGAGATACAGAGGCAGTCTCCCGGCATCTGATCCGAGGTCGACTTCTTCTATTGTGAGGGGATACGGGTTGTTCGTCCGGCCGAAGATGATCGGATGATCTCCTCCCTCGATTATTCGGTAAGCGTCTTCTACTGGAGTAAGCCAGATCGCGTTGTACACATTTGTCACTTGTGTGTATAGGTGAGTGCCTATACCGTGTTCCATAGCGTACATGGTACATAGCTTATTAAGCTCGGTGTAGTTCAAAGATAACCCTTTATTAATGAAGTAAGGTATCTTTTCTAGGGGGATTACATCATCAGCGGAGGGGACATCAGTGTGGGCAGCCATGTACTTGGCTAACTTCGGTCCCTCTTCGGCTATCCCCTGTATGAACGAAGACTGAGAGGATGACCTGGAAAGCTTGATTGTCAGTGGTTCAGTTGATGGAGCAGAGCGTGGAGTTATTGGCAGACTAGCGACCCCCAGTTTGGCATTTGATGTAGGGCGAGGAGTGGCTGGGTCGCTAGAAGTGTCAGACCTTGCATCGGGGTGACGACCCTTCCTAGGAAGGCATATCGTCATGGGCCTGTCAGAGGGGTTGAGCTTCCCTGCTTGTGGTTGGCTGACTCTTGGTAGCCTGATTGTCAGTGGCTCCGTTGTGGGTCTCGGCATTTGGCCGGACCTTGGCAGCCAGATTATCATTTGCTCCTCCTGCGGTGAGAGGCTGATTGCGTTCTTCCGCAGAGTGGCGGTAAGGGGTGCGGATTTGCCCGGTTTACAAGCTTGGAGGTGGATCGCCAGGGGTCCTTCTGATCCCGTGGCTGTCTCGGTATGAGCTTGTACGTCTCCTTCATCAAGGTGCATTTTCGACTTCTCGTATAAGCAGGAGTCCGAAAAGTAGGATTCGACCCCTTTGAAGGGATCGATATCAGCAAATTTTGTCTTCACGAAGCCGTGTTTGTCGACATATTTGAAGCACTGGTGTAACATGGAAGGCACGATCTTATAATCGCGAATCCATGGACGCCCCAAGAGGATTTGTAAGAAGTGTCTGCATCTATGACGTAGCAAGTGACTTCAGATTGGAGGTCGCCAATTTGACACTTTAGACGAATCTTTCCAATAGGGTAGCTCCTGCCCGAATTGAAACTGCTGATGGCGGTGCTTGTAGGTGTCAGGCGATGCATTGGGATGCGGAGATGATATAGCAGGCCCTTCGGAATGATGCTTATGGAAGAGCCAGGATCAATGTGCATTCGATCCACCTTCACGTCGCCGATGTATCCCGTGTAGTATAGCGGATGATCATGTAGATTGGTTTTGATGAGCATGTCCTGCAGAGTGAAGACGATATTGGGCATTGCTCCCGTGCAGGTACTGTCTTGGAGATCCGCGGGTGAGTCCTCTCCGGTGAGGTTGGATTGAGCCAGATAGGCATCAGCATTTTGGAGTGCTTCGCTCAATGCAATACGAACATCCTTGGAGAGCCTTAGGAGTTCGTACAGTGACAATTTGGCCGGTGTGTTAGCCAATTGTGCTAAGATGTCAAAGTTGTAGGGCCTCTCTAGCCCTTGGGCTATGTCTTTTCGAAGAGATTTGTCGAAGCGAGTCTCCTTCGGCCTAGGCTTGTCGGTCGTCGAAGGCTGAGCCGGTCCCGGAGCATCAGTTGTAGTGGGTTGATAATTTTCAGCTGGATTGTCAGCCACAGGTTGGGACTGTGCTCCAGACCGCGTGACGACGGCTGTAGCTTCTTCGTTGTCTGCTGAGATTGTGTGGCAGGTCCTGATTTTTCCACTCTTTTTTCTGTTGGTGGGAGATGGTGTGGGCCAAGTTACTTCTGACACCAAGTCTGGATGGACCTACATGACCTCTCCTCGTGAGGTGGTGAGAGGTACTAGACCAGCAGCCTGTTCCCGGGGAGGTGGAAGATTGGTAATCTCCATCGTTGCTAGAGGGACGAGGATTACACCGTCTTGAGTCTCCGTCGGAGGGAAGCTGCCAAATTGTACAGACACCATATTGGCTGCTACGATTACCTCTTCGAAGTCGATGGCCAGAGCGTTCGAATCGATGAGGCTTTGGATGTACCATTTTAGTTGGTAGCAGTCGTGTGTAGCGTGGTGTACATAACGGTGTTAATGGCAGAACTTTGGGTTCTCCAGATCAGCCGGCCGAGGCTCCCGTCTTGGTGGAGGAAGCTGAATTCTATCTCCTTGTATGAGCATGTCCAGGATAGGCTTGACGTGGCCGTCTTCGAAAGAGTAAGTAATTTGAGGCCATTATTTGTCTGCTGGTTGTGACTCGAGCTTCTGGGCCGTGTCGGCCACCATAGCCTGTTTTCTCTTGCTGTCCCGATTGTTGAAGGGGTTACCCCCATTATCGTTGTTGGGACGCTTGCCCTTGTTTTCTCCTTCTGAGATGTGCAATCCCAGTTGGCGAGCCTTCTTCAGTTGTTCTTCGGTGCTTGTGGCGCTGATGATGAACGCCTTCCAATCTTTGAATTGACTTTCGCCCATCCAGAGACTGATCGTTGGAAGCAGTCTTTTTTGGCAAATTTCAATCAAAGAGGAATCTAGATTTTCGGAAGGCAGCTTCATGACGGTCTGGCGGAATCGCTCGATGTAGTTTCTTGTCAACTCCTTCTCCCCTTGGATGACGTCCATGAGAGTGGACATAGTAACGTCCTGTCCTACTTCGTAGAATCGCTCCAAGAACAGGCGCTTGAAGCCGGCGAAGGAGTGGATGCAGTTGTCCGGTAGATTGCGGTACCAATCGAAGGCGACTCCTTCCAATGCCCCAATGAATAACCGGGTGAGGATAGCATCATCATGGGGCAGATGGTCGGTGGTGACCTCGAAGTAAGTGATGTACCGACTTGCTGAGGTTTTGCCATCATACGGGTGGATATTGAACGGCTTATATCTTGGTGGGAATGGAACATCCCTCCATTCAGCAGGGTATGGTTGCCGTATTCTGAGATCTTGAGCGTTCTCTCAGGCATAGAACATGGCTCGGAGCTCCTGGACCTCTCTCCTTACTTCTCGGGTCTCATCTGTCGCGGTAGGGGCTGTTATTTCGGGAGGATTATTGCCCGGGTTTGGTGCCGCTGAGTTCGAATCTATATTGACCGCGGGGCCCGTGCTTGTTTGACCAGGTGTTCCTCCTTGTAGAGTGGGCAGGGCTGCTTTAATCTCGTCTACAGACTTGACCAAAGCAAGTAATATGGCTTCGAGATTGTCGATGCGCTGGCGATCATTGGAACCACCTTGATTGCTGTCCGTCATGAAAACCGTCCTTACATGAGGAGGGATGGAAGGAACGGTGGAGGATGTGCCCTCCGAGTCGTACCCATGCACCGAAAAGTCATCGGAATAGGTAGGAATGTTCTCTTCGGGCTCGGGCTCGGAGGGAATGGTATCCCCAGCTTCAGAGCTTGCTTCGTTTTTAGAGTTACGGATGTCCTCGGGGACATCAGCGTCTGTTGCACCTGATGGAAGAGTTGTTTGTCCGGGCTCGGCTCCTTGAAACATCGGATTATTACGGATGTTCGGAGGAGTGCTACCCCCAGTTCCCTCAACCCCGAGCGATGTGGATGATGAATTTTCCATCACGGTAAATTTTGTCTTTGAACGGGTGTGTTGGAATACCCCGGTAGAGGACAACCGTTTAGACGATAGTTTCTTAGCTATAGTGGTTGATATCTTGGGACTGGAGATACTCGTCTTTTTCCTTCTCCCTTCGGTAGGGACCTTTTGAGTGGAATTGCAGGAGACAACTGGAGGTGCCTCATCTTCTGAGTTCGGGTGCTTTAGCCTTTGGAAGACGGACGGCCGATCTTCCGTCACTGCTGCGTTGTTGCAGCAGCAATTGACGATGATTTGGGTGCAGCGATGTCCAAGCGAGGACTCTTTGCATACCGACACTCCTTCTCTTTCCTTGCGTTTGTAGAGGATCGCCTGCCGTAGGTCAGAGGAACCACTCTGTCCGTTTGCCGCCGGGGGCTGGACTCGAGCGGTTGTATACAACTTTCTATCTGAGGCCCGTATGATAGTCAATAAGACGCCACGATAGTCAAAGGTTGGGACAGCTGACTGGGCCTGATAAACCCGTGCTGCCCTAGACTTCCTCCTTTTAGCACTTGTGGGTGCGTAATAGGAGGTGTCCAAGTTGGATACCCCAGAATCTGGCTTATCATCCAGAGAACCATCAGGGTCAGGACCGCATGAGAGACGGTCGAAGACTGATTGAGAGAAGCATAGAATAGACGCTATGCGACTAGAGTTGGGTACCGTGCAGGCTGTCTGTATGCGGTTGTCTTCTGCTGTTGGATGAGTTGTTTTTGAGCGGCTAGGAGTCACGACCATGTAGGGTAGCCGCATGCGGTTGGCAATTATGGCCGCATGGGTTTTCTACAAGCGATTGACTTCCATAGCTGTATGAGTTTCATCCATGTGATTGACGACTGTAGCCGCATAAGCCATGCGGCTGACAGATGTGACCGCTTGATTTTTCTTCATGCGGCTAGCGGATATGGCCGCATGAGCTTTTTCCATGCAGCTAGCACCCCTATGCGGCTCGGTTCGCGTAGAGTTCCTCTTTGCCCCTGTAAGTCCAGCATCATAGTGTTTTCTTCTGCCGGACTTGGGGACAGCAGAGTTGTCTACGGTATAAAGTGGGGCCGTAGAAGAGTCCTTCTCGTCGTCTTGAGCAACAGAGGGTATCCCGTCGAGGGCTTGGGGAGGAGCAAATGATTTTGGCCTCCACTCTCTGCGAGCCTTTGTCGTGCGGGTGCGCTTCTGGACCGGGCCAGCGCTTCCTTCGGAGAGCATCTCTTCAAACGCCTGTTGGTCGAAGCGGACGACCATCTTTTGTTGCGTGGAGCCAAGTTTGGCTGCATCCGACTGCGTCACCAACTCCTCAGCCGTGGAGAAGTTTGTCCCCAGCAGAGTCGCCATCGTATTTACCATGAAATATAAAAGAACAGAACAATTATCGGAGGACCGAACTTTTACTTCACGTTACAAACTCGCTTGTACAAAGAAAGCCTAGGGACGAAAACCTAGGTACAGCAGTCTAAGTACAATTGTTTATTTTAGATTCTGGGGGGTGACGATAGAGGCTCGGGAAGGCGATGGCAGCCCTGCCTTACTCCTTGGACGATCGGTATGCAGCCATGGCTCCTTGTGAAAAGATGGTTGGCATTGACGAAGAAATGCTCCTTTTGTTCCTCTGTTGCTCGTCTGGCTTCTCTCTCTCTCTGTGTATTTTTTTCTCTGACTACTGGGGAGTCTCTCTGTATATACGTATTTTTTTTCTCTAAAATTGTATATCCTTTCAAGGGAATGGCACCTTGCTATTTATAATAGTGGGATGTGATCATTAGGGTTGCCAATGATTAGCTCTTGGAGATGGCGGCGGCCCATAGATTGGTCAATCCTGGCCATTCAATTTTGATTGTGACGAATTCGAGCCTTTAGGTGTAGATTACACCAAATCCAATTAGCAATTAATGGTGTCCCAGTTTATCGGGATTTGACCCAATCTTTAATGGCAGCAAATCTGAGGAATTAATTGGCTTAGGATACGTGTCCTAGGAGCTGCTGGGGGGATCTGGACCGCATGACGAGTGAGCCGCATATGAATTTGAGACGCATATGGTTAAGCCCATGTGTTAGGGCTGCCTGGGCAGTGGCCCTCACTTGAGCCCTCGGATCACAAGGAAGTAATCCTTGTGGGCCGCATAGGTATATATTCGCCTGAGCCGTATGGACATGATCCTCTTGAACCGCATGAAAAAGTCCTCGCTCGAGCCGCATGAGGCTTTCTTGACCTGAGCCGCATAGGACAGATTCACTCTGGACCGCATGAGAAGTTCTTTGCTCGAGCCGCATAAGGCTTTCTTAGCCTGAGCCACATAGGACTCATTCTGAACCGCATAAGCAGTGAGCCGCATATGAATGTCCACGTGGCAAAGCCATGTGGCATTTTTATGGCTCTCGGAGGATTTATGTCAGAGATTTCTTTCCTCTTTCCTAGAGATTCATCATTATGACAGAGTCATAATTACCTGCCTTTGTGTCAGGGCTGTCAACTTTTCAGAGGGGTCAGCCGTCAAAGCAATTAATGTAGCATGGGTCGGAGGGGAGCACTGTCAGGCCACGTATCTTCTGAGCCGCATGGAATGCCTTGGGCCGCATAGCTCCTTATGCCGTATGACTTCCTGAGCCGCATGCATTTTTCGAGCCGCATGGATCTTTTCTGGCCGCATGAATCATTTCCTTTAGTTTTTTCCATGCTTCTACACACCTGTGCAGCAGCAACAGTACCCGAGGCCATTGTTGCCTCAGGCCCAGGCATTTCTTCAGCAGAACCAGCAGCAGTACACCCAAGCCCAAGTGCAGAGCAGGCAGAGAGGTTTCCAGCAGAGGGGACCCGCAGCTAGAGGTCAGGCCATGATGATGGCTATGGAAGAAGAAGTTGCACCAGGTGAGGTAGTGGCAGGTACTATTCTCGTCAACTCCTTTCCAGCTTCAGTATTATTTGATTCTGGTGCATCGCATTTATTCATGTCTGCACGATTCGTGACACGGATAGGATTGGAGCCCGAGTCATTAGCAATAAGGCTTAATATACTTACTGGTAGTGGTCTTGTCGGAGTAGATCGAGTGTTTTCCTCGTGTCGGATCGTAGTTAGCGGTAGAGAGTTCCCCGCTAGATTTATAGAATTCCCTATGGCAGACTATGATGTAGTCTTAGGCATGGATTGGTTGAGGAACCAGTATGCTAGGATAGACTGCCATGTTGGCAGAGTTGTTTTCAGCATTCCAGGAGAGCCAGAGTTTTCATTTTCCAGAGGCGCGGTGGAGCCATCTTCCCCAGTGTTGCGGATGGCAGTAGCAACAGTGCAGTTACCCAGGATAGTTGAAGAGTTTCCAGATGTCTTCCCAGAGGAACTTCCAAGAATACCACCAGAGTGGAAGATTGAGTTCACTATAGACTTGATCCCCGAAACAGCACCAGTATCAGAGCGAGTTTACAAAATGGCGCCTTCAGAGTTGGAGATTTTGTACAAGATGATTGAAGAACTCAGGACCAAGGGATTCATTCGTGCAAGTGGATCGCCTTGGGGAGCCCCGATGCTTCTTGTAAAAAAGAAGGACGGTACGTCCAGGTTATGTGTAGATTATCGTACCTTGAACTCAGTGACAATCAAGAACAGATACCCTCTCCCGAGGATAGATGACTTATTTGATCAACTCAATGGGGCTTCAGTGTTCTCGAAGATAGACTTGCGGTCAGGATACCATCAGATCAGAGTCAGAGAGCAGGACATCCCGAAGACAGCTTTTCGATCTAGGTATGGACATTGGGAGTTCCTTGTTATGCCCTTTGGAGCGACCAATGCGCCAGCCGTATTCATGGACCTCATAAATCGCATTTTCATGCCTTACTTGGATCAGTTTGTGATCGTGTTCCTAGATGATATCCTGGTCTACAGCAAGAGCCAAGCAGCATGAGCATCATCTCAGGATCGTCCTTCAGACGCTTAGGGAGCACCAGTTGTACGCCAAGTTCAGTAAATACGAGTTCTGGCTCGATCGCATTTCGTACTTGGGTCACATCATTACCCGAGGAGGAGTGGAAGTGGATCCCCAGAAGATTGTGGCTATCGAGTCTTGGCCAGCACCTAGTTCAGTGGCAGAGGTTCGCAGCTTCCTTGGATTGGCCGGCTACTACCGGCGATTCGTTTCAGATTTTGCAAGGATTTCAGCGCCGATGACCCAGTTGACTCATAAGGATGTGTCGTTTGTTTGGACAGCAGAGTGTCAGAAATCATTTGAGAAGTTGAAGCGAGGATTGATAACGTCTCCCATTCTCATGCTTCCAAATAGGACCGGAGGATTCACAGTTTATTACGACGCTTCAGGTAGAGGATTGGGGTTTATCTTGATGCAGCATGGGAAGGTAATATCTTATGCATCGCGTCAACTTCGTGATCATGAGAAGAATTACCCGATCCACGACTTAAAACTGGCAGCAATAGTGTTTGCACTTAAGTTGTGGAGGCTCTACTTGTACGGAGATAGAGGGAGATAGCCCGGTTTGTCTCTCGGTGTTTGGTCTGCCAGCAGGTTAAAGCTGAACATCAGAGGCCCGCTGGACTTCTTCAGCCCTTGTCGATTCCAGAATAGAAGTGGGAGCATGTGACCATAGATTTTGTGACTAGATTGCCCAGATCCCCAGCTAGTCGAGATGCTATTTGGGTTATAGTTGATAGGCTCACGAAGGTGGCTCACTTTCTTCCCTTCAGAGTTGGTCAGTCTTCGGCTCAATTGGTAGAAATGTACCTCAGGCAGATTGTCAGGCTTCACGGTGTGCTCGTCAGCATCACCTCGGACCGAGATTCAAGGTTTACGTCACACTTTTGGCGTAGCTTACAAGAGAGTTTGGGAACTCGTCTCCAGTTCAGTTCAGCATATCATCCGCAGACAGATGGTCAGTCAGAACGCATAATCCAGACCCTTGAAGACATGCTGAGATCATGTACGCTCGATTTCGGTGGTTCGTGGGAGGATCACCTTCATCTCGTAGAATTCTCGTACAACAATAGTTTCCAGGCCAGTATCCAGATGGCTCCGTTCGAGGCTCTGTATGGTAGGAAGTGCAGATCCCCGCTAGCATGGGATGATGTCGGAGAGAGGCAGATACTTGGTCCAGAGATGATTGCCCAGACAGTTGAAGTGGTTAGAAGGATCAGAGATCGTCTTCGAGTTGCCCAAGATCGCCAGCGGCATTGGGCCGATGCTCATCGACGTCCCTTGGAGTTTGCTATCGGCGACCATGTATTCCTTAGGATCTCGCCTAACCACGACGTCAATCGCTTTGGCGTACGGGGAAAGCTTAGTCCTAGGTATATAGGGCCGTTCGATATCCTGGAGCGAGTAGGAGATGTATCCTATCGTCTTGCTCTTCCGTCGTCGCTGAGTGAGGTGCATGATATATTCCATGTGTCCCAATTGCGATGGTACGTCCCGGACCCGAGCCACATCCTAGATCATTCGGAACTGGTTGTTGGTACCAACCTTTCGTATGAGGAGAGGCCCGTGTCTATATTGGTCCGGAGAGAGAAGATACTCAAGAACAAGACTATTAGTTTAGTCCGTGTTGCGTGGGGTCATCACTCTCTAGGTGAATCAACGTGGGAGCGTGAGGATGATATCCGATCGCGATATCCCTACCTGTTTGACTCGTAAGGTATAATGTCTTTCTTATGTCTTATATTTTCCATCCCTTGCTTGCATGTATGATTGTCTGCTTGCTTGCCTGCTTATAGCTTTCCTGTGATTAATATAGCTTGTCCTTGTCTCTCTAGCCTCTTAATTAAATTTCGAAGACAGAATTCTTTTAAGGTGGGTAGAGTTGTAACACCCATATCTCGGAATACGTATTTTGTCAAGCTTGCATGTATTTCAGACCTGTATTTATTTTTTCGGATTTTGGCATGTACTTGTAATTGGCTTTACTTGCAGATTTTGGTTCTCGTAATTGGGTTTTACCTGGCTTAGTTTATTTTGTGGAGGAGAATTGGTTTGATTTGGTTTGGTTTGGTTTAACATGCATTGGAACACCTTTGCCTATGTTCAACCCTCATTCCACCACAACCCACCCTCTTTATTATCCCCACCTAACACTCTCTCTCCTCATTACTTCCCTCCATTAATTTCTTCTTCTTCTTCCTTCCTCTACACAACACTCCACCCATAGGCAAGTGCACCTTGCCACCACATGAGAACCATATTTTATTCGTTCATTAGCTAGATTAGGCCATGATGATCAACATTAGTGCTTGATATTTTATGATTTGGAGTCTCCATTGTTCTAGATCTAGGTTTTAACTATTTTCGGATTTACATGGTTTTGATCTATTTTGGTTGGATTTTTGTGGGTTTTGATGCTTCCATATGGAAGAGAATTCAATTTTACTCAAGTTAGACCTTTGAAAATCTAGATATGGCTTTGATTTGACCAAGATATGAAAGATTGAATTTTTGGGTGTTCTTTATGTTCCTCTCAGCCTGGTGAAGAAGATCTACAGTCTGCGCTCTTTAGCGCAGCACTGAACCGTGCAACATTCCCCGCGCCGCAATCTTCAGCGTTGGTCGCTGACGGCGCAGCCTGGCCGCTGCCCGATTGCGCAACCAACCCTGCATCATCTGCTCCTGCGTGCTAGACCCCTGCGTAGTCTGCATCCTGCGCCATCCATTGCCTGTGCAGTCTAAGCCTGCACAGTCTACATCCTGCGCCATCCATAGCCTGCGCAGTCTGCATCCTGCGCCAACCATTGCCTGCGCAGTCTAAGCCTGCGCAGTCTGCATCCTGCGCCATCCATTTCCTGCGCAGTCTAACCTTGCGCAGCTGACACCCTACGCAATCCAACCCCTGACCCCTTGCGCAAACCATTGGCTCTTGGAGTTTTGGTTTTATTTCTTTAAGCTTGGCTCTTCTATAGCCCTGTATATTGATATTTTATTAGATATTTTATGCCCATTTTATATCCTTATGCCTTTTGTCATAAACTTGATTTTACTTAATATATTTGGAATGACTATTGTACATGGCATGGTATGACAAGGAACTAGCATAACACGACAGTGACCCATAGTAGTGCACTCCTGACATGACCAACCTGACATGATAGTGGCCCGTCGTGGCGCACTCCTGACAAGTACCCTGACATGATTTATCTTGATGTTGTTGCGACGGCTAACTTGACTCGTATAATCAACTTGACACCGTGGGTGTTCCTGTTTGCTTGCTTGTGCAATCCACTTGTCTTGTCTTGCATCATGTCTAGGACGTGACTCCCTGGTTTCCCACGGTCAGGGATTCGCACTGAACATGGATTACGCTAATGACTAGATCTAACTATAGTTCATGGAGAATTTCCTGTCACAGGCAATCTTGTTATCTGGGCGCTCTTAATTGGACTTGTAGCTTGCCGACGAGTAGAGCACATTTTCAGCGCACTGTCATGTGTTGCACCTCTAAGTCACCTAAGGGTATATCGCCTCCATGGCGATGTACCCAACTATACTCTCAACCCGCGGAATGATAACTGGATAGTCTGCAGGGCTTGGGACTGGGAAATTCTCATTGCATCTTGTTAGTAATTAAGGCTTGTGATAACCCTAGTTAGTTAAGTAGTAAGCCGTAGTAATTGCTTGGCCGCTTGTGAATAGATGGAGTCCAGTCTTGTCTAAGTCTTATCTAGCCCTGTACCTGTAACTCTTGTACATGCTTGTTTTACTTATCTCTAACAATAAATGGGTAGAGACAGAGGGATGTTCAGGCGAATGGTTACAACCTCAGTCCTTGTCTGGTTTAAGGGTTGTAACCTGGCTCCCGGAATGGTTCTACGTCCCTAGCCATTTTTTGTCCTTTTGTACTCTTTATTACTTGTACTTTTCTTCCATTTTTTTATGTTCTGATATGCTGGCTTTTGTTCTTATTTCGTGGCCTCCTTTGTGGCACTTACTCTTTTTGGGGTTTGACCCAGCTGGTTTTGTGTGGCCAGATTTTGGAGCAGCTCCCGAAGATCTTCCAAACCTCCAGCCCGATGGTGGCGACTAGAAGGAACCCGGGCTACGAGTGGGTTTTCTATTTTGTTTCGCTCACTCTATTGTAATGTTATTCTTTTGAGGCGTTTAGCCGACGAGCAACTGTTAGCTCGATGCACTTTACTTACTGTCTGCCTACGGGCTGTAAACATGATTGACAAATCCTAGGGTTGATCATGTATGACTTAACTCTTGCTAGTCCTAACATTTTATATGACTAGCTTCATGATCAGCTGATATGTAATATTTGGGACGCCTTTTATTGTATATTTGGTGGTGAAACATCTTGTGATCATATTACTTGCTTGAGATTGAGACAATAGGCTTGACATAAGAGACCTTTGGCTTGTAGTAAACCCTCATATCTAGACAGCCGTGACCGTGTAGTTGAGATGTATTCTATTTCAATATACGTAGCTGGCTATGAACGCCCCCGCTCTCCAGTATTCTGGTTCTGGGGCGTGACAGGCGAGCAGGTTTTGAGGCTGGCGGCTGTTATGGATTCCACCAACTCCAGACTGCTGGACATGGAGATGACACTTCTTGGTCGTGCTTTGGCATCCATACCGACTGCAGCGGCTCTAATGTCTCCTCTTTCTCCTACTGATGGGTCGTCACCGATGATGCTGACCCCGGAGCAGTATAGGTTCATGGTATCCCAGGTACGGGCACTGCCTACTCCTACTCCTCTTCTTCCTCATCTTGACCAGGCGTTGTCCTTTATTGGACTTGTTTTCATTTGTCCTGTTGGTGACCCATTGTTGGATCATTATGTATTTATTGGTGACCCTTTTTTGGGTCTTTATGTATTTATTTTATCCCGGGTATGACTATTTGTGTTATGTTATGTTGAATTTTATCGGATACACTTTTTATAGCCGTTTGGTAGTGGATTTGTATCCACTGGCTATTTCATGTCATTCTGATCATTCGATTCTATTTATTTGATTATTGGTAGTGCATTATTATTATTTGTCTCTATATTGGTTTGCCAGTGTTGAGTGTTCCACCGAAGGGGAGGGCGAACCTATGGAATTCTACGGAGGGTTGCTCCCGGTCTATTATTTACAAACTAAAACTCTAAATACAGGTACAATATTATTAATGTAACTGTTATTTATGTGAAATGCATACTGTATTTTATTTTTTTATATTTTTTTTGAATTAGTGACGTTTAGCGACGCTTAGCAACAGTTAGCGCCACATACATACGTCGCTAGTATGTCGCAAAACTGAGAAATAAAACATCGCAGAACATCGCAGATACATTGACGTGGCAATCTGTACTGGTCAGCAAATCTAGTATCCGAACGTCGATATTCAAGTATCGTAACGTCGCAATAATGATGACATGGGAACCAAAAAATTGCTAGATGTAGAGTCGAAAAACGTCGCTAATCTCTGACTGTAACGTCGCTAAAACCTGAATGGACAACGACAATTAGCAACAAAATGTTACGTCACTAATTAGCAATGTTTTTGTTGGTAAATGTCGCTAAATCTGGTGACGTAGAGCGTCGCCGAATGATGTCGCTATAGCGACGAATAGCAACATTTTACAATTTAGCGACCATGAGTAACACGACATGTCCGAAATGTTGCTAAAAATGTCGCTGTCAGAAGTTAGCGACATTTTTTTGCTGTTTAGCGAGATATTTTGGTAGTGTATCTACTACTTAAGCATGATAATGATCGGGGCCGAACACTGGTACAACCCTATCGAGAAAGAGTGCCTAGCTTTGGTATTCGTGATACAGAAGACTCGCTATTACGTTTCGAGTCAGACGATCCATGTCACGTCTCGAGTCAATCCACTCAGGAATCTCAGGACGAAGCCTGGAGCGCTAAACTCTCGATCAGCTACATGGGCAATACTTTTAACCCCATACGATATAGTATTCGTCCCACAAAAAGTTGCCAAAGACAAGTGTTGGCCGACTTTTTAGCTGCACATCCGATCTCGGAATCATCCAAACTCTAGAAGGATATTCCAAATGAGGTGCTTGTGTCCAAAGTTGCCGAATAGAACTTCGTTTGGTGGATGTTCTTCGACGACACTTCAAAAACAGGCCCCAAGGGTCAGATCATCGCATGAGTGGTGGTAGTCTGGTCTATCCAGATAACCTAGTCATCCAGTATGCCTATTCTCTCACAAGGCCATGCTCCAATAATGTGGCATAATACAATACCATCATTATGGGACTTCAGTTGGCAAGACAACTCGGGTTTGAACACCTTGAGTCTTACGGTGATTTAAAACTTATCGTCAATCAGGGTCGAGGACAATACGAGGTCCGCCATGATAACCTGATTCTCTATCATCAACCTTTACCGAGTTCTTCATAGAGCATATACGTCGGCTACAAAATCTGGAGGCTGATGCTCTGGCTGGCCTTGCTGCCTCCTTGGCGGCACCTCATGGGACTCAACCCTTCGTTACGGTAACTGTCCGGGATTTGGTGTATCCTAAAAATAATCTATGCATGTGTCTGAACCATGCCTTGCTAGCAGACATCGGTATCAATGTCAGGGACTGGAAATTTTTGTTCATAGACTTTGCAGCCTACAAAATCCTTTCGGATGACCCAAAGGAAGTTGTGTCTGTCAAAATGCACTTTTTTCGATTCTACTATGATACAACTACCAAAATGCTATATTGCCATTCATACAACGGGCTTAGCTTCCGGTGTTTTTCAAACGAAAAGACAACCTAAGCTCTTCGGGAGGCCCATGACGGTGCTTGTGAGCTCATCAACCTTGGTCCTAAAGTACAGGATTGGCTCCGACGTTTGGGCTATTACTGGCTTACTATGATGACATACACTATTAAGTATGGTAGAAAGTGTCTACCAGTTTCATGCTGACTTTATCCATCGACCTCGAAGTTTCTACACCCGACGGTCGCCTCTTGGCCATCTGAAACCGGGGGTATGGGCATTGTCGGACCGATCAACCCTCTGTCATCCATAGGGCATTGCTTCTTCCTTGCAATCACCGTCTACTTCTCTAAGTGGGTAGAAGCTGTACCTTTGTCAGAGGTAAAGATCTCAAAGGTGATCAACTTCATCAAGCATCACGTTATCTACAGGGTACCTCGGAGGATCATCCACGACAATAGTCCATAATTCGTAAGCCATGTGTTCAGCAGATTCTGTGATAAGAACCGCATTCAGAACGTGGCGTCGATCGATTACAATTCGGCAGCAAATGTATTGGCTGAAGCTTTCAACAAAACTATTGTCAAACTTCTCAAGAAAGTCATGTCGTTTAATTAAGGTGACTCGGACGAGAAACTAGGCGAATGGCTTTAGGCCTACCGCACAACAGTACAGACTCCGTCAGGCAACACACTATTCTTCCTGGTATCCAGGGGAAAAGCCGTACTTTCTCTCTAAATCTAGATTCCTTCGCTATTAGGGCCATCGCAAACCAGTTGACGGAGGACGATAATCAATGTTGCCGGTTGCATGAGTTAGAGGTGCTAGACGAAAAATACCTTTTGGCTCAACAGCGCATCAAGCTCTACCACGCTAGCATTTTCCAGGCTTTTAATGAGAAATTCAAACAAAGGACTTTCAAGTGGTCGATCTCGTCCTATCAGTCAGAAGGCCAATAGTGATGACTCACAAAATACGAGAGAAGTTCGAACACAAGTGGGAAGACCCTTTTATCATAAAGATGGTGTACTCTACAGTGCCTATGGACTCACAAAAACTAACGGGGCCTTGTTTATGATGTCAATCAACGACAAGTTCCTAAAGTAGTACTATGCTTGAAGCTCCTCAACATGTACTTCCATCTTTCCAGCAAGAAAATCTATGAATAAGACGATCGAGTTCATCCCCCTTGTTAATGATATGTCTCTGGAGCCCAGCTGCTCCAGGGCATTCCCTCATCATCTTTCCAGTAGAAAACATCCAAGTCCACATCACCTCTGAGTTGTTTTCCTACATTGCCGCAAAGTTCAATCTTACCTCTTAGTAAGATGATGCTAAAATGAGTGTTTACCATGTCCATATTACCTCTAAGTAAAATACCCATTCAACAAACCTTGTGTTGTTACATCTCACCCAGAGAACATCCACATCCATATTACCACTGAGTTGCTCGCCATATCCCCACAGAGTCCATTCTTATCACATTCATATCACCTCTGAGTAAGAAGAACTCTACCACAAACCTCATGTTTACCATGTCCACATTACCTTTGAACAAATATGTCGGTTCACTCTTTTTACTTATCATCTGTACCTAGAACCAAGGTGCGCCAAAGATGTTAGGTCCACAAAATCATTAATTTATGACAAATGAGCCCACAAAAGTTCTTTATTTTCTTTTCATCAAAAAGAGAATAAGGACTACATCGCAAAAAGAAATAAATATATTTCAAGATGAAAAAAGCAGTAAAAAGTACAAAAGCAGGATAACGCTAAGGGCTTGCCATACAGCTCGTCGATATGATGCTTCAAAGCCTCGGCACTGGATTCGACAGTCGCAAAAACTCGACGCTCAGCCTTACGATGCATCACTTCCTTATCCTCGGAGGCGATATGAGTTGCATGCTTGTCATCCAGCTCCTTCTTCTGGTAGAACAAGTAGGCCACCTGGCGGGTAAACTTTGTCGCTTCCTCCTTAAGCACGATGTGGTCGGCCTGTGCTCATTCATAGTCTACCAGGAGTTGAGTCCGCTACAACTAGAGCAGACGGATGTTGGCATGAACCTCTGTTACGTGAACATCCAATGATTCCCGTAGATCGGCCTTCTCCTCCATAGCTGAAGTAAGCTCTTGCTCTTTGGCCTCAGTATCGGCTATTTCTTGTTCCCAGACGGCTATAGTAGACAAGTAGGCTGACTTAGCCTCAGCTGCAAACTTATCCTGCTCCTCCTTTATCAAGGCAGAAAGATCATTTCGCCGGTTGCTCTGGAGCTCAGTACAATGGCAATCGAGCTCAGCAATTGAAGCCTCCAGGATCTCAGCCATATGGTCATAACCCTGATGAGACAGGATCAACCCGATTTATGGGATCACCATTGCCTTGGCTGTCGCGAAGCTCCCACCTTCCTCCAGCATGGCAGACACATCCCTCATTAACGTCTTATACACAGCTTCGACGAAAAATTTCACATACTCATTGTAAGCAGCATTTTTCTAAAATAAGGGTAGTTTTGAACATTTATAAATTTATTATTAAATAATAGAATTTAAATCATGTTAATGATTCATGGCAATTTTTAATTAATTTAATACTATTTAATTTAGTGTATTGTGACTTTGGCCTTTTCACTAGTGTAACCTTAGAGCTACTTAGCCTAGAGACTAACCATGACCATGGAGATCTAACGTCCATGTGATTAAAATAGCTAACTACAACTTTTTAGGTTTGGAGTATTTTGGTCATTTGTGACTTTTTAATTAATTTGAATTATAGTTAATTAATAATGTGCTAGTTACAGATATTAGGCCTTAACCTAGAATTGGCCTATTTTAGATATTGATCATGAGCCTAGTTATTTCATTAGTAGCTTTCAAATAAATGACAAGGTTAGAGATATCTAGATATTATGTTAAGATAGATATTTTAGCTTGAAACCCTAGTTTACTTGGGCCTTTCCTAAGAGGGCTTAAATTATGCATGTAGAAGCCTATCTATTACCTAAATATCTATCCAAACCCTAGATAACCCCTTGTAACAGCCAAAGGCAGCTACCTTCCTATATAAACATCACATTAGCCCCCTCTTACCTCTTTTCTTACAAAGCTAAACCCTAATTTGTGTTCTGCCCCAAATTCTTCTCCTTTGTCCAAGTCAACTCCAAATTGAGTCTAATCAATTGTAACACACTCCCCTAGTGTAGAAAGGTCAATAGAGGCTAGCTAGCAAGGATTGAAGGCTTTCGGTCCATAGCAATTGGTGTGGGACCTCTTCTAGGCAAATTTTATTGAAATTCCAACTCTCAATAGGTAATGGCCTCTAAACTCATTTGTTTCCTGATTTTTTCCATAGATTCATTCATTTAGGGTCCCCTAGCTATAGACAATGTTTGTGTCCAAATCAAATCCATTTGATACGCTTATCGGAGGCGTATCGGAGTGTAATGTAAAGTGTTTGGTGAAATGCCTATTAGGAATTGATTTCACTATTTTACAAAACTAATTTCATAATATTATAGCCATATATGTGAGGATCATGAAACACTAGGATTGAGCTGTGTTTGACACGATTTTTGTGTCCAAAATCGGATACGGAATGCTGTACGCCGATATAGTGCACAGTCCTGATGACACGAGCCTCGTACTCGCAGCAAGGACACGTGGACACGCCAAACTTGACACAGTGGTAAGGGCAGTGTTTGACACGCCCCTTCCAAAGTTTTATGTCATTTTGTGTCATGTCGAGTGCGAAATCGTGTTTGCATTAGTCTTGTACTGACTGTGCACAGACGAATTCGTCTCTGATATGTGTTCGTATCTCGGACATGAGACCACTTGGACACGAGACAGGCACATGTATACCAAGCCCTAAACCTAGGCTACCTATGGACATAAGCACGAGACTTGATATTGGATACATTGTGTCCTGAGGAGCTCGACACACACGTACGAGACCCCTAGTGCACAGTTCTTGACACTGGTTTTGATACTTGGTATTTAGACACGATTGGACACTGTGGACACCTCGTTTGTACACGAGATGACACACACACACCCTCTCATTTCGCAGTTTACACATTGTGTGAGTGTTGAGTTTGGGTTTTCAAATGTTTGAATGCATTGTTGAGTTTCAATTGTCTCGTACCTGAGGAGGGTTTGAGTTTCTATGTTCAGGTTCCTGGGTGGAGTATTGTTGGGTTATGTGATGTTAGAGTCCAGTTAGGTTTGATTTTAGGATTAAGTTCTCTAAGTCGCTTAGATACATATAGGTATGTTTTTTATAAGATGGTTATATATATGGATATATATGTTTTGATACATATATTATTCCTAGTTTCCTTAGTATTGTGAGTGTTGAGTTGGGTTAGCTTCCAGATATGGGGTTTGGGTTTAGTTATGTGTGTGTCTATATATATATATATATATATATATTTTTTTTTCTATATATATATATATATATATATATATATATATATATATATATATATATGTATTATAGCTACAAAATTAGTTTAGAGCTGACCTATTTTTGAGTATGGGTTAGTTTAGAGGTTAAGCTATAGGTTGACACATATGCTTTGTGAGTTTGGTTCTAGTCCAATTGTATTCATTCACCTTCTTGCATATGACCTCCACTGCCATTCATTACACAGACTGATGTCTTGTATATCTTGCATACTCATTGGCCTTCACTACCCTTGCCTCACTCTTTTTAATGCACCTTAGCACATTTGTGCTGCTTTTCCTGTTGGTTCACTGACTTTGATGTTGACCTGGTCTTGTTGATGATCTATGTAAGTATCGGAGCTGCTGTAAGGAGTATCTTGTGACTATTTGTTGAGCAGGAGGGAATTGTATCCTAGTAATATATCAGAGATAGGGGTTTGGTTTGTTTCTTTGGTAACAGAGGTTTTAGTCACATTGGCCACTTGGCCTGTGATAGAATAGTGGCAAATTGGCCATGGTTCGTATCTGGTGTGTGTGGTTTGCGATACTCATTTGGTATCAGGTTTTTGTAGAGTGTCTAGAGTGTATGTCCTAGATTAGTTCAATATAGTGTAATGTATATATTAGTAGTATGTGCAGTAACATCAACAGAGGTAGAAAGATAGGGTGTGATATATGTGTTGAGGTTAGACTTGTGTGTTTGTATATAATATATATATATATATATATATATATATATATATTTTATATATATATATATATATATATATATATATATAAGAAGAGGGTTAGGTCTTAGACTAAGAGTGAGGGTGCTTGTGCGTATGGGTTCATGAGAGAGAAGAGAGTAGAAGAGATGACTGAGATGATGGTAAGTTAGGATGATGTGCTAAGTTTGATGGAGTATTGGTTAGTCAATCTGTAGAATAGAGTAAGAGCATGAGTTAAATTATGGAGTTATATATATATATATATATATATATATATATATATATATATATATATATATATATATATATGTATAAAAAATATACATATATATATATATATATATATATATATATATATATATATATATATATATTTTTATACATATATATATATATATATATATATATATATATAAAATATATATATATATATATATATATATATATATATTAGTTAGAATGTTAAGAGAGTTTCAGTGATACTGTCTACATGAATAGGAAGAGTGTATTGTGTCCTTGGCAGTATATATGTATATATGATAATTAGATTACAATGTATATGTATGCATTAGAGGAGTATTACAGATAAGTGATGGAAGACCAAATAGTGGCAAGTTGTATGGGTATTACCCTAAGTTAACCCTAGACTAGACTAATATGGACCCAATAGACCAAGTTTGACTTGGTTGACTAGATAAGTTGACCAAAGTTGACCAAGGGTAGATTGTCTATTTAAGACCAAATTGACCCATGTTTACCTTGTTGACTAGTCTACGTTTAACATAACCTAGATGTTGACTTAGTTTAACTAAAGGTTGACCAAGAGTTGACTTTGACTTAGAATCATATAGATTGTATTGTAACCTCATTTATTATATAATTTGAACTATTTATAACCTGTACTGCTCTAAATAGCACTCTGTGGCTCCAGTTTGGACATCTATATATATCAGCTATTCAGGTTATCACGCGAGTACATTCTTTGATCATTTTCATTCATGGTAGTATCTATACTCTTCCTTTAGACTATTTTACTTGATGCTGTCACGTTGTTATTATGGATTAGTACTATATGCATCTTGTCGTGCGATGTTATCCCCCCCGGGTTCATCGAATACATCTTGTCATGTGATTTTAATAAAAATCTTGTATTTCTTGTATACCCCATTCATGTATACTCCTTTGCACTCTTGTACTCTCATGATCACATGAGCTTCATGGATAAAACCTCTTGTACAGGTAACGTAACTTGTCTGGATCCATGTGTATTAATTTAGGGTAAGGGTGAGTAAAAATGGTTATGTGGTCTATCCCATCTTATGCAACGCTGTTTGTTCTTGTGCAACTGTGTTCTTCATGTGCAACACAGGTTACTTCTTGTGCAAGCCAAGCCGACTATATCAACATCTTGTGCTCTAAATCACTTATATTTCACTATAGTTCTTATTTTCTATAAAACTGTTTTCATATACTCAAAATTATCTATTTTAAACTGTTCATGTACATCCCTATCTGCGGAGTTTCATGTATTTCATGTTCTTCATTTATATTCTTTATAGTTTACGTATTTTATTCTACTACTTCTATATTTTCTGCCATGTTTTGGATCTGTTTTGGAGATATGTGCTCATTCTTGTCCGAACTGGACCTGTTAAAAATATTATAGATGATACTAAGGATTTCTGCACAACCTACTATGGAGCCCATCTAGACGACACTTGTGAGTTGGACCCACAGGAGGATCCAGCTCTAGCTGAGGACATCATCCCTACTGCTTAGGCTAGATAGCTAGGCTGCTTATCCTATTTTATTGTCTTTGATTGTATTATGCGGATGTTGAGATGTTAGTGTCGTTTAGACACTTGGACTTATTTACATCTGCTTGTATTTCTCTTTTGAGATTTCATATCTATCTTATCGTGTTATTTCCATCTTAGATTTGCGATTGAGTTGTACCTTCTAAGATTGTTCTACATTCGGAGAGTATATCTTGTTAGTCAGATTTTGATATTATGTTAGATAGTTGTGACCTAGGACAGCGTTCTACTGCCGATATTGTGACGTAGGATGGATGTACCTACTTCTCGTGCCTCTACACTAGGTACAGGTTGTGACACTCATTGGTGTCGGCTAATACTTGAGGCATCATAGGAGGAGCCGTCGGGATTCCTGTATGATCCGGGAGGATATCATAACTCGGCAATAGCACGACATTTTGGTTTAGCGGAGCAGCCATCACCATGCTTGTCGAAGCACCAGCCACCGAAGCTTCAGGGTTTGAGTCCCCTTGTGGAGACTTCGATCTGGGTGTCTCCGAAATCTCAACATTTGTGGGCTCGATCTGACTGCTAATAGTCTCAGTACCAGGAATCATGTTAGACAAACCCCCGAAGGACCCATCACAGTTCCCCATGTGGGACGGACGGAAGAGGGTTCTTCCATAATAGGGCCCTTGCCCTTGTTAAGATTTACCCCGGAGGGTCCACTAGCATCAAGGCCCACCATAGTAGGCTCTGAAATGGCACCTACTGTCGGGGCAGGCTCCTCTACTTCGCCTCCTGATGAGGAAGCAGGTGTCGGACTGGGAGGTAGGGTTGCTTCCTCCAGCTCAGTTGTTTCCACTGACGAAGGAGTAGGACTCGACAACGAGGCAGGTGCTTTCATTTCGACCTCCGTCACTAGTGGAGGAGTAGCACTTGGCAGCGAAACTGGTTCCTCCCTATCGTGATCAGGGGAGAACTCGACTTGAACAATGGGAGTCATCCTCAGTGTAGTCAAATATGGCAGGAGAATCAACTTGGGGGAGTAGCACTTGGCAGCAAAATCGGTTCCTCACTAGTAGGGGAGTCATCCTCAGTATAGTCAAATATGGCAGGAGAATCAACTTGAAAAATATCCTCTAGGTCTTCCTCCACAGGAGACTTTACAATGGGAGGAATATGCTCTTTGGGAGAGCTAGCAACTTCCTTATCAAAAGGTTCGTCCAGACCTTCCTTCGAAGATCAGAAATTTTTCATCGTCGCCTCCTCCAAACAGAAAAAAAGAAAATCAAATGAGAAGAGAAAGACCGTCTTTACCTCTTAAAAGTTGACATTGATCTACTTACAGTCGCGAGAGTAGGCTCTTTTGGTTCACCGACAGGTAAAACTATGGTGGCCCCCAACTTGGTCGTTAAAACTTTCCTTAGCCTCTTTGGTGCAGAGGGACTGACATCAGTTGAAGCATAACTCTTCAACTGAGTATCTGTAGATTCCTTCCATGAGTCCTTCGCCCTTGCTACTGGGGCTACTATCGACATTGCTATATCCGACGGGCCATATGCCCGAGCTTTCGTGATCATGGCTTCAAATGCCTCAAGATGGGTCTCAATAAAGTCTTCCTATCATATCATGAGATATGGTATTCGCCGAACAATAGAGATTGACGATAGAACACAAGATATACGGCCTAGGATTCTAAAAGGGAGCTGTAAATCGCACTCCCGTACACCCAGCATTGTAGTATTGCCAACCACGGGCTCCATCTAGCAAGCTTCCAATAGATCCCAAGCAAGTACTAGGTTGTCCAACATCAACTGAGTATAGCCGAATTGGTGAGCAAAATGGGTCAGTAGATACGGCTCCAGGAAGCAGTGGTTCCTATTCTGATATACCAAATGCGAGGGTCGAATGGTTTACAGCCAACAAAACCCCCAAACTGGAAAGGTAATAGAATCTACGCTTGTGTCCTCCAGTTCTTTGTCTACCTCAAAGCCCAAAAAAATGGACAAACTTTAAAGATGTCCCACCCTTGAAGCTGGGATAAGATCTTCGTACAAACGTGAACACCGGTATACAACCACTTCCTTCTGCGATAGCAGCTGATAAAGGCATTACTAACAATATGCCCTTCTTCGGTACAAGGGCTCATCACATTGGGATGATGTAATATCAACCATCCTATCAGATAGTGGTAAGGCAGCTCTGTTCGATGAAAGTTCCCACTCTTTTCCTTCATGGCTATGACAACCACCACGAGCTCTCTTACACCCTACATCAGTTGGACACCATCGCGAGGAGCAAAGCCAAAGGATGACCAAACACCAGTTTTACTGCAGGCATGATAAGGTTTCTGGTCACCCTCTCCACAGAACCTGATCCACGAGGGAACACATAATCTCAAAGTTATATCATCAGATAGGCAACTAGCACCGCCTTCGACGATATTGTGCGCAGTGCCAGAAATAGCTGTAGACGTAATCGGATCGCTCTTCGTTTTCATTCTCACGTGGATTGTGTTCACCTAGCTTCTTCATTTTGGCAACAATTTTCGTATGCTTAAGACCCTAGGTATTAGTGAAACGAACCTTCATCAGATCACTTTTGTCCAAGTAAAGACATAATCTCTTTAAACAATCACGTGAGATTGTGCCTAATTCTTATCCTTTTGCCGATACAGATAATGGTGGCACAATACTTTTTTGAAGGCCATTATCCTTTTTGGATCCTTCCCTTCCAAGGAGGAGAGCTCTTCATTCATTGGAAAATACTCTTCATACGTCTCAGTCCCCCAAGGAAGTTTTGAAATTTTGAACATCTCATGAAGCGCCAGTCCTAGCTCCCATACAGACGTATAAAACGTCTCGGTGTGAGAATTGTACAGCTCTATGTGGGCCAAAAATATAGACCGGTTTATATCTATACTTGTCTGGTGACCCAGATGGCAGCCAAGATCCAAAGTGTCAGATCATCCCACTTTGGCACAAAGTGACACCAACCTTCGACCTGAAAATCCTCCTTCGGATACGAAATCTTGGCTGCCAACTTGCGATTGACAAAGGTTAAGGACTAAAGGCAAAAGTTTGAGGAGAAACATCACTGTATATACTTCATGGATGCATAACTCGCAAAGAGTAAGATGTCCCACCTCGCATGAAAGCAAAAATATCCTTGTGGTTAGAAATGGAGTCAGTTCAGAAGAATCTCGAAACTGTCCCTCCCTGAGTTGGGGTAAGCTCCCTTTAATATATTTTTTCGAAGCTAGGCTAATAAAGGCGATCAGTGGCAACTGACGCTCTATCTTCGGCACATACATATTAAGGCCCTTCGCCTTGAAGAACCAGTCTTCGCTGATCCTCAACACTTTTGTTTCATAGGAATCCAGTCGATCCCCGAACAAAAATTGGGGCTTCAAGTAAGCTTAGTGGCATTCTCGGCAGCACGGATCTTGCCGCTCTCCATCAAGGTTTGAAGGAAAGAAGAGGGCTTGAAACAGCTGATGGCGGTGCTTGTTGGTGTCAAACGATGCATAGGAATGGGAAGATGATCTAACAGACCCTTCGGGATGATGCTTATGGAAGAACCAGGATCAATGTGTATCCGGTCCACCTTTACGTCGCCGATGTATCCAGTATAATATAACGGTCGATCGTGCAAGTTGGTTTTGATGAGCATATCTTGCGGACTGAAGACAATGTTGGACATCGCTCCTGTGTAAACGTTGTCTTGGAGATTTGAAGGCGGGCTCTCTCCTGTGAGGTTGACCTGAGCCAAATATGCGTCGGCATTTTGGAGTGCATCGCTCAAAGCCGTACGAACATCCTTTGAGAGCCTCAGGAGCTCGTATAATGACAATTTGGCCGGTGTGTTGGCCAATTGCACCAAGATGTCGAAGTTGTAGGGCCACTCAAGCCCCTGAGGTGCCTCTTTTCGGAGGGATTTGTCAAAGTGAGTCTCCTTCGGTCTAGGCTTATCGGTCGTCGGAGGCTGAGACGGTCCTGGAGTGTTAGTAGTGGTCGGCTGATGATCTTCAGCCGAGTTATCAGCCACAGGTTTGGATTGTGCCCCATACCAGGTAACAACAGCCGTGACTTCTTCGACATTTGCCGAGATTGTGCGGCAGGATCTGACTTTTCTACTCTTGTTCTTGCGAATGGAAGGTGGTGTGGACTGAGTCACCTCAAGTACCAGGTCCGGATGGACCCACATGACCTCCTCCCATAATGTGGTGAGTGGCACTAGACCAGTAGCATGATTTTAAGGAGGTGGAAGATTAGTAATCTCCATTATCGACAGAGGGATGGGTACCACACCGTCTTAAGTCCCTGTTGGAGGGAAGCTGCCAAATTATACTGACACCATATTGGCTGCCACGGTTACCTCTTCGAAATAAATGGCCAGTGCGTTCGAATCGATGAGATGTTGGATGTATCGTTTCAGTTGGTAGCAGTCATGTGTAGCATGGTGGACGTAGCAGTGGTAATGGCAGTACTTCGGGCTCTCTATTTCTGCCGGCCGAGGTTTCTGTCTTGGTGGAGGAAGCTGAATTCGGTCTCCTTGTATGAGCATGTCCAAGATGGGCTTGACGTGGCCATCTTCGAAGGAGTAGGTCATTTGCGGCCATTGTTTGTCTGCTAGTTTTGATTCAGGTTGCTGGGCTGTGTCGGCCACCAAAGCCTACTTGCCTTTGCTGTCTCGATTATTGGAGGAGTTACCACCATTGTTGTTGTTAGTATTAATGTGCTTGCCCTTGTCCTCTCCCTCTGAGATGTGTAATCCCAGTTGGCGAGCCTTCTTCAACCGTTCTTCGGCGCTAGTGGCACTGATGATAAACGTCTTCCAGTCCTTAAATTGACTTTCGCCCATCCAGAGACTGATTGTTGGGAGCAGTCTCTTTTGGCAAATTTTAATTAAAGAGGAATCCGGATTACCAGACGGCAATTTCATTGCGGTTTGGCAAAATCGCTCAATATAGTTCCTTGTCAGCTCCTTCTTCCCTTGGATGACGTCCATGAGGGTGGACATTGTGACGTCCTGTCCTATTTCGTAGAATCTCTCCAAGAACATGCGCTTGAAGCTGGCGAAGGAGTGGATGCAGTTGTCTGGCAGGTTGCGGTACCAGTCGAAGGCGACCCCTTCCAATGCCCCGATGAATAATCGCGTAAGGATGGCATTGTCATGGGGCAGATGGTCGATGGTGACCTCGAAATAAGTGATGTACCGACTCGCGGAGGTCTTGCCATCATAGGGATTGATGTTAAACGGCTTATATCATGGTGGGAAGGGGACATCCCTCCATGCAGCAGGGTATGGTTGCCGTATTTTGAGGTCTTGAGAGGTTTCTCGAGCGTGAAACGTGGCTCGGGGCTCCTGGACCTCTCTTCTTGCTTCTCTGGCATCATCTGCAGCGGTGGGAGCCAACATTTCAGGGGGGTTATTTCTCGGGTTTGGGCCGCTAAATTTGAGTCCGCATTGACTGCTGGACCCGTGCTTGTTTGACCAGGCATCCCTTGTTACAGAATTGGAAGAGCCACTTTGATCTCGTCTACAGACTTGACCAAGGTATGCAATATGGCCTCGAGAGTGTCGATGCGTTGGCGATCACTGGAACTACCTTGGTTACTGTCCGTCATGAACACCGTCCTTACATGAGAAGAGATGGAAGGAACGGTGGAGGACATGCCCTCCGAGTCATACCCCTGTACCAAGAAGTTATCGGGGTATGTGGGAATGTTCTCCTCTGGTTCGAACTCAAAAGGAATAATACCACCAACTTCAGAGCTTGTTTCATCTTGAGAGTCGTGGACGTCCTCGGGGACGTTGGCATCTGCTGTATCTGACGGGAGAGTTGTTTCCTCGGGCTCGTCTCCTTGGAACGTCGGATTATCGTGGATGTTCTGAGGAGTACTACCCCCTGTTTCATAACCCCAATGGTGTGGATGATAAATCTCCTACTGTAGTAGATTTTGTCTTCGAACGGGTACCTTGGAAAACTTCGGTGGTGGACAACCGTTTAGACGACATTTTCTTAGTCACAGTGGTTGAAATCTTTGGGCTGGAAACGTTTATCTTCTTCCCTCTCCCATCGGCGGGGATTTTCTGTGTGGAGTTGCAAGAGACGACGGAAGGCGCTTCGTCCTCTGAGCTTGGTCGTTGCAGCCTTTGGAAAATAGATTGTCGGTCTTCTCTTGCTATCGCGTTGTTGTAACAGCAGTTGACAATAATTTGGGTGCAGTGATGTCCGTTGGAGGACTCTTTGCATACTGGGGCCTCTTTTCTTTCCTTGTGCATGTCAGACGGGTCTAGAACGACCATGTTTGCTCCCCGGGTTTTGGGAGACTTTTGGGAACCACTCTGTCTGTTTGCCGCCGGTGGCTGGACTCGAGTGGTTCTGTACAACTTCCTATCAGAGGCCCGTATAACAGTATGTTGAGCGCTCGGATGGTCAGAGGTTGGGACAGCCGACTGAGCTCGCCGAGCTCGCGCTGCCCTTGACTTCTTCACTCGAGCGCCTGAAGGCGTATAGTAGGAAGAGTCAAAGTGATGTTGCAGAGAGTTAGACATATTCTCTTGGGCACATGAGAGATCAGGACCATAGGAGAGGCGATCGAAGACTGAGCCTGAGCTGCGTGGAGCAGGCAGTATGCGGCTGGAGTCAACAATCTTCATGCGGCTGGCAGATGTGGCCGCATAGGCTTTCTTCGTGCGGCTGAAGTCTCGGCCGCATGAGTTTTCTCCATGCGGCTGGAAGTTCTGACCGCATGTATATTCCTCATGCGGCTGGCAGTTTCAGCCGCATGAGTTTTTACCATGTAGCTGAAAGTTCTGGCCGCATCGATATTCTTCATGTGGCTGGCAGTCTTGGCCGCATGAGTGTTCGATTTCTTCCTGGAGCACATAGAATCACTCTTTGTCCCTGCAAGTCCAGCATCGTAGTGCTTTCCTCTGTCGAACTTGGGGACAACAGAGTCCTCTATGGCTTGAAGAGGGGCCACATGGGAGTCGCCTTCGTCGTCTTGGGTAGCAGAGAGTACTCCGTCCAGGGCCTGGGGAGGAGCAAATGATTATGGCCTCCACTCCGTGCCAGCCTTCTTTGTACAGGTTTGCTTCTGGATCGGGCCAGCACTCCCGTCGGAGAGCATTTCTTCAAACGCCTGTTGGTCAAAGCGGACGACCATCTTCTGTTGCGTGGAGCCAAGTTTGGCTGCATCCGATTGCGTCACCAACTTCTCAGCCATAGAAAAGTTTATCCCCAGTAGAGTCGCCATCGTGTTTGCCATTAATTGTAAAAGTACATAACAATTTATGTAGGAGGACTGAACTTAGACTCATAATACAAACTCGCTTGTACAAAGAAAGCCTAGGGACGAAAACCTAGGTACAACAATCTAAGTACAATTGTTTATTTTAGATTCTGGAGGGTGACGATAGAGGCTCGAAAAAGCGACGGCAGCTCTGCCTTACTCCTTCGACGATCGGGTGCAGCCTTGGCTCTGGAGAAGAACTGTTTGGCGTTGATGAAGAAATGCTCTCCTTGTTCTCTCTGTATATGCTCCTCTGTCCTTTCGATCTCTGTATATTCTCTCTCTGATTCTCTAGATCTGGGGGTCCGAGGGGTTTTGCAAGGGAATGGCACATTGCTATTTATAAGAGTGGGGGGGCATCATTAGGGTTTGCAATGATTGTCCATTCTCAAATCAATGAATCTGGGCCACTCATCTTGAATATAATAGATTTGAGCAATTAATGTGATTGCATCAAATCTCTGTGGACAATAAATGTTGATTACCATAAATAATTACGACTTGTGATGGCTTGCCACGTGTCTAATTTGCTCAATTTTCTTTGATCTGGGCACTTATGGCGATTGCAACAAATCTGACTTCGTTAGGATTTGTTAGCACCCACAATCCTAAGAAGATAAGACTGCCACGTGTCTCAATCATCGTGAAAAGTGCCACGTGTCTCCACTGGGTCATCTTAGCAGAGCCGTATATGAGTGGACCGCATGAGAATGAATGGCCGCATGAAGATGGGCAGCCGTATAGGGATGAACAGCCGCATGAAGGTGGGCAGCAGCATGGGGATAAGCAGCCGCATGCGGCCGCATAAAGGATGCAGCCGCATGAAGATGGGCGGCCGCATAAAGGATGCAGCCACATGAAGATGGGCGGTCGCATAAAGGATACAGCCGTATGCTGACGGACGGCCGCATAAGGGATGCAGCCGCATGAAGATGGGTGGCCGCATGAAGTAGGCGGCCACATAAAGTGGGTGGCCGCATAAATATAGCAGCCGCATGCCTCGAGGCTCGGTGGATTCTGCCAGCTGTGAAAAGATTTCCTCCTCTTCCCTAGGAACACACCTTTATGTCAGTCATTATTGCGCCTTTATGTCAGAGCTATCATTTGTCAGCCGTCAGGGCATTAAATGCAGCCAAAGATGAAGGGAAGAGCTGTTGAAGGCTACGTGGCTCCTCTCTGGGCCGTATAGAATTATTCGAGCCGCATGGATCCCTAAGCCGCATGGGCTCTCTGAGCCGCATAGGGATCCTTAGCCGCATGGACCTTTCTTTATTCTTTTCCATGCTTCTACAATCACTAGCCACTATTAGTTCTCTATAAACAGTAGCTATTTACATACAGTTCTCTTCTTTTACATCATGTACTTCCTTTTAGTTTTATGTATCTTACTCTACTGCATGTTTATATTTTCTAACCTGCTATGATCTGTTAAGATGTATTGTGCTCGCTCCTGTCCTGAATAGACCTGTTGAAAATATTACAGAGGACGAGGAGGAGGCATGTGTGGATACCTTCTACGGGGCAGCCGCAGACGACACTTGTGAGCTGGACTCTCGGGAGGACCCAGCTCTAGCTGATGACTTTACCCCTACTGTCTAGACTAGCTTAGTTAGGCTTCATCTTACTCATGTTGTCTTGGGACTAGTTTAGTTAGACTTTATTTCTGTCTTTGAGATCTGGGTTGTATATATTCTTTTATATTCAGTAGTTGAGACTTGTATTATGGATATTTGCTGAGATGTTATCTTAGACTCTTCTGATCATCTGTATTTTCTTTGAGTTCTATATCATATCGTGGTTGTTCTTCCTTAATTGTGATTGAGTTTACTTACTGCTATGTCACCCCCATTCGGGGAGTATAAACTGTTAGCATTATATTGTTAGATGTTGTGACCTAGGACAGCGTTCTACCGTCGATACTGCGGTGTAGGCTGGACGTACCCACGTCTCGTGCCCTTACTCTAGGGTGCGGGTCGTGACACGTTTTTAGTGGTGGCCCATACAGGTCTAGAATAGAAGTGTAGTGGTATTCGAACCCGAGTATAACTACAGCCTGCAGTAGGATATAGGACATTACTTTTCAAGGTACTCAATCACATTAGGAAAAACTCTTTTATTGCCATATAAATCCTTATTGTCAACTGATTCTTTTGAATTTTAACTGTCCGCCTTTGTTATATCGCTTCTTTCTCATAAATTGATACTCTTGTTGGTCTGTCTTCAGGATGGTGGAGATACGGTCGCAGCGTACCATTCATGGGGATGCTGTAGAGGGGTCTGCTACCTCTCAGCCAGTTCAGCAGGGACAGAAGACTGCAGCTCCTGCCACCTCTGTTCGTATTGACGCTCCAGCAGCAGCAGTAGGGGGTATGCCTCCACCAGCTCGGAGGCAGGACCCTGTCATCTCAGAGGTACCCTTCCATCAGCCGCCGCCTACAGGATACGTGGATGCGGCACAAATGTTCTTCTATTTCCAACAGTTTATGGACCTGTAGCAGGCCCGACATGACAGGGACATGGAGTTGGCCCTTACGACAGTCGCAGCTCGACCAGTGGTTCAGCAGCCGAGGACACCGGGGATAGAGACCAGAAGATGAGCCCAGAGACTTCCTGGGGACGGAGGGAATTCTATATGCTGATGAGTGGATCGAGCATATAGAGGAGATCTTTCGTCTGGCCCGGATACCGGCAGATCTCCAGATAGAGGCAGCAGCTAGCCGTATGCGAGATCTTGCTCGCACCTGGTATCAATCAGACCCGAGGGTGGGGGTAGCTGGACAGACCTGGGAGGAGTTCAAGGGCTTCTTCAAGAAGAAGTTCTTTACAGATTCAGTGCTTCGAGCCTTGGAGTCGCAGTTCGAGAGCTTAGTTCAGGGGAGCCTGTCAGTAGAGGAATACGCTGGGGAGTTTGGCCGCCTCGGCAGATTCATAGAGGGCTTGAGCGAGACGGCGAAGGCCCAGAGGTTCCGGAAGGGTTTGGTCAAGGAAGTCAAGTCCTTGACCAAGGGCAACAAGGTTGCCACTTTTGAGAAGATTTTGACGGGAGCCTTATTGGCTGAGGATGATCTTGAGCTTAGGCTCAAGAGGGGGCGAGACCCAGTTGGAAGAAGCAGCAGCGGAGGCCAGGCCAAGAGGCCTCACTTTCAGCACCAGCAGCCGAGGCAGCTCCAGCCGCAGCCGATCCAGCAGAGGTCAGTTCACCATCAGCAGTTTCAGCATCAGGCACCCAGGCAGCAGACAGTCAGTTGCACATTCTGGAAGATGCCAGGGCATGGATGGCACGAGTACAGGAAGAGGCTCGGGAAGTGCCTTCTTAGCAGAGCGGCAGATCACCAGCTGAGGGATTATGCTAGGTCTGGGGCACGAGTAGCTCAGGAAGTAGCAGTCAGAGCTCCAGCAGGCCAGCAGAGGGGACCAGCCCTGCAGACACAGCAGCAGAGATTTGTTCAGCATCAGCAGCAGGCCAGTAGAGGCCAGCAGGGGAGAGCTTTTGCCATGGCGGCCGAGGATGCAGAGGCGATAGGAGTACTGATCGCAGGTTCGGTTCTTCTCGACTCCAGTCCAGCTTTTGCATTATTCGATTTCGGTGCTTCGTATAGCTTCATATCAGTATCTTTTGTGATTAGACACGATATCATAGCTGAATCGTTGCCTAGGACTTACAAGATCACGATCGGGGGTAGCATTATCCTTGTGAGTGATGTTTGTAAGGGTCGGGTGTTGTTTTGGGAGGTCATGAGTTGGAGGTGAGCCTGCTCGTAATGCCATTGCCGAACTACGATATAGTACTCGATATGGATTGGTTGAGCAGGCACCACGCCAGTATTGATTGCAGAGGGGGTAGAGTTCTCTTCAGAGTGCCGGGGGAGCCAGAGTTCGAGTATTCTAGACGTCAGGTGGAGCAGAGCAGCGAAGTTTTCTGCGGAGTCTCGGTTGAGGAGCAGACGATTCCACACCCCTTGATAGCAGAGTATATGGATATTTTTCTAGAGGAGTTGCCTGGATTGCCACCAGACAGAGACATTGAGTTCTCGATAGACTTGCTTCCAGGAGAGGAACCCATCTCTCAGCATGTATATCTGGTGAACAACAGTGAGTTGGTGGAGCTGAAGAAGCAGGTGGATGAGCTGCAGGACAAGGGCTTCATCCGTTCGAGTTCGTTGCCATGGGGTGCACCAGTGTTATTTGTGCCTCAGAAGGATGGGTCTGTACGGATGTGTATTGACTATAGGCCACTCAACAACCTCACGATCAAGAACAGATACCCATTGCCGCGGATCGACGATCTTTTTGACCAGTTGAGCGGAGCTCGGGTATTTTCCAAGGTTGATCTGAGGTCAGGATATCACCAGCTAAAGGTAGTGGGGGAGGATATTCCCAAGACCGCTTTCACGACGCGGTACGGGCAGTTTGAGTTTTTGGTTATGCCGTTTGGGCTAACCAATGCACCAGCAGTATTTATGAACCTAATGAACAAGGTGTTCCACCAGTACCTGGTTCAGTTTGTGGTGGTGTTTATTAACGACATCTTGGTATATTCCAAGACTGAGGAGGAGTACGAGGAGCATCTGAGGATAGTGCTGGAGACTCTCAGGAAGGAGCAGCTTTATGGAAAGCTCTCCAAGTTTGAGTTCTTCTTGGACCGGGTTAACTTTTTTGGACATGTGGTGACTGAAGATGGGATCTCAGTTGACCCCAAGAAGATCGTAGCAGTTGAGGCATGGGTAGTACCGACTTCAGTTGCAGAGATCCGCAGTTTCCTGGGGCTGACAAGATATTATAGGAGATTTGTGCAGGATTTCTCCCGGGTTGCAGAGCCGTTGACTCGGTTGACCTGGAAGGATGCTGAGTTTGTTTGGTCAGAAGAGTGTCAGGCAGCTTTTAATAAGTTGAAGACGCGGCTTACGACAGCTTCGATTCTGACATTGCCTTCAGGATTAGGGGGATTCACTATTTATAGTGATGCTTCAGGGAAGGGGCTGGGTTGTGTATTGCAGCAGCACGGGAAGGTGATTTCCTATACTTCCAGGCAATTATGTCCCCATAAGAAAAACTACCCTACCCACGACCTGGAGCTGGCAGCAGTGATTTTTGCTTGAAGTTGTGGAAGCACTATCTGTATGGAGAGAGGGTAGAGATTTTTACAGATCACAAGAGCTTAAAGTATGTGTTCACTCAGAAGGAGCTGAAAATGAGGCAGCACAGATGGCTAGAGTTGATGAAGGACTTTGACATTCTACTTCAGTATCACCAAGGAAAGGCCAACATGGTTAACGATACCTTGAGTAGGTATCCGACAGCCATGTGTTTGACCATGGACCATCACTTGCTTGGTGATTTGGAGAGCCTGGGGATTGAGGTGATCGTGCCCGGAGTACAGATGCAGATGTGGGGCATGCAGATTCAGTCAGACTTGGTGGAGAGGATCAAGTCAACTCAGTTTGAGGATGTTGCTCTACGGTATCTCCGAGAGCAGGTTCGAGCAGGATTGGTGAAGGGCGAGTTTTCTCTTGCAGAGGACGGTGCCTTTAGGCACGGTTCTAGGTTATATGTGCCCAACGGATAGCTCAGGAAGCAGGTTTTACTGGAGGACCACAGATCTTAGTACTCTATACACCCTGGTGCCAACAAGATGTACCGAGATCTGAAGGAGCATGTTTGGTGGTACGAGATGAAGCGGAAGGTAGCTTGCTTCGTAGCTAGGTGCTTGGTCTGTCAGCAGGTCAAGGCATAGAGACAGAGGTCCGGTGGATTATTACAGCCGCTGTCCATTCCCGAGTGGAAGTGGAAGCATATCACCATGGATTTCGTATCTGGATTGTCGCGTACACAAGGAAGAAAAGACGCGATTTGGGTTATCGTTGACAGGTTGACCAAATCGGCCCACTTCTTGGCATTTAAGGTGGGTACGTCTACCGAGAGGCTTGTAGAGATGTATATGCTGCAGATAGTCAGAATTTATGGCGTTTCGGTCAGCATCGTCTTAGATTTGGATAGTCGCTTTATTTTCCATTTTTAGAGAAGTCTGCAGACCAGCTTGGACACTCAGCTCAAGTTTAGTACTGCATACCACCCCCAGACGGACGGACAGTCAGAGAGGACTATTCAGACACTTGAGGATATGCTACGGACGTACGTCCTGGACTTTACAGGTTCCTGGAAGGATCATCTACATTTGGTGGAGTTTGCTTACAACAACAGTTTTCAAGCCAGCATTGAGTTGTCATCTTTCGAGGCTCTGTACGGGCGTAGGTGTCGTACACCCTTATCTTGGGATGATGTTGGTGAGCGAGCATTACTGGGACCAGAGATGGTTGTTGACGCAGCCGAGAAGGTGAAGCTCACCAGGGACAGACTTCGCGTGGCGCAGGACAGACATCGGCACTGGGCCAATAGCCACCGGAGGCCGTTGGAGTTTGAGGTACAGATTATAGTAGGATTAGATTTAGGTTTGTTTGTTGTATTTTGATTGATCATATTTGTTTATCATAATTAAATTAAGACCTTGCTTGTGATTAGGTTGAAGACCAGGTTTTCTTAAGTATATCTCCGACTCGTGGTACGATATGTTTTGGTGGAGGTGGGAAGCTTAGCCCGGGCTTCATCATCCCTTTCGTTATCAACGAAAGAGTCGACGACGTGGCTTACAGGCTAGACTTGCCACCTGCACTAGTGGGGGTCCACAACGTATTCCATGTATCACAGTTGAGACGGTACGTGGCTGATCCTAGCCATGTGCTCGATCATTCGGAGATTGAGCTTGGGCCTTCTCTTAGCTATCCAGAGCAGCCAGTGGAGATACTGGATCGACGAAAGAAGGTTCTGAGGAACCAGGTGACACCCTTGATATGCATCGCATAGAGGCATCATTCTCCAGGAAAGTCTACCTCGGAGCGGGAGGATGAGATGCGCGAGCGGTACCCATATCTTTTTGGACCGTGAGGTATACTTTCTATCCTTCTCATCAGTTGCATTTCGCCTTTCAATTTTGAGGATGAAATTCTTTAAGGAGGGTAGATTTATCACTACCATATTTCTAGTTTGAGGGTATTTTTGTTATTTTTAAGGTTATTTGAATTTATTATAATTTATTTGAATTTATAGAAATTTTTAGGATTTATTTTGGAATTATTTGAATGATGGTTGACTAGGTTGACTTTGACTAGCATTGACCTTGGTAGACTAACCTAGAAGCTAATCCTAGTTGTGTTTGGACTTGGTTAGGTCATGTAACTCTAGTTAGACTAGAGTTAACCTATGGTTAGTCCTTAAACTCGAGTTAGAATAGAAAGGCTTTAAGTCATAAGTCATAACTTATGGTTGAAACCATTAATTAGAAAATTAGCCACAGAGGCCCAAGCCCAACCCATTAGCTAACCCTAACCCTGACTTAGTGTGACCAGCCAGCCCACATTGGTATTCCCCCCTATAAATACTCTCCTCCATTTAGGGCTAGCCTCTTTAGGAAAGAATAAGTTTAAGGAAGAGGTATTTCTCAACTTCATTAATTCATAGAAATTCTATTTTAATTTCTTTTTCTCTCAAATCAATTGCATTAGGTTCTAAATCACCTATACTTGTTGTCTATGGTGTTTAATCTCAGCTTTGGGACAATTTGGAAGGATTGGCTAGTAAGGAGAATCCCCCTATTGAAGCTTTTCTTGCATTTGGACACCAATAGGTAAAACTATTTAAATACCATTAAAATTCCAGTTTCTTTGCATATTTGGAAAGCCCTAGGTCTACCCTAACTGTAGGTATACCTAAACCTAGGTTTCGTGTCCATTTCGTGTCCTAAATGGACACGTATCAGTCCCTACACATAGGTGTTTGTTGAAATGCCCCAAAGGGCATTTCGATCGATTTTTAGGAAAGTAATTGAATAGATTTCTAGGGTTAATTGTTGCTTATGGATTTCTTTTGGTCTGAGGTTGTTTTCGAGTTGTGTCGTGTCAGGATTGAACACGAACATAGTCTTCGCACGCGGCTACAGTATTCCCCTGCTATTCGGGGTGATTTTCTCTTTGGACACGGCGACTCGACACGAACCACTTGACACGTGGGTGGGGGCAGTCACTGACAAGGCCCTCTCCAAGTCTAATGTGTCCCCGTGTCGTGTCGAGCGAGCACGAGCTCGTACACTAATTTTGTACTGGCACGTACCGCACGTTCAGAGTTTACTAACACGGCTCTCGAGTCCACTGTGGACACAGGGTGGACTCGATTCAGGGCCCTAAGGTTGTAGCCCTACACGTGGCGAATGCTGGGACACGAGTGCGAGGCTCATTGAGTCATGTCATGCCTGCACGACTCCGTGTCCTGCCCGTACGAGACTGTTCTGTTAAGTTAATATTTGTGAGTGTCACTTGCTGCTTGGACACTTCGTGTCCACTTTTGTGGACACGAATCTCTCTCTCTGACACAAACACTTATACACAGATATTTACCAACCAATCAATTGTTGTGTTAACTCAATTTGATTCTCTAATTCGCATTTACCTAGTGATTCCTGAAACCTAAAGTATCAGTCCTATTTATATTAATTTCCAGATTTAAGAATGTAAATTGCCAACTGATTAACCCTTTTTAAATGCTTCTATTTATATGTTTTAGATTCTAATATAGTTCTCCTATGTGAGTTCTTGTTGTGTGCTTGATTTGGGTTAATTTGGTATTGATTTGGGTTCAAATTCTGGTTGAAATATTTTGGACTGAAATACTGAACATTCATGTGCTGATTTCCCTTCCCTTCTTCAAAACTGAATTAGATTGACCATAAATGTGAACTCTCACTCATGTATTAGTTGTTTTATGTTGAATTCGAATAAAGGATTAGGTTGTCATCTTTCTATTCCTGTTGCTCACACAGTATCAAGTATTCACTGATTCCTAGACACTTTCCATGCTGTCCTCACATTAGTTCACTCTCTCATCTCCTTGACTGCTCATTGTACACTGTTAACATATTAGCTCACCCCTCTCATTCACATGTGACACACATACAATAGCTATTGCATGCTTGACACTCACTTGTATACACGACATACACACATATAAAATCTGAGAACACCCTTCACTGTTCTCAAATAGTTGACACACATAACATAGACACTCTATACACTGCCATGACCACCTTCCTGTTACACACACTCACTGTACACACACATTGTCACTCTCTTCACTCTCTACCTCTCTATGCACATGCATCTATATAAAGTATATGTAGTGTAGGTAGTGTAATGTAATGTATATATATATATGTATGTAGGCTTAGTATATTTAAAGTGTATGTATGCCTAACTATATGATATGGATGATGTGTGTAGTGTGTGGATATATGTGTATGAATATGTGTGTTGGCTTGATTTAGGCTTGGACAGCCTTGAAGTGGTGTGTACTAGCTAGTGTAGGCTTGTGTGACCTAGTATAGACTAATGTAGACTAGTTAGACCAATTTAGACTTGTTAGACATAGTTTGACCATAGTTGACCTAGTTTGACTTCTAAGGTTGACCAGAGTTGACCAAAAGTTGACTTTGGCCTAGATTGACCTAGATTCATTTAGAATGCATTAAATTGCATCTTGTTATCATTTTAGACTTGTTGTGACTTGTGCTGTTCTGATTAGGAGCCAGACACCTCTCATCGGGCAGTACATTTCATTCGGACACTCAGATACCAGGCGAGTACATTCTATGATCATTTTATAACTTGTTAGAATTATATTCCTGCTTTAGATTACTTTACTTGATGCTATCGCGACATTATCATGGATTAGTACTATATGGATCTCTTCATGCGATGTTATCCCCTCGGGAGCATCGGATACATTGTGTCATATGCGTTTCACTTTCATCATGTACTCCTGTGCTTTCACCATACATGTGTACTCTTGTGAATCATGTACTCTCATGTTCACGAAGCCCTCATGTATACTATCATGTGCACCCTTTTATGGGCCTTCATGTGATATCATGTATAATAACATAACCTTATTAGATCATTGTGTATTGATTGGGGAACGGGGGAGTGCTAATAGTCATGTGAACAAATTCCATAGTAGTGTAGATCATGTGAAACTCTTTAGTGTAGATCATGTACTAATCTTTCCTGTCCATATGTGCTATCCTGTACTCTACATCACTAGCCACTATTAGTTCACTATATACAGTAGCTATTTACATACAGTTATCTTCTTTTACATCATGTACTTTCTTTTATTTTTATGTATCTTACTCTACTGCATGTTTATATTTTCTAACCTACTATGATCTGTTGAGATGTATTGTGCTCGTTCCTGTCCTGACTGGACCTGTTAAAAATATCACAGAGGACGAGGAGGAGGCATGTGTGGATACCTTCTACGGGGCAGCCCTAGACGACACTTGTGAGCTGGACTCTCAGGAGGACCCAGCTCTAGCTGATGACTTTACCCCTACTGCCTAGACTAGCTTAGTTAGGCTTCATCTTACTCATGTTGTCTTGGGACTAGTTTAGTTAGACTTTATTTCTATCTTTGAGATCTGGGTTGTATATATTCTTTTATATTCAGTAGTTGAGACTTGTATTCTAGATATTTGCTGAGATATAATCTTAGACTCTTCTCATCATCTGTATTTTCTTTGAGTTCTATATCATATCGTGCTTCTTCTTTCTTAGTTGTGATTGAGTTTTCTTACTGCTATGTCACCCCCATTCGGGGAGTATAAACTATTAGCATTATATTGTTAGATGTTGTGACCTAGGACAACGTTCTACCGCCGATAGTACGGCGTAGGCTGGATGTACCCACGTCTCGTGTCCTTACTCTAGGGTATGGGTCGTGACAAATTTAGACCCGAAGTAGCCTCTATGTCGTACCCCTGCTATTGTATGAAGTACTTGGCTTAAGGATTATACAAGTAGAGTGGTAGTTTTCTAGCTTCGGGTCCGAGGTCGGATTCTTATGGCGTGAAAGATTGAGGACATTCTTTTCGGCCAAAGATGATTGTGTGATACCATCCTCTTCTGTCTGAGACCAGGAAGTAAGTGCCTTTTATGGGAGTAAGTCGATTTGGGGTATGGACGGTTGTCACCTGCGTGTGCAGGCTAACGTCTAGACAGTCCCGTGCGGCATACGTTAGATCAGGCTTATCATACTCAGAATAGTCTAACGACTGCCTCTTATTGATAAAATAAGGAATTTTGTCCATCAGAATTACATCATCCAGAGAGGGACTATCCGTCTGTGTAACCACATATTTGGCAAGTTCTCCATCTTCCTTGGCTACCCCCTGCGAGCTTAGAGTGTGGGCCGCTATCTTGGGTAACTTGACCACTAAGGGTTCTTCTTGAGGTATTGATCTGCCTGGGAGTATTGGATCAACACTTCGCTGCTGGCTCATTTTGGGAAGACGGATGACCATCGGCTCGGCAAGGGACTTTGTGTCTTCTGGTCACCTTGGAGTATATTTTGGCAATTGGATTGCCATTGTTGTTAGAGGGGGCTTCGCATCTTTCCGTTGCCACTGATTGGACTTTGGCAGCCGGATCACCATTGCTCCTATAACAGGTTTTGGCTTCTGACTAGATCTCGGGAGACGGATGACCATTGGTTCCGACTGCGCAGGTGTGACAGGAGAACCGAGCACCTCTTTATGTAAGGTTGCGACAAGGGGTACAGCCCTGCTCTGTTTGCGGGGTTGGAGACAGATTCTCAAGGGTTCCTTTGGCCTTGTAATGGCCTCTGGCTCGTCCGTTATGTGTTTTCTAGATTTGTCATATAGACAAGCCTCCGATGTGTAATAAGATTATATCCCTTTGAAGGGATCAGTGTCGGCAAATTCGGTCTTCACAGAACTGTGTTTACTGACATATTTGAAACTCTGGTGAAGGGTGGATGGCAGGATCATATAGTCATGTATCCATAAACGTCCCAAGAGGATGTTATAGGAGGTGTCTGTATCTATGATGTAGCAGGTAACTTCCGTCCTCAGGTCACCAATCTGGCACTTCAACCGGATCTTCCCTAGGGGATAGCTTCTCCCTAAGTTAAACCCGCTAATGGCAGTATTGGTTGCTGCTAGCCGGTGCATAGGGATGCCAAGAAGTTGGAGCAGGCTTTTCGGTATGATGCTTATTGATTATCCCGGGTCGATATGCCTCCTATCCACCTTGATGTCGCCTATGTATCCAGTGTAGTACAAGGGGCGATCATGCAAGTTGGTCTTAATCAACATGTCCTGCGGAGTAAATACGATGTTGGTTATTGCATCTGTGCTACTGCTGTCCTGTAGATCTGTTGGTGTGTCTTCCCCTGGAGGCTTCACCTGAGCTAAGTAGGCATCAGCATTCTGGATTTCTTCGTTCAATGTGACAGGGAGATCCTTGGAGAGCCTTAGGAGCTCGTATAGCGACAACTTTGCTGGTTTATTAGCCAATTGTGCTAATATATCAAAATTGTAAGGTCTCTCCAGTCCTTGAGGTATATCACTACGGAGTGGCCTGTCGAAGCGGGTCTTCCTTGTCTTGGACTTATCCGCCAGCGGAGGCTGAGATGGTCTTAGAACATCAGAGGGAGGCAACGTTGCTAGCTGAGGATCTTCGACTGGACTATCCCCTGCGGGCTGGACTTGTGATCCAAACCGGGTAACAACATCTGCGGCTTCTTCAGCTTCAGCTAAAATTGTATGGCAAGCTCTAGACTTCCTGCCCTTCTTCTTGTTGGTAGGAGAAGACACCCCTGGGTAACTTCGGGCACCAAGTCTGGGTGGACCCACATGATCTCTTCTTGCGATGTAGTGAGGGGTACCAATCCAGATGTCTGGCTCCGGGCGGGTGGAAGATTAGTAACCTCCATCGTTGCCCGGGGAACAGGTATTATCCCGTCGGGAGTTCTTGTTAGAGGAAAGTCACCGAACTGAATAGATACCATGTTTGCCGCCACAGTAACCTCTTCAAATTCTATCAACAGAGCTTTGTAATCGATAAGACTCTGGATGTACCGCTTTAACTGGAAGCAATCCTGGGTGGCATGATGTACATGGCGGTGGAAGTGACAGTACTTTGGGTCCTCCATTTCTGCTGCTCGGGGCTCGTGCCTTAGTGGCAAGAGCTGGATCCTACCCCCTTGTAAGAGCATATCAAAGATAGGTTTGACATGACTATCTTCGAACGAGTAATTGATCTTAGGCCACTGACCTTCTGCCTATTTTTGTTCAAGCTTCAGAGTCGCATCAGTGACCATGGCCTGCTTGCCCTTGTTATCCCGGTTGGTGGTGGTACCACTGTTGTTGTTACTAGAGGTAGGAACAGGACATCTGCCCTTATCTTCTTCATCTGGGATGTGTAACCCCAGCTGGCGAGCCTTCTTCAATTTTGCCTCCGCGTTGGAAGCACTTATGATGAAAGTCATCCAGTCACTGCACTAATCGTCTCCCATCCAGAGGATAATTGCAGGGAGCAGCTTCTTCTGGCAGATTTCAATTAGGGAGCTCTCAGGATTGTCCTGAGGCAATCTCATTGTGGTTTGGCAGAATCACTCGATATAGTTCCTCGTCAGCTTCCTTTCTCCCTGAATGACGTCCTTGAGAGATGACATTGTCACGTCATGCCCTACTTCATAGAATCTTTTCAGGAATATGTGCTTGAAGCCGTCGAAAGAATGGATACAGTTGTCGGAGAGATTGTGATACCAGTCGAACGCGATCCCTTCCAATGCCCCGATGAATAATCGCGTGAGGATGGCATCACTATGCGAGAAGTGGTCGGTGGGGATTTTGATGTAAGTCATGTACCGACTAGCAGAAGTCTTTCCTTCATAAGAATCGATATAGAACAGCTTGTACCGTGGTGGAAAAGGTACGTCCCTCCATGCGACGGGATATGGCTACCGTATTCTGAGATCCTGAGAGGAGTCTCGGGCATTGAACATCGCACGGAGCACTTGGACCTCGCTCATAGCCTCTTTGGCTTTATCGGCAGCTGAAGGAATGGATGGTGCTACGAGATCATCACCCAAAGGAGAAGCGGTCATGTTGGAGTCGGCGTTGACTGCGGGTCCCAAGCTTGTTTGTCCGGGCGTCCTCGCTGGTTGAGCTGGCAAGGCGGCTTTGATCTCGTCCACCGACTTGACTAAGGACAGGAGCATGGCTTCGAGCACCTCTAGCAGTTGTCGACCGCAAGGTGCTTCATGATCGTCGTAAGTTATAAAGACTGTTTTTACGTGGGTAGAGGTGGAAGGGATTGTGGCAGAGGTACTCTCGGTGCCGTACCCTTGTATAGAGAAATCGTCAGGAAATATCGAAATATCATCTTCGTCAGACTAGGAAGGGTTGCTACCCCTGTACAGGAAGCTGCATCGTCTTGGCGAGGGTGGTGGCCCTCAGGGAAATCCGATCCAGTTGCAGAGTTCTGGGGATCTCTACCCCCTGCGTGTGCTCTTGGTACACCGGGTTGTTGTATACATTGAGGGGGCTGCTACCCACAGCTTCATCTACTCTCAAGGAGGCTGAAGACGTACCTCCAGGTGCTGGAAGCTTCTTCTTGGATTGAGTGCCTAAATAGACACCCGCTGTGGTGGATGGGAACCCCCAGATGAGGGTCTTCTTGTAATACTGGCCGAGATGGCTGGGCTGGAAGATCCTGTCTTCTTTCCTCCCTTGCCAAGAGGAATGTTTTGAGTTGAGTTGTAGGAGAAGAAAGGAAACTCTTCGTCCCCTGGAATTTGTACCGGTATGACAGGTGCTGGCTGCTACAGTCGCTGGAAAACTGACTGTCGATCTTCAGGTGCTGCTGATTTGTTATAGCAGCAGTTGATGATGACTTGAGTGCAACGATGCCCCGAGAGGGACTCGCTACATGCTGACGCTGCCGTCTTGCGCTTGTGAGTAATCACGTCACATAAGTCGGTAGGAAGCTGCTCTGCCTTCGCATCAAACTTGCGAACTTGGGGATCCCGAGCGCACGAGTGCTTAGGCATCATGTTTGCTCCGTCATCTGTGGCAAGTAAAAATACTTGCTCTGGATCTTTAGAGGGAGACTTTAAAGACCCACCTTGTCCGTTAGCCCAGGGGACTGGACGCGGGTGGTCCTGTACAATTTTCCGTCATGAGCCTATATAACAGTTAACGGGGCCCACTAACAGTCAGCAACTTGGACAGTTGACAGGACTGGTTGAGCACGTACTTCCCTAGACCTTTTTGACTTAGCGCCGAAAGGCGCATAGTAAAAAGTGTCCAGACTGATACATCCCGTCGCTTTAATGTGCAGCATGGCATCGGGGCCGCATGAGAGGCGATCGAATGCAGAGCTTTTGACAGGGCCGCATGAGACGTCCTGTCTGTGGGCAAGATTGGTCATCGCGTGGCCCATCTTCTTACGGCTTGAGCTGGTTTTCGCATGGATCATCTTCCTGCGGCGAGAGTTGGCTGCCGCATGAGTTATCTGCCTACGGCCAGAGTTGGCTGTTGCATGGGCAAACTGCCGACCTCCTCTCTACGGCCTCCTCTTTGTCCGCATGGAGTTCTCTTGTGCCCCCAAAAACTTAGCATCGTAGTATTTTCTTCTGTTGGATTTGGGGACAGTGAGGTCCTCTGCGGTCGAAAACGGAGCCACGTGAGAGTTCTGGTCACCGTCTTCGGCTGCAGAAGGAGCTTCTTCGAGAACTTGGTCGGGGGTAAAAGTTTTGCGCACCGACGCCTTGTGAGTCCTCTTCGGGTTGGCCTGCTTCTGAGAGGGGCTGGCACTCCCTTCAGAGAGCAATTCTTCGAAGGCTTGTTGGTGAAGCGGACCACAAGCATCTGTTGTGTAGAGCCGAGCTTCGACACGTCAGATTGCGTCACCAACTTCTCATCAGAAGAGAAGGACGTCCCCAGCAGAGTCGCCATCGTGTTTGCCATAAAAATTAACAACAGGTATTACAGAACACTGGAATTGATTGCAAACTCGCTTGTACAAAGAAGAGCCTAGAAAGAAAGCCTAGGAAACAATCTAAGTACAATTATTTAGTTTTAATTCTGGGGATGATGGTAGAGGCTCGAGAAAGTGCGATTAACTTTTCCTTACTCCATGGACTATCTGATGCAGTCTCTAGCTCGTGAAGATATTACTTTTTTCTTGAAGGTTGCCAGCCTTTGTAGAGGTGCGACACCATGCTATTTATATTAGGATGTATTTTGAGCCGCATGGACAGCTTGCGGCCACGTGGCTTATTACCACGCGAAGACCCGTTCTCGGGCTGTCATCTGTCGGTTTGTTTGGATTTTGTTACAGCAAATCTGGGTAGTTAAGGAATTGGTCAGACTGCCACATGTCCCATTGCGTGTGGTGTTCTCAGTCTTCGATCATGTGGGGTCGCATGAGACTCATGCGGCACGGATCACAGTTACATGAAGTTTGAAAACTTTGGGGCCGCATAAGCTGGGCCACATGAGGTTCATACGGCTTGGATGACACTCTTTTGGCGGCATGGAGGCATACGAACCCTGCTTTTGGCCGACGCCTCACGTCTTATCTTTCTTGTCAAAGTGTCAGAACTTTCATGTTTTGCCAGTACTTGTCAGCTTTATCAGTCGAACTGCTCCTCCTTGGTTGTATATTTTTCGTCTACAGATGTTCGTCGATGGACCGTATATATCTTTGAACAGTCATGCGGCTTTCCTTCATGCAGACTTGTTTGGTCCAATTGTACCTATGCGGCAATTTATAATCCGCATGAACTTTATATTTTTCATGTTTCTACAACGATCTCCAGTGGCTATCGGCCCAATGTCGCAGCCTATCCTGAGCCACCCGAAGTCTATCTCTGATCAATCTCACATTCTCCGCTGAATCTACCACCATCCCGGGCCAAGCAACACCTCTCGCCAACATCGTCCCATGATAAAGGAGTGAGACATCTCTGTTCGTATAGAGCCGCATGGACGACTGCCATAGCCAACTGATTAGAATTCTCCATGCTCTTCCTCAAAGCCTCTGTCTGACGCTGCGATAGCTCAGCCTATGCTCGCTATGCCTCCATCATCTGTTGGAGAAGCGTGAACATCTATGTAGCATCTACCTGCAGTGCAGGTGGAGACGAAAGAGTCTCAGACACGACGACACTAGGCCCCTGAATCTGCTGCGGAGGACCTCCAGGTGCTGCTGCCTCTGCCACCTGGATGGCAGAAACAGTAGGGGCAGCCTCCTGGACTGCCACACTAGAATTCGGAGGAATAGTTCGCGATGGATTCGACCTCTCCGGTACTGAACCGGATCAAGCGGCCTGAGCTCGAGTGATTGTCATCCTGGAGACATCGAGCAAAAGATCAATATGGCACAAGATAAGATACTTTCAAAGAAGAACAATTAAATTAAAATGCAAAAAGAGTTGCCATGATAATCAAAAGATAGGAAATTTTCCCTAAAATGTGACTGAGTAACTCCTATGATAACCTAGAAGCTATATCCTAACTGCAGGCTCGTAATTAGTACTCTAAGTCGAGTACCATTATGAGATCGCACTAGTTGCGACATTGGCCTGCATAGGCCACCACAAAAATGTGTAACGACCCGCACCCTGTTTAGGGGCACGAGCACGTGGGTACGTCCAGCCTACGCTGCAGTGTCGGCGGTAGAACGCTGTATAGGTCGTCTATAAAATCTAACATCAACAGTATATATATATGCACCTGTCATCTCCACACATAGGAATATATTTATACATAACTCAATCACATGAATCTAAGGAAGATACGCACGAAAGATAATGATATGATGGAAATGGGAAAGCTGGAAATAGATGCAAGTCACAGAGTCACAACCAGAAGTAGAGGGTATATCACAATGTAAATATTCCAAAATAATACTATACTACAAGCGAAAATGATATGCTGGAACGTAGTCTAGTCAAACCTACTAGTCTAGATCACTACTGGTGGTGCATCCTCTAAAGGCACCGGCTCCACTAAATCTAAGTGGTAATCTGCGTCTACGCCAAACCCGTAGAAGGTCGGATAGTCTGTATCTGAATCCTCTGTAAAACACAATGAAGTTATCCTGTCAAGATATGAGCAAGTACACGCTAACAGCAGTTCCATGTGAATTGACAAATTTTATAAATGACAGATATATTAAAAAACAAGATAAAATATCAAGACAGGAAATGTGAACAGGATATGTAAACTGGATATCATGTCCTGGTTTAAAATACAGGAATATAGAATAGAATAGGGATATATGATGTAGAAATGTAAACATAAACTGGTGCCATGAGATATTAGAGCGTTATGTGATCGACTTGGGTCAAGATAAGGCTCTTTCATTTGACCGGCTATGGTGCAAGAACAAGTGCAGGTAAACCTGGAGATCAGGCCGGCCAAAATGGAAAGTTATGGTGTAAGTAGTATCAGGTCATGCTTTACCCTAAATAAGGCGAGGGTAAAGCTATGATGCAAACAGTAACCAGTTGGGTACGATCACATAACCTCTAATAACTTCCTATCTCCGAGTAGTATAATGGATCCAACTATGACACGTCATGACACGGAATTTAAAAAGCAGGGGGCCAGCCCACTCCCAAATCGGTGTCTATACAAGTACAGGAAACAAGATCGAATAATGTACTCATATACCAGGTAAACCAAGAATAACCTCTCATGACGAGATCCAACGTATACTAGTCCGTGTACTATCGTGTCAGAAATTAAGTAAGACAATACAACTGAATCGGATATAGTAGATATAAAGACAATAAAAACTATCAAAGAATGTACTCGCTTGCGGTCCTGAGCAGTCAATAGGAATCGAGGCTCAGAGGTTAGTCACAGACCTAAATATGAGATATACCAGAGTTAATTAGGGTTTAATAGTGTATGGCATGATATCCTAGTATATGCTATACAATCTAGGTCAAACTCGGTCAAACTAGGTTACACAAAGTCAAACTAGGTCAAATTAGGTCACACAAAGTCAAACTAGGTCAAACTAAGTTAAACTCGGTCAAATGATGTAAAACCAAGTCAAACTAGGCCAAAGGTTGACTTATAGTTGACTTTTGGTCAATTGGTCAACTCTAGTTAACTCCTAGTCCAATCTAGGTCAACTTAGACTATTGGTTGACTCACAGTTGACTTTCGGTCTACTGGTCAACTCTAGTCAAGTTCTAGTCAATTCTAGGCTAAAAGTTGACTTGTACTTGACTTTTAGTAAAAAGTCAACTTTGGGTCAACGGGGTCAAAACTAGACTAAACATACCATTCCTAACATTACCTACCAAGACATCCTATATCTAGGTCAACATGATATCCCGAAATCAATACCTTGGTTGGAGTCCAATACCTTGACTTTACCGTTACCAAGGTAATTCCCATTACCTTGCCTATACCAAGGTAAATCACTTTTACCTAGGGTACCACTCTTGGTATCCAAAGATACCAAGATACTTATCTATCTAACTATTACCAACCACTATCTCACTCTAACTAATATATCTAATGTATCTTATCACATATCTTAACATATGCATATATACCTTAAGGTACTACCTTGGTATCATAAGATACCAAGATACTCTCCAATATCTATCTAACCAGCTAACTCTCAGAAACTAATATATATCTAACAACCATAATAACCTAACTAGTATCTAACACAAAGCTAACATACCTATACCTTAACTAAACATCTAACACTCATCCTACCAATATCCTAACATATAGGATACTAACATATCAATACCTTGATACGCTATAACTAATACTCACTACTAACTATCCCCTAATACACTCACTGACAACTCACACACACACCTACAAATAGGCTCACAAATAGGGGGTTATATAGGGGAGTAGAAGTGGGGCTAACATGGGGGTATTGGGGACCAAGGGGCTGTACACTACAGCCCCCAAAACTGATGTTGCTACTACTTATATTGCTGTTGTTGGGGCATCAAACCCCCCTATGGGCAACCACTCCCCCTCTACACACACACACACACACACATATATATATATACACTCATACACACACATATATATATACACATACACTCCAAAACATCCTGAAACCTATCTGAATACCCAAATCTTCACCATTCTAACCTATAGGGCCTAGACACGTACCCCACATAAGCAATCTAACTCGCGCACGCGAGCGAAAATGAGAAATGAGGCCCGAATGGCTAAATGGCTATTTTGTCGACTCTGGAGTGTCCGATTCGCGATACCGCACGATATGGACACCAAACCTATCCGGATTTGACCCAAACTCTACCCACGACTTCTAAATAATGATTAGAACTTATTCTAAGTACTAACTTGTCGATTCTACTGTCGGTGCAAAAAGTCACCCGTGTGTCCGAAAACCCCGAAAAAGCCTAGTTTTATGATTTCTCGTAAAATGACCCTAGGTATCCAAATATGGACACGTAGCTAGCCACATCTCACCCAAACTAATCTAATTAGGCTAAAGGCAACACCCAAACATGTCAATTTAGGGTTTTCTCCAAAATTGGCACTAAACCTAGCCCGAAAGTCCTAAATTGAGTCCAATGGGTTCCAAACCTCTTCTAATGGATTATTCTACACCTCGGACATCCTCTAATACGAAAATGACACTAATTATAAGTAATTACAAAGGTTAGAGTGAGGGTTTACCTCTTGGGAGTTGGAATCCAAAGAAAAAGTCCCAAAATCACTTCTTTTTAGGTCAAAGTCCAAAATCTATGCTCCTACCACCACCAAGCTCGATCTACCTAGATCAAAACCACATATGAGAGATAAACAAAGGTTAGCACCAAGATTAGAGAGGGATCTAGAGTTTTGACTTACTTTGGAGCTTAAAATCAAAAGGAAAAAGAAAGAGTTTTTTGTAGAATTAGAGAAAGAAAGAGTGAGAGAGAGAGAGCTTTCTTGCAATGAGAAGAAGGGAGGGGGTGTATGCTGCTGGCCAGCCATATATTGGGGGGTTTGGGGCATTATGCAAAGTCACAAATGCCCTCCAAGTCAAAGAATTGAAGAGTTTTGAGTTGGGGTCAAAATGGTAACTTGGCAATTCTAAATTCCAAGTTCTAAATCTAATTTCCAAACTCTAATCCTACTAAAATCAAATAGGATTAGTCAAAAATAAATATCTGGATTTGGTCATGACAAATTGGTCGGGTCCAATTGGGTCCAAAATTGACCCGGTTCACTAACATAAGTCGAAATGAGACAAAACTCAAACCTGATCAAACAAAACCCTAAAATACTATATTAATACATAAATATTCACAAAAATATTAGAATATAAAAAATGACAAAATTACCCTAAATTTGAAAACTGGGGGTGACATCCACTCATCTCGAGAACAATGTAATACTCAAATTGAGTGGGCACATTTTAACTCAAGCGTATGCCACCCAAGTTTCTTCTGAGGCACGTACCATTTGAGTTTTCTCTCAAGTGCAAGCCTTCCCTAAGCGCATGAGTCTATGTCCCCGCGTCATGTTTTGAATCTCCCACTCAACTTCTCTTCCAAAACAACAACACACACTTGCTTGGACTGGTGCGCGAGTATCTCGTTAATTGAAATAGAGCGATATATTTGAACTATCGGCGTGCACCACGTGTTGAAAGACCCAGTCTGGTCAAAAAGCAAGCTTTAAACAGCAAGAATATTCTCCAAACAACAAATCTCAACAATATGCCACATAGCAGTTAGTCATAATCCTATATCAGTGAAGTGCATTAAATATTACAACTAAGTTGTGCTTAGAAGCGCCACGTGGCAGTTGAAGACCCACGCACCTGTCGCTTACAGGCACGTGTGTTAGTCTTTCCCCCATGCTATAAATAGGAAAAGTTTTGCTCTATTTAAGACCTTGATTCCCCTATTCCTCAAGAGTACTCGAGCAATCCAGAGAGCTTTCTTATTTTTTCCCTTAGCTTGTGAAGTTAAGTCTGACAGTTCTCCCTTACAGTCAGATCGTCAATGGAGTAAAGAATCAAACCTCCACCATCACAATCCAGATAAAAAAATAATGTAATTTGTCATGTCCCGGTCCCAAAATACGTGGAACCGAACCATGTGGCATTGGCCAACTCCGTATTTAACTAGACTCTACTCTAACTAGAATATGTATAAGTTGTTCGAAATGGTGTAACAACATCAACTCGATATCTCAATCCATGTAACAGAAACATAAGAAAGAAAAATATGAATACTAGTTTGCAGCCCAATAATCTTGTCTGAATAGACTCGAAAAGAATAATATGAGTCTATGAACACTAGGCTACTAAGAAGATACAAATAACAGTAAGTGAAACATATAACTCCAAAAGAGTGAATACCTGTAATAGAATGAGTACCAGCAACAATCTAGCAAGGAGCTCTACAAACCTACTCGATCAACCTGAAAGGAAACCAGGTCCTCAGCGGGATGCGACAAGGTGCATAATATACCGGCCAGATGTACGACAGTAATGAAAGAAAAGATAAAGTATAGTAAGACTGATAAAGTTAGTGAATCTAACATAACCAACTAGCATGAAAATGCAATTTAAGAAACATCACTCGAACACATTGGCTATCACGGTGTACTCTGGAGATCTGATACAGAACTATGGTAACTATAAAAAATTTGCATTTCCGATAAGGAACTGTGGTAACTATGAATCTCCGAGGCTTTGGATAAGAGGCAACAGTAGCAATATGGGAAAGTAGCCCAAGCGCATGGTGCATGTTCTCCCTGTCCATATGACATCATGAATCGTATCCACGCGATGCTCGATCAGAATATCTAGCTTGGACAAGGAGACATAATAGAAAAGAAATAGTACATGTAAACAATGTCATCGTCCTAGAATCAGACTCGAATTTTTGTATGTTAAGATGTAAATCAAGTACATAAATTCGTTAATAATGTAGTATCACATGAACCTGTCCTAGTGTCAAAGTGTACCCCACAACGAATTATCGCGGTGATGTAAAATATGAACATCTTATATCGCTACCCGATGGTGATAACATCCATCGGCACCCGAATGTGATTCTGTCACAAAGTACCGTACACTACCCTAGGTGTTGCAAAAATATAATCAAACAAGTATTTAAAAAGATAAATATTTTAAAACTGAAGTACAAGATTGGCAAGGTATACTTTCCTGGGGTATTATTCGATCTTTGTTGAGACTACAATACCAAAATCTATCCCACTATCCATGAGCCAACGACCCATACTCCATGCAAATATCAATCAATCCAAATGACAAACATCATCAATCACAACTAAAATACTCGTATGCCACATAACTCCGAATTAGAGAACTTAGGTCGTTCTAGTAGCGTATTATCTTATGTTCTCTAAGACTCGTATAGTCATATTGCCTAGAATTAGGTCACACTAGTCTTTATACCCGTTATTGCCAATAATACGAATTGCAAGTTATAGGTTATTAAAATATCAGTTTGTACCTCATTATTCGTATAGTGAAACCTCCGATTTGCAGATCGAGACAAGATGATCAACCGTAAGGTTAACAATCATATCTTGGTGATCCACATTGCCATCTAGTCAATATCAGCGATGTGAGATCACTTGAATCGACTGATCTCAGTTTCGATGTAGGGATTCCGAGATACTAACGTAAATAGGAATTAAGTATAATTAAATATGATACATAAAAAATCTACAGACTTTGTCAGATGATGAAACAAACATCATCGACGTATCCAGAATGGTCAAATTAGCTATGGTAGCCTACCCATAAGTCCAATTTGGATACATGGGCAAAATAATAATTTTGGGTCAAAACGATATCCGTCGTTGGACCCATTTTGCACCAAAAAATATGCCAGGATAAAAGTCATCTAAACCTAGCAAATTATATGTCCACAAGTCTAGAATGATGATACTAACCCAACGGTATATCCGAAATTGGATTCTGATGAGTCGATCTCAAATGACCCGTTGACCTGGACTTTGGGATCCGATTTGCACGAAAATACGTACCGAAGCTAAAGTCCATTAAATCTAGCTAAATATATGTCAATAAGTCTAGAATGATGATATGAACCCAACGGTATGACCAAAATTAGATTTCGATGAGTTGATCTTAAAGTGACCCATTAATACCGATATGCGTGCCGGGGCCACGATGATCCAATCTTAGCAAATAATATATCAATTTTGCCAGAACGATGCCACGAGTCCACTGGTGGCATAAAAATTGGAATTCGGAGTTTCGGGTCCAAAATTAAATTTTTACAAGTTAGAAATTATGAATTTGGACGACCAACTTTGGCGATGAATTCAACCAATCAAACGACCTCATAATGGAATAAAATTTTAATCACAGGAAGTTTGTTATACCAGCTATTCACATGAACTGGTGGTATGTCAAAAGGAGCTACGACGACGGAGAAACAAATCCATGAAGTTGGCTCCACGAAACTGACAAAATAAATATAATTTATTCAAGCAACTTGGTGGTCAATTTTTATTTAGAAAACAATCGAATTAACCATTGAACATTTAGGGGAGCGAACGGGTATATACTGAGATTAAGAAGGAAGAATCGGATCGACGATCCAATGGTCAGATTGTCCAGAAAACGTGTCCAAAGATGATGTCCCGGAACGCGATTCTGGATTCGATTTTGTGCGTTTTTACGATGGGATTTCGTGCGAAACGCATGAATAGCCGGTATATCATGTCGGGGACGTAGAGGACGTCGCAGGGGGGTTTGTCACGACCCGCACACACTGTGAGGGTACGAGCACGTAACAGCGCCCAGCCTATGCCGCAGTGTCGGCGGTAGAACGCTGTTCTAGGTCACTATCTAACCAACCAATCACGCAATTATATAATTTACTTGTCGAAATATGAACTCCGAACGGAGGACAAGTATAGATATAATATAATCTCAATCACAGTCTAAGCACGATATGATAACACAGAAGATAAAAACTAAGACTAAATACAACAATAAAACTAACTACTAAAATAACAAAATCTCCAACAATCTCAAAAAATCATATCTCTACTTATATACAACTCCAGTTCTAAAACATGAAAACTAAAACAGACAGACTAGCTAAACCCCCGACCACTCCTGAGTGTCGGGGCCATAGGTAGCTAAGCCATCTCCTGGTCCATAATATGTAGGGCATGTGTCTTCAGGGCAATCATCTGTAAAATTTATAACATGTCCAGTCAGGACAGGAACGAGCACAATCTCATCTAGAAAACCCAAGTAAACGACAGAGAACTATAAAGCAGTTATAGACAGTTATATTGATGAATATGGTAGTTTATATTTAAGTGATGGTAAGAAAGACAGATAAGTGCAAGGAAAGTAAGTAACTAAACAGGAGAAGAATCATAGAAATAAAGACTGTAAAAATAGAAGTAGCTGAACCAGGGTAATATGATATAAGTTCAGACAGTAAATGTATACAAGTGTAACTCCAATGTAAGTCCAGTACAAGACGAATCTAATACAAGATGAATCCAGTAAGGGACGATTCCAGTCATAGTGATCAATGATTTCAGGGTTAGTCCAGCCGATACTCTAGCAGTATATTTTAAAATACCGAGATCGACATGTAAACGACCATAGGTAATCCGGCACATCACATACCTGGCCGGGTGTGAGTGGCTGGCATTCCAGTTTGATTCCAGTATGGGGTGATTCCAGAATGGGGGTATGTCTACATGTCTTACTCTAGTATTTCCCCTTCTAACAAGTGAATCCAGAATTCTGACACAATGATTCAAGATGAGTCCAACCAGATACAATGACAACAGTAAATGATTCCAGTAATAGAGGCCAGACAATAAATGTGTGTCGTATACATGAATCGAAAAATATCCATACATGTTGTAACAGAGAATCGAATACAACTAACTAGAACTGAAGTACAGTAATTGACAAGTAAATGAGAGAACTATCAGAGAATATACTCGCCTGATACTCTGAAAAGAGTAGTGTAATATCGGATGTCTGCAACAGAGTCACAATGTCCTAAACAGAGAAATGTAGGTTATAAAGTGTTTAAATAAGACAAATGAAGTTTATGATGCAATCTACATGATTTCTAGACCAATCTAGGTCAAAGTCAACTCTAAGTCAAACCTGGTCAACTGTCTAGGTCAAACTTGGTCAACTCTAGGTCAACCCAAGTCAACACTCTAGTCAAACTAGGTAATTGGTCACATCTAAACTCAATGTTGACTTTTGGTCAACTCCAGTCAAGCTAGGTCAATTCTAGTCAACAAGTTCAATTAGGCCTATATTGGTCAATTCTAGGTCAATCTATAGTTAACACAACCATAGGCTAGGATACCATGATATTAGATATAGATATACCATATATAATACTATTACATATCATATATACCCAATATCTATAGCCCTAGACATACATAAGCCTATCAAACAAAACTACATACATATACGTATACTTATCCATAGCCTCACATATAGGTATCAACAATTCAATATATATACATACATAATATCCCAGTCCAACTACACTAATACATAGGATACCAACCCACTATCTTAGCCCTCAACTTCAAATACCCATATTAGATATTAACATCATATGTGAACCCAACATATATGTATACATGCCCTCATATATATAACCATATATATATTTAACTATGTCACAATGTACCCTTACCATGTTCACTATATCCCATAATTATAGCTGATAGTCTACATGGGTTAAACCTTCACAATCATCCTCTCATATATACACTTGATTGGCCCTGTCTCTCACTGTCAACATGAGAGCAGGAAGCCCCCACCTACTGGTAAACTAGGTAATAACTGAACAATAAAAATAACAGGGACTGAACAGTTGGTTCAATACTAACTTAACAAGGATAGGCAGTTACTAACACCTATAATAAGGGTGAACATATTGATGTTCAAGAACTGAACATTGGGTGTTCAGAATTGAACATCAAAGATATAAGGACTGATGTGGTGACTTAGAGCACTATGGACTAACATTCAATATAGGACTGCACATGATATTTCTCATGAAGGAAGGGACTGATACTCAATTAGACATGAAATGGATTAAGGAAGGACTAGACTGAACTGCCAATTTACCATGTTAACTCATAACCCCCATACATAGACATCAACCTATCTTAATTACATGCTAACTGTCAAACATACATCAACACAACTGAACCTCAAACCTACTGCCACTCTAACAATGTCACAACTGGTCCTTGCTTGACCCCGATAAATTAGACACTAACACCATTCTAAATATGGGGAAGACACACACTGATGCATACATCCCACTATAAACACAATTCGAACCCCAACTCTCTTGAAAACAACATAACCCCACATGTAACCCATCTAACACATATGTAAGAACTATAAGGAGTGTGTATGGCATATAGGTTGAGTGACTATGTATGACACATGAGAAACAAGCACACAACTATTCTCAGGTTAATTGATTAACACATGACAGTTCCATGTGTTTTAAATTCCTGTGCAACCTAACCTTACAAACTCAGATTGAAATGATGAACCCAAAACTTAACAACTGAAACCTATACTCAGGTTCTCAGGAACCTGAGAACAGTGATCAATGAGTGAAATTAGTGTGCTCATGTGTAGGAAAACAGGGAATGAATTTAATCTTAGGAACTGAGCTCAAAGGCAGTTCAATACGTCCATAATCCAATTCGAAGATCCAATGTCTAACACAATCAATCACCAATCTATTAATCAAATAAACATGTCAAATAAATACCAAAATCAGTAAAAAAATAGGGTTTAAAATCAGGATTTCAAACAAACAGGGAAGTATCAGTAAAATATGACAGTTTTAATCCCCATTCAAATTCGAAAACCATTTCTCATCTATCAGTTAAATTCAAGAACCCAATCTCGAGTACAGAGGTGTGGGCATACCCCATGTATCCTTAAGAAGCCATACGTGTCCAATAAAGAGGATACGATGTGTCAAAAGTGTAAAATACTCAGTATCAGAAATCAGAGAAATTTAGTGCACAGACAGGCTCGTGCAGCCGTGTCGAGCTCTCGTGGACACGACTCACTACACTAGAAACCTCGTGCACATGTCTAAGTGTTCGCCAGGACTAGGAGAGTGTGTCCCACAGCCTACGCAGTGTCTATGTGACTCGTGTCGCGTGCACGAGACGCGTATCAGACGCGATTCTCGTGAGCGCTGGTGTCAGGCTACGACCAGTATGTGGTCAATTACTCTTTGGACACTCGACCAGATGTCCCCAATCATTGGGGACATGCTGTCAGTGGTTGCCCCCAGGTTCGTGTCAATTATTAGGTGTCCAAGTGTCCTATAAGTGGAGAACTAAGGCTCGAGTAGCAGTTGACAGCCTCGTGCTGTGATGCGTGTCCAGATTTGGACACAAAAAAGGACACAAAGTGTGCTCAGTAGGACACGAAATCAATAAACACATATAAAACAATATTTCCATTTAAATAGTTTTCAAAAACAACATAAAAATTTCCGTTGAGGCATTTCAACAAACACAAGAATACATAGACCAATACATGTCCAATACGGACACCAAACGGACACAAAATCCACCCAAATTTCGGGGACAGCTAGGGGACTCCTAAACCTAGCCTAATATGCAAAAAAATCAAAATAATAATGCAATTTAAAGGGTTTTACCTATAGGTGCAAATTGCATAGAGAAGCTCCAAATAGGGGGATTCTTCCTTGCTAGCCAATGCTCCCAAATTGTCCCAAAGCTGGGATTAAATCCCATAATCAGAAAATAGGAGAGTATTAGGTTCTAATACAAGAAACTAGGATTAAAAAGGAATTAAAATAGATTTATGGGGATTTTTGGGAAGGGGAAAATACCTCTCTTTTTTAAAGTGTTGAAATAATAAAAAAGTGGCAAGCCCTAATGAATAAGTGTTTATATAGGGTAGGGATCCCTATGTGGCTGGTCACTTAAGGTTTGGTTATGGTTAGGATGTCAAATCATGGGCTATGGGCCAAGTCATAAGACATTAACTCCTTAATCACAAGTTCGTTCATTAAAACCACAAACCATAAAATAATTCCACTTAAACTAATCCTCCTAATCTAAAATTAGTTTCTAATGACTAAAAGTAGGTTAACCTAAGTTAGACTAGGGTCACCATGGCTAGGGTTAGCTTCCAGGCTAGTCTACTAGGTCTCAACAAGTCAAGGTCAAACTAGAATTCACCAATTCAATAAATCATCAAATAATTCAAATAAGTCAAAATGAACAAATTATCCCTAGGCTAAAAATGATAATTAAATCATCCTAATGACATGGCTAGGCTCCAGGTCATGCAGTCTCTAGGGTTTCACTGGCAGCACATCAAAATCACAAGTCATGACTTAAAGCAGATTTTAAATAGTTTAAAATTTAATAAAAATCACCAAAAATCATAATATGTAATAATTATCAATAAATAATAATTATAATTACAAAATTTCAAAATTACACTCATCGAGAAAATTGGATGTTTCAGGGTTCTCCAGAGTCGTGAACCTATGTGGGAGGTGGTTGCGGCGTCATGGCAGTCGTTGCTATCGTTGTGGCACTTGTTACTGCAGCTACTGTAATACTTGCTGTTGTCGCTGGCTCTCATGTGTACGGCCAGTCACCGACGGTACGATGCGGCAATAGCCGTCGAGGATATGCACGTCATTCCTCGACTGTACGAGCCTGACGGCCCCGCAAGTGAGGATGGAGAGTGGAGGTAGCTATGGTTCTCGGGAGAGGGGAGTTATATATGAAAGAAGAGAGGAGGGAAGGATGCGCTCATCTCCAGCTGGAAAGAATATTATCGTACATGCGTGCCCTGACGCGCCAGGCCTGCACGCCACAGAGGCCTGTGCGCTCCTTAGGAAAAAGAAGAACAATAATGTAATGTTTGTTGGATTTAAAATTTTTGGGTTTGGTTGAGTTTACAGGTTTGGTTTAAACTTGACCCGCCGAATATGTTAAGCCCTTTGGTATGCTGGGTATCAATGGTTTTGGAGCTGCCCGACCGGATCCAGTTGTCTGTGGGCTAGGCTTAACATTTATTTAGGAAGGGGAGGAAATAGATTGATGGGCTGGGTATTCTTATATATATTTACTAATTTTATGTATAAGAATTTGTATATGCTCTATATCTATATGCATGGATATTTATACTATTATATATATCTATATATATATACTATTATATATATATATATATATATATATATATATATATATATATATATATATATATATATATATATATAATATATATATATATATATCCTACCCAACTTGGAAGAATTTTGTTACCGAAATTAAGAATATTGGAACGATGCAAAAGAACATGATTAGAAAATATTAAGGACGTAGAATGCAGTATATAAGTTCATACCTAGATCCTCAACCAAATGAGGGAAACGCTCCCGAATAGAGTTCTCGCACTCCCAAGTCGACTCGTCCGATGAATGATGCTCTCACGCAACACGGAGAGGCTGGGTACGATTCATGACTATATTTCATATCAACTATGATTATTAATGAAATTCTAGCATGTGGGAGTTCAATTGGATGGCACAAAAGTGGCATATATGTAGTAGACTCAAAATAGGTCGAAACCATATCTTGGATAGATTAGATTTGATCGATGTCGAGCTCTGAAATTAAATTGGAAGTTAGGTCAAGTTTTACGGTATATGGTCAAATGACCTAAATTGACCAAAGTTGTGCGATGTAACTAAAATACAAGGGTACAAGTTTGAGTGGGTCATGATATATCAAATTAAAGATAATCTCGTCTACTGCAAAACTCATAATGGAAGTTCAGAGAGATTGACATCCGTGCGCTCCAAAAATTAAAGTCACGAAAAGGTACATTTAATGATCAAAACTAATTACAGTAAAATTATCATAGAAAATAATTCATTTAATTTTTTTAATGAACCCTAAAATCCAGGCGGCTTACATAATTAGAATTCCTATTTAGGAGTTCTTCTTACATTCTTGTTTGTAATTTCGAAGTGTTTCTTTAAACACTCAAGAAAATATCAAACAAGATGACGACTCTGTTGGGGACGTCCTTGTTTGCCATTGATTGTAAAAGTACAGAACAGTTTTATGGGAGGACTGAACTTAGACTCACAATACAAACTCGCTTGTACAAAGAAAGCCTAGGGACGAAAGCCTAGGTACAGCAGACTAAGTACAATTGTTTATTTTAGATTTTGGGGGGTGACGATAGAGGCTCGGGAAGGTGACGGCAGCCCTGCCTTACTCCTTGGACGATCGGTATGCAGCCTTGGCTCCAGAAGATTTGCTCGACGTTGAAGAAATGCTCTCTTTGCTCCCTCTCTGCTTTTTTTTCTAAGTCTTCTAATGCTCTCTGATCTCGAAAAGGGGTCTCTCTGGTCACGCTCTCTCCGTTGTGTATATTGCCAAGGATGTATATCTTTAAAGGAATGGCACCTTACTATTTATAGGAATGGGGTGTGATCATTAGGGTTGCAAATGATTGCTTCCTGGAGATGGCGGCGGCCTGTGGATTAGTCAATCTAGGCCATTAGTTTTGAGTGTGATGAATCTGGACCATTACGTGTAGATTATACCAATTCTCATTAGCAATTAATGCTGATTGGAATAAATCTTCCTCATGATGATCTTCTGATGTCTGCGAATAAATTTGATTTATTCTCCTGCCACATGTCCCAGATTATTGGGATTTGACCCAATCTCTGATTGTAATAAATCTGGGAAATTGATCGGCTTAGGACACGTGTCCTAGGAGCCACATAGGGATCTGAACCGCATGAAGATTGAGCCGTATAAGATTTGGTCTGCATAAGGTTTGGGCCACGTGTCAGGGCTGCTTGGGTAGTGGCCCCCCCTTCGAACCTTTGAACCGCATGGAGATGATCATTGCGAGCCGCATAGGGATGCATCCGCCTGAGTCACATGGAAATGGTCCTCTTGTGCCGTATAGAAAGGCCCCCGCTTGAGCCGCATGAGACTGTTTCGGCCTGAGCCGTATAGGACGACTTCATTCTGAACTGCATAGGAAGTCTTCGCTCGAGCCGCATACGAACGCCCATGTGGCAAGGCCACGTGGCATTTTTATGGATCTCGGGAGATTGTGTCAGAGATCTCTTTCTCTTCCCTAGGGGTCTGTTATTATGACAGAGTCATAATTGCCTCTCTTGTGTCAGGGTTGTCACTTTTTTCAGAGTTGTCAGCCGCCAAAGTAATTAATGCAGCATAGGGCAGAGGGGAGCACTGTTACGCCACGTGTCTTCTGAGCCGCATGGGATGTCTTGGGCCGCATAGTCCCTTATGCCGCATGACTTTCTGAGCCGCATTGGCTTTATGAGCCGCATGGGGTTTTCTAGCCGCATGGATCATTTTTTATGTTTCTATAATACCCCCTTCAAAGTTTTCAATTTACAAAATTGAAATACTTTGAATAAGAAGCATGGCTGTGTATTCTTCTGGCCACATATGAAACCCTGACCGCATAGATATCTTGGCCGCATAGATTGTTCAGCCGCAGAGATGTTAACCGCAGGGACTTTCGAGCCGCATAGCTTCTTGCCACGTGTGTGGGTCTTTAATTGCCTCAAATTCGTTTCAGCACCATTTTGTAGGAGGAAATCCCAAGGGTCGGCTTATTAAATCTTTCAAATTTTACGCCCTGGGTGAATCTCGGAGACAAAATCCGAGGAGTCGGTTTTGCTTTCTACGAGGCGGTTATTGGCCCACGTGTCCTCCTTCTCTCGTCCTCCTATTAATAGGAGGAGTTTGAAGAGAGAAATGGCTTCTTTACTTTCTTTCTTTTTCCTCAAATCTTTCCTATCTCGATTGTTCTTTTCCTCTCCGACAACTAATGGCTCCCAAGAAGACCGTGGCAGCAAAGGGCAAGAAGGCAACCTCTACTTCCGCCTCGACTGCGGCTGCTCCTCCGCCGGTCGTCGTACCCAATGTTCATCCTGACGTTCATCACCCCATTACTGGTAAGGACAATGTATGAGTTAAAGAACCCTAACTGCCATGGCGACGTCACATACTTTAAGCATGAGTCTTTGCGAGCCGCATGTTCGTCCTACGGCTGAGCTGCGAGCCGCATAAGAAAACCACCGTGTCCGCATATGCGCTTCGTCGACGAAGCCGCATAAGCGACGCTAAACCGCATAGACTTTTATTGAACGGAGCCGTATAAGTTCTCCTCTGAGCTTGAGCCGCATGAGGCTTTGTTAAGTTGGAGCCGCATAAGGCTTCGGAGCCGCATAAGGCTTCATGGAGCCGCATGGATGTTTTCCTGAGCCGCATGAGGCTTGGAAGCACCCAATCAGCTCTTTTTATCCACCTGTTTAACTTATCTTTCTCTGTCTTTTCTTCAGTAAATCTGCCGGTTAATGCTGCTGGAAAACTCTTGATGGGTAGCGCCCAAGCTGCTCTCGGCTATAGGTACGACCATATTGTTCAGCATATGACGGACCAGTTTTTGAGCGATGAGCCTCTGGCTAGACTGAATGCCATCAAGCACCAGTCTTTCTATTTCCCTAACGCTATGATGAACTCCGGGAAATTCGAAGGGAAATATTTGAAGCCTGCGTTCTTCTTTGGAGACGCCTTTACTATGGAGAACAGTCATGTTCTGGAGGTGTCGGAGAACTGGAGTTTTGTCTCTAACGGGATGGCGATCCGCATCCCCCAAATGGAGCGACACTTTCCGTTATCTTGGTTCAATATGCTTCCACTAGACCGGAAGATGGAAGAGACTTTAACTCCTACCCGAGGTGGGATGTTTGTGGAAGACATCCATTATAACAATAGCATGAAGTCAGTGACTGCAGGCAAGGTGCATACCAGTTGTTCTGTAACGGGATTGGTCCCAGGTACTTTTTTGAACGTGCCGGGCCCCAATTTCACATTTTCTACCGCCGACACTTTTATAAATCAACTTGCTCGAAAGGGCTCCTACCCCATCGGCCGGTTGACACTCCCTAGTTGGACACATCATGTTCCCTCATGGACCAATCTGTCTACATGGATCTTACAAAAGTACGAGGCCTTTTTGTGTAAGGTTGGCCTTTACCATGCCATTCGGGGCACCAGCCATGGCTTGCCCATAAACAATAAGTTGTTCATGTCTCTGCTGGAGATGTATAATTGCCGTACGGGAACCTTCTGTACACCCATAGGGGAAATGGGGCTTGTGCTCCACGAAATGCACGCGGTCTCCAAGCTTCCTTGGGGGGAAGAAGCTTTTGAGGCGTATACTCCCACGAATGAGGAGTTCGAAGATTTGGAAAGACAGTATCCAGGCTTCGTGCCCCTTTATCAGGAGATATTGTGCCACTACAGCACATGTCATCAGACGGCCAGAAAAGATAACAACTCGGAAGGGAATGCTCCCCATACCAAGGACTGGGTGCACTATCTCTTTCCGACAGATGCCTCAGGACGAATTACTTCCCGTCGCCTTCGATCCCGGGAGGCGGTGAAAGACTTGGTGTCGTCGGCTAAGAGGGTGGCCACCACCAGTGACAGATTCGGGAGTAAAACCGACTCTTTCGGTTATTTCTACTAGGATACCCAAGAGTTATCAGAAAAAAGCACTCCTGGCAGAATTTTTAATGGTATGGCTGCTAAACTGTGTAGTCTCTGGAGGAGCTTGTTCTATCGAGAGAATCATTCGTAACTTTATTTTCCGGCTGTGAAGTTAGTTTTGCGAATCAGGCTAGCTCTCCTCCCGGCCATGGTGTGCAGCATACACCATAGCCTTCGTACTTTCACATCCAAGGTCATTGCTCGCGACGTGACCAAGGATTTTGAACGAACTGAGTTGCCCTATCACTATTTGATGGGGGTGGATGTTGATACATTATCCGTCTTTGATGAGACCGGGCTCTGAAGATGGTGAGACTGATGATGACGCATTTATCTTTCGCTATCGTGACGAGCCTTGGGAGTGTGAGACCATGCAGGCTTGCCGGATGGCATTGGCGAGGGCAGATATGTATCATATTTTCGTATCCGTCCCTCGCTTTACTGCCAAAGACATAGAGGCTGTACATCTTGACGGTATTGCGCCCCCTTAATTTCTGGATGGCCAGATGCTCCTATGGCTGCGTAACATCCGCCCCGCACATCTGGTGTATCGTAACCGTAATACTATTTTTCTGGAGCCTTATCTGCCTAGCAGGTTTGCCCGTTAGTTTGGATACAGCCAGCTTTGTTTAGACAATCCCAGCTCCTGTCTGGGCTTTGAAGGTAGCCTTCCTGATGGTATCAGGGCTTGGCAATACTACGATACATTCCATACCCGTACCATTTTCTCAGTCCCTGCTATTAAGGCGTCAGTGGAGATCTTGTACATGGCAGCCTTCTACCATGTCATGGCGAACAAACCTCCGGTCGGTTTTAACCCGGGTGCCAGTTTTATTGTTGGTACCGGCCTGGAGGAAGGGTCCCAAGGGGCCAAGAAGAGAAAGACTAGAGTCGAAGTGCCAGATTTGGATTCTGTGGCTGAGGATGATGAGTGCAACGAGCATGATGGAGATGACTCTACCCTTCCGGCGGCAGACGTAAAGGTGGATCAGCCGCCAATCTTGTCAGATGAGATGTTGGGGGATCAGCCACCCGTTGCGCTTGGCCCTGCTCCAAAGCGTAGCAGGCAAGTTTCTCCTGCTGGCGGTATATCTCGTTTCCGGAAGCTGGTTGCAACCAGACACCACCAGCTAACTATAAGAGAAAGCAGAGAAGAGGTCAATCCCGTCTCAGAGGTAACCAAACCACTCCCGATTCTTCCTTCCTTCTTTCCTTCTAGCTTTGATTTTAATCATCTTCTTTCCCGCTTGTAGGTGTCAAGAGAAGAAGAAGAGTCTCAAGATGCCGAGGTGGTGACCCGGGATGGCGGGGGCTTCTGTGAGTCTGTCTCTGGGATCGCAAAATCTCGTCGAGACGATGCCGATCGAGTCGTATCCCCCTTCAAGGTGACGGGGACAGAGGACGCTGCCGAGTTTAACTTAGAGATTGCGAATGAGGAGACCATGCCAGCTGTGAATAAGCTGCAGCCTCCATGCTCTACCCTTGGTAAGATAAGACGAATCTTAACCTGTGAGGAGGCCTATCTGCTCTATCATCACGTCCTTCGGGTTACGTCGATTGATTGTTATTCTGGGCATACAGGTCCTGCCTCTCCAGTGCCGAGGATGGACATTGTTGAGACAAACCCAGCCGAAGGGGCACTGGTGGAGAGGGGTGTACCCCCTCACCTTCTGACTCATTTTGATGGGCCTTCTGGGGGCTCGAGTTTAGCGGGCCAGGTATCGGGGCAGTCGGGGCAGGGAACGATGGTCCTTGCGTCATCCTCTGCTCCGGTGGCTCCGAGAATCGACCTTTCTGCCCTACCGAGCATCCAAGCTCTCCGGGCGGCGGAAGACGAGTTAGCCGCCATTCACGCATCGTTCTGCTCAGACTCTGTTCCCCTGGTTGCAAGCTCCAGCGTCACTCCTCCGATTTTGCCGTCCTTGCTTCCTCTGACGCCATCCTCTGTAGAAGTTTTGGACGATGCGCTACAGGACGTGGTTGCCAGTTTTCATCGTCATTTGAAGAGGGAAATAGAAGCTGCTGTGGAAAGAGGGACCTCCTTCACCTTGGCCCGGCAATGCGCCCAGGGTCAAATTGATATCCTTAGGAATCTCCCTGGTGATGCAGGGATGGCCGCATTTCTGGAGACGAAATTGTTAGAGACTGATCAGCTGGTGGCCGAGCTCCGGGTATTGCAACAGGCTGATCTGTCTGCTGTTAAAAATGAGGAGCGGGGTTCCCTTATCGCCGCCATAGAGGGGACTAAAGCTGCTCGGGATAAAACCAGGTCGGCCATACTGAAGGACCTCAGCGATTTATCTGATCGGTATGATCAATTGAGTCACGCGAATGAAGACGTCACAGCTCGGGAGGAGACTGCCTCTCGTGAGATTATTGACACGGGGAGCAGATTCTTGCACTTCAGAGGAAGTTGACTTTCTTGGAGTCCGAACTTGACGTTGCCCGTACTGACAGGGGGCTAATTATTCGGAAGGCTGACAGGGTTAATCAAGCTTCGACTGACCTGGAAACTGCCCTGAAGAAGTTGGAAGACGACTGCCAGGCGTTCATGGATTTGGACAATGGGGAGCGGTTATCCCGGGAGGCTGAGCGTCGGGCCCGACAGCGGATTGAGCGGGGAACCACCTCAGTGAGAAACCGTCTGCTAGAATTGAGTAATGCCGAAATGTACTCGGCTTTTCTTTCTTTTGTTTTGTTCCTGTTTTCTTTTTGAGAGGGACGTGGTCCCAAAAGATGTAACATTTTTTCTTCTTTCAAATAAAGAGTACTTTCTATTCTACTCTTCATTTGCAGTGCTTGTTGCACCTGTGATATGATGGTGATGTTTGCCCCGTGCGGGGGACTTGTTTGTGGACTCGTCATCCATAGCATACCTTGGTTTTAGGTATGGATGACAAGTTTGGTTAGGAGACCTGGAACAGCCATGGCAAAGTGGTCATGGGTGCTCCTGGTATCGAAAAAAGGAATGCCGTAGAGCAGCTGGGCTCCCAGGGCATGATGAGAGATGGTAGACTTGTGCTAGGAAACTTAGCGGAGGATATTTGTGGGCCTATTATCCTTGGCGTACCCTGGCTTAGGTGTCACGACCCGCACCCTAGAGTAAGGGCACGAGACGTGGGTATGTCCAGCCTACCCCGCAGTGTCGACGGTAGAACGCTGTCCTAGGTCACAGCAACTAACAATTGAAGGTAATAACAGTTATACTCCCCGGATGGGAGTGACATAACAGAATATAAACTCAACCACAGCTAAGGTAGAACATGTAAGATAGATTGATAATGAAAGATAAAATAATATCCAGAACAGAGAATCACAGAGATACAATCCAGAATTCTAAGTGTCTAAAATAGTACATCCCAAAATATCTCAAGTCTAATACAGTAATCCAGAATAGTAAAGACAGTCCTAGTCTAAAGGAGTGTCATCTACAGCTAGTGGCTCCTGCTGCTGGTCCAAATCCAGGCACTCGTCTAGTGTAGCACCGTAGTAAGTAGGGCAGAACGCCTCAGCCTCGTCCTCTATAATATTTCAACAGGTCCAGTCAGGACAGGAGCGAGCACAGTACATCTCAACAAATCATAGCAGGTCAGGATATATAATCATGTTATAGAGTAAAATACAAGAAACTGAAGGAATATCATGATAAACAGGAAGAACTATAAATAAATAGCTACAGTATATAAAGGACTAGCAGTGTCTAGTGATTCAGAGCACAAGATGGTTATGTAAACGGCACGATGTTGTACACGAGTAATCTACAGAGGTTGTACACAAGTAATCTACTGGATTGATTACATAACCACTTCTACTCCCCCGCCCCAATCAATACATAAGGATCCAGCTATGATATGTTATTGCACACGAAGTATAGTCGCACACGAGATCATGTGAGCACATGAGTATACACGATTTCACACGATTTGTACACGAAAAGCACAAACACAAGGAGTACACGATGCTCATGATAAAGTACACGAACATGAATATCCGATGTATCCTCTAAGGGGATAACATCGCAGAACAAGATCCATATAGTACTAATCCGTGTTTCCGATGTGTCAGCATCATGTATAGTAATCTAAAGCAGGAAATATACTCCTAATACAGGATATGAAATGATCAGAGAATGTACTCGCCTGTATCCTGAGAATCTGGAGAAAGTATACAGTCCGAGGAGGGGTGTCTGTCTCCTATAGAACAATACGAGTCACTATGAGTCTACAATGATAATACAATGCAAATTAATGCATTCTACATGAAACTAGGTCAATCTAGACCAAAGTCAACTCTTGGTCAACTCTGGTCAACCCTAGAAGTCAAACTAGGTTAACCAAGTCTAATCTAGGTCAAACTAGTCTAATCTAGCTCTAGCAAGTTATTCTAAGTTATAACAAGTCTACTCTAGGTTCCCCTAGGCATACCATGCCTAAACATGCCTATAACACAACCACAAGACATGTCTATGTCTAATAGTCTACTAAGAAAACACCCATCCTATAGTCACTATACCAATACACCCATGCCCTATGTTCACACTCTATCATAACACATAATAACCCAATAATATGACACCATATATATATTAAAACACAAATACACATATATAGGGAAGCTTGTATATATATAACAAGGCTTATATATATATATATATATATATATATATATATATATATATATATATATACACACACATAGGGAGTGAGGGAAAAACTCATGTGAACATGTGTATGTGTGTGTGTGAAGAGCTTGTGAAACAAGGAATGGAAAACAGTGACAAAAACTAACAGTGAGTGACTTGTGTGTAGTGTCAAAAAGTAAGACAGTAAGGAATTTCAGGAATACAGTTTATACCTACAAATCACATCTATAACTCAGTTCAGTCAAATGGAAGGACAATAAAATCAGTTAATAACCAACCAATGCCCCTTAACTCAGTTTTACAGTGCATTGAGGGTTGAACTCAGGTTTTGTAATGCCAGGAACATCCCATCTCAGGTTTACATCTACTCAGGAATTCAACTGTTTAAGATACCAAGTTATAAAGGGAAAATTCTGGAATCTATTGTGAATACAAAAGAAAATCTGGAAATCTGGAAACCATCCTTTCTAAACTAAGTTTAATGCAACATAGGTAACTGGAATACATGGGAAGCAATTAACAATGTACATAGGAAAACCAACTCAAGCTAAATCCCATTCCTAGGTTGCAATGAAACTGGAAAACAGTGGGAAAATAATGCAGTCTAACAATGTGGTTTAAACCATTCTCATGTTTTTTGAAAACTGGGAATATAATCCCATCTCAGGTTTTTAAATACTTCAAACTCAGAATCAAGGACAAAGGGAAAAATCAGTTTACAACCAAACCATATAGTTAAACTATTCTCAAGTTTACATTCCATGTCAATTTCTCAAAAGATCAATCCTAGCATTAAATTCCCAGGTTAATGATCAATTAACATAGTTCAAAAGAACTGGAACTCAGGTTTACTCAAGGAACTGGGATTTCAACCCAATGTCCCATTCAAAACAGTCTTAAAGACACAGCCTAATTCTCAGAAATCAAAAGGAAGAACATTGAATCCAAGTTCAACAGTTAACACATTTCGAAATAGGAAGATTCAACCAACTTATTTACAGTACAGGGAAAAACTGAACTTAGGCTTCTAACAAAGGATTCTCAGATATCAATCACAGTATTTTAGATAAATGTTGAAGAAACTGGGAACAAAACTCAGTTCATATAAACAGAAAAAAAAACATTAGTTCACAACAGTTGAAACGAACTCAACTGGAATACCAAAATCCAAAATACACCATACAAATCCCAAATTTTGAATGAAACACTTAGCTAACATAAAATGAAACATGTGGGGATCAAAAACCAATTGAAAACATATCACAAGAGTATTAATCTTGGTTGGAAAAAACTAGGAATTAACCAGTGTCACACAGTATCAGAGAATGTACTGTTCGACCCCAAAATCGAGCCAACACAATCATTAAACCCATACAATATGTAAACCTATACTAACAGAGATTAGCATGATATATAGGATCTAACTAAGCATTAAAACATCATTTAAATTATTTAAAAACGATTAATTAGCAGAACACATACACAGCACCACACGCACACAATAGCTTCCCTGTGCACACTGAATATCATGTCCGACACGACACGAGGACTCGTGAAACTTTACGAGCCTCGTGTCAGTCATTGACACAAGCCCTATGCCAAAAATTTCGTGTCGAGGTGGAGTATTGAGCGCGCAGTAGCCCCCGAGTAGCAGGGGAGCTACAGTGCCGCGCGCACGCACCCGCACCCGCGTGTTCCCGTGTCCCCACGACTCGATACGACACACAAAACACCACACGACACTGGGAATCCTTAGACGATACCTAGGGCTAATTTTCTATTCATTTAGAATCGAAAAACTCGAACGAAATGTCCTTTGAGACATTTCGTCGAACACCTGGACTACTCCCTGATACGTGTCCGATACGGACACAAAATGGGTCCAAAACCTAGGGTTAGCCTATCCTACTGTTAGGTGAGGGCTAGGGCTTCCCTAAAATGATTTTTAACAGATTTTAGGAGCAATATATAGGATTATACCTCTATGTGCACAAGCTCCCAAAAAGCCTCAGAGGAATGATTCCTCAAACCACCCAAAGTCCTTCAAATTAATTCCTTCCTGTCAAAACATATTTCAAACAGCAAGAACAAGGGATTTAGGTCCTGTTGCAATTTATTAGAGGGAAAAAGGATTTAATTTGGATTTAATAGGAATTTTTGAAGATGGAACTCACCTCTTTCTTACAACTTTTGATAAACCCTAACAAGGAGGCTAGCCCTAAATTCTAGGAGAGTATTTATAGAGGGGGGGCTGCCTAGTAGCCGGCCAAGGCTAGGGCTAGGGTTCTTTTACCAAGTTAGGTTGAGTCCCTAAGGGTTTAAGTCATGATTATGACTTGTGACTTCACAAGCCATTCTTAGACCAAACTAATTCCAATTTGCCCCAAACCAATTCTAATGAACTTGAAATCACTAACTTAGGTCACACTAGGGTTTTTTAACCTAACCAAGAGGTCTTGACCTAGGTTAACAAATAGGACAATCTCCTAGTCAATATGAGTCAAAATCTAAAACCAGTACCAAACAATTATACTAAAAATCATCTAAAAATCACATTAATTATAATTAATAATAATAATCCCAATTTAATTCCAAAATTTTGAAAATGACCAAAATACCCTCAAGCTAAAAAAGTGGTAGTGACAAATCTACCCCCCTTAAAATAATTTCGTCCTCGAAATTAAAAGGCGAAACTAAACTGCTAAGAAGGATAGAAAAGTATACCTCAGGTTCCAAAAAGATAGGGGTACCGCTCGCGCATCTCATCCTCTCTCTCCCAGGTAGACTCTCCTGGAGAATGATGCCTCCATGCGACACGTACCAAGGGTATCACCTGGTTCCTCAATACCTGTTCCCGGCGATCCAAAACCTCCACAGGCTGCTCTGGATAACTGAGAGTAGGTCCAACCTCTATCTCCGAGTGATCGAGCACATGGCTAGGGTCAGCCACGTACCGTCTCAGCTGTGATATATGGAATATGTTGTGGATGCCCACTAGTGCAGGTGGCAAGTCTAGCCTGTTTGCCACGTCACCGACTCTCCCGCTGATAACGAAAGGGCCGATGAAGCGCGGGCTAAGCTTCCCACCTCCACCAAAACGTATCGTACCACGAGTCGGAGATATCCGCAGAAAAACCATGTCTCCAACCTAATCACAAGCAAGGTCTCAAGTTACTAAAAAATCAAACACGATCAATCAAATAAAACTAAATACAACCTAATTCTATTCCTACTCTAAATTTGTACCTCAAACTCCAGCGACCTCCGGTGGTTATCGGCCCAGTGCCGATATCTGTCCTGCGCCACGCGAAGTCTGTCCCTGATGAGCTTCACCTTCTCGGCTGCGTCAACAACCATCTCTGGTCCCATTAAAGCTTGCTCTCCAACATCATCCCAAGATAAGGGTGTACAACACCTACGCCCGTACAGAGCCTCAAACGGTGACATCTCAATACTGGCCTGAAAACTGTTGTTGTAAGCAAACTCCACCAAATGCAGGTGATCCTCCCAGGAACCTCCAAAATCTAGGACGCACATCCGCAGCATATCCTCAAGGGTCTGAATAGTCCTCTCTGACTGTCCGTCCGTCTGGGGGTGGTATGCGGTAATAAACTTGATCTGAGTGCCCAAGCTAGTCTGCAGACTTCTCCAGAAATGGGAAGTAAAGCGACTATCCCGATCTGAGACTATACTGACGGGAACCCCGTGAATCCTGACTATCTGTCTCATATACAACTCCGCCAGCCTCTCTGTAGACGTACCCACCTTGAATGGCAAGAAGTGGGCCGATTTGGTCAACCTGTCAACGATGACCCAAATTGTGTCTTTTCCTCCTAGTGTACGCGGCAACCCTGATACAAAATCCATGGTAATATGTTCCCACTTCCACTCTGGAATGGGCAACGGCTGCAACAATCCCCCGGGCCTCTGCCTCTCTACTTTGACCTGCTGACAGATCAAGCATCTAGCTACAAAGTTAGACACCTCCCTCTTCATCCCGTTCCACCAGACATGCTCTCGCAGATCCCTGTACATCTTATTGGTACCAGGATGTATAGAGTACTACGACCTGTGAGCCTCCTGCATAATCTGCTCTCTGAGCTCCCCACTAGGCACATATAACCTGGCACCGTGCCTCAGGGTACCATCCTCTGCAAGTGAGAACTCAGAATCCTCCACTCCCATACTGATCTGCTCCCGGATACACCGCAGAGCCACATCATCAAACTGTGTCGCTTTGATCCTGTCCATCAAGTCCGACTGTATCTGAAGGCCCCATAACTGCATCTGTACTCCGGGCACAATCACCTCTATCCCAAGGCTCTCTAAATCTGCAAGCAGGTGCTGATCCATAGTCAAACACATGGCTGTCGGATACCTACTCAAGGCATCGGCAACCACATTGGCCTTCCCCGGGTGATACTGGAGTGCGATATCAAAGTCCTTCATCAGCTCAAGCCATCTGCGCTGCCTCATGTTCAACTCCTTCTGAGTGAACACATACTTTAAGCTCTTGTGTTCTGTGAAAATCTCTACGCTCTCGCCATACAGATAGTGCTTCCATAACTTCAAAGCAAAAATTACCGTCGCCAGCTCCAGGTCATGGGTAGGGTAGTTCTTCTCATGGGGACGTAATTGCCTAGAAGCATAGGCAATCACCTTCCCATGTTGCTGCAAGACGCAACCCAGCCCCTTCCCTGAAGCATCACTATAAATAGTGAATCCACCTGATCCTGAAGGCAATTTCAAAATCGGAGCTGTCGTAAGCCGCTTCTTCAACTCATCAAAAGCTGTCTGACACTCCTCTGACCAAACAAACTCAGTATCCTTCCGGGTCAACCGTGTCAACGGCTCTGCAACCCGGGAGAAATCCTGCACAAATCTTCGGTAATATCCTGCCAGTCCCAGGAAACTCTTGATCTCTGCTACTGAAGTCGGCGCTGTCCAAGCCTCAACTGCTACAATCTTCTTGGGGTCAACTGAGATACCATCTCCAGTCACCACATGCCCTTAGAAGTCACTCGGTCCAAGAAAAACTCACACTTGAAGAGTTTCCCATAGAGCTGCTCCCTCCTGAGAGTCTCTAGCACTATCCGCAGATGCTCCTTGTGCTCCTCCTCTGTCTTGGAATATATCAATATGTCATCAATGAACACCACCACGAACTTATCCAAGTACTGGTGGAACACCTTGTTCATTAGATTCATAAATACTGCTGGTGCATTGGTTAGCCCAAACGGCATAACCAAAAACTTAAACTGCCCGTACCGCGTCCTGAAAGCGATCTTGGGAATATCCTCCCTCTTCACCTTCACCTGGTGATAACCCGACCTCAAATCAATCTTGGAAAACACCCGAGCTTCGCTCAACTGATCAAACAGATCATCGATCCGCGGCAGTGGGTATCTGTTCTTGATTGTCAGGTTGTTGAGAGCCCTGTAGTCGATACACATCCGTACCGACCCATCCTTCTTCGGTACGAAGAGCACCGATGCACCCCAAGGTGAAGAACTCGAGCGAATGAAGCCCTTGTCCTGCAGCTCATCCACTTGCTTCTTCAGCTCCACTAACTCGCTGTTGTTCACTCGATAGACATGCTGAAAGATCGGTTCCGCGCCGAAAACCAAGTCTATCGAGAACTCTACATCTCTGTCCGGTGGAAGCCCTGGTAACTCCTCTGGAAATACGTCCATAAACTCTGCGATCAAAGGATACGGAGCCACCTGCTCCTCGACTGATGCTCTACAGAAAACTCTGCCGTCCTGCTCTGCTTGCCGTCGGGTGTACTCAAACTCTGGCTCTCCTAGAGCCCCGAACAAAACTCTACCCCCACGGCAATCAATACGGGCGTGGTTTCTACTCAGCCAGTCCATACCTAATACAATGTCGTAGTTCGGTAATGGCATGACTAGTAGACTCACCCCCAACTCTTGGCCTCCCAAAATGACACTCCGCCCTCTGCAAACATCACTCACGAGGATGACCCCACCCCCGGTCGTGATCTTGTAGGTCCTAGGCAATGGTTCCGAAATCAAATTGTGTCTAATAGCATATGATACAGACACAAAGCTGTGGGAAGCCCCGGAATCAAAGAGTGCAAATGCTGGAAGGGAGTCGAGAAGAACCGAACCTGTTATCAGCTCTCCGATGACCTTAGCATCCTCAGCTGCCATGGCGAAAGCTCGCCCCTGCTGTCCACCCCGTGCCTGCTGCTGGAACCTCTGCTGCTGGGTCTGCAGGGCTGGTCCCCTCTGCTGGCCTGCTGGAGCCTTGGCTGCCCCAGCTCCTCCTGGTACAGGACGCACCGACGTAACTGGACACTCTCGCATCTGATGGTCTACTGATCCACACATCAAGCATCTGCCTAGTCTCTTCCTGCACTCGTCCCACCTGTGCCCAGGCTTCTTGCAGAAAGTGCAACTAATAGCCTGCTGCCTGGGTGCCTGCTGCCCCATTTGATGTCGGTGCTGCACCTGCTGGAAAGGTGCACGGCCCTGCTGCTGAAACTGCTGTACTGGCCTCTGATGCTGAAACTGCTGCTGGAAATGAGGCCTCTTGGCCTGCCCCTGACTGCTACTGCCTGACTGAAAGTCGCGACCTATCTTCTGCCTCAGTCCCAGGTCGTCCTCTGTCGCCATGGTCCCAGAATAAATCTCAGCAAAAGTAGCATTCCGGTCGCTCTTAGTCAGCGACCGAATCTCCCTAATCAAACCTCGGCGAAACTTCCTCGCCTTGGTCTTCTCCGTCAGATCATCAATAAACCGGGCTAGTCGACAGAACTCCCCGGCATACTCAGCAACTGTCTGGTTCCCCTGAACCAGAGCCTCGAACTGCGCCTCGATCCCACCCAAGGCTACATCGGAAAAGAACTGCTCTTTGAACAGCTCCTTGAACTGGGCCCAAGTCTGGCCCTCCACCCCTACTCTGGGATCAGTCTGGTACCATGCATGGGCCAAATCCTGCATCTGGCTGCCCGCTGCCTCAACATGAAGCCGAACTGGTATCTCCGCCAATCGGAAGATCTCCTCTATGTGCTCAATCCAGTCATCGGCATAGTGAATGCCCTCCGTGCCCAAGAACTCCCGAGGGTGCATCTTTTAGAAGTCCTGAATATCCTTCTCCCTCCGACGGGGCTGCTGCTGAGTCCCCTGACCTGTCACCATCTCAACTGTCGTGCGTACCAGCTGGTGCGCCTCATCAATCCCTTGCCTGAAGTCTGCAGTCTGCCTCTGATCCTGCTGGTGCGAGGACTCCAGAATCCTCTCCACGAAGGAGAAGAGATGGGCAGCATCTACCATCCCCACAGGCGGAGGCTGTTGCGTGGGAAAGATCTCTGGAATCACAACTGGCCTCTTGACTGTTGGAGGTGCTCCTCCAAAAGTGGCAGAAACTCCCACTCCTGAGGGCTGCACTGGCCCTGTGGCAGCGGGAGCTGGATGCTGGACACGAGAGATGGCAGACCCCTCTCCAACCTCTCCCGTCACGGGGCGATGCGATCGCGTCTCGACCATCCTGGAGACACAGATCAAACAAGAAGCAATTACTGAGAATGAGTCGAATAATCAAAGGAGGACAGTTTAAAATTCTAAGGAAGACAATAAGCAGTAAAATAGATATACGAAATCTGATAAGGAGTTTTCCTAGTGTGATTGAGTACCTTCAAAAAAAATATATGCTAATTTCTACTGCAGGCTGCAGCGATATTCTAGTTCGAATACCACTACACTTATATCCTAGACCTGCATGGGCCACCACTAAAAATGTGTCACGACCCGCACCCTAGAGTAAGGGCACGAGACGTGGGTACGTCCAGCCTACACAGCAGTGTCGGCGGTAGAACGCTGTCCAAGGTCACAGCAACTAACAATTGAAGGTAATAACAGTTATACTCCCCGGATGGGGGTAACATAACAGAATATAAACTCAACCACAGCTAAGGTAGAACAGGTAAGATAGATTGATAATGAAAGATAAAATAATATCAAGAACAGAGAATCACAGAGATACAATCCAGAATTCTAAGTGTCTAAAATAGTACATCCCAAAATATCTCAAGTCTAATACAGTAATCAAGAATAGTAAAGACAGTCCTAGTCTAAAGGAGTGTCATCTACAGCTAGTAGCTCCTGCTGCTGGTCCAAATCCAGGCACTTGTCTAGTGTAGCACCGTAGTAAGTAGGGCAGAACGCCTCAGCCTCGTCCTCTGTAATATTTCAACAGGTCCAGTCAGGACAGGAGCGAGCACAGTACATCTTAACAAATCATAGCAGGTCGGGATATATAATCATACTATAGAGTAAAATACAAGAAACTGAAGGAATATCATGATAAACAGGAAGAACTGTAAATAAATAGCTACAGTATATAAAGGACTAGCAGTGTCTAGTAATTCAGAGCACAAGATGGTTATGTAAACGGCACGATGTTGTACACGAGTAATCTACTGGATTGATTACATAACCACTTCTACTCCCCCGCCCCAATCAATACACAAGGATCCAGCTATGATATGTTATTGCACACGAAGTATAGTCGCACACGAGATCATGTGAGCACATGAGTATACACAATTTCATACGATTTGTACACGAAAAGCACGAACACAAGGAGTACACAATGCTCATGATAAAGTACACGAACACAAATACCCGATGTATCCGCTAAGGGGATAACATCGCAGAACAAGATCCATATAGTCCTAATCCGTGTTTCCGACGTGTCAGCATCATGTATAGTAATCTAAAGCAGGAAATATACTCCTAATGCAGGATATAAAATGATCAGAGAATGTACTCGCCTGTATCCTGAGAATTTGGAGAAAGTATACTGTCCGAGGAGGGGTGTCTGTCTCCTATAGAACAGTAGGAGTCACTATGAGTCTACAATGATAATACAATGCAAATTAATGTATTCTACATGAAACTAGGTCAATCTAGACCAAAGTCAACTCTTGGTCAACTCTGGTCAACCCTAGAAGTCAAACTAGGTCAACCAAGTCTAATCTAGGTCAAACTAGTCTAATCTAGGTCTAGCAAGTTATTCTAAGTTATAACAAGTCTACTCTAGGTTCCCCTAGGCATACCATGCCTAAACATGCCTATAACACAACCACAAGACATGTCTATGTCTAATAGTCTACGAAGAAAACACCCATCCTATAGTCACTATACCAATACACCCATGTCCAATGTTCACATTCTATCATAACACATAATAACCCAATAACATGACACCATATATATCATATATATATTAAAACACAAATACACATATATAGGGAAGCTTGTATATATATAACAAGGCTTATATATATATACACACATAGGGAGTGAGGGAAAAACTCATGTGAACATGTGTATGTGTGTGTGTGAAGAGCTTGTGAAACAAGGAATGGAAAACAGTGACAAAAACTAACAGTGAGTGACTTGTGTGTAGTGTCAAAAAGTAAGACAGTAAGGAATTTCAGGAATACAGTTTAGACCTATAAATCACATCTATAACTCAGTTCAGTCAAATGGAAGGACAATAAAATTAGTTAATAACCAACCAATGCCCCTTAACTCAGTTTTACAGTGCATTGAGGGTTTAACTCAGGTTTTGTAATGCCAGGAACATCCCACCTCAGGTTTACATCTACTCAGAAATTCAACTGTTTAAGATACCAAGTTATAAAGGGAAAATTCTGGAATCTATTGTGAATACAAAATAAAATCTGGAAATCTGGAAACCATCCTTTCTAAACTAAGTTTAATGCAACATAGGTAACTGGAATACATGGGAAGCAATTAACAATGTACACAAGAAAACCAACTCAAGCTAAATCCCATTCCCAGGTTGCAATGAAACTGGAAAACAGTGGAAAAATAATGCAGTCTAACAATGTAATTTAAACCATTCTCATGTTTTTTAAAAACTGGGAATATAATCCCATCTCAGGTTTTTAAATACTTCAAACTCAGAATCGAGGACAAAAGGAAAAATCAGTTTACAACCAAACCATATAGTTAAACTATTCTCAAGTTTACATTCCATGTCAATTTCTCAAAAGATCAATCCTAGCATTAAATTCCCAGGTTAATGATCAATTAACATAGTTCAAAAGAACTGGAACTTAGGTTTATTCAAGGAACTGGGATTTCAACCCAATGTCCCATTCAAAACAGTCTTAAAGACATAGCCTAATTCTCAGAAATCAAAAGGAAGAACATTGAATCCAAGTTCAACAGTTAACACATTTTGAAATAGGAAGATTCAACCAACTTATTTACAGTACAGGAAAAAACTGAACTCAGGCTTCTAACAAAGGATTCTCAGATATCAATCACAGTATTTCATATAAATGTTGAAGAAACTGGGAACAAAACTTAGTTCATATAAACAGAAAAAAAAATATTAGTTCACAACAGTTGAAACCAACTCAACTCGAATACCAAAATCCAAAATACAACATACAAATCCCAAATTTTGAATGAAACACTTAGCTAACATAAAATGAAACATGTGGGGATCAAAAACCAATTAAAAACATATCACAAGAGTATTAAACTTGGTTGGGAAAAACTGGGAATTAACCAGTGTCACACAGTATCAGAGAATGCACTGTTCGACCCCAAAATCGAGCCAACACAATCATTAAACCCATACAATATGTAAACCTATACTAACAGAGATTAGCATGATATTTAGGATCTAACTAAGCATTAAAACATTATTTAAAATTATTTAAAAATGATTAATTAGCAGAACACATACACAGCAACACACGCACACAATAGCTTCCCTGTGCACACTGAATATCGTGTCCGACACGACATGAGGACTCGTGAAGCTTTACGAGCCTCGTGTTAGTCATTGACACAAGCCCTATGCCAAAAATCTCATGTCGAGGTGGAGTATTGAGCGCGCAGTAGCCCCCGAGTAGCAGGAGAGCTACAGTGCCGTGCGCACGCACCCGCACCCGCGTGTTCCTGTGTCCCCACGACTCGACACGACACACAAAACACCACACGACACTGGGAATCCTTAGACGACACCTAGGGCTAATTTTCTATTCATTTAGAATCGAAAAACTCGAACGAAATGTCCTTTGAGACATTTCGTCGAACACCTAGACTACTCCCTGATACGTGTCCGATACGGACACAAAATGGGTCCAAAACCTAGGGTTAGCCTATCCTACTGTTAGGTGAGGGCTAGGGCTTCCGTAAAATGATTTTTAACAGATTTTAGGAGCAATATATAGGATTATACCTCTATGTGCACAAGCTACCAAAAAGCCTCAAAGGAATGATTCCTCAAACCACCCAAAGTCCTTCAAATTGATTCCTTCCTGTCAAAACTTATTTCAAACAGCAAGAACAAGGGATTTAGGTCCTGTTGCAATTTATTAGAAGGAAAAAGGATTTAATTTGGATTTAATAGGAATTTTTGAAGATGGAACTCACCTCTTTCTTACAACTTTTGATAAACCCTAACAAGGAGGCTAGCCCTAAATTCTAGGAGAGTATTTATAGAGGGGGGGCTGCCTAGTGGCCGGCCAAGGCTAGGGCTAGGGTTTATTTACCAAGTTAGGTTGAGTCCCTAAGGGTTTAAGTCATGATTATGACTTGTGACTTCACAAGCCATTCTTAGACCAAACTAATTCCAATTTACCCCAAACCAATTCTAATAAACTTGAAATCACTAACTTAGGTCACACTAGGGTTTCTTAACCTAACCAAGAGGTCTTGACCTAGGTTAGCCAATAGGACAGTCTCCTAGTCAACATGAGTCAAAATCTAAAACCAGCACCAAACAATTATACTAAAAATCATCTGAAAATCACATTAATTATAATTAATAATAATAATCCCAATTTAATTCCAAAATTTTGAAAATGACCAAAATACCCTCAAGCTAGAAAAGTGGTAGTGATATTAGGATAGGGACAATAGGATGAAAGGGAACCAACATACTTGCTAAGAGGTAATGAGGACATGGCAAACAAGAGGGCTTTACCGCGAAATCTTCCTACTTAGAGGTAATGAGGACCTGGCAGGAGTGAATTCTACGAAGGATATTTATTGTCAACAGAGGACATTTGTGGACTTATTATCCTTGTCGTACTCCGGTTGTGGTTACGGATAATAGGTTGAAAGGGAATCGACATACTTACTCAGAGGTAATGGGGACATGGCAAGCATGACGGTTTCTTCGACGGAGCCTTCCCACTCAGAGGTAATGAGGAAATAGAAGGAGTGGGCTCAATGAAGAGGAGGTACATAGAATGACTCAGAGGTAATGAGGACATAAAAGTTCCATATAAGTGGGTGATTTATTTTTGGCAAAATTGAGACGACTCAGAGGTAGCATCGATATGGTCCTTTTGGAAGTTTGTGGACCCGTTACCCTTTTTGTGCACTGGGAGTACAGGTAGTGGATCATGAGGGAGGATCTCTTATAGGAAGAAAGTTCAGAGGTATGATCATACATGACTTACTATCTGAAAGAGTGACCGGGATGTGAGTTCAGAGGCACCAGCGGGTACATGACTCGATATTGTGAAAGTATGAGTTCAGTGGCACCAGCGGGCATATGACTCGATAATCTTGGATGTTATAGATGTGAGTTCAGCGGCATGAGAGGGTACATGACTCAGGAATCTAGAGAATGGTGAGTGTGAGTTCAGCTGTACCAGCGGATACATGACTCAATGATCTGGGAAAATTGTAAGGGTGAGTTCAGCGGTGCTAGCGGGCACGTGACTCGAAAATCTGGAAAATTATGGATGTGAGTTCAGCGGTACCAGCGGGCACATGACTTAATGATCTGGAGAATGTCGTTTAGATATAGTATTTCTTCAGGAACTTGCCGTTAACGGGCAACATGAGCAAGTCCCCATTTTGTTTTGCGAGGCGGTAGGCTCCGTTGGAGAATACGGCCTCAATGATAAATGGGCCTTCCCATTTTGGCTGGAACTTGTCGGCGGTCTTGTGAGTCATGACCATCGGTCTCCGAACTGCCAGAACGAGATCGCCCACCTGGAATGTTCTGATCTTGACCTTCTTGTTGAAGGCTCCGGAGATACGTACTTGGTATAGTTCGATCCTTTGTTGAGCTAGGAGGCGCTTTTCATCTAAGGCCTCCAACTCTTGTAGTCGGCGTCGGTAGTTATCATCCGTCGTCAATTGGTAAGTGAGGGCGACGCGGAATGAGGGTATTTGAGTCTCTAATGGGAGAACTGCCTCACTCCCATACACCAGGGAGAATGGTGTGTTCCCGGTAGCTGTTCGGAATGTAGTACGGTATGCCCATAAACATTTACCGAGCTTCTCGTTCCAGTCGTATTTGTTGGAAGAGACAAATTTCTTGAGGAGTTTGATGATTGTTTTGTTGAATGCCTCTGCCAACCCGTTTGCTGCTGGGTTGTATGGTGTCGAAGCAAAATTATGGATGCGGTGCTTATCGCAAAACCGATAGAAGGCGTAGCTTGCAAACTGCAGACCATTATCGTGGATGATCCTTCGGGGCAGTCCAAAGCGATAGATGACGTGATGCTTGAGGAAGCTGATCACGTTCGAAGTTTTGACTTCTGTAAGTGGAACAGCTTCTGCCCATTTGGAGAAGTAATCCGAGATCGCAAGTATGAAGTGATGTCCACGGGAGGAAGGTGGCGTAATTGGACCAATGATATCCATCCTCCATGCTTCGATGGGCCAGGATGCCACTGTCGGATGGCTGGTGAATGAAGTCTACATGGACCTGACAGGTTTTACACCTTCTTACATAGTCTATCGCATCTGCTACCATCGTGGGCCAGTAGTAGCCCATTCGATGAAGACGATCTTGCAATTTAGGGCCAGGCTGATGGGCCCCGCAGACACCGTCGTGAGCTTCTCGTACGGCTTCTTTGGCCTCTGCGTTTGACAGACACCGAAGCAATAATCCATCGTAGGATCGGCGATACAACATCTTTGTCTCTGTATCGTAAAAGAATCTGAGGGAACGCCGCCTAATGGAGGTAGCATCCTTTGGGTTCTCGGGCAGGATGTCGTAGACGACGAAGTCGATGAATGTCTATCTCCAGTCTGGTGCTTCGTCGACTTCCTGGGCGGAATAGCTCACCACGAATTGAACGTTGTTCTTGGGACAGACCAGTTCGTGGCCTATTACCTTTACGGACTGGTGGGCATAGTTTGGAACCGCTAGGGAAGCGGCAAGGCCAGCTAGGGCGTCAGCTTCAATATTTCAGAGTCTGGGGATATGCTCAATAAAGAATCCCTCGAACGTCGAGATGATGTCGATCGCTATTTGGTGATAGGGGATCATGTCTTCATAGCGAACCTCGTACGAGCCCCGGATCTGGTTGACAATTAACTGCGAATCGTCGTATGCTTCGAGGTATTCTACCCCCAGCTCTTTTGCAAGTTGGAGGCCAATGACCAGAGCGTTGTACTCGTCCACATTGTTAGAGCAGGGTCCTGTGAGAGAGTAGGCGCGATTGATCACCAATCCGGAAGGAGAAACCAGCACCACCCCGACTCCGACAATGATGTTGCCGTTGGGTCCAGTTCTTGAAGCACCGTCGAAGAACATCCGCCATATACTATCGTGAGAAGTTGCATTCGAGTCGGCGACCTCATCCGGGATTTCTTCATATATTCTGGACGACTTCAAACCCGGGTGGGCTGCCGAAAAGTCTGCCAGGGCTTGACCTTTGACAGCCTTTTGTGGGACGAAGATCATGTGATAGGGGAACAACAATATTGCCCACGTAGCCAGGCGAGAGCTGAGTGCCCCTGGTTTAGTTATGAGGACTATGAGAGGGTTGACTCGTGAGATCAAATGTATGGTCTGTCCAGTGACATAGTGCCATATTTTTTGAACAGCGAACACTAGGCGATGCATTCCTTCTCCACGACGGTGTATCGGTGCTCTGGCCCAATCATCATTCGGCTGAGGTAATATATGGCTTGTTCATGGCCTGTATCATTATTTTGTGCCAACAGAGCACCAAGGGAATGTTCTATTGCTCGTACGTAGAGCATGAATGGTTTTTCAGCAACCCGGGCCACCAGGACTGGAGGATTTGATAAATATTCTTTAATGCTGTCGAAGGCACGCTGACATTCCTCGTATTATACGAATGAGACGCCTTTCTTCATGAGGTGGGTGAACAGTCGGCACCGCCCGGAGAGGTTATAGATGAATCTTCTGATGTAAGCTAGCCTCCCTTGAAGGCCTCTGAGTTTGCGGAGATTTTTCGGGGGACCCATCTCCATAATTGCCTTCGTCTTCTCAGGGTCTACATGAATACCCTGGGCGGTGATGATGAAACCTAAGAACTTTCCGTTGGATATGCCCAAGAAAGATTTTGTAGGGTTCATTTTTAAATTGTGGGCTCGCATCAGGTGAAATACCTTCCTTAGGTCCTGCAGATGGTCTTTCTTACGGCGACTCTTGACGGCGATGTCTTCAATGTAGCACTCCATCGTCTTGCGTAAGTGGTCTCTGAAGATGATGCTCATGGCTCTTTGATATGTAGCGCCAGCATTCTTTAAATCGAAAGACATGACTGCGTAATAGTATGTGCCAATTGGTGTTCAGAATGATGTATGCTTTTCGTCGTCAGGAGACATCTTGATCTGGTTGTACCCCAAGAATCCATCTATGAATGACATACGTTTGAAGCCTCATGTGTTGTCAATCATGATGTCTGTGATAGGGAGGGGGAATTCATCTTTGGGGCATGCCTCGTTCAGATTGTGAAAGTCGATGCAGATTCGAATCTTCCCATTCTTCTTGAGGACCGGAACTATGTTGGCGACCCAATCCGGATGTTGTTATTCAAGAATGAAGCCGCTGGCTATTAGTTTGTTGACTTCGGCTACGATCGCATCCATGACGCCTGGGTAGAAGCGTCGCTGTTGCTGCTTGACCGGCTTTGCATCTGGCCGAATGTTGAGTTTGTGAAGAGCAATATCGGGATCTAACCCCGGCATGTCTTCATAACTCCATGTGAACACATCAATATATTCTCTGACAAGTTCCAGCAGCGATTCTCGCTCTTTGTCTGTTAAGCTTTTACTTACGAAGATTGGTTTTGGAGAAGATTCGCTGTCGAGATCTAGTTGCATGACCTCATCTTCAGTGGAAGGTTCTCTCTGTTCGAACCACTTTTCCCATTGTTCATCCAGCTGCTGCGCACACGGCTCTAGCTCGAGGATCTCAGGGATGTCTTCATCTTCTTCATAAGCGTCGACGAATGCCATGTTAACCGACAGGACTTGTCTGAATACATCTTCGATGCTGGTATTTGAGTCAGAAGTTGGTGACCCGGTCGAATGTAAATACCAGTCTCATTCTTTATCTGAACTCTCAGGGGTCATCGTGGGTGTTACATACCCTAATCCACATCGAGTCTTGCTATAGTAGTCCCGTGGTTTGCCTGCCGGGACCGGTGGCTTCAACGGTAATCGTCGTCCAGTGCCGTAGTTCAAGCCTGGCGTAGTCTCCAGATCATATCCCTATTTTTGTATAAGATATTTGGATTAGGGGCTATAAAGATACAGAGGCAGTCTCCCGGCATCTGGCCCAAGATCGACTTCTTCTATGGTGAAGGGATACGGATCGTCGTTTCGGCCGAAGATGATTGGATGATCCCCTTCCTCGATTATGCGTTAAGCATCTTCCGCTGGAATAAGATGGATTGCGGTGTGCACGGTTGTCACCTGTGTGTGTAGGTGGATGCCTATACCATGTTCCATAGCGTATATTGTGCAGAGCTTATGAAGCTCGATATAGTTCAAAGATAGCCCTTTATTGATGAAGTAAGGTATCTTTTCTAGGGGGATTACATCATCTGCGGAGGGAACATCAGTGTGGGCAGCCACATACTTGGCTAGCTCCGGTTCCTCTTCGGCTACCCCTGTATAAATGAAGACTGAGAGGATGACCTGGACAGCTTGATCGTCAGAGGTTCAACTGGTGGAGCAGAGCGTGGAGTTGTTGGTGGACTAGCAACTCCCAGCTTGGTACTCGATGCTGGGCGGGGAGTGGTTGGTTCGCTAGAAGTCCCAGACCTTGCATCGGGGTGATGACTCTTCTTGGAAAGGCGGATTGTCATTAGCTTGTCAGAGGGATTGAGTTTCTCAGTTTGTGGCTGGTCGACTCTTTGTAGTCTAATTGTCAGTGGCTCCGTTGTAGGTGTCGACACTTGGCTAGACCTTGGCAGCCGGATTATCATCTGCTCCTCTTGTGCTGAGAGACTGATCGCGTCCTTATGCAGAGTGGCCGTAAGGGGTGCAGACTTGCCTGGTTTGTAAACTTGGAGGTGGATCGTTAGAGGTTCTTCTGATCCCGTGGTTGTCTTGGTACCAGCTTGTACATCTCCTTCATCAAGGTGCTTCTTCAATTTTTCGTACAGGCAGAAGTCTGAGTAGTAGGATTCGACCCCTTTGAAGGGATCGATATTAGTAAATTCTGTCCTCACGAAGCCGTGTTTGTTGACATACTTGAAGCATTGGTGCAGCATGGAAGGCACGATCATATAATCGTGTATCCAAGGGCGCCCCAAGAGGATGTTGTAAGAAGTATCTGCATCTATGACGTAGCAGGTGACTTCTGATTGGAGATCGCCAATCTGACACTTCAGACGAATCTTCCCAATTGGATAGCTCCTGCCTGAATTGAATCCGCTGATGGCGGTGCTTGTAGGCGTCAGGCGGTGCATAGGGATGCGAAGATGATATAGCAAACCCTTCGGGATGATGCTTATAGAAGACCCAGGATCAATGTGCATCCGATCCACCTTTACGTCGCTGATGTATCCAGTGTAGTACAATGGGCGATCGTGCAGGTTGGTCTTGATGAGCATGTCCTATGGAGTGAAGACGATATTAGGCATTGCTCCTGTACATGCACTGTCTTGGTGGTTTGCAGGCTGGTTTTCTCCCGTGAGGTTGACCTGAGCCAAGTATGCGTCGGCATTTTGGAGTGCATCGCTCAAAGCTGTACGGACATCCTTTGAGAGCCTCAGGAGTTCATATAAGGACAATTTTGTCGGTGTATTGGCCAATTGTGCCAAGATGTTAAAGTTGTAGGGCCTCTCCAGCCCCTGAGGTGTCTCTTTTTGGAGGGATTTGTCGAAGCGAGTCTCCTTTGGCTTAGGTTTGTCGGTCGTCGGAGGCTGAGAAGGTCCTGGTGCGTCAGTAGTAGCTGGCGGATGATCTTCAGTCGAGTTCTCAGCCACAGGTTGGGATTGTGCTCCAGATCGAGTAACGACAGCCATGACCTCTTCCACCTCTGCCGAGATGGTGCGACAGGATCTGACTTTTCTACTTCTCTTCTTGTGAATGGGAGGCGACGTGGACTGAGTCACCTCGTGTACCAGGTCCGGATGAACCCACATGATTTCCCCTCGTGATGTGGTGAGGGGCACTAGACCAGCAGCTTGCTCCCGAGCAGGCGGAAGATTAGCAATTTCTATCGTCGCCAGAGGGATGGGTATAACACCGTCTTGAGTCTCTGTTGGAGGAAAGCTGCCGAATTGTACGTACACCATATTGGCCGCTACGGTTACCTCCTCAAAATCGATGGCCAGAGCGTTCAAATCGATGAGGTTTTGGATGTACCGTTTTAATTGGAAGCAGTCGTGTGTAGTATGGTAGACGTAGCGGTGGTAATGGCAGAACTTTTGGTTCTCCAGATCTGCCGGCCGAGGTTCCCGTCTTGCTGGAGGAAGCTGAATTCTGTCTCCTTGTATGAGCATGTCCAAGATAGGCTTGACGTGGCCGTCTTCGAATGAGTAAGTGATTTGCGGCCGTTGCTTGTCTGCCGATTTTGTCTCAAATTTTTGGGCTGTATCGGCCACCATAGCCTGCTTCCCCTTATTGTCCTGATTATTGGAGGAGCTACCTCCATTGTTGGTGTTGGCATTGGAGCGCTTGCTCTTGTCCTTCCCTTCTGAGATGTGCAATCCCAGTTGGCGAGCCTTCTTCAATCGTTCTTCGGCGCTTGTGGCACTGATGATAAACTCCTTCCAGTCCTTGAATTGACTCTCGCCCATCCAGAGACTGATTGTCGGGAGCAATCTCTTTTGGAAAATTTCAATCAAGGAGGAATTCGGGTTTCCTGAAGGCAGCTTCATCGCGGTTTGGCAAAACCGCTTAATATAGTTCCTTGTCAGCTCTTTTTTCCCTTGAATGACGTCCATGAGGGTGGACATCATGACGTTCTGCCCTACCTCGTAGAATCTCTCCAAGAACATGCGCTTGAAGCCGGCGACGGAGTGGATGCAGTTGTTTGGCAGGTTGCGGTACCAGTCGAAGGCGACTCCTTCCAACGCCCTAATGAATAATCGTGTGAGGATAGCATCATCATGGGGCAGATGGTCGGTGGTGACCTCGAAGTAGGTGATGTACCGACTTGCTGAGGTTTTGCCATCATAAGGATTGATATTGAACGGCTTATATCTTGGTGGTAATTGAACGTCCCTCCAGGCAGCAGGGTACGGTTGCCGTATTCTGAGGTCTTGAGAGTTTTCTCGAGCGTGGAACATGGCTCGGAGCTCCTGAACCTCTCTTCTTACTTCTCGGGCCTCATCTGCAGTGGTGGGGGCCGTTATTTCAGGAGGATTATTGTCCGGGTTCGGTGCCGCTGAATTTGAGTCTGTATTGACCGCGGGACCCGTACTTGTTTAGCCCGGCGTCCCTCCTTACAGAGTTGGAAGAGCTGCTTTGATTTCATCTACAGACTTGACCAAGGCCTGTAGTATAGCCTCCAGAGTGTCGATACGTTGGCGATCACTAGAACCATCTTGATTGCTGTCCGTCATGAACACCGTCCTTACATGAGGAGTGATGGAAGGAATAGTGGAGGATGTGCCCTCCGAGTCATACCCATGCACCGAGAAGTCATCGGGGTATGTGAGAATGTTCTCTTCGGGTTCGGACTCGGAGGGAATAGTACCCCCAGCTTCAGAGCTTGCTTCATCTTGAGAGTCACGGATGTCCTCGGGGACATCAGCACCTGTTGTACCTGATGGGAGAGTGGTCTCCCCGGGCTCGTCTCCTTGGAACATCGGCTTGTCGTGGATGTTCGGAGGAGTGCTACCCCCAGTTCCCACGACCCCCAGTGATGTGGATGATGAGTCTCCCATTGTAGCAGATTTTGTCTTTGAATGGGTGCCTTGGAAAACTCCGGTGGTGGACAACCGTTTAGAAGAAAGTCTTTTAGCTGTAGTGGTTGATATCTTTGGGTTGGAGATACTTGTCTTCTTTCCTCTTCCCTCGACAGGGATTTTCTGAGTAGAGTTGCAGGGGACAACAGGAGGTGCCTCGTCCTCTGAGCTTGGACATTGCAGTCTTTGGAAGACAGATCGTCGGTCTTCTTACACCATTCCGTTGTTGCAACAACAATTGACAATAATTTGGGTACAGTGACGTCCCTGAGAGGACTCTTTGCACCCTGGGGCACCTTCTTTTTCTTTGCGTTTGTGGAGGATGGCCTTACGCAAGTCAGATGGGTCCGTATCGACCATGTTTGCTCCCTGGATTTTGGGAGACTTTTGGGAACCTCCCTGTCCGTTTGCCGTCGGGGGCTAGACTCGAGTGGTTCTGTACAACTTCCCATTAGAGGCCCGCATAACAGTACACGGGGCACTAGGATGGTCAGAGGTCGGATCAACGGACCGAGCTTGCCAAGCTCGTGCTGCCTTAGACTTCTTCACTCTAGTGTGTAAGGGCACATAGTAGGAAGAGTCTAAGTGGTGCTGGAGAGAATCAAACATGTCTTCTTGGGAGCACAAGAGATCGGGACCATAGGTGAGTCGATCGAAAATGGAGCCATGTGGAGTAGACGTCATGCGACTGGAATCAGCGATCCTCATGCGGCTGGCAGTCGTAGCCGCATGGGTCTTCTCCATGTGGCTGGAAACACTGGCCGCATAAGTGTTCTCCAGGCGGCTGAAAATTCTGGCCGCAAGAGTACTATGCTTTTGGCTAGCAATTTCAGCCGCATAGTCATTATTCATGCGGCTGGTAATCTTGGCCGCATGAGTCCTCGTTTTGCGGCTAATGCCCTTGTTTGGTTTCTTTTCGCAGCCCATAGAATTGCTCTTTGCCCCTGCAAGTCCAGCATCGTAGTGCTTTCCTTTGCCGGACTTGGGGACAGCAGAATCTTCTACGGCTTTAAGTGGGGCTGCGCGAGAATCGCCTTCACCGTCTTGGGTAGAAGAGAGTACTCCATCGAGGGCCTGGGGAGGAGCAAACGATTTTTGCCTCCACTCTTTGCGAGCCTTCGTGGTGCGGATGCGCTTCTGGACCGGGCCAGCGCTTCGTTCGGAGAGCATCTCTTCGAATGCCTGTTGGTCGAAACGGACGACCATCTTCTGTTGTGTGGAGCCAAGTTTGGCTGCATCCGATTGCGTCACCACCTCCTTAGCCGTGGAGAAGTTTGTCCCCAGCAGAGTCACCATCGTGTTTGCCATTGATTGTAAAAGTATAGAACAGTTTTATGGGAGGATTGAACTTAGACTCACAATACAAACTCGCTTGTACACAGAAAGCCTAGGGACGAAAGCCTAGGTACAACAGACTAAGTACAATTGTTTATTTTAGATTCTGGGGGGTGGCGATAGAGGCTCGGAAAGGCGACGACAGCCCTGCCTTACTCCTTGGACGATCGGTATGCAGCCTTGGCTCCAGAAGATTTGCTCGGCGTTGAAGAAATGCTCTTTTTGCTCCCTCTCTGCTTTTTTCTCCAATTTTTCTAATGCTCTCTGATCTCGAAAAGGGGTCTCTCTGGTCACGCTCTCTCCGTTGTCTATATTGCCAGGGAATGTATATCATGTAAGGGAATGGTACCTTACTATTTATAGGAATGGGGTGTGATCATTAGGGTTGCAAATGATTGCTTCCTGGAGATGGCGACGGCATGTGGATTGGTCAATCTAGGCCATTAGTTTTGAGTGTGATGAATCTGGACCATTAAGTGTAGATTACACCAAATCTCATCAGCAATTAATACTGATTGGAATAAATCTTACTCATGATGATCGTCTGATGTCTGCGAATAAATTTGATTTATTCTCCTGCCACGTATCACAGATTATTGGGATTTGACCCAATCTCTGATTGTAATAAATCTGGGAAATTGATCGGCTTAGGACACGTGTCCTAGGAGCCACTGGGGGGATCTGAACCGCATGAAGATTGAGCCGCATAAGATTTGGGCCGCATAAGGTTTGGGCCACGTGTCAGGGCTGCTTGGGTAGTGGCCCCCCTCGAACCTTTGAACCGCATGGAGATGATCATTGCGAGCCGTATAGGGATGCATCCGCCTGAGCCGCATGGAAATGGTCCTCTTGAGCCACATGGGAAGGCCCCCGCTTGAGCCGCATGAGACTGTTTCGACCTGAGCCACATAGGACGGCTTCATTCTGAACCGCATGGGAAGTCTTCGCTCGAGCCGCATACGAACGCCCACGTGGCAAGGCCACGTGGCATTTTTATGGATCTCGGGAGATTGTGTCAGAGATCTCTTTCTCTTCCCTAGGGGTCTGTTATTATGACAGAGTCATAATTGCCTCTCTTGTGTCAGGGCTGTCACTTTTTTCAGAGTTGTCAGCCGCCAAAGTAATTAATACAGCATAGGACGGAGGAGAGCACTGTTACGCCACGTGTCTTCTTAGCCGTGTGGGATGTCTTGGGCCGCATAGTCCTTTATGCCGCATGACTTTCTGAGCCGCATGGGCTTTATGAGCCGCATGGGGTTTCCTAGCCACATGGATCTTTTTCCATGCTTCTACAGTCCTTCTCCACTATAAAGAAGGCTGTGATGTAAGTCTAACACGGCTATGCTTGGAACCACTACAAAGACACTGGTCATCACGACCATTCTGCCTTTGAGGAAATGCTCTCCGGGGCTAACGCAGGCCCGTCTCCTAGGCTGATGGAGCCTAAGAAGTCGAAAAAGGTGTGGGTGCCTAGGGCTCTTATAGCCTACCCACATCCTGTTGAGGATGTGCAATATACGCAACTTCTATCAGGTACACAAGCGGGGTCACTCTGTGTTCCATCTCTGGTACGTAACACTGGGAAACACAATGCTCGCCCCTAGAGAATAAAATGTATGACGGGCACACGCGCCTGCTAACAGGTGCACGAATAGTTTGACCCGAGGCAAATGTCAGGGCCTTCGACTGTTTGAATGACCCCCAACCCCAGGCACGAAAAGGAGTCCAAGATTTGGACTGTATACTACAAGCCTTAGTCGACACGAATTGTACGTGCTATGTATGCCAATACTGCGGCGCCAGTAATCAGCCAAAAACCCATGCCACTAACCGTAACACGTACGGTCAACGGGAAGGTCTATAAGACCTTACTCACACACCCCTGCACCAAGGTTAGGCCAATCTCCAGAGTCCCCCAAACACCCAAATGTATTACATGACCAGAATTGGGTCCAGAAGTACCCCTACCTACATACCATAGAGTTCGGTCTACCCGAGGGCTTGAAAGGGGCATAAAGGTGATCCTTCCTTCTCACGATCTGCGTCATGTGATCAGTCACAAAAGCAAAGTGGAAGGAACGCCTATAAATACCACACATAAAATGCCCCTGTTTAGGCATACATGTGCTAGTATAGTCTGTAGAAGCAAGAAAAAGGACAGGAAAAGCTCATGCGGCTCCAAACAGAAGGAGCCTCATGCGGCTCAGGAATCATTCAGAACTTTATGCGGCTCGAGACTCCCCAACAGCTCCATGCGGCTCAGGCAAAGACACGTGGCCATACGCTGTCCGCTTCTACAACTGGCCATAAAGCAGCCTCTTAATTAATTGCTCTGATGACAGCTCTGACGCAATGAATGACAGCTCGGATACAATGAATGACAGCTATGATATAAAGCTGAAATAATGATGGCGTGCTCCTTGGGAAAAGAAAAAAATCTTTTATAACTGGCAGGATCCGTCGAGTCCCAAGCACCCCTATGCGGCTGCCCGCCTCATGCGGCTGCCCACCTTTATGCGGCTGCCAACTTCATGCGGCTGCCACCCCTATGCGGCTGCCATCTTCATGCTGCCGCCCTCTTCATGCGGCTGCTACCCCCATGCGGCTGTCCGCCTCATGCGGTTGCTTTCTTTATGCGGCTGCCCGCTTCATGCGACTGCTTCCTTCATGCGGCTGCCCGCTTTATGCGACTGCTTCCTTCATGCGGCTACCCGCTTCATGCGGCTGCGTCCTTCATACGGCTGCCCACTTCATACGGATGCTTCCTTCATGCGGCTGCCTCTTTCATGCGGCCACCTCCTTCACGAAGCTGCCACCCCATACGGCGGCTACCTTCATGCGACTAAGATTGTGGGGGCCACCCTCATGCAGTTCACTTAGAGACCGCATTCATGCGGCTCTGTCAGGCCGTCCCACTCACGATAGATAAGACACGTGGCGGTCCTCATGGCAATTGAGACACGTGGCGATCCTCATGACAGTTGAGACACGTGGCTGTCTTATCCCTCGGAATTATGGCTGCTCATAAATCATAACAACCAGATTTAGTACAATTACTATAATTACACGGATCAAATCAGATTTATTATAATTTAGCAAATTGGACAAGTGGCAGGAGATCCGAGCTTGTCATGATAAATTATGAAGATTTATTGCAATCAGTATTAATTGCCCATACGGATTTGGCGCAATCAAGAATTAACTGCCCAGATGTGATACAATCATGATCAATGGTCCAGATTATTGGCCGCCGACTTTTCAAGGGACAATCATTGCAAACCCTAATGATCATACCCTAATCCTATAAATAGCAAGGTGCCATTCACTTGCAAAAGATCCCGATCCAGAACCGAAAAAATATAGCAAGGTGCCATTCCCTTGCAAAAGAGATCCTCTCCACCTGGTTGGACACACAGAGAGACAAAGGCGCGCATAGAAGAGTCATCTCATCTGGAGAGCATTTCTTCATCAGAGCCAAGGCAATGTCTGATCGTCCAAGGAGTAAGGCAGAGCTGCCGTCGCTTTCTCGAGCCTCTATCGTCACCCCCAGAATCAAAAATAAACAATCGCCCTTAGACTGATGTACCTAGGTTTTCATTTACCGGCTTTCTTTGTGCGAACGAGTTTGTATTGTGAGTCTAAGTTCAGTCCTCCTGTAAAATTGTTCTGTACTTTTACAATCAATGGCAAACACGATGGCGATTCTGTTGGGAACTAACTTCTCCACGGCTGAGGAGTTGGTGATGCAATCAGACGCAGCCAAACTTGGCTCCACTCAACAAATGCTGGTCGCCCGGTTCGACCAACAGGCGTTTGAAGAAATACTCTCCGACGGGAGCGCTGGCCCGGTCCAGCGGCGAGCCCGCACGAAGAAGGCCCACAGGGAGTGGAGGCCCAAATCATTCGCTCCTTCCCAAGCTCTCGAAGAAGTACTCTCTGTTACCCGAGACAGCAGAGAAGTCTCGCTTGCGGTCCCACCTCAGACCATAGAGGACTCTGCTGTCCCTAAGTCCGGCAGAAGAAAATACTATGATATTGGACTTATAGGGGCAAAGAGGAACTCTATGCAGTCCAAGCCGCGTAAGGGCGCCAGCTGCATGGAGGCTCATGCGGCCGCAACTGCCAACCGCATAGAGAAAACTCATGCGACCACAAAAGTCAGCCGCATGCAGAAAGCCCATACGGCCAGAACTTCCAATCGCATACAGGCAGCCTGCACGGTCATGACCTCTAGCCGCATACAGAAGGTTCATGCGGCCACAAAGGCTAGCTGCATGTAGACAGCCTATACGGCCACGACTTCTAGTCGCATACAGAAGGTTCATGCGGCCATAAAGAATAGCCGCATGCAGACAACCTGCACGACCACTGATCCCAGCCGCATACCATCTGTTCCATGCGGCTAACGGTCAGTCTTCGACCACCTCTTAGGCGATCCTGACCCAAGATGCTCTCATGTGCCAATCTCCATGGACTCTTCCTACTATGCACTCTCAGGTGCTAGAAAAAAGAAGTCTCGGGCAGCGTGGGCTCGGCGAGCTCAGTCGGCTGTCCCAACTTCTGACTATCAGGGCGTCCCGCTGACTATTATACGGGCCCCTGATGGAAAGTTGTATAAAACTATCCGTGTCCAGCCCCCGGCGGCCAACGAACGGGATAGTTATCAAGAATCTTCCAACAATGATCAGGGGCAAGTGCTCGTACCGTCCCCACATCAGGAAGCAGGTCGGAGGCCAACACACTCATGTGCTCAAAATTTCTGGACCCATAAAATGGGTGACTTGCATAACGTGATTCTTCACAAACGTAAGGAAAGAGACAAAGATTTGGTGTACAAAAGGTCCTGTCAGGGACATCAATGCACCAAAGTCATTGTCAACTGTTGCTGCAACAAGGCGGTACTACAAGAAGACCGGCGGTCCATCTTCCAACGGCTGCAACGCCCAAGCTCAGAAGACGAGGCACTTCTCGTCGCCTCCTGCAATTCTGCTCTGAAGATTCCTGGCAGCGGGAGAGGGAAGAAAACAAGTGTCTCCAGTCCAAAAATTTCAACCGACGTAACCAAGAAACTTTCTTCTAAAACGGTTGTCTACCAACGTTACAGGAGGAGTTTACCAAGGTACCCGCCCAAAGACAAAATTTGCCACACTTGGAGATTTGTCGTCTATATCTCTGGGAGACACTGGAGCCGGGGGTATTACTCCTCCAAATATCCATAACAATTCGGTGTTCCAAGAAGAAAATCCGGGAGAAATAGTTCACCCAACAGATGCAGCGGATCCCGACTGTCCCTGAGGACGTCCCCAACTCTCAAGACGAGGCAAGCTCTGAAGCTGGGGGTACCACTCTTTCTGAGTCCGAACCAGAGGAGAACATTTCCACATACCCTGACGACTTCTCTCTACAAGGGTATGACTTAAAGGGCACGTCCTCTACCGTTCCTTCCATCTCTCCTCATGTGAGGACGGTATTCATAACGGACATCAACCAAGAGCGTCCCAGTGATTGCCAACGCATCGACACTCTGGAGCCAATACTATATGCTTTGGTCAAGTCTGTGGACGAGATCAAAGCGGCCCTTTCAACTCTTCAAGGAAGGACGACTGGACAAACGAGCTTGGGTCCCGCGGTCAATGCGGACTCGAACTCAGTTGTACCAAACTCGGGCGATAATCCTCCTAAAATATTAGCTCCCACCTCTACAGACGAGGCCTGGGAGGCAAAAAGAGAGGTCCAGAAGCTCCGGGCCATGTTCCAAGCTCGAAAAACCTGCCAGGACCTCAGGATACGACAACCGTATCCTGCTGCGTGGAGAGATATTCCCTTCCCACCATAATATAAACCATTCCACATCAAGCCATATGATAGGAAGACATCTGCAAGCAAGTACATCACCTACTTCGAAGTCACAATCAACCATCTGCCTCATGACGATGCCATCCTTACCCGGTTGTTTATTAGAGCATTGGAAGGGGTCGCCTTCGACTGGTACCGCAATTTGCTGGACAATTGCATCCACTCCTTTACCGGCTTCAAACGTATGTTCCTAGAGAGGTTCTATGAAGTAGGACAAGAAGAGACAATGTCCACCCTCATGGACGTTGTTCAGAGAGAAAAGGAGCTGACAAGGAAGTATATCGAGCGGTTTCGCCAAACCGCGATGAAGTTGCCTTCGGGTAATCCTGATTCCTTCTTGATTGAAATTTGCCAATAGAGGCTTCTTTCTACGATCAGCCTCTGGATGGGCGAAAGTCAATTCATGGATTGGAAGACTTTCATTATCAGCCCCACTAGCGCAGAAGACAAGTTGAAGAAAGCTCACCAATTGTGATTGCATGTTTCGGAAGGAGAGGACAAGGGAAAACGCCCTAACACCAACAACAGCAATGGTGGTAATCCCTCCAACAATCGAGATAACAAGGACAAACAAGCTATGGTGGCCGACACAGTGCCGAAGCATGAACCGAAGCCAGTAGAGAGGTAGTGGCCTCAGATGACCTATTCCTTCGAGGACGGCCATGTCAAGTCCATCTTAGACGTGCTCATCCAAGGAGGTCGAATTCAGCTCCCTCCTTTAAGGCGTGAACCTCGTCCTGCAGAGATGTAGGGCCCTAAGTACTACTACTACCATCGCTATGTCCACCATGCTACACAAGACTGCTACCAACTGAAGCGATACATCCAACATCTTATCGATTCTAAGGCCCTGGCCATTGATTTCGAAGAGGTGACCGTAGCAGCCAACATGGTGTCAGTACAATTTGGCAACTTCCCTCCAACAAAGGCTCAAGATGAAGTAGTGCCCATCCCTAGAGAAAGGATAGAGGTCGCTAACCTTCTACCTCCCCGAGACCAGGCTGCTGGTCTAGTACCCCTTACCACTTCACGGAGGGAGATCATGTGGGTCCATCCGGGCTTGGTACCAGAGGTGACTCAGTCTGCAACTCCTTCCACCAGTAAGAAGAAGAATGGGAAAGTCAAAAAATGTTGCACAATCTCGGCAGAGGTTGAAGAAGCTACTGCTGTTGTTACCCGCTCCGGCGCATAAACCCAACCTCCACTGGGTAACTCAGCTAAAGACCATCAGCCGACAACCGCTGATGCTCCAAGACATTCGCAGCCTTCGACGACCGACAAGCCTAGGCCGAAGGAGACTCGCTTCGACAAACCGCTCCGAAGAGAGACGACTCATGGGCTGGAGAGACCGTACAACTTTGACATCTTGGCGTAATTGGCCAACACACCGGCCAAATTATCGATATATGAACTCCTGAGACTCTCCAAGGATGTTCGCGTCGCACTAGGCGAGGCACTCCCGAATGCCGACGCATATCTGGCTCAGTCCAATATCACTGGGGAAAGCTCGCCTGCAGATCTCCAGGACAGCGCTTGCACAGATGCAATGCACAACATCGTCTTCACTCCACAGGATATGCTTGTTAAGACCAACCTGCACGATCGTCTTCGTATTATACTGGGTACATTGGCGATATCAAGGTGGATCAGATGCATATTGATCCCGATTCTTCCATAAGCATTATCCTAAAGAGCCTACTACACCATCTATGCATCCCGATGTACCGTTTGACGCCAACAAGCACCACCATCAACGGTTTTAATTCAAGCAGAAGCTATCCAATCGGAAAGATTCACTTAAAGTGCTAAATCGGCGACCTTCAGTCAGAAGTAACCTGTTATGTCATAGATGTGGACACTTCCTACGACATTCTCCTGGGGCGTCCTTGGATACACGATTACATGATCGTGCCTTCCATACTGCACCAGTGCTTCAAGTACGTCGACAAGCATGGCTTCGTAAGGATGAAATTTGCCGACATCGACCCCTTTAAAGGGGTCGAATCCTACTACTCAGATTCATGCTTGTACGAGAAATCAAAAAAGCACCTCGCTGAAAGAGATACTCAAGCTCAAACTGAGGAAGCAACTAGATCAGAAGAACCTCTGATGATCCACCTCCAAGCCTGCAAACCTGGCATAACTGCGCCCCTTACAGCCACTCTGCGTAAGGACACAATTAGCCTCTCTGCACAGAAGGGACAGATGATAATCCGACTGCCAAGGTCTAGCCAAGCGATAAGACCCACGACAGAGCCACTGACAATCAAGTTGCCTAAAGCTAGCCAGCAACAAACAGGAAAGCTCAATCCCTCTGTCAAGCCGATGACAATTCGTCTTCCCAGGATGAATCGGCAACTGAGCACTAAGCCAGGAACTGCTAGCCATCCAATAACTCCCCACTCAGCACTGAGCACCAAGCTGAAGGTGGCTAGTACGCCAACGACTCCACGTTCTGCTCCACCCATGGAGCCTCTGATGATTTAGCTGCCCAAGTCATCCTCTCAGTCTGTATTTACACAGGGGATAGCTGAAGAAGAGTCTGAACTGGCCAAGTATGTGGCTGCTTACACTAACGTGCCATCCGCAGATGATGTAATCCTACTGGAAAAAATACCTTACTTCATCAATGAAGGGCTATCTTTGAATTATCTCGAGCTTAATAAGCTTTGTGCAATGTATGCTATGGAACACGGTATAGGCACTCACCTACACACACAGATAAAAAATGGCTACACCACAAACCAACTTACTCCAGTGGAAGACACTTACCGCATAATCGAGGGACAGGATCATCCAATCATCTTCGGTCGAAAGAATGACCCACAATCCTTTAGGGTAGAAGAAGTTGATCTCGAACTCGACACCGGGAGATTGCCCCTTTATCTTTATAGTTCTCAATCCAAGTACCTTATGCAAAAATAAGGGTATGATCTGGAAACTACACCAGGCTTGAACTACGGCACTGGATGGCGATTACCCTTACAATCGCCGGTCCCGGCTGGAAAACCACGAGACTACTACAACAAACTAGATGTGGGCTAGGTTATGTTACACCGACAACAACCCTTGAAAGCTCAGACAAGGAATGCGACTGGCATTCACACTCAACCGGATCACCCACTTCCGATTCAGATGTCAGAATCGGGGACATGCTCAGACAAGTCTGTTCCGTCAATATGGCATTTGTCGACGCCTACGAAGAAGATGAAGATATTCCTGAACTTCTTGAGTTAGAGCCGTAGGCACAACAACTAGATGCACAGTGGAAGAAGCGGTTCGAACAAAGAGAGCCTCCCACTGATGATGAGGTTGTACAAGTCGATCTCGGTAATGAGTCCTCTCCAAAGCCCATCTTCGTCAGCAAGAATCTGACAGACGAGGAGCGAGAATCACTACTACAACTCGTTAGAGAATACATCGACGTGTTCACCTAGAGCTACGAAGATATGCCAGGACTGAACCCCGAGGTTACACTTCACAAGCTTAACATCCGTCCGGATGCAAAATCGGTCAAACAACAGCAACGACGGTTCTGTTCCGACGTCATGAATGCCATTAAAGTTGAGGTCAAAAAATTGATAGCCAGCGGCTTCATCCATGAGGAACAACATCCAGACTAGGTCGACAATATAGTACCAGTCCTCAAGAAAAGTGAGAAGATTCGAATCTGCATCGACTTTTGCAACCTAAATGAGGCATGTCCTAAGGATGAGTTCCCTCTCCCTATCACAGACATCATGATCGACAACACCTGCGGCTTTGAGCGTATGTCATTTATGGATGGTTTCTCGGGGTACAACCAAATCAAGATCTTCCCAGATGACGAAAAGCATACATCATTACAAATACCAATTGGCACATACTGCTACACAGTCATGCCTTTTTTTTAAAGAATGCTGGCACCACCTATCAAAGAGCTATGAGCATCATCTTCAGAGACCACTTGCGCAAGATAGTGGAATGCTACATCGACGACATCGCTGTCAAAAGCTGCTCTAAGGAAGATCATCTGCACGTTCTGAGGACAATGTTCGACCTGATGCGAGCGCACAATTTAAAAATAAATCCTACAAAATCTTTCTTAGGTGTATCCAGCGGGAAGTTCTTGGGTTTCATCATTACCTCCCAGGGTATTCATGTAGACCCTGACAAGACGAAGGCAATCATGGAGATGGGTCCCCCGAGAAATCTCTGTGAACTTGGCCTTCATGCGAGGTTAGCCTACATCAGGAGGTTTATCTCCAACCTCTCCGGATGATGTCAGCCTTTCACCCACCTCATGAAGAAGGGCATTTCATTCGTATGGGATGAAGAATGCCAGCGTGCCTTCGACAGCATCAAAGAATATCTGACGAACCCTCCAGTCCTGGTAGCCCCGATTGCTGGAAGACCATTCTTGTTCTATGTATGAGCGATATAACATTCTCTCGGTGCTCTGCTAGCACAAAACAACGATGCAGGCCATGAGCAAGCTGTATATTACCTCAGCCGAATGAGGATAGGGCCGGAGCATCGATATACTGCCGTAGAGAAAGAGTGCCTTGTTCTGGTTTTCGTCATTCAGAAGACGCGATACTACGTCACGGGACAAACTATCTATGTCATATCAAGAGTCAACCCCCTCAGGGTCCTCATGAATAAACCAGGCGCACTCAGCTCTCGTCTCGCTAAATGGATGGTATTACTGTCCCCCTACCACATGATCTTCGTTCCACAAAAGGCTGTTAAAGGTCAAGCTCTAGAAGACTTTTTAGCAGCTCATCCAGGTTTGGAATCAACTAAAATAGACGAAGAGATTCAAGACGAGGTCACTAATTCAAATGTGGCCTCCCATGATACCATATGGCGAATGTTCTTCGATGGCACTTCTAGAACCGGGCCCAAGGGCAACATCGTCGCTGGAGTCGGAGTAGTGCTGATTTCTTCCACCGGGCTGGTGATCAATCGAGCTTATTCCCTCAAGGAACCCTATTCAAACAACATGGCCAAATATAATGCTTTGGTTTTTGGCGTCCGACTTACAAAAGAGCTGGGGGTAGAGTACCTTGAAGCATACGACGATTTGCAGCTAATCGTCAATCAGATCCGGGGCTCATACGAAGTTCGTCATGAAGACATGATCCCCTATCACCAAATAGCAGTTGACATCATCTCGTCCCTGGAGGGGTTCTTCATAGAACATGTTTCCAGGCTCCAGAACATTGAAGCCGATGCCCTAGCAGGCCTTGCCGCTTCCTTCGCAGTTCCGAATCAAGCTCATCATCTAGTTGACATCATAGGCCGTGAGTTAGTCTGTCCCAGAAATAATGTTCAATGTGTTGAGAGTTACTCCGTGCTGACAGTCGACGAAGCACCAGACTGGAGACAACCATTCATTGACTTCGTAGTCTACGACATCCTGTCAGAGAATTCGAAGGAAGCCACCTCTACCAGAAGATGTTCCCTCAGATTCTTCTATGATACAGAGAAGAAAATGTTATATCGGCGATCATACGATGGATTACTGCTTCGATGACTGTCGAATATAGAAGACAAAAAAGCCGTGCGTGAAGCTCATGATGGCATCTGTGGGGCCCATCAGCCTGGCCCAAAACTACAAGATCGCCTTCGCCGAATTGGCTACTACTGGCCCACGATAGATGTAGATGCAATAGACTATGCACGAAAATATAAAGCTTGTCAAGTCCACACAGATTTCATCCATAAGCCATCTGAGTTTCTAAATCCGATGGTGGCATCCTGGCCCTTCGAAGCATGTGGAATGGCCATCATTTGTTCGAACACTCCACCTTCGTCCAGAGGACATCGTTTCATACTCACAATCACAGATTACTTCTCCAAATGGGCGGAGGCTATTCCGCTGGCAGAAGTGAAGACTTCAAATGTGATCAGCTTTCTCAAGCATCACGTCATTTATCGCTTTGGACTGCCACGAAGGATCATCCATGATAATGGTCCGCAGTTCGCAAGCCACACTTTCTATCTGTTTTGCGACAAACACCGAATCCAGAATATTGCTTCAACACCATACAACCCAACGGCTAATGGTCTGGCTGAAGCATTCAACAAAATAATCATCAAGCTCCTCAAGAAATTCGTGTTATCAAACAAACGCGACTGGAATAAAAAGCTCGGCGAATGCTTATGGGCGTACCGTACTACAGTGTGGACTGCCACCGGGAATAAACCATTCTCTCTGGTATACGAAAGCGAGGCAATTCTTCCACTGGAGACTCAAATCCCCTCACTCCATGTCGCTCTCACATACCGATTGACGACAGATGATAATCACCATTGCCGACTGCAAGAGGTGGAGACCCTAGATAAGAAGCGCCTGTTAGCTCAACAACGAATCGAGCTGTACCAGGCACGTACCTCCGGAGCCTTCAACAAGAAGGTTAAAATTAGAACATTCCTAGTGGGCGATCTCGTTTTTGCAGTTCGGAGGCCGATGGTTTTGACTCATAAAACTGCCGGCAAGTTCCAGCCAAAGTGGGAAGGCCCGTTCATCATCGATGCTGTATTCTCCAATGGAGCTTTCTGCCTCACAAAACAAAATGGAGACTTGCTCATGTTTCCCATTAACGGCAAGTTCCTAAAGAAGTATTACGTCTGAAACGACAGCTGCCAGGGTGATGAGTTGCGTACCCGCTGGTACCGCTGAACTCACATTCCGACTACAAATCTGCCAAAGTGATGAGTTATGTACCCGCTGGTACCGCTGAACTCACATCCCGACTACAAATCTTCCAAAGTGATGAGTTACGTACCCGCTGGTACCGCTGAACTCACATCGCGACTATAAATCTTCGAAAATAATGAGTTACGTACCCATTGGTACCGCTGAACTCATATTTCGACTACAAATATTTCAGAATGACGAGTCATGTACCCTCTCGTACCGCTGAACTCAAATGCCGACTCCAAATCTCTAAGATTGTCGAGTTATGTATCCACAGGTACCGCAGAACTTTTACTCTGGTCACGATAGATGAATCTATATTGCATCTTTTAGGTAATAAGTCATGTATGATTATACCTCTGAACTTTTTTCCCAAAAAGAGCTCCCTCCTTATGATCCAATACCAGCACTTTCAGTGCACAAAAAGGGTAACAGATCCACAGATTTTCCAAAACAACCACGTCGATGTTACCTCTGAGTTGTTTTCCTTCCATAAAAAACAACCGCCCCTCACATAAAACTTCCACATCCTTATTATCTCTGAGTTGTTCTATGTTCCCTTCATGGAGCCTACTCCTGCCATGTCCTCATTACCTCTGAGTGGGAAGGCTCCATCGAAGAAACCCTCATATTTACCACGTCCTCATTACCTCTGAGTAAGTATGTCGGTTCTCTCTCGACTTATTATCCGTACAAAAAAAACCTATGGTACGCCAAGGATAATTGGCCCACAAATGTCCTCTGTTGACCATAAATGTCATCTGTCGACCACAAATATTGTACTAAGTTTCCTAGTACATGCCCCTAACTTCTCATCATGCCTCGGGGTCCCAGCAGCTCCATGGCATTCTTTCTCCCGATACCAGGAACGTCCATAGCCACCTTACTGTGGAATTGTTCCAAAGTATCCCCATCAACTTGTTACCTGTACCTAAAACCATGGTATACCCAGGGTAACAAGTCCACAAATAGCTCTCCAGTGGGGCAAAAACTACAACACCACAAACACAATAAGCAGTACAAATAAAGGGTAGAATAAAGCATACTCTTTTATTTGAAAGACAAAAGTACTACATATTCTGGAGACCATGTCCCTCTCAAGAAAGGAAAAGAACGAAAATGAAAGAAGAAAAAAGCCGACTACCGTTCGGCGATACATAACTCCACGAGACGATCTCTCAGCAAGACAGTCGACTGCTCGAAACCCTGTTTGGCCCTACGCTCGGCCTCCTGAGCCAACCGCTCCGCGTCTTCTAGGTGCGCATGAGCCCGCCAGCCATCCTCGAGCTTCTCCAAAGCACGCTCCAGGTTAGCAGAAGCTCGGAAGACCTTGTCGGCCTCCTGAACGATCAGCTCTTTATCCGCACAGGAAGCTTCAAGCTCAGACTCCAAGAAGGCCAGCTTCCTTTTGAGTTCAAGGATCTGCTCCCGTGTATCAATTATTCCGCGAGAGACAGCCGCTTCCCGAGCTACGCAATCCTTGCTCCTGTGGCTCAGTCCATCATATTGAAGAGATCGGTCACCGAGGTCCTTCATTATAGCCAGCTTGGACTTATCTCGTATAGCCCTTACCTTCTCCAGGACAGTAGTAAGGAAGTCCCGCTCCTGATCTATTGCTGCAAACAAATCAGCTTGCCTTAGCGCTTGAAACTGGGCCACGAGCTGATCAGCCTCTAACAATTTGAGTTCCAGAAGCACAGCTATCCCTGCCCTACCAGGAAGGGCTTTAAGAATATCAATTTGGCCTTGGGCACATTGTCGGGCCAAAGCAAAGGGGGTCCCCCGCTCTACAGCAGCTTCGACCCCTCTCTTCAAGTGGCGGTAGAAACTGTCAACTACATCCTGTGATGCCTCATACAGAACTTTCGTAGAGGACGGCGTCAAAGGAAGTGTAGCTGGCAGGGTCGAAGGAGATACACCAGAACCTGCCGCCCTTGCCACCAGTGAAACAAATTCTGAATGAAAAGACGCATGGATAGCAACTAACTCCTCCTCTGCAGCCCGAAGAACCTGGATACTTGGCAAAGCGGAGAGGTCGACCGCCGAAGCCACATGAGCAAAGGAGGATGCATGGACCATTGCTCCATGCCCCGGCTGCGTCGCCATCCGATCTCCCGAATACGAGCCAGTGGGAGGCCCCTCAATATAAGTCATGAAAGGAGGGGGCACACTCTCTCCCGCCGGATCCCCGCTGGTAGAGCCTTTCTTGACAATATCCGTCATTGGCAGTGAAGAGACAGGACCTGTTTGTCCAGAGCAACCATCAATCAGCATAACCCAAAGGATGTGATGATAGAGCGAATGGGCCGCCTCACTAGTCAAAATTTGGCTTATCTTACCAGGGAAGGGTTGTGGATGCTGAGGCTCGCTTACAGCTGCCATAGTCCCCTCACCAGCAACCTCCAATCCGAATTCAGCTAGCTCTTCTGCCCCAGCCGCCCCGGAAGAAGATACGACTGGATCAGTGTCACCCTGCTAAAATTCAACGGGCTCAGGGACAGGTTCAGCGAAGCCCCCGTCGCCCTACGTCGAGGCCTCAGCAATGTGAGATCCCTCAGCCGCCGCCGAGAGAGCCCCGGCAGAAATAATCCCGGCACATATATCATTGATCAAAGTGTTCAGGACCAGATCGACTTCAGAAACAGTGGCCGGTTCTCGAGTTCCTCTTCTTTTGACGCCAATGAGAGAAAATATAAATGATTAAGGTCAAAGTTCAGGAGAAAGGAAGAACTGAATAAAGATGGTAGTAACTCGATTTACCTTCTAAGCGGGGTCGACGTCCTCGCTTCTCTTCTTTATAGTTAGCTTGCGACGTCTGGTCGCAGCCCATTTCCGGGGGTAAGGAATACCGCCATTAGGGGAGATTTGCCTGCTACGTTTCTGTACAAGACCAAGTGCAACAGGTGGCTGATTTACCCCCATCTCATTTGGCACGACAGGTGGCTGATTCGCCACCATCTCATCTGACATAACATGCGGCTGATCCGCTCTACCATCTTCTACAAGAAGGGAAGAGTTATCTGCATCGTGCTCGTCATTCTCTTCATCCGTAGTTCTGGACTCCGAGTCAGGCACAGGAACCGCATTCGCCCTCCTCTTCCTCGTCTTAGACCCCTTGGGCTTCTTCGCCAAGCAAGTACCCACGATGAAGCTGGTACTCTGGTCAAAATTAACGGGAGGCTTGCTCGCCGTAACATGGTATAGGGCTACCATAACAAAATCTCTCCTGGCGCCTCACCATTAGGAACTGAAAAGGTAGTTCGGGTATGAACCGTGTCATAATAATGCCATGTCCTGATACCATCTAGGACGCTACCTTCAAAGCCTAGGCAAGAGTTGGGACTATCAAAAAATAGCTGGCTATACCCAAATTGGCGGAAGAACCTGCTGGACAAGTAGGGCTCCAGGTAGACGTTGTTGCGGTTGCGATATACTAGGTGCGCTCGACGGATATTACGCAGCCAAATGAGCATTTTCTTAGGCAAGAGGAGAGGAGGTTCGATACCATCAACATGAACGCCCCTCACTTCTTCAGCAGTAAAATAAGGTACGGACACAAAAAAGTCGTATCCGTCAACTCTCGCCAGCGCTCTCCGACAGGCTGGCATGGTGCTGTACTCCCAGGGCTGATGGTGGAATCGAAAAATGAAAGCGTCATCAGCCGTAACGCCATCTTCTGCTCCAGGTCTAATCAAAGATCATTTGTGCATTAAAAGCCACCCCATCAGATAATGGTATGGCAGCTCTATACGCTCAAAATCCGCCGCCGTATCACGGGCGATGACTTTGGAAGAAAAGGCACGAAGGCCATGGTGTATGTTGTACACCATGGCCGGAAGAAGAGCCAGCTTGGCTCCAAAGACCAGCTTTACGGCAGGGAGGATAAAATGGCAACTGATTCTCTCAATGGAACCTGCCCCCCGGAGACTATGCAGTTCCGTAGCCACACCATCAGGAATCCCGTCAAAAGCCCGTTCTCCGACAGTTGCTGAGTACCATGATAAAAATAGAGTCATTCTTAATCCCAAAGGTGTCATCCGTGGACCTCGATCTCTTGGCAGTTGACACCAAGTTTTGTACCTCCTCATGAGTTTGGTGGTGTGAGGAATGGTCCCTTTCGAGCTACCATCTTTTTTGATAGCCGTCTGTTGATAAGTACTGTGGTGACATAACAATTCCCGATACATGGCAACAAAACCCGGGAACTACCTATCCAAATCCTCGAGCTCTTCGATCGTAGGGGTGTATACTTTAAAGTCTTCTCCCCCCAGGGCAGCTTGGAGACAACGTACATCTCGTAGAGAGCGAGTCCCAGCTCCCCTTCTGGTGTGAAGAAGGTCCCCGTCCGCCGGTTGTACATCTCTAGAAGAGCCATGAACAACGGCTTATTTATGGGTAGACCATGACAGGTGCCCCGAATGGCGTGGTAGAGGCCGATCCCACGCAGGGGAGTCGCATATCTCTGCAGAATCCACGTGGTCAGGTTGGCCCACGTAGTGATAGGGCTTATCCAGTTCGGCAATGCCAACCGACCGGCGGGATACGACCCTTTGCGAGCAAGCTGGTTCAAGAAGGTATCAGCCTGAGAGAATGTGAAATTGGGACCCGTAACTTTTATAAAGGTACCCGAAGCCAGTCCCATCACGTACCGGCTGACCGGTTCCTTTCCCGGATACGCTGACCCCAAATTCCTATTATAATGGATGTTTTCCACAAACATTCCCGACTTGCTGGGAGTCAAGGAGTCTACCATCTTTCTGTCTAGCGGTAGCATATTGAACCAGGACAGAGAAAAATGATGCTCTATCGGAGGGATATGGATCTCCACCCCGTCAAGACTAAAGTCCCAGCTCTCGGATACATCCAGTGCACGGGTGTTATTTACAGACAAAGCATCCCCAAAGTGGAACGCAGGCTTCAAGTATTCCCCCTCCAATTGCCCCGAGTTTATCATGGAACAGAGGAAGTGAAAGGACTATTTCTTGATAGCATTCAGCCTCTACAAAGGCTCTTTTGGGAGTTGGTTCGTCACATACTCGACTATGTTGTCATATCAATAGCCCATAGCCGATTGGGCACGACCCACCAGTGGCTCTCCTGCTGCATTAACTGGCAGATTCACTGAAGAAGGAAAGAAAGAAACAAATCAAAAGATCGATAAAACGAAACTACTGAGTGCTTTGGCTTACATGAGCTTATGTGGCTCTATTTAAAGACGAGCTTATGCAGCTCTATTTAATGACGAGCTTATGCGGCTCTATCTAAATACGAGCTTATGTGGCTCTGTTTAAAGATGAGCTTATGCGGTTCTGTTTTAAAAGAGCTTATACGGCTTTGTTCGAACATGGGCTTATGCGGCACTGATTAGCGTAAGCTTATGCGGCTATGTTTAGCGTAGGCTTATGCGGTTCTACTTAGCGGAGTATTATGCGGCTCATTTCAGAGGAGCTCATGCGACTCGATTCAGCACAGCCTTACGCGGCCCAATCCAGATGAACTTATGAGGTCCTGTTTGAGAGGGCTTCATGCGGCTCGATTCAGAGGGACTTATGCGGCTCTGTTCGAAGGGTCATTATACGGTTCAGTTTGTGAAGCGTCTATGCGGCCACTAGACAACTCCCATACGGCTCGGACATGGGGTATACCCCCATGCAGCTCGGACATGGGACGTGCATGCGGCCCATACAAATTGAACAGTTCAACGAAAATGAGGAACGCATTAAAGGCTTGTGCATAAAGCATGCAACAGAGCCGTCATTGTTAGGGTTTCGAAGTATACGATCCGCCCAAACCCTTACTAGCAATGGTGGGGTGAACATCGGGGTGGACTTCAGGTGTCGTGGCTGATGAAGAAGCCACTCCCTTACCCTTTGTCGTGGCTGTAGAAGACTTGGGGGCCATTGTTGACGGATGAGCGGAGAAGAAAGACGAAGACAGCAACTTAGGGCAAAAAGAGTTGAAGACGAGAGAAAGTAAAGAAGTCTCTCTATCCATGAACGTTCCTATTTATAGGCAGAAGGAGAAGGGAGGGGGCACTTCGATCCGCGTGCTACAAAATCGACTCTTTAGTCATGGAGGCAAATCCGGACCGACCTTTAGAATCATGCCCCAAAAGGCGGCTTTAAATCCAAAGCAAATCAAGGGCAATAAATAAGATGCATACGTGGCAGGAAGACATGGCAGAGAGCCTATGCGGCCAGACAGTCCATGCAACCAGACAGTCTATGCGGCCAGAAACGACCCATGTGGCTAGGAAGGTCATGCGGCTAGGAAGGCCATGCGGCCAGAATATCCTATGCGGCTAAGAAGTCCATACGGCAAGAATATCCTATGTGGCCAGAAGAGCTTATATATAGCCATGCTTCTTATTCAATGTATTTCAATTTTTCAAATTGAAAACTTTGAAGGGGGTCTTGTAGAAGCATAGAAAAGGACAAGAAAAACTCATACGGCTCCAAACAGAAGGAGCCTCATGCGGCTCAGGAATCCTTCAGAACTTTATGCGGCTCGAGACTCTCCAACAGCTCCATACGGCTCAGGAAAAGACACGTGGCCATACGCTGTCCGCTTCTACCGCTGGCCGTAAAGCAGCCTCTTAATTAATTGCTCTGATGACAGCTCTGATGCAATGAATGACAGCTCTGACACAATGAATGACAGCTCTGACATAAAGCTGAAATAATGATTGCGTGCTCCTTGGAAAAAGAAGAAAATCTTTTATAACTGGCAGGATCCGTCGAGTCCCAAGCACCCTATGCGGCTGCCCGCCTAATGCGGCTACCCACCTTTATACGGCTGTAGAAGCATGGAAAATTTCAGAATGATGCTCTATGCGGCTCGGAACAGGAGAACTCCATGCGGCTCATACAGGGGCAGTCCCATGCAGTTCGGAGAGACTCTCAGTCTCATGCGGCTCAGAACAGGAGAATCCATACGGCTTATATAGGGACAGTCCCATGCGGTTAAAAGAGTATCCCAGTGTCATACGGTTCAGAAGTATATGCGGCTCACAAACGACCAACAGAGATATGCGGCTCGATCGACACCACGTGTCTCCGTGGGATCCCTTCACACAGCTGGCCATCAAGTAATGGCCTTATTTAATGCTCTGCCATGATTTGACAGCTGACGGCTTTGGCATAAAGTGCCATGATGGTCCTGTCGTAATGACAGGCTCTTCGGGAATAAGAGAAAATCTCTAACACGATCCAAGATTGCCACGTGGCTACTCCCATACGGCTCAATTGAAGAACAGCTTCATGCGGCCGACAGGAATCATCTTCCTGCGGCTCACCAAGAAGCCATCCCATGCGGCTCGCAAGTACTATACCTATGCGGCTCACTGAGACGTTGTCTCATGCAGTTCATGGATATCATACGGCTCTGGTAGGGTCCACCGTTAAGACACGTGGCAGAGATTCAATTGCCCCCATAACTTGACATCCGGTAGCATGGTGATTATGGGACGCGTGGTTTTAAATCAATCAGAGATTTACCAGATCCCAATAACCATATTTAACGTTATCCTCATAATTAATGAGATCAGGGCATATCACTCATGATCAAGCCAATGGGACACGTGGTGAGAGATCCAAGCTTGACACAACCAATCATGAAGATTTAAAGCAATCATCATTAATCTTTCACAGGATTCAATACTATCCACATTTATGGCCCAGATTATTCATGCTTAAGACTAATGGTCCAGATTGATTAAACATCAGGCCGCCGCCACTTTAAGAATGGGTAATCATCCAAACCCTAATGATGCCCCCACTCCTATAAATAAGCAAGGTGCCATTCCCTTGCGAAAGATACAAAGAGACTCCCCCAATAATCAGAGAGAAAATACACACAGAGAGAGAGAAGCCAGAAGAATAATAGAGGGAGAGCAAAAAGGGCATTTCTTCATCAACGCCAACCATCTCTTCACAGGAGCCAAGGCCGCATACCGATCGTCCAAGGAGTAAGGCAGGGCTGCCGTCGCCTTCCCGAGCCTCTATCGTCACCCCCCAGAATCTAAAATAAACAATTGTACTTAGATTGTTGTACCAAGGTTTTCGTCCCTCGGCTTTCTTTGTACAAGTGAGTTTGTAATGTGAAGTAAAAGTCCGGTCCTCCGATAATTGTTCTGTTCTTTTATATTTCATGACAAACATGATGACGACTCTGCTGGGGACAAACTTCTCTACGGCTGAGGAGTTGGTTACGCAATCGGATGCAGCCAAGCTTGGCTCCATGAAACAGAAGATGGTCGCCCGGTTCGACCAACAGGCGTTCGAAGAAATGCTCTCCGACAAGAGCGCTGGCCCGGTCCAGAAGCGAGCCCGCACAAAGAAGGCCCGCAAGGAGTGGAGACCCCGATCCTTCGTTCCTACTGAAGCTCTTGCAGAGATACCCTCTGTTGTTCAATACGGCGAGCAAGACTCTCCTGCGGCCCTACTTCAGACCGTAGGCAACTCTGCTGTCCCTAAGTCCGGCAGAAAAAAACACTATGATGCTGGACTTACAGGGAAAAAGAGGAACTCTACGCGATCCGAGCCGCATAAGGGTGCTAGCCGAATGGAAAAAGCTCATGCGGCCACATCCGCTAGCCGCATAAAGAAAATGCATGCGGTCACATCTGTCAGCCGCATAGCTTATGCGGCTATAGTTGCGAACCATACGGATGAAGCTTATGCGGTTACTGAAGTCAATCGCTTGCAGAAAACCCATGCGGCCATAATTGTCAACCGCATACGGCCAGCCTGCACGATCGCGACTCCTACTAATCGCACCAAAGCAACTCATCCGGCAGCTAAAGACAGCCGCACGCAGACAGCCTGCACGGTTCTAAATCCTAGCCGCATAGCGGCTGTTCCACGCTTCTCTAAATCAGTCTTCGACCGTCTCTCATGCGGTCCTGACCCTGATGATTCTCTGGATGATAAGCCATACTCTATGATATTCCACTTTGACTCTTCCTATTACGCACCCGCGAGTGCTAAAAGGAAGAAGTCTAGGGCAGCGCGGGCCCACTAAGCCCAGTCAGCTGCCCCAACCTCTGACTATCAGGGCGTCCCGCTAATTATTACGTGGGCCTCGGATGGGAAGTTGTACAGAATCACTCGAGTCCAGCCCCCGGCGGCAGACGGACAAAGAGGTTCACAAAAGTCTCCTAAAATCCCGGGAGAAAACAGGGTCGGTCCAGACCCGTCTGACTTACGTAAGGCCATCCTCCACAAATGCAAGGAAAGAAAAGATGCATCGGGATGCAAAGAGTCCTCCCACGGACGTCACTGCACCCAAATCATCGTCAACTGCTGCTGCAATGACAGGACAATATGAGAGGACCGGCAGTCTATCCTTCAAAGACTGTAACAGCCGTCTTCAGAAGACGAGACACTACCCGTCGTCTCCTGCAACTCTGCTCAGAAAGTCCCCGCTGATGGAAGGGAGAAGAAGACAAATGTTTCCAGCCCGAAGACTTCAACCACTGCAACCAAAAGACTGTCGTCTAAGCGGGTGCCCACCACCAGAGTTTTCCAAGGTACTCGCTCTAAGACGAAATCTGCTACAGTGTGAGGCCCGCCGTCCGTAACGCAGCAGGTTGCTGGGGCTGGGGGTAGCACCCCTCCGAGCCTCTGCAACAATCCAATATTCCAAGAAGACGAGCCAGGGGAGATAACTCTTCCATCAGATATAGCCGAGGCTGGCATCCCCGAGGACGTCCACGACTCTCAAGATGAAGCAAGTTCTGAACCCGGGGGTACTATTCCCTCCGAGTCCGAACCAGAAGAGAATATTCCTACATATCCCGATGACTTCTCGGTACATGGGTATGACTCGGAGGATACATCCTCCACCGTCCTTTCCGTGTCTCATCATATAAGGACGGTGTTCATGACAGACAGCAATCAAAGTGGTTCCAGTGATCGCCAGGGCATCGATACTCTGGAGGCCATACTACAGGCCCTGGTCAAATCGGTAGATAAAATCAAGGCGACTCTTCCAACTCTGCAAAGAGGAACACCTGACCAAATAAGCACGAGTCCCGCGGTCATTGCGGACTCGAACTCAGTGGCACCGAACCCGTGCAATAATCCTCCCAAAATAACAGCCCCTACTGCGACAGATGAGGCCCGAGAAGTAAGAAGAGAGGTTCAGGAGCTCCGAGCCATGTTCCATGCCCGAGAAAACACTCAAGACCTCAGAATACGGCAACCATACCCTGCTGAATGGAGGGATGTTCCGTTTCCACCAAGATATAAGCCGTTCAATATTAACCCGTATGATGGCAAGACCTCAGCAAGTTGGTATATCACTTACTTCGAGGTCACCACCGACCATCTGCCCCATGATGATGCTATCCTCACGCGATTATTCATTGAGGCATTGGAAGGTGTCGTCTTCGACTGGTATCATAATCTGCCGGACAACTGCATCCACTCCTTCGCCAGCTTCAAGCACATGTTCTTGGAGAGATTTTTCGAAGTAGGACAGGACATCACGATGTCCACCCTCATGGACGTCGTCCAAGGGGAGAAGGAGCTGACAAGGAACTACATTGAGCGGTTCCGCCAAACTGCCATGAAGCTGCCCTCCGGAAATCCAGATTCCTCTTTAATTGAAATTTGCCAAAAGAGACTGCTTCCAACAATCAGTCTCTGGATGGGCGAAAGTCAATTCAAAGATTGGAAGACGTTCATCATCAGCGCCACAAGCGCCGAAGAACGATTGAAGAAGGCTCGCCAACTGGGATTGCACATCTCGGAAGGAGAAAACAAGGGCAAGCGTCCCAACAATGATAATGGGGGTAGCCCCTCCAACAATCGGGATAGTAAAGGAAAGCAGGCTATGGTGGCCGATACAGCACAAAAACCTGAGCCGAAGCCAGCAGACAAACAATGGCCGTAAATCACTTACTCCTTCGAAGACGGTCACGTCAAGCCCATCTTGGACAAGCTCGTACAAGGGGACAAAATTCAGCTCCCTCCACCAAGACGGGAACCGCGGCCGGCAGAGATGGAGAATCTAAAGTACTGCCATTATCATCGCTATGTTCATCATGCTACACACGATTGCTACCAGCTGAAACGGTACATCCAAAACCTCATCGACTCAAACGCTCTGGCCATCAATTTCGAAGAGGTAACCGTGGTGGCCAATATGGTGTCCGTACAATTCGGCAGCTTCCCTCCAACGGAAACTTAAGACGGGGTAGTCCCCATCCCTCTGGCGACAATAGAGATTACCAATCTTCTACCTCCCCGAGATCAGGCTGCCAGTCTAGTACCCCTCACCACATCACGAGGGGAGGTCATGTGGATCCATCCAGACTTCGTATCAGAAGTGACTCGGCCCACACCATCTTCCACCGATAAGAAGAAAAATGGAAAAGTCAGGACCTGCCACACAATCTCGACAGACAACGAGGAAGCTACAGTCGTCGTCACGCGGTTCGGAGCGCAATCCCAACCTGTGGTTGACAATCCAGCTGAAAATTATCAACCCACTACAACTGATGCTCCGGGACCGGCTCAGCCTTCGACGACCGACAAGCCTAGGCCGAGGAAGACTCGCTTCGACAAATCCCTCGGAAAAGAGGCAGCCCAAGGGCTAGAGAGGCCCTACAACTTTGACATCTTAGCGCAATTGGCTAACACACCGGCCAAGTTGTCACTGTACGAAATCCTAAGGCTCTCCAAGGACGTTCGTATTACATTAAGCGAAGCACTCCAAAATGCCGATGTCTATCTGGCTCAATCCAACCTCACTGGGGAGGACTCACCCATGGATCTCCAAGACAGTGCCTGCACGGGAGCAATGCCCAACATCGTCTTCCCTCCGCAGGACATGCTCATCAAAACCAACCTACACGATCGCCCGCTATACTACACGGGATACATCGGCAACGTGAAGGTGGATCGGATGCACATAGATCCTGGCTCTTCCATAAGCATCATCCCGAAGGGTCTGCTACATCATCTCCGTATCCCAATGCATTGCCTAACACCTACAAGCATCGCCATCAGCAGTTTCAATTCGGGCAGGAGCTACCCTATTGGGAAGATTCGTCTGAAGTATCAAACATTGGTGACCTCCAATCCAAAGTCACCTGCTACATCATAGATGCAGACACTTCTTACAACATCCTCTTGGGACGCCCTTGGATACACGATTATATGATCGTACCTTCCATGCTGCACCAGTGCTTCAAATATGTCAACAAATACGGCTTCGTGAAGACAGAATTTGCTGACATCGATCCCTTCAAAAGGGTCGAATCTTACTACTCGGACTCCTGCCTATACGAAAAGTCGAACAGGCACCTTGATGAAGGAAATGAACAAGCTGGTACCGAAACGGCCACAGGATCAGAAGAGCCTCTAACGATCCACCTCCAAGCTTGCAAACCGGGCAGGTCCGCTACCCTTACCGCCACTCTACGGAAGGATGCGATCAGCCTCTCGGCGTAGGAGGAGCAGATGATAATCCGGCTGCCAAGGTCCGGCCAAGTGTCGAGACCCACGACGAGGCCACTGGCAATCAGACTGCCGAGAGTCGGTCAACCCCAAACGGAGAAGCTCAATCCCTCCGATAGGCCACTGACGATATGCCTTCCCAAGAAGGGTCGTCACCCCGATGCAAGGTCTGACACTTCTAGCGAACCGGCCACTCCTCGCTCCACATCAAGTGCCAAACTGGGGGTCGCTAGTCTGCCAACAACTCCATGTTCTGCTCCATCAACTGAACCATTGACAATCAAGCTTCCCAGGACGTCCTCTCAGTCTTCATTCACACAGGGGGTAGCCGAAGAGGAACCAGAGTTAGCCAAGTATGTGGCTGCCCACACTGATGTTCCCTCCGCAGATGATGTAATCCCTCTAGAAAAGATACCTTACTTCATCAATAAAGGATTATCTTTGAACTACACCGAGCTCAATAAGCTATGTACAATGTATGCTATGGAACATGGTATAGGCACTCACCTGCACACACAGGTGACGAATGTGTACACTACGATCCAGCTTACTCCAGTAGAAGATGCTTACCAAATAATTGAGGGAGGGGACCATCCAATCATCTTCGGCCGGACGAACAACCCGCATCCCTTCACCATAGATAAAGCCGACCTTGGGTCAGATGCCGGGAGACTGCCTCTATATCTCTATAGCCCTCAATCCAAATATCTCATACAGAAACAGGGATATGATCTGGAGACGACGCTAGGTTTAAACTATAGCACTGGGCAACGATTACCGTTGAAGCCGCCAGTCCCGGCGGGCAAACCACGAGACTACTATAGCAAAACTCGATGCGGGTTGGGGTATGTAACGCCTACTACGACCCCTGAGAGTTCAGATGAAGAATGCGACTGGCAGTCACATTCAACCGGGTCACCAACTTCGGACTCGGATACCAGCATCGGAGATGTGTTCAGACAAGTCATGACAGTCAATATGGCATTCGCCGACGTTTACGAAGAAGACGAAGACATCCCCGAAATCCTCGAGCTAGAGCCATGGGCCCAGCAATTGGACACACAATGGAAAAAGTGGTTCGAACAGAGAGAACCTTCTACTGAAGATGAGGTCATACAAGTGGATCTCGGCGGCGAATCTTCTCCAAAACCGATCTTCGTCAGTAAAAGCCTAGCAGACGAAGAGCAGGAGTCGCTGCTAGAACTTGTCAAAGAATACATTGATGTGTTCGCCTGGAGCTATGAAGACATGCCAGGGTTAAATCCCGACATTGCTCTTCACAAACTCAACATTCGGTCGGATGCGAAGCCAGTCAAATAACAACAGCGACGCTTCCGCCCGGGCATCATGGATGCGATCGAAGCCGAAGTCAACATACTGATAGCCAGCGGTTTCATTTGTGAGGAGCAACATCCCGATTGGGTTGCCAATATAGTACCCATCCTCAAGAAGAATGGGAAGATTCGAATCTGCATCGACTTCTGTAATCTGAACGAGGCGTGCCCCAAAGATGAATTCCCCTTTCCTATCACAGACATCATGATCGACAATACCTGCGACTTCGAACGTATGTCATTCATGGATGGCTTTTCGGGGTACAACCAAATCAAGATGTCTCCTGACGACGAAAAGCATACATCATTCCGAACACCGATTGGCACATACTGCTACACAGTTATTCCTTTCGATTTAAAGAATGCTGGCGCCACATATCAAAGAGCCATGAGCATCATCTTCAGAGACCACTTACGCAAGACAGTGGAGTGCTATGTTGACGATATAGACGTTAAGAGTCGCTGCAAGGGAGACCATCTACAGGATCTAAGGACGGTATTCGACCTAATGCGAGCGCACAATTTGAAAATGAACCCTACGAAGTCCTTTCTAGGCGTATCCAGTGGGAGGTTCTTGGGCTTCATCATCACGGCACATGGTATCCTTGTAGACCCTGAGAAGACGAAAGCAATCATGGAGATGGGTCCCCCGAAAAATCTTCGCGAACTCAGAGGCCTCCAATGGAGGCTAGCTTACATCAGGAGGTTCATTTCTAACCTCTCCGGGCGATGCCGACCGTTCACGCACCTCATAAAGAAAGGAGTCTCATTCGTATGGGATGAGGAATGTCAGCGTGCTTTCGACAGCATCAAAGAATATTTGTCAAATCCTCCAGTTCTGGTGGCCCCGGTTCCTGAAAAACTATTCCTGCTCTATGTACGAGCAATGGAACATTCTCTCGGGGCTCTGCTCGCACAAAACAACGACGCAGGCCATGAGCAATCCATATATTACCTCGGCCGAATGATGATTGGGCCAGAGCACCGATACACCGCTGTGGAAAAGGAATGCCTCGTCCTGGTGTTCGCCATTCAGAAAATACGACACTATGTCACCGGACAAACGATACATGTGATCTCATGAGTCAACCCTCTCAGGGTCCTCATGACTAAACCAGGGGCACTCAGCTCTTGCCTCGCTACATGGGCAATATTGCTGTCCCCTTATCATATGATCTTCGTCCCACAAAAGGCAGTCAAAGGTCAAGCCCTGGAAGACTTCTTAGCAGCCCACCCAGGCTCAGAGTCCTCTACAATATATGAAGAGATCCCAGATGAGGTCGCCGACTCGCATACAACCTCTCACGATAATATATGGCGAATGTTCTTCGACGGTGCTTTGATGACCGGACCTAAAGGCAATATTGTCGTCGGAGTTGGGGTAGTGCTGGTCTTCCCTTCCGGATTGGTGATTAACCGCGCTTATTCCCTCACAGAGCCCTGCTCTAACAATGTGGCTGAGTACAACGCTCTGGTCATTGGCCTCCAACTCGCAAGAGAGCTGGGGGTAGAATACCTTGAAGCATACGGCGATTCCCAACTAATCGTCAATCAGATCCGGGGCTCATACGAGGTCCGCCACGAAGACATGATCACTTATCACCAAATAGCGATTGACATCATCTCGTCGTTCGAGGGGTTCTTCATCGAACATGTCCCCAGACTCCGAAATATAGAAGCTGATGCCTTAGCTAGTCTTGCCGCTTCCCTAGCAGTTTCGAACTATGATCGCCAATCAGTGGATGTGATAGGCCACGAATTGGTCTGTCCTAAGAACAATGTGCAATTCGTGGCGAGTTATTCCGTACAGACGATCGATGATGCCCCAGATTGGAGACAACCATTCATCGACTTCGTCGTCTACGACATCCTGTCCGAGAACCCAAAGGAAGCCACTTCCATCAGACGATGTTCTCTCAGATTCTTCTACGATACAGAGACGAAAATGCTGTATTGCCGGTCCTACGATGGATTACTGTTTCGGTATCTGTCAAACGCAGAAGCCAAAGAAGCCGTACGAGAAGCTCATGATGGCGTCTGCGGGGCCCACCAGCCCGGTCCTAAATTGCAAGACCGCCTTCGACGAATAGGCTACTATTATCCCACGATGGTGGCAGATGCGATAGATTATGCTAGAAAATGCAAAGCCTGCCAAATCCACGCGGACTTTATTCACCAACCATCCGAATTTCTACATCCGACAGTGGCGTCCTGGTTATTCGAAGCATGGGGAATGGATATCATTGGTCCAATCACCCTACCTTTCTTCCGAGGATATCGCTTCATACTTGCGATCACTGATTACTTCTCCAAATGGGCGGAAGCTGTCCCACTCGTAGAAGTCAAGACTTCAAATGTGATCAGCTTCCTTAAGCATCACGTCTTCTACCGCTTCGGACTGCCACGAAGGATCATCCATGATAATGGTCCACAGTTTGCAAGCCACGTATTCTATCGGTTTTACGATAAGCACCGTATTCAGAATATTGCTTCGATACCGTACAACCCGACGGCGAATGGGTTGGCAGAGGCATTCAACAAAATAATCATCAAGCTCCTCAAGAAGTTTGTCTCCTCCAACAAGCGCGACTGGAACGAGAAGCTTGGCGAGTGTTTGTGGGGGTATCGTACTACAGTCCGAACAGCTACCGGGAATACACCATTCTCCCTAGTATACGGGAGCGAGGCAGTTCTCCCATTAGAGACTCAGATCCCCTCACTTCGCGTCGCCCTCACGCATCAGTTGACGACGGATGATAACTACCGACACCGGCTACAAGAGTTGGAGGCCTTAGATGAAAAGCGCCTCTTGGCTCAGCAACGAATTGAGCTATACCAAGCACGCATCTTCGGAGCCTTCAACAAGAAGGTCAAAATTAGAACATTCCAGGTGGGCGATCTCGTTCGGGCAGTCCGGAGGCCGATGGTCATGACTCACAAGACCGTCGGCAAATTCCAGCCAAAGTGGGAAGGCCCATTTATCATTGAGGCAGTATTCTCCAACGGTGCTTACCGCCTCGCAAAACAAAACGGAGACTTGCTCATGTTGCCCGTCAATGGCAAATTCCTGAAGAAATATTATTTCTAAACGACATTCTCTCCAGATCATCGAGTTATGTACCCGCTGGCACCGCTAAACTCACATCCACAATATTTCGGATTATCGAGTCATGTACCGGCTGGTGCCGCTGAACTCACCTCCATATTTCCTTCACATTATCGAGTCATGTACCCGCTGGTGCCGCTGAACTCACACTTTCTCAATATTCTAAATTATCGAGTTATGTACCTGCTGGTGCCTCTGAACTCACATTCCGGTTACTCTTTCAGATAGTAAGTCATGTATGATTATACCTCTGAACTTTCTTCCTGGAAAAGATCCTCCCTCATGATCCACTACCCGCACTCCCAGTGCACAAAAAGGGTAATCGATCCACAAATTTCCGAAACGGCCATGTCCTCATTACCTCTGAGTCATTTTCACTCCCACCAAAAACAAACCGCCCCCTCGCATAGAACTTCCACGTTCTCCTACCTCTGAGTCGTTCTATGTACCCCCTCTTCATAGAGCCCACTCCTGCCATGTCCTTATTACCTCTGAGTAGGAAAGTTCCGTCGAAGAAACCTTCATGCTTGCCATGTCCCCATTACCTCTGAGTAAGTATGTCGGTTCCCTTTCAACCTATTATCTGTACCCACAACCAGAGTACGACAAGGATAATAGGTCCAGAAATATCCTCTGTTGACCACAAATGTCCTCTGTTGACCACAAATGTCCTCTGTTGACCACAAATGTCCTCTGTTGACCACAAACATCCTCTGTTGACCACAAATGTCCTCAGTCGACCACAGATGCTGTATCGGATCTCCAGTGCGCGCCCATCCCTTCCCTATCATGCCTGAGAGCCCAGCTGCTCCTTGGCCTCAGTCGACCACAGATGCTGTACCGGATCTCCATTACGCGCCCATCCTTTTCCTATCATGCCTGAGAGCCCAGCTGCTCCTTGGCATTCTCCGGAATACCAAAAACTTCTATAGCTGTCTTATCGCGAAGTTGTTCTAGGTATTCATCTCTAAAACTTGTTACTCGTACCTAAAACCAAGGTACGCCCAGGGTGACGGGTCCATAAATGATCCCCCAGCAAGTCCAATTCCACAAACACCGAAAGTACAAGAAAGAGAAGATGAGTTGAAACATGCTCATTCATTCAAAACACAAAGTGCTACATCATTTAGGATCACATCCTTTACAAAATCAAAATAAAAAGACGAAAAAGAAAACAACAGCAAAAGAAAAACAGAAAGCTGATCACTGCTCCGGGGCACATAACGCCCTGAGACGGTCCGTCAGCAAGGCAACCGACCGCTCAAACCTCTGGGTAGCTCGATGCTCCGCCTCTTGGGTCAGCACCGCCTCGTCCTCCAGTTGAGCACGGGCTTGCCAGTTATCCTCGAATCTCTTAAAGGCCCGCTCCAGGTTGACAGAAGATCGGAAAACCCTCTCGGCCTCCCGAACGATCGACTCCTATTCCGTACGAGCAGCCTCCAGCTCTGACTCTAAGAAGGTCAACTCCCTTTGGAGTACGAGAATCCGCTCCTTCGTGTCAGCGAGACTCTTTCCGAGCCTGACAAGCCTGACTTCGACGACCCAGCCTGTCATACGAAGCGAAGAACTTGTCAAGGTCCCCCTGCACAACTGGCCCGGCAGTATCTCGAGCGAGCTTGATCCTATCCTGAGCAGCAATGAGGAAGCCCCGCTCCCGTTCAATTGCAGCAGGCAATCCCGCCTGCCGTATCGCCAGCAATTGGGTCACAAGCTGATCAGGCTCTGCCAACTTATGCTCCAGGAGTGCAGCCAACCCCACCCCGCCAGGAAGAGACTTCAAAGTTACAAACTGACCCCGAGCGCACCGCAGAGACAGAGTAAAAGGGGTTCCCCGTTCTACAGCAGCATCTATACCCCTCTTTAAATGGCGATAGAAGCTGTCAACCACATCCTGCGTCACCTCGTCCAGAGCCTCCGAGGAAGCCGGTGTCAACGGGAGTGTAGCCGGCAACGCTAAAGAAGACGCAACAGAATCTGCCGCTCCTGCCACAAGAGAAACAAACTCCATAGGGAAGGACGCATGAACAGCGGCCAACTCCTCTTCACCAGCCCGCAGAACTTGAATGCTCGGCAAGGTCGAGAGGTCAATCTCTGGAGCTGTATAATCAGCAGAGGATGAGGGGGAGACCATCGCCAGCTCCATTCCTATCTGCCCGGGGCTGGCAGGAGGCCCCTCGACATGAGACGGCGAATGAGAGGAAACTCTCCTTTCTCCCAGATTGCGGCAGACCGAGCCTTCCCCAAGAACATCCGCGGTGGCAAGTAAAGGGTCAGGACCTGTAGGGCCAAGGCAACCATGAATCGATTTGACCCGGAGGATATGTTGATAGAGCAAATAAGCCCCCTCACTAGTCAATATTTGGCTTATCTTACCAGTGGAGGAGTGTCGAGGCTGAGGTTCGCCTACAGCCATCGCAGCCTCTTCACCAGCCGCCTTCGAGTTGAATATGATAGGCTCCTCCGCCCCTGCACTCTCAGGAGGGGATACAACGAGATCGGCGTCGCCTTGCTGAAGTTCAGCGATCTCGAAGACTGGCCCGAGGAAACCTTTGTCACCCCGGGCCGAGGCCTCAGCAACCTGGAAGCTCCCAGCCGCCGCTGAGAGAGCCCCCGCAGAAAGGACCACGACACACATGTCGCTAATCAAAGCAGCAAGGACCGGATCAACTCAAGGGGCAGCAGACGGTTCAGGAGAGCCTGGTTCGTCAGACGCCTACAAAGAAAAAATGGTCAGGTCATATCTCCAAGAAAAAAGAAAGCCACAACAAGAAGATAGCTCCGACATAGTCGTACCTTCGGAGCAGCGTCATCATCCTCACCCCTCTCCGTAATAAGTAGCCTACGAGGTCCGACCGTAGCTTTTTTCACGGAAAAGGCCGCCGCTCTGCCAGTAGACTCACGCCTTCCTCGCTTACACGAGGAACCAGGCACGGCATGCGGTAGTTCTACCCGCACCACCTCCGATACAGGTGGCAACTGATCTACCGCCTCATCTAACATGACCGACGGTTGATCCATCATCATCTCATCTGCCATGATGGACGGCTGACCCGCCGCTGCTTTGCCACCAGAAGAGAGAGAGTCCTCGTCGTCACGCTTGTTGTCTTCCTCAATTGTGTCAAAGGACTCAGAATCGGGCGTAGGAACTCTATTCACCCCTTTCTTCTTTGCCCTCGACACCGTAGCCTTCTCCGCCAGACGAGTGCCCACGATGAATCTAGTCATCGGGTCAAAATCGAGAGGAGGCTGATTTGCCGTAACATGATAAAAGGCCGCCATATGCAAGATTTCTCCTATCACATTTGCCGCAGGAACCGAGAAGCTAGTTCGAGTATGACAAGTGTCATAGTAGCTCCATGCCCTAATACCATCGAGAATGCTACCCTCAAATCCCAGGCAGGAACTGGGATGCCCAAGGAATAGTTGACTGTACCCAAATTGACGGGCAAACCTACTGGGCAAGTAGGGCTCCAAGTACATAGTGTTGCGATTGCGACAAACTAAATGCGCCGGGCGAATGTTACGCAGCCAGAAACGCATCTTCTCAGGTAAGAAATGAGGAGGTCCAACACCATCAGCATGAACACTCCCCACATCCTGGTCGGTAAAATGGGGAACGGACACGAAGAAATAATATCCGTCCACCCTCGGTAGCATCCTCCGACACGCCGGCATGGTACTACATTCCCAAGGCTGATGGTGATACCTAAAAAAAAGTATCGTCGCCCGTAATGCCATCTCCCGTCCCAGGCCTCATCAAAGACTGATAATGCAACAACAGCCATCCCAGCAAGTAATGATAATGTAGCTCTGTACGTTCAAAATCCATCGCCACGTCACGAGTGACGACCTTGGACGAGAAGGCGCGAAGACCATGCTGAATGCTGCATACCATAGCAGCAAGAAGAGCCAGCCTGACCCCAAAGGCCAACTTTACGGCGAAAAGAATGAAGTGACGGCCAATCCTCTCAATAGCACCTGCCCCTCCTGAGACCACACAATTGCGCAGCCATACCATTAAAAACCCTGCCAAGAGTGCCTTCTCTGACAGCCACCGAGTACTATAATAAAAATAGCTGAAGGAGTCAATCTGGCTCCCAAATTTGTCACCCTTAGACTTCGACCTCCTAGCAGTCGACACCAAGTCTTCTACTTCCCTAGGAGTTTGACGATCTCGGGAAGTAACTCGGCCAGCAGCACTGAATTTGAAGAGATATGAGACCCAAGAGTTGGTATGGGGAGCGTCCCCTTCCGAGCTATCATTTTTCTGGATAGCCGTTCGGTGATAGGTGCTATGATGACACAACAGTTCTTGATACATAGTGACAAAGCCTGGGAATCGTCGATCCAAATCCTGGAACTCCTCATTCGTCAGAGTGTACGCTTCGAAGGGTTCATCTCTCCAGGGGAGCTTGGAGACAGCATATATCTCATGAAGAGCGAGCCCCAACTCCCCTACAGGTGTGAAGAAAGTTCCTGTCCGATGATTATACATCTCCAGAAGGGCCATGAATAACGGCTTATTAACGGGCAATCCGTGGCTGGTACTCCGGATAGCATCATAAAGATTGACTTCTCGCAAAAATTCCCTATAGTTCCGCAGAATCCACGAGGTCAGGTTAGCCTACGGGGGAGTGGGGTATAACCAGCTCGGCAGCACCAATCTGCCAACAGGATATGACCCTTTGCGAGCAAGCTGGCTCAGGAAGGTATCAGCCTGAGAGAATGAGAAGTTAGGACCGGGTGTGTTGATAAAGGTACCCGGAGCTAACCCCATCACAGATCGACTGGTCGGATCCTTGACCGCGCGTACTCACCCAGTAGTTTTGTTGTAACGGATGTTACCAACAAACATCCCCGGTCTGGTGGAAGTGAGGGAGTCTGTCATCTGCCTATCTAATAAGATCATGTTGAACCACGCAAAAGGAAAATGATGCTTCATAATGGGGATGTGAATCGGCATCCCGTCTAGATTAAAATCCCAACTCTCGAAAACATCCAGCACTCGGGAGTTTTCTATAATCAACGTATCCCCAAAGAGGAAGACGGACCTCATATGCTTCCTATTAGGCTTCCCGGATCTCATCATGTCACTAATGAATTGGAAATATTGAACCCTGATAGCATTTAGTCGCTCCAAAGGTTCATTAACAAGGAGCTGCTCGGACACTTGATGAACTAAATCGTCCCGTCGCACATCCATGGCAAACTGATTCGAGCCAACCAGAAGTGCCCCTGCAGGATTTACTGGCAGATTCACTGAAAAAAGACAAAAGAAATAAGGTCAAAAAGATAGCCGAAACACAAACTACTTGATGCTTATGCGGCTTAGCTCAGCATAGCCTCATGTGGCTCAGTTTGAAAGAGCTCATGTAGTTCAGTTCGAATAAGCTTATGCGGTTCGGTTCGAAATGAGCATATGCGGTTCAGTTCGGATGAGCTCATACGGTCCAATTCGAATAAGCTTATGTGGTTCGGCTCAAAATAGGCTTATGCAGTTCAGTGCTGATGAGCTTATGCGGTCTAGTTCAAATGATCTTAAGCGGCTCAGTTTGAAAAAGCTCATGCAGTCCAGTCTAGATGAGCTTATGCGGCCCTGATGATAAAGTAGTTATGCAGCTGCAAACAACAACTTTCATACGGCTCAGGCCTGGGTCATATCCCATGCGGCTCGAACATGAGTCGGACACGCAGCACACTTGGAAATACAGGCTCGCGCATAAGATATGCGACGTAGCCATGACAGTTCACGTTGATGGTCCTACCAACAATAGGCGGGTGAACGTCGGGGTGAAAAACAGGCACATCAGTCGGCGGAGGAGCCGCCACGTTCGTCGTCGCAGTCGATGAAGACGCGGCCTTCTTGTCCTTCGCTGCCGCAGACGACGACGCGGCCTTCTTGCCCGTAGCAGCGGTAGTCTTCTTGGGAGCCATTGCCGATCGTTGATGGAAGAAGACGAAAATGAAGTCGGCAGCAAGGAGTTCGAGCAAAGAGAGAAGGTAAAGAAACCCTCAAAGAATAAATTACTCCTATTTATAGGCAAAGGAGGCTCGTAAATCAACAAACGCCTCGATCCGCACGCCACCTAAAAGAATAAAAGGCAAAATGCTTCGGTCAAAGCAAACTGACCCTTGGGATCCTCCCCCAAAAGGCGGCATTAATTCAAAAAACGAATCAAGGGCATTTAATGCAGAAGATTTACACACGTGGTTGGGACACATTTCAAAAAGTCTATGCGGCCTAACAGTTTATGCGGCCAGATAAATCCATACGGCTGAACCATCTATGCGGTTAGCAAAGGCTATGCTTCTTATTCAAAGTATTTCAATTTTACAAATTGAAAACTTTGAAGGGGGTCCTGTAGAAGCATGGAAAATATCAGAATGATGCTCTATGCGGCTCGAAACAGGAGAACTCCATGCGGCTCATACAGGGGCAGTCCCATGCGGTTCGGAAAGACTCTCAGTCTCATATAGCTCAGAGCAGGAGAATCCATGCGGCTTACATAGGGACAGTCCCATGCGGTTCAAAGAGTCTTCCAGTCTCACGCGGTTCGGAAGTATATACGGCTCACAAATGACCAACAGAGATATGCGGCTCGATCGACACCACGTGTCCCCGTGGGATCCCTTCACACAGCCGGCCATCAAGTAATGGCCTTATTTAATGCTCTGCCATGATTTGACAGCTGACAGCTTTGGCATAAAGTGCCATGATGGTCCTGTCGTAATGACAGGCTCTTCAGGAATAGGAGAAAATCTCTGACACGATCTAAGATTGCCATGTGGCTACTCCCATGCGGCTCAATTGAAGAACAGCTTCTTGCGGCCGACATGAATCATCTTCCTGCGGCTCACCAAGAAGCTATCCCATGCGGCTCGCAAGTACTATACCAATGCGACTCACTGAGACGATGTCTCATGCGGTTCATCGATATCATACGGCTCTAACAGGGTCCACCGTTAAGACACGTGGCAGAGATTCAATTGCCCCCATGACTTGACAGACGGTAGCAGGGTGATTATGGGACGCGTGGTTTTAAATCAATCAGAGATTTACCAGATCCCAATAACCATATTTAACGTTATCCTCATAATTAATGAGATCAGGGCATATCACTCGTGATCAAGCCAATGGGAAACGTGGTGAGAGATCCAAGCTTGACACAACCAATCATGAAGATTTAAAGCAATCAGCATTAATCATTCACAGGATTCAATACTATCCACATTTATGGCCCAGATCCTTCACGCTTAAGACTAATGGTCCAGATTGATTAAACATCAGGCCGCCGCCACTTTAAGAATGGGTAATCATCTAAACCCTAATGATGCCCCCACTCCTATAAATAAGCAAGGTGCTATTCCCTTGCGAGAGATACAGAGAGACTCCCCCAATAATCAGAGAGAAAATATACAGAGAGAGAAAGAAGCCAGAAGAATAATAGAGGGAGAGCAAGAAGAGCATTTCTTCATCAACGCCAACCATCTCTTCACAGGAGCCAAGGTTGCATACCGATCGTCCAAGGAGTAAGGCAGGGCTGCCGTCGCCTTCCCGAGCCTCTATCATCACCCCCAGAATCTAAAATAAATAATTGTACTTAGATTGCTGTACCTAGGTTTTCGTCCCTAGGCTTTCTTTGTACAAGAGAGTTTGTAACGTGAAGTAAAAGTCCGGTCCTCTGATAATTGTTCTGTTCTTTTATATTTTATGGCAAACAATGGCTGCCACCTTCATGCGGCTACCACCCCTATGCGGCTGCCATCTTCATGCGGCTGCCCTCTTCATGCGGCTGCTACCCCCATGCGGCTGCCCGCCTCATACGGCTGCTTTCTTCATGCGGCTGTCCGCCTCATGCGGCTGCCCGTTTTATGCGGCTGCTTCCTTCATGCGGCTGCCCGCTTCATGCGGCTACATCCTTCATGCGGTTGCCCACTTCATGCGGCTGCTTCCTTCATGCGGCTGCCTCCTTTATGCGGCCGCCTCCTTCACGAAGCTGCCACTCTCATACGGTGGCTACCTTCATGTGGCTAGGATTGTTGGGTATAAAACCCCTATTTTTTTAAATTATTTTTATTATTTTAATAGACTTCAAATTTTAGTTATGCAATTTATGATTTTTATTATTTATTGCATTAGAAATAACCTTAGCTATTGTTGAATTTTGGAACACAAGGCGACCATGAATTTTGGCACGAAAGATGTAGCAGTGTATTTTGACCAGTATATTAGCCATGTCGTGGGAGGCCTAGCCATAGTTCAATCCGAACTAGGAAAACCAGGCCGAGTTGTGAAATAATGCATTTTAAATATTTTATTTAGATATTATTTTATATAGTGATTTTTAGATGATCCGGGTTGTCCAAACCAGTCCGAATTGGGCCCGAACCACTTTTAAGCCCATGTAGGCATGTGGTGGGACCAAGATGGCCATGTAGAAATATTACATATGTGTACAAATATTTTAAATAATTTTGAGACTTGTTGAATATTTATTGACTTTTGGTACAAAATTTATATTTTAAAATGTTTTACAAGATGGTATAATTTTCTGGACCCACACATGGGTGAGCGGTAAAGTTCACCCAATGGGACGATTATTAATATTTTATTATAATTTAAGTTATTTCATGGAGATTAAAATATGTTTATTTTATTTACTTATTATTATGATTATTATTGAGATTGATTTATTGTAAGATGAATATATATATATATATATGTAGATATATTTAAATATATTAAATATTTGGATATGTGATATTTAAAGTATTATTTATATTTAAATGATTTTTGAATATATATTTATAACATTTGAAAAGATTTAGATAAGAAAAAGAAATGAAAAAGGGAAAAGAATAAGAAAAGAAAAAGAATAAGAAAAGAAAAAAAAAAGGAAAAAGAAAAAAAAATTAAATAAAATCCACCCACCCACGTGAGTGGGCGGCCCCCCCCACCCTCGCATTGTTGGCTGCTACAGCAGCATTTCCGCGAGCAAATACATGGGCCATAGTAACTTATTATTAGTAGTATTAGATTTTCATCCGAACTTGCTATATATGTAACTTTTTCCACAAGCCTCAAAACCCTAATCTTCCAAAACGAAAATTGAGGCTGATCATACCCTCTTCGCCTACGAATTTGTTTCACCTACGGCAGAGCTTTGTGCGCGACGAACGGAGCATCGGAAGTCAGCCCCGCGTCACCCACGGAGAAGTTTTTCCACTCAAGGTACCCTACTTCCCTATGACGTAACTTTTTGCTCGTAACTCCGATTTCCGATTCGTAAAATGTTATGGAAAGTAGACTTGACCCTCTTCGAGATCCCCTAAGTAGATTTTCACATGGCCATTCATCTTGCTCGAAAAATCGAGACGAAGTTGGAGAAAAACCCACTTTTCTGAATATTAAAAACTGTCGTAAAACACCAACTTGTCGGCCACTTTTCTTGCTGTCCATTAAGCTTTCGTAAAAACTAATTGAAGACTGTCAAAGACAACCTAACCGAGATTGTAACGCACCTTTTGAATTCACTTTTCATCTAATATGTAGAAAGTTACACGTTGTTAAAGTTTTTCGAAAAATTGTAAATTCTGGTTTCAAATAGTAGAGAAACACCCCGATACGGCGTCCATCCCGACAAACCGGGCGACGTGGTCGTGCACTATACGCATCAAAAGACGCATATGGATGTTGTTGACGTGTGAGAACTGACGGAACCCGATTTTGTTGCATATGCGCGACGAAATCAATGCGTATCCGTCGAGATACCCCCGTATCGACTCTTTGCAAATTAAGTCACAACTTTGTGCACACTCATCACATCACGATGAAACTTATGCCATTGGACTCGAAATATTTTTCTGGTCCTGTGAGCCAAGTTTGGTCCGATTCTGAGACCGTTGATCGGAACGCTATTTTGGCGGGCCCACAATCCCACTCAACGGGCGATTTTGTGCACAGCCCACCGGAATCCAAAATTGGACATGCCGTTGGGTTTGTCTCCTCAAAACAAATCTGTAGACATGTAGTTTGACGACTTTAGAGATCGTAGGTTCTGGCACGTATTTCGGTGCAAAACGGGTCCAACGACGGACATCGTTTTGACCCAAAATTACGATTTTGCCCCTGTTCCAGAATTTAACATTTGGACAGGCGTTTCCTAGGTATATCTTTTATTCCAAACTCGTTCGTGATGTTTGTTTCAGCATCCGGAGCTTCTTGTGGATTTTGACTTTCGTGTTGACGATTCTGATTGTTGGATTTTGCTGCTTCTCGTACCACCCGCAGGCAAGATACCTTGCCATTATACTATTTATCTTCAGTTGTATTTTATTACATATCACTGTTCTTTATTTCTAGTTCTTACAGTTCTTGATTTATTGTCTGCACAGTGATATTAGATATACTTTGTTATTATCCTTTGATTGCATATGGACTTAGAGTTAAGAGACTACCGTTGTAGTGTATTGCATATACCTTGACACCGTTGTACCACGAGGATGTGTGAGATGAGTAGCATATAGAGGTTCTTGTGTGTGGGCTGATCCCCCATGTGCATGCGTTAGGACTAACTGCTAATAGAGGCGTGTTAGGAGACTTAGCAGTTAGTAGAGATACATGGTCGTGGATGCGACTTGACAGGTACATTAGGTAGGGAGAACATTTCCTTGTCGTATGGGCTTCTATTGCACTTCCCTTATAACCCGAAAGCTCCGTTGGAGATACGGGTATGAGCCTCTCAGGTTGGCCACTGTCGTTTTTCAACGTCATGCTCTCGGTCACTGGTGCCCAAGTGGGGACTATACCAGATCCCATTACAGCCAGGGCTCATGCGATGAAAGGTTTGTTCTTAACTGCATGTTCACTTTAGTATGATTAGAGTGCCTTAATTATGACTTGTCACTTTTTTTTTATTGTGGCATATTTTATATTCAGTATTTATATGGCATGTTATTGTATCTTGTTACGTCCCTCTGATGACCTGGTTATCTCTCCAGGTGTGTGCTTCTGTGATTTTGTAGGTGTTCTAGCAAAGGCCGTGATCTTCTCCATTCTTTCGAAGACGATTGCGCTTGGTTCGTCTCATTATTTTATCGATCACTTCTTGTACATTTTATTTGAGATAGTTGGTAGTGGACGTTGTCTCCGCCCAACGATTGTATTCATGACAAATTCAAAGTTGCTTTTATATCATTTATTTATCTAGTGGATGAGATTTAGTTATTATGGTTCTACTGCATTTTACAGCTTATGTTTACATACAAGATTTCCATATATTGGTGTGTACTTCGTATGTATACAGCTGGCATGGATACGTACTTAGTCCTAAGTATTTTGGGACTGGTGTGTTACATGTTTTTGTGGTGGCCCATGCAGGTCGAGTTTGCCGTTTCGGTTACATGATTGAACCAAACAGACGTGCAACATAGGATTAGAATCTAGGAATCTCATCCATACAGCTTGACCTCTTCCTTTGACTTCAAATTTTGAACTCTTGTTCGACCTCCTTGAACTGCATCTTGCTTGATTCCTTTCTACCATTGATTCTTATTTTCGTGCTTAGTGTCAACTAGGAAGATGACTACACTAGTATATGCTCATAGGTCAAACACATGGCTAGAATGGTTATATTGGCAATTGGAATACATTCAAGACTCTAATTGAGTTAAAAAGGCTTTTTAGTGTGATTTAATAATTAGTAATTTGTAAAGTAGGATATTGCCACGGAAAGTTTTTACCTTAAGATTTCTAAATAGTAAACACCAGAGGATTTATAGATTTTATACTTGGTTTAAGAAATTGATTAATTTTCAAGATTTGATATTTATAATTTATTGGGTTATAGTTGTACATCCTTGCACAAGTATAAAATTGATTTGTTTTTCGAGTTGTGATAATTATGAGTTTTGGGTGATAGATATACATCTTTGAACAAATATAAAATTTTTGGATTTTTGAGTTTTGATGTTTATAATTTATTGGATTATCGTTATATGCATTTGAACAGTTATAAATTTGGATTGAAAATGATCTTAGATTTTAAATGTGGCAGTATATTATTTAAATTTAAATCATACAACTTGAAATTTTGTGTCTAGTAAATTTTAAATTTTAAGTGGAAGTAATTATGGCAAATTTTTGGTTTAAATATTTGAAAGTTATTAAAACGATTTTTGAGAATTTTTCTTTATTTTAAATTGTGTCCTATGAATGAGGATTTAAAAAAAAAAATCTATTTAGATTTTTGGTAAAAAAAGAAGAAGAGATTTTGACTGATAAGATTATTTGAAAATTTAGTTTGCTGTGGGATTGCTAATATTAAATTTTTTGAAGAATTTCGAAGGATGTGATGAAAAGTTATTTTTATTGATTAAAGGAAGTTACCATTTAAAAGTTGTGAGTTTGTTGGAATAACATAGCATAAATAGAAGTTAAAATTGATGAGAGCATTGAGCTTAATTTTTGAAATTGCTTTTAAATATGCTAAGAGTTTTATTGTGAGTTATTTGAAAATTTTAGAGTGTTAAATTTTTGATTGATTGTGAAATTTTTATGGATTCGTAAGTTGTGAACTCTTGAGTTAAATAGTTGAATTTAAACGTTAATTTTGGAAAAGATTAGTAGTAACGTGATAAAATTTTGCTTTGAGATTTATGAGAGTAATTTAAATTTTTATGATGAATTTGAACGGCTTGGAGTGAATACAAATTTTGGTGGTTTATTTTTGAAAGTTTATTTTTGAAACTTTTTGGAGAAAACTGGAGTTAAATTTTAAATGGTAGGCCATCAAGATAGCTCTCATTAGATGGATATACTCCATACTAATTGCCATGTCACTCATGACCATGATAGTAGTATATACACAAGTGTTGTTAGTCATCTACCCAGTTATGTGACTGTATTTCCACCTTGACTTACTCGACTTTCCTTCAATTCTAGATCTTCTAATTGCGACCTTCTAACCCACTTGCAATTTGAATAAGGATTTAATGGTTCCTTAACTGTATTCATCTAGGAGACTATCTTCTCTCCGGAATTGTGGTCCTAAATTATTTTTTGGATTCTTTAATTAATTTTATTTCATTCTTTAACTTGACCTTGTTTATTTTTGTGCATTAATTATCACCTCGTGAACTCCCACTTTCTATTTTAGATCTTTTGGCGTCCCTCACCGTGACTTGGATATTTGGAGCACAACACTAGACTTTTCCTTCCAACAAATTTCAGATGTATGACCTAGACAAGTCCACCTTCATGTAGATATATCATGTCCCACTAAAACACGTCTTCTTGTCCTCTATTTTCTTGGTATGACTTTCTGGTCGAAATGGCCAAACTATAATCTTTACCATGATAATCGATATATTTTCGACCACGGATAGGGATTCAACCTCGACTCAATTCCTTCGACCCGATATGTGTTTGTGTTCTACTAAATTCCTTAAATGCTTAAACTTGTACTTTATCTTGATTGCTTGACCCATTGTCCTATGATACTATTAGTTTAACTCTTGTAAGTTGGGTAGAATACCTCGCCATCAAACAAACATTTTTTCTTGTGAACCACATTGGTAAGTTCACTTAGACTATAAATTCAGAGGATCCTACCTTATCTAGTCTACCCAGCCATAAATGAGGAAATGCTAGGACAACTGTACAGGCCCACACTTCGGACGAGCCTTGATTTTAAAAGATCCGGGACTATTTAATTTCCTTCATCGGTACCTCCCTTACACATATTTTGACTACCCCATGCTGCTCATGTAGCTTCAGTTTTGCAAGCTTATTTTCTTATCAAGCTTGATCATGACATATTTTATTGGGTGCACCCACTAACATATTGTCTAATCAGAACCAGTGCATGTTGGTCTGATCAACCTATTGCACTTTGGTTCGCTTTTCAAAACTTATTCTATGCGGATGGAGACATAGTTAAACTTGCCTTAGAGTCTCATCCGCGACCCGCCTTGACAATTCTCTTTTGAATTATTTTTGCCGCCTATGAACCCCGCAATTCGTACTCAATATATAACACTATCTTTGAAACCTTTGTTGTTCTTGTCTTTTACTTAATTTGGAAAGACGAGGCACTGTACTTGCTAAGATAGACTTAAGGTATCATCTTTGTTTGCCTAATCGGTTAATTATACACAAATGTAGATAGCCACCGAACGACTCATGTGGCTATATCCTCGCCTTTAACTACTCCCCATTTTTTAACCCTGGAATTATTATCGTGTCCTTCCAATTGTTCTTGAGCACTGGGAATGATTCTAATCATCCACTTAAATCAAACTCTCAATCGAGGCAATTAGTCTCCAGTTTCTCTCAAGGAACCATATCTCCCAAATGTCTAATTATTCTTTTGCTCTACTCAATTCATTATTACTCTCCAATTTGGATTATCGAAATTTTGTTACCATCACTGGCAACCCTAATTCAATTCCATAACCATGATATATTTTTGTATATATCGACTCCATAATTTTCTATTGCACGGTGGTGTTGAACGACGTTTTATTCGTCACCTCCAAAATTTAATTATATTTTGGTATTGACGAACTCTTCCTATCCCTCAACCCTATCTACCCTATTAATCCTAAATTTCGAGGACAAAATTCTTGTAAGTTGGGTAGGATGTAAAACCCCTATTTTTTTTAATTATTTTTATTATTTTAATAGACTTCAAATTTAAGTTATGCAATTTATGATTTTTATTATTTATTGCATTAGAAATAACCTTAGCCATTTTTGAATTTTGGAACACAAGGCGACCATGAATTTTGGCACGAAAGTTGTAACAGTGTATTTTGACCAGAATATTAGCCATGTCGTGGGAGGCCTAGCCATAGTTCAGTCCGAACTAGGAAAACCAGGCCGAGTTGTGAAATAACGCATTTTAAATATTTTATTTAGATATTATTTTATATAGTGATTTTTAGATGATCGGGGTTGTCCAAACCAGTCCGAATTGGGCCCGAACCACTTTTAAGCCCATATAGGCATGTGGTGGGACCAAGATGGCCATGTAGAAATATTTCATGTGTGTACAAATATTTTAAATAATTTTGAGACTTGTTGAATATTTATTGACTTTTGGTACAAAATTTATATTTTAAAATGTTTTACAAGATGGTATAATTTTCTGGACCCACACATGGGTGAGCGGTAAAGTTCACCCAATGGGACGATTACTATTATTTTATTATAATTTAAGTTATTTCATGGAGATTAAAATATGTTCATTTTATTTAGTTATTATTATTATTATTATTGAGATTGATTTATTGTAAGATGAATTTATATATATATATATATATATATATATATATATATATATATATATATATATATATATATATATATATATATATATATTTATATATATATTTTATATATATATATATATTTATATATATATATATATATGTAGATATATTTAAATATATTAAATATTTGGATATGTGATATTTAAAGTGTTATTTATATTTAAATGATTTTTGAATATATATTTATAACATTTGAAAAGATTTGGATAAGAAAAAGAAACGAAAAAGGGAAAAGAATAAGAAAAGAAAAAGAATAAGAAAAGAAAAAGAAAAAGGAAAAAAGAAAAAATTAAATAAAATCCACCCACCCACGTGAGTGGGCGGGCCCCCCACCCTCACATTGTTGGCTGCTACAGCAGCATTTCCGCGAGCAAATACATGGGCCATAGTAACTTATTATTAGTAGCATTAGGTTTTCATCCGAACTTGCTATATATGTAACTTTTTCCACAAGCCTGAAAACCCTAATCTTCCAAAACGAAAATTGAGGCTGATCATACCCTCTTCGCCTACGAATTCGTTTCACTAGCGACGGAGCTTTGTGCGCGACGAACGGAGCATCGGAAGTCAGCCCCGCGTCACCTACGGAGCAGTTTTTCCACTCAAGGTACCCTACTTTCCTACGACGTAACTTTTTGCTCGTAACTCCGATTTCCGATCCATAAAATGATCTGGAAAGTAGACTTGACCCTCTTCGAGATCCCCTTGGTAGATTTTGACATGGCCATTCATCTTGCTCGAAAAATTGAGACGAAGTTGGAGAAAAACCTACTTTTCTGAATATTAAAAACTGTCGTAAAATACCAACTTGTCGGCCACTTTTCTTGCTGTCCATTAAGCTTTCGTAAAAACTAATTGAAGATTGTCAAAGACAACCTAACCGAGATTGTAACGCACTGTTTGAATTCACTTTTCATCTAATATGTAGAAAGTTACACGTTGTTAAAGTTTTCCGAAAAATTGTAAATTCTGTTTTCAAAAAGTAGAGAAACACCCCGATACGGCGTCCATCCCGACAAACCGGGCGACGTGGTCGCGCACTATACGCATCGAAAGGCGCGTATGGATGTTGTTGACGTGTGGGAACTGACGGAACCCGATTTTGTTGCATATGCGCGACGAAATTAATGCGTATCCGTCGAGATCCCCCCGTATCGACTCTTTGCAAATTAAGTCACAACTTTGTGCACACTCATCATATCGCGATGAAACTTGTGCCATTGGACTCAAAATATTTTTCTGGTCCTGTGAGCCAAGTTTGGTCTGATTCTGAGACCGTTGATCGGAACGCTATTTTGGCGGGCCCACAATCCCACTCAACAGGCGATTTTGTGCACAGCCCACCGGAATCCAAAATTGGTCATGCCGTTGGGTTCGTCTCCTCAAAAAAAATCTGTAGACATATAGTTTGACGACTTTAGAGACCGTAGGTTCTGGCACGCATTTCGGTGTAAAACGGGTCCAACGGCGGACATCGTTTTGACCCGAAATTACGATTTTGCCCCTGTTCCAGAATTTAACTTTTGGACAGGCGTTTCCTAGGTATATCTTTTATTCCAAACTCGTTCGTGATGTTTGTTTCAGCATCCGGAGCTTCTTGTGGATTTTGACTTTCGTGTTGACGATTCTGATTGTTGGATTTTGCTGCTTCTCGCACCACCCGCAGGCAAGATACCTTGCCATTATACTGTTTATATTCAGTTGTATTTTATTACATATCACTGTTCTTTATTTCCAGTTATTACAGTTCTTGATTTATTGTCTGCACAGTGATATTAGATATACTTTGTTATTATCCTTTGATTACATATGGACTTAGAGTTAAGAGACTACCGTTGTAGTGTATTGCATATACCTTGACACCGTTGTACCACGAGGATGTGTGAGATGAGTAGCATGTAGAGGTTCTTATGTGTGGGCTGATCCCCCATGTGCATGCGTTAGGGCTAACTGCTAATAGAGGCGTGTTTGGAGACTTAGCAGTTAGTAGCGATACATGGTCGTGGATGCGACTTGACAGGTACATTGGGTAGGGAGAACATTTCCTTGTCGTATGGGCTTCTATTGCACTTCCCTTATAACTCGGAAGCTCCGCTGGAGATATGGGTATGAGCCTCTCATGTTGGCCACTGTCGTTTTTCAACGTCATGCTCTCGGTCACTGGTGCCCAAGTGGGGACTATACCAGATCCCATTACAGTCAGGGCTCATGCGATGAAAGGTTTGTTCTTAACTGCATGTTCACTTTAGTATGATTAGAGTGCCTTAATTATGACTTGTCACTTTTTTTTCATTGTGGCATGTTTTATATTCAGTATTTATATGGCATGTTATTGTATCTTGTTACGTCCCTCTGAGGACCTGGTTATCTCTCCAGGTGTGTGCTTCTGTGTTTTTGTAGGTGTTCTAGCCAAGGCCGTGATCTTCTCCATTCTTTCGAAGACGATTGCGCTTGGTTTGTCTCATTATTTTATCGATCACTTCTTGTACATTTTATTTGAGATAGTTGGTAGTGGACTATGTCTCCGCCCAATGATTGTATTCATAACAAATTCAAAGTTGCTTTTATATCATTTATTTATCTAGTGGATGAGATTTAGATTTTATGGTTCTACTGCATTTTACAGCTTATGTTTACATACAAGATTTCCATATATTGGAGTGTACTTCGTATGTATACAGCTGGCATGGATACGTACTTAGTCCTAAGTATTTTGGGACTGGGGCGTTACATCGGGGCCACCCGCATGTGGTTCACTTAGAGACCGTATTCATACGGCTCTGTCAGGATGTCCCACTCACGACAGATAAGACACATGGCGGTCCTCATGGCAGTTGAGACACGTGGCGATCCTCATGACAGTTGAGACACGTGGCTGTCTTATCCCCTCGGAATTATGGCTGTTCGTAAATCATAACAACCAGATTTAGTACAATCACCATAATTACACAGATCAAATCAGATTTGTTCTAATTTAGCAAATTGGACACGTGGCAGGAGATCCAAGTTTGTCATGATAAATTATGAAGATTCATTGCAATCAGCATTAATTATCCATACGGATTTGGCGCAATCAAGAGTTAACTGCCCAGATGTGATGCAATCAAGATCAATGGTCCAGATTATTGGTCGTCGACTTTTCAAGGGACAATCATTACAAACCCTAATGATCACACCCTAATCCTATAAATAGCAAGGTGCCATTCCCTTGTAAAAGATCCCAATCCAGAACCGAAAAAATATAGCAAGGTGTCATTTCCTTGCAAAAGAGATCCTCTCCACCCGGCTGGACACACAGAGAGACAAAGGCACGCACAGAAGAGTCTTCTCATCTGGAGAGCATTTTTTCATCAGAGCCAAGGCTACATCTGATCGTCCAAGGAGTAAGGCAGAGCTGCCGTCGCTTTCCCGAGCCTCTATCGTCACCCCTAGAATCAAAAATAAACAATCGTACTTAGACTTCTGTACCGAGGTTTTCATTCCTAGGCTTTCTTTGTGCGAGTGAGTTTGTGTTGTGAGTCTAAGTTTAGTCCTCCTATAAAATTGTTCTGTACTTTTACAATCATTGGCAAACATAGTCATCAACTACTGTTATTCAAAGCCAGTAGCAGTCTTAGAGAAGCAGCTCATATTTCAACAACTGCAGTCTACTATATTTGTTCGACAGCATCTTGGTGAACGGATACCATCAGACGATGAAGAGGAGCCACTCTTTGCCTCGTGCCATGCCACAAGGAGTTTCCTCTGGTCGAAAGGAACTCCAAATCTAATCCTTCGCTTAGTACACCGAAGGATCGGCCAAAGGGCAACATGTTGGCAATGGGGTGTTCCAGAGCACCAGCTCCAAGACCAAACTCCTGCCCGAAGCCTTCAAACCTGGGGGTAGTTGGGCTTTTATCCCCGATATTGAGATAGTTAGAGGCACCTACCCCCAATACTCCCGCGATGCTGGGGGTGGCCAACTCCTAGTACTACACTACAACCCGCCATTTCAAAAAGACGATGATTCTCATGGAGCCGATATGGGAGAAGCCCGGGGTACTGATCCCTAGTACGCCTTTAAAACCTCAGAAACAAAGAGCAACCGGGACATCGACTTTGGTGACTACTTCTAGATAATTGCCTATACCGTTGATAGTGAGACATGGGGGTCAGGGACGAAAAGCGAGCAATCAGTTCGCATTTGTGTCATGCCATCACACTGTAGAAGCATGGAAAATATTAGAATAATGATCCATGCGGCTCTGAGTAAGAAGCTTATGCGGCCCACCCAGGAGCGGCCCTATGCGGTTCAAAGAAGACTCTCAATCGCATGCGGCTCAGGAGCGTATGCGGTTCAGCAAGGCATATGCGGCTCGATGGACGCCATGTGTGATCCTTCCCTACAGCTGGTCGTTTGAGTATTGGCCTCATTTATTGCTCCAGCACGATTCACTGTGGCGGCCCTGACATAAAGTTTCATAATGGCCTTGCCATAATGACTGACTCCTCGAAAAAAGAAGAAAATCTTTGACCAAATCCGACAGAAATCCCAGATTGCCACGTGGCAATCAGTCATATGCGGCTCCCTGAGAACCCGTTCCATGCGGTTCGATACAACGCTAGCTCATGCGGCTCCCTGGGAACACATTTCCTGCGGCCCAATACGACACCAGCTCATGCGGCTCACAAAGATTACGCATATGCGGCTCGATGAAGCATCGTCCTATGCGGCTTACAAAGAGTATCTCTCTGCGGTTCGAGGATAGTCAATCCTATGCGGCTCTGACAGGACTCACAATTAAGACACGTGGCATGGGATCAATAAGAGATTTAACCGAATCTCAACAAATATATTTGACATCATCGTCATAATTACTGAGATCAGGGCATATCATTTATCATCAAGCTAATGGGACACGTGGCGAGCAATCAGACATTGGCATAATCAATCACGAGGATTTAAAATAGCTAGCATTAATTGCTCATGAGATACGATGCTATCTGCGTTAATGGCCGAGATTCACTGTAATCAGGATCAAGGGTTCAGATAGAATGAAGGAGCGCCGACATTCCAAACAGATAATCATTAGCAAACCCTAATGATCACCCCCCACTCTTATAAATAGCCAGCATCATTTCCTTAAAAAAGAGAGAGAGAGAGAGAGGAGAGGTCGGCAACAAAAGAATAAAAAAAGAAGAAGAGAGAGATCTACACAGAGAGAGCTCCCCCTTTCTTCTTGATAATCACAAAGAGAGAGAAGTCAGGAGAGTAATCCGAGGAGAGCAAGAAGAGCGTTTCTTCGTCAACGCCAAGCAGATCTTCCCCGAGCCAAGGCTACATACTGATCGTCCAAGGAGTAAGGCAGAGCGGCCGTCGCTTTCCCGAGCCTCTATCGTCACCCCCCAGAATCAAAAATAAACAATCGTACTTAGTCTGCTGTACCTAGGTTTTCGTCCCTAGGCTTTCTTTGTATGAGCGAGTTTGTATTGTGAGTCTAAGTTCAGTCCTCCGATAATTGTTCTGTTCTTTTACAATCAATGGCAAACACGATGGCGACTCTGCTGGGGACTAACTTCTCCACGACTGAGGAGTTGGTGACGCAATCAGATGCAGCCAAACTTGGCTCCACACAAAAGAAGATGGTCGTCCGCTTCGACCAACAGGCGTTCAAAGAGATGCTCTCTGAAGGCAGCGCTGGCCCGGTCCAGAAGCACACCCGCACCACGAAGGCTCGCAAAGAATGGAGACCGAAGTCATTTGCTCCTCCTCAAGCCCTCGATGGGATGCCCTCTGCTGCTCAAGACGGCGAGAAGGATTCTCCTGTGGTCCCACTTCAGGTCGTAGACAACTCTGCTGTCCCCAAGTCCGGCAGAAGAAAACATGATGATGCTGGACTTGCAGGAACAAAGAGGGACTCTACACGGACCAAACCGCAGAAGAATATTAGCCGCAAGGAGAAAGCCCATGCGGCTACATCCGCCAACCGCATGAAGAAAACTCATGCGGCTACCTCTGTCAGCCGCATAACTTATGCAACTACAGTTCCCGACAGCATGGATGAGACTCATGCGGCCAGTAAAGTCAATCATTTGCATAAAACCCATACTGCCACAGATGCCAACCGTATGCGGCCAGCCTGCACGGTCGTGACCCCTAGCCGCATAAGAACTCGTCCGACGACAGGAGACAACCGCATGCAGACAGCCTGCACGATTTCCGCTCCCAGCCGCATAGCATCTGCTCCATGCTCCTCTCGATCAGCTTTCGACCGTCTCTCGTACGATCCGAACGCTGATGACTCTCTGGATGATAAGCCAGACTCTGTGATGTTCAACTTGGACTCTCCCTATTATGCACCCACGAGTGCTAGAAAGAAGAAGTCTAGGGCAGCGCGGGCTCATCAAGCCCAGACAGCTGCCCCAACCTCTGACTATCAGGACGTCCCGCTGATTATCACACGGGCCTCTGATGGGAAGTTGTACAGAACTGCTCAAGTCCAATCCCCGGCGGCGAACGGACAGAGTGGTTCCTCTGACCTACGTGAGGCGATCCTCCACAAGCACAAGGAAAGAGAAGGGGCCTCGGCGTGCAAAGAATCCTCACATAGACGTCACTGCACCCAGATCATCGTCAACTGCTGCTGCAACAACGCGGCAGTGACGGAAGATCGTCCGTCCGCCTTCCACAGACTACAGCACCCGAACTCAGAAGATGAGGCACCTCCTGTTGTCTCCTGTAATTCCGCTCAGAAGGTCCCCGCCGAGGGGAGAGGGAAGAAGACAAGCATCTCCAGTCCAAAGATATCAGCCACTACAGCTAAGAAGTTGTCGGCTAAACGGTTACCCTCCACCGGAGTATACCAACACACCCGTTCGAAGACAAAATCTGCTGCAACAGGAGACTCATCGTCCCCGACCCTGGGGGTCGTAGGAGCTGGGGGTAGTACTCCTCCGAACATCCACAATAATCCAATGTTTCAAGGAGACAAACCCCGAGAAACAACCCTTCCATCGGGTACAACAGATGCTGATGTCTCCGAGGACATCCATGATTCTCTAGACGAAGCAAGCTCCGAAGCTGGGGGTAGTTTTCCTTCCGAGTCTGAACCTGAAGAGAACATCCCCACATATCCAGATGATTTCTCGACGCATGGGTACGACTCGGAGGGTACATCCTCCACCACTCCCTCCGTCACTCCTCATGTGAAGACGGTATTCATGACAGACAGCAATCAAGGCGGTTCCAGCGATCGCCAGTGTATCGACACGCTGGAGGCCATATTGTATGCCTTGGTCAAGTCTGTAGACGAGATCAAAGCGGCACTTCCTACTCTGCAGGGAGTGACACCTGGCCAGACAAGCACGGGTCCCGCAATCAACGTAGATTCAAATTCAGCGGCGCCAAACCAGGGCAATAATCCTCCCGAGATAACGGCCCCTACCGCGACAGATAAGGTCCGAAAAGTAAGAAGAGAAGTTCAGGAGCTCCGAGCAATGCTCCACGCCCGAGAAAACTCTCAAGACCTCAGAATACGGCAACCATATCCTGTTGAATGGAGGGATGTTCCCTTTCCGCTAAGATATAAGCCGTTCAATATCAACCTATATGATGGCAAGACTTCAGCAAGTCGATACATCACTTACTTTGAGGTCACTACCGACCATCTGTCTCATGATGACGCTATCCTCACGCGGTTATTCATTGGGGCATTGGAAGGAGTCGCCTTCGATTGGTATCGCAACCTGCCAGACAATTGCATCCACTCCTTCGCTGGCTTCAAACGCTTGTTCTTAGAGAGGTTCTATGAGGTAGGACAGGACGTGACGATGTCTACCCTCATGGACGTCGTTCAAGGAGAGAAAGAACGGACGAGAAATTACATTGAGCGGTTTCGTCAAACCGCAATGAAATTACCATCTGGCAACCCGGACTCTTCTTTGATTGAAATTTGCCAAAAGAGACTACTTCCAACAATTAGTCTTTGGATGGGCGAAAGTCAGTTCAAGGATTGGAAGGCTTTTATCATCAGTGCTACAAGTGCTGAAGAACGATTGAAGAAGGCTCGCCAACTGGGGTTGCATATCTCGGAGGGAGAGAACAAGAGCAAGCGTCCCAACACCAGCAACGACAATGGGGGTAGCCCCTCCAACAACCAGGACAATAAAGGCAAGCAGGCTATGGTGACCGATACAGCCCAGAAGCCCGAGCCACAGCCAGCAGACAAACAATGGCCTCAAATCACTTATTCCTTTGAAGACGGCCACGTCAAGCCTATCTTGGACATGCTTATATAAGGAGATAGGATTCAGCTTCCTCCACCAAGACGAGAGCCTCGGCCGGCTGATCTGGAGAACCCAAAGTTCTGCCATTACCATCGCTACGTCCACCATGCTACACACGACTGCTACCAACTGAAACGGTATATCCAAAACCTCATCGATTCGAATGCCCTGGCCATCGATTTCGAAGAGGTAACCGTGGCAGCCAACATGGTGTCCGTACAATTCGGCAGCTTCCCTCCAACAGAGACTCAGGACGGGATTATACCCATCCCTCTGGCAACAATGGAGATTGCTAATCTGCCGTCTGCTCGCGATCAAGCTGCTGGTCTAGTACCCCTCACCACATCACGAGGGGAAATCATGTGGGTCCATCCGGACCTAGTCTACGAGGTAACTCAGCCCTCTCCACCTTCTAAAAGGAAAAGTGAAAAAGTCAGATCCTGCCGCACTGCCTCGGCAGAAGAAGAGGAAGTCTCGGCCGTCACCACTCGATCTGGAACATAAGCCCAACCGGTAACCGAAAGCACGACTGATGATCATCCGCCCACTACCAATGATGCTCCGGGACCGGCTCAGCCTTCGACGACCGACAAGCCTAGGCCGAAGGAGACTCGCTTCGACAAGTCCCTCCGGAAGGAGACACCTCAGGGGCTGGAGAGGCCCTACAACTTCGACATCTTAGCGCAATTAACTAATACCCCGGCCAAATTATCTTTATATGAACTCCTCAGGCTCTCAAAGGATGTCCGCACGGCTTTAAGTGAGGCGCTCCAAAATGCCGATGCATACTTGGCTCAGGTCAATCTCACGGGCGATAACCAACCTACAGAGCTCCAAGATAGTGCGTGTATGGGAGCAATGCCCAACATCGTCTTCTCTCCGCAAGATATGCTCATCAAAACTAACCTGCTTGATCGCCTGCTATACTACACTGGATGCATCGGCGATGTAAAGGTGGACCGAATGCACATTGATCCTGGGTCCTCTATAAGCATCATTCCGAAGGGTCTGCTACATCATCTTCGCATTCCGATGCATCGCCTGACACCTACAAGCACCGCCATTAGCGGTTTCAATTCGGGCATGAGCTACCCAATAGGGAAGATCCGTTTGAAGTGTCAGATCGGCGATCTCCAATCAGAAGTCACCTGTTATGTCATAGATGTCGACACTTCTTACAATATCCTTCTGGGGCGGCCTTGGATACACGATTACATGATCGTGCCTTCCACGCTACACCAGTGCTTCAAATATGTCGATAAGCACGGCTTCGTGAGGACAGAGTTTGCCGATATCGACCCCTTCAAGGGGGTCGAATCTTATTACTCAGACTCCTGTCTGTACGAAAAATCAAAGAAGCATCTGGTCGAAGAAGATGTGCAAGCTCACAACAAGACGGCTACGGGATCAGAAGAACCTCTAACGATCCACCTTCAGGCTCGCAAACCGGGCAATTTCGTACCCCTTACGGCCACTCTGCGTAAGGACGCAATCAGTCTCTCCGCACAAGAAGAACAAATGAGAATCCGGCTGCCAAGGTCCGGCCAAGCGCCGAGACCCATAACAGGGCCACTTACCATCAGACTACCGAGAGTCGGTCAGCTCCAAACGGAGAAGCCCAATCCCTCCGACAGATCGCTCACAATACGCCTTCCCAAGAAGATTCTTCACCCCGATGCGAGGTCTGACACTTCTAGCGAACCAGCCACCCCTTGCCTCACATCAAGTACCAAACTGGGGATTGCTAGTTTACCAACAACTCCACGATCTGCTCCGCCAGTTGAGCCTCTGAAGGTCAAGCTGACTAGGTCGTCCTCTCAGTCTTCATTTATACAGTGGGTAGCCGAAGAAGAACCAAAATTGGCCAAGTATGTGGCTGCCCACTCTGATACCCCTTTCGCAGATGATGTAATCCCTCTAGAAAAGATACCTTACTTCATCAATAAAGGGTTATCTTTGAACTACATCGAGCTCAATAAGCTATGTACAATGTATGCTATGGAACACGGTATAGGCACTCACCTACATACACAGGTGACAAACGTGTACACCGCCATCCGACTTACTCCAGTAGAAGACACTTACCGAATACTCGAGGGAGGGGACCACCCGATCATCTTCGGCCGGACGAACAACCCACATCCCCCCGCTGTGGAAGAAGTCGACTTCGGGTCAGATGCCGGAAGACTGCCTCTGTATCTCTATAGCCCTCAATCCAAATATCTCATGCAGAAACAGGAGTACGATCTAGAGACAACGCCAGGACTGAACTATGGCACTGGACGACGATTACCTTTGAAGACGCCAGCCCCGGCGGGCAAACCACGGAACTACTATAACAAAACCCGATGCGGTTTAGGGTATGTAACGCCTACTACGACCCCTGAAAGCTCAGATGAAGAATGCGACTGGCAATCACATTCAACCGGATCACCAACTTTCGACTCAGATACCAGCATCGGAGATGTGTTCAGGCAAGTCATGTCAGTCAACATGGCATTCACCGACGCTTACAAGGAAGACGAAGACATCCCCGAAATCCTTGAGCTAGAACCATGGGCCAAGCAATTAGACGCACAATGGGAAAAGCGGTTCAAACTGAGAGAACCTCTTACCGAAGATGAGGTCATACAAGTGGATCTCGACAGCGAATCTTCTCCAAAACCGATCTTTATCAGTAAAAGCCTAACTGACGAAGAACGAGAATCGCTGTTAGTACTCGTCAGAGAATACATTGATGTATTCGCCTGGAGCTATGAAGACATGCCGGGGTTAAATCCTGACATCGCTCTCCACAAACTCAATATACGGCCAGATGCAAAGCCAGTCAAGCAGCAACAACGACGCTTCTGCCCTGGTGTCATGGACGCGATCGAAACTGAAGTCAATAAGTTAATAGCCAGCGGTTTCATTCGTGAAGAGCAACATCCAGATTGGGTCGCCAATATAGTACCCGTCCTCAAGAAGAATGGGAAGATTCGAATCTGCATCGACTTCCGCAACCTGAACGAGGCATGCCCCAAAGATGAATTCCCCCTTCCCATCACAGACATCATGATCGACAACACATGCGGCTTCGAACGTATGTCATTCATGGATGGATTCTCGGGGTATAATCAAATCAAGATGTCTCCAGACGACAAAAAGCACACATTATTCCGAACACCGATTGGCACATACTGCTACACAGTCATGCCATTCGGTCTAAAGAATGCTGGCGCTACATATCAACGAGCCATGAGTATCATCTTCAGAGAACATTTGCGCAAGACAGTGGAATGCTATGTCGACGACATCGCCGTCAAGAGTCGCCGTAAGGAAGATCATCTTCAGGACCTGAGGACGGTATTCGACCTAATGCGAGCCCACAATCTGAAGATGAACCCTATGAAATCATTCTTGGACGTATCCAGCGGGAAATTCTTAGGCTTCATCATCACAGCACGGGGCATCCATGTAGACCCTGAGAAGACGAAGGCAATCATGGAGATGGGTCCCCCAAAAAATCTCCGCGAACTCAGAGGCCTCCAAGGGAGGCTAGCTTACATCAGGAGGTTCATTTCCAACCTCTCCGGGCGATGCCGACCGTTCACACACCTCATGAAGAAGGGAGTCTCATTCGTATGGGACGAGGAATGCCAGCGTGCTTTCGACGACATCAAAGAATATTTGTCGAATCCCCCGGTCCTGGTGGCCCCGGTCCCCGGAAAACCATTCCTGCTCTACGTACGAGCAATGGAACATTCCCTTGGTGCCCTGCTAGCACAAAATAACGATGCAGGCCACGAGCAGGCCATATATTATCTCAGTCGGATGATGATCGGGCCAGAACATCGATACACCGCCGTAAAGAAGGAGTGTCTCGCCCTGGTATTCGCTATTCAAAAGACGCGGCACTATGTCACAGGACAAACCATATATGTGATCTCGCGAGTCAACCCCCTCAGAGTCCTCATGACTAAACCAGGGGCCCTCAGCTCTCGCCTTGCCACATGGGCAATATTACTGTCCCCCTATCATATGATCTTCGTCCCGCAAAAGGCTGTTAAGGGTCAAGCCCTAGCAGACTTTTTGGCAGCCCACCCAGGATCAGAATCATCCAGAATCTATGAAGAGATCCCTGACGAGGTCGTCGATTCGAATACAGCCACCCACGATAACATATGGCGAATGTTCTTCGATGGCGCCTCAAGGACCGGACCCAAGGAAAACATCGTCGTCGGGGTCGGAGTGGTATTAATTTCTCCTACGGGGCTGGTGATCAATCGCGCCTACTCCCTCATGGAACCCTGCTCCAACAATGTGGCCGAATATAACGCTCTGGTCATTGGCCTCCAACTTGCAAAAGAGCTGGGGGTAGAATACCTTGAAGCATACGACGACTCCCAACTAATCGTCAATCAGATCAGGGGCTCATACGAGGTTCGCCATGAAGACATGATCCCCTACCATCAAATTGCGATCAATATTATCTCATCATTCGAGGGATTCTTCATCGAGCACGTCCCCAGACTCCAAAATATCGAAGCTGATGCCCTAGCAGGCCTGGCTGCTTCCTTAGCAGTGCCAAACCACTCTCATCATTCGGTCGATATAATCGGCCATGAGCTGGTCTGCCCCAAGAACAACGTTCAAGCCATGACGAGTTATTCCGCCCAGACGGTCGACGACACATCGGACTGGAGACAGCCGTTCATCGACTTCGTCGTATACGACATCCTTCCAGAGAATCCAAAGGAAGCTACCTCTATCAGACGGCGTTCTCTCAGATTCTTCTACGATACAGAGACGAAAATGCTGTATTGCCGCTCCTACGACGGATTATTGCTCCGGTGCTTGTCGAACGCGGAAGCTACAGAAGCTGTACGAGAAGCTCACGACGGTGTCTGTGGGGCCCATCAACCCGGCCCTAAGCTACAGGACCGCCTTCACCGGATGGGCTACTACTGGCCCACGATGGTGGCAGATGTAATAGATTATGCCCGAAAATACAAGGCCTGCCAAGTCCACGCAGACTTCATTCACCAACCATCCGAATTTCTACATCCGACAGTAGCGTCCTGGCCATTCGAAGCATGGGGAATAGATATCATTGGTCCAATCACCCCACCTTCCTCCCGAGGACATCGCTTCATACTTGCGATCACTGATTATTTCTCCAAATGGGTGGAAGTTGTCCCACTCGCATAAGTTAAAACTTCAAACGTGATCAGCTTCCTTAAGCATCACGTTATCTACCGCTTCGGACTACCACGAAGAATCATCCATGATAATGGTCCACAGTTTATAAGCCATGCATTCTACCGATTCTGCGATAAGCACCGCATTCAGAATGTCGCTTCGACACCATACAACCCGACAGCAAACGGGTTGGCAGAGGCATTCAACAAAACAATCATCAAGCTCCTCAAGAAGTTCGTCTCCTCCAACAAACGCGACTGGAACGAGAAGCTCGGTGAGTGCTTAAGGGCTTATCGCACCACGGTTCGAACAGCCACCGGGAATACACCATTCTCTCTGGTGTACGGGAGCGAGGCAGTCCTCCCTTTGGAGACTCAGATCTCCTCACTCCGCGTCGCCCTCACTTATCAATTGACGACGGATGATAACTACCGACGACGACTATAAGAGTTGGAGGCTTTAGATGAAAAGCGCCTCCTAGCTCAGCAAAGGATCGAGCTATACCAAGCACGCATCTCCGGAGCCTTCAACAAGAAAGTTAAAATCAGAACATTCCAAGTGGGTGATCTTGTTCTGGCAGTCCGGAGGCCGATGGTCATGACTCACAAGACCACCGGTAAGTTCCAGCCAAAATGGGAAGGTCCATTTGTCATCGAGATCGTATTCTCCAACGGTGCCTACCGCCTCGCTAAGCAGAACGGAGATTTGCTCATGTTGCCCGTCAACGGCAAGTTCCTGAAGAAATACTATGTTTGAACATCATTCTCCAGATTATTGAGTCATGTACCCCTTTAGTACCACTGAACTCTCATCCACCCTATTTCAGATTATCGAGCCATGCACCCGCTGGTGCCGCTGAACTCTCACTCCCTCAATAGTCCAAATTACCAAGTTATGTACCAGCTGGTGCCTCTGAACTTATATTTCGGTCACTCTTTCAGATAGTAAGTCAAGTATGATTATACCTCTGAACTTTCTTCCTGGCAGAGATCCTCCCTCAGGATTCACTACCCACACTCCCAGTGCACAAAAAGGGTAGTCGATCTACCAATTTCCGAAACGACCATGTCCTCATTACCTCTGAGTCGTCTTTACTTCCACCAAAAAAACAAACCGCCCCCTCGCATAGAACTTCCACGTTCTCCTACCTCTGAGTTGTTCTATGTACCCAATCTTCATTGAGCCCACTCCTGCCATGTCCTCACTACCTCTGAGTGGGAAGGCTCTGTCGAAGAAATCGTCATATTTGCCATGTCCACATTACCTCTGAGCAAGTATGTCGGTCCTCTTTTAACCTATTATCTGTACCCACAACCGGAGTACGACAAGGATAATAGGTCCACAAATGTCCTCTGTTGACCACAAATGTCCTCTGTTGACCACAAATAGCTTCCGTAAAGTCTCTTCTGCCATGTTCTCATTACCGCTGAGCAGGAAGATTTTACGATACAACCTTCATGTTTGCCATGTCATCATAACCTCTGAGCAAATGTGATCGGTTCCCTTTCACCCCATTATCCGCATCCTGAACTAGGGTACGCCAAGGGTAATAGGTCCACAAATATTCATTCGCTAAGCTTCTTAGCATAAATCCACCATCTTACCATGCCCCGGGAGCCCAACTGCTCTACGGCATTCCTTCCCCCAGTACCGAGAACATCCATAACCACTTTGCCGTGGCTGTCCCGGACATCCTATCTAAACTGTTATCCGTATCTAAAACCAAGGTACGCCTAGGATAATAGGTCCACAAATAAATCCTCCAGCAAGTCCAAATTCCATAAACACCGCAAGTGCAAGAAAGAAAAGATGAGTTGAAACATGCTCATTTATTCAAAAATTAAAAGGCTACACCAGCAGGGATCACACCCCCTTGCAAAAATTAAAAAGAAAAAAAAAAGAAAAAAAGAGAGAAAGAGAGAAGAAGAAGAAGACAGAAAGCCAATCACTGCTCTGGAACACATAACGCCGTAAGACGGTCCTTTATCAAAGCAACCGACCGCTCAAGCTTTTGTCTGGCTCGACGCTCCGCTTCCTGATCCAACACCGCCGCATCCTCCAGATGAGCATGGGCTCGCCAGTTGTCCTCAAACTTCTTGAAGGCCCGCTCCAGGTTGACAGAGGATCGAGAAATCCTCTCGGCCTCTCGAGCAATCGACTCTTGTTCTGCACGAGCAGCCTCCCGCTCTGACTCTAAGAAGGCCAACTCCTTCTGGAGTGCGAGAATCCGCTCCTTCGTATCAGCTACTCCATGAGATACAGATTCTTCCTGGGCTCTACAAGCCTGACTCCGACGACCCAGTCGGTCATAAGAGACGGAGAACTTGTCAAGGTCCTCCTGCACAGCCGGTCCGGCAGTTTCTCGAGCGAGCTTAATCCTGTTCCTAGAAGCGACCAGGAAGCTGCGCTCCCGTTCAGTCGCGGCGGGCAAGCCAGCCTGCCGCATTGCCAGCAGTTGGGTCACAAGCTGGTCAGCCTTTGTCAACTTAGGCTCCAAGAGCACTGCTAACCCTAGCCCGCCAGGAAGACCCTTCAGAGTGTCAATTTGGCCCCGAGCTCCCCGTAGAGACAGAGAAAAAGGGACCCCCCATTCCACGGCAGCGTTTACACCCCTCCCTAAGTGGCGATAGAAGCTGTCAACCACATCCTGCGTCACCTCGTCCAGAGCCTCCGAGGAAACCGGTGTCAACGGGAGTGTGGCTGGTAGCACGGAAGAAGACGCGACGGAATCTGCCGCTCCTGCCACAAGAGAAACCAACTCCGCACGGAAGGACGCTTGAATATCGGTCAATTCCTCTTCAGCGGCCCGCAGAATTTGGATGCTCGGCAGGGTCGAGAAGTCAATCTCCGGAGCCGTATAAGCAGCCGAAGACGATGCCGGGGCCAGCACCAACTCTATCCCCATCTGCCCAGAGCTGGCAGGATGTCCCTCAACATGTGATGACGAAGGAAAGGAAACGCTCCCTTCCCCCTGATCACGGTAGACCAGGCCTTCCCCAAGAACATTAGCGGCAGGAGATAAAGGGTCAGGACCTGCACGGCCAAGGCAACCATGAATCGACTTGACCCGAAGGATATGCTGATAGAGCAAATAAGCCCCCGCGGTGGTCAATATGTGGCTCAGCTTACCAGTGGAGGAATGTGGAGGCTGAGGTTTGCCTACAGCCATCACAACCTCTTTACCAACAGCCTCCGAGTCAGGAATAAAAGACTCATCCGCCCTTGCATCCTCGGGAGGGGATGCACCGAGGATGGCGTCATCTCGCTGAAGTTCAGAAATCTCGGAGACGGGCCCAAGCAAACTTTCGTCACCCCGGGCTGGGGCCTCAGCAGCTTGGGAGTCCTTAGCCACCGCTGAGAGATCCCCCGCAGAGAGGACCGCGGCACACATGTCGCTAATCAAAGCGGCAAGGGCCGGATCAACTACTGAGGCAGCAAATGGTTCAGGAGAGCCTGGTTTGTCAGACGCCTACAAAGAAAAATGATCAAGTCATATCCCCGAAAGAAAATAAAGCTACAACAAAGATATAACTCCGACTTGGACTTACCTCCGGAACATCGTCTACACCCTCACCCTTCTCCGTAATGAGCAGCCTACGGGGACCGACAGCCGCTCTCTTTACAGAAAAAGATACCTCTCCGCCGGTAGGCTCATGCCTGCCTCGCTTACGCGAAGGACCAGGCATGGCGGGCGATAGATCTACCCGTACCTCCTCCGACGCAGACGGTAACGGGCCCACTGCTTCGTCAAATACGGCCGACGGTTGTTCCGTCGCCATCTCAACCGCCATAACGGGAGGCTGACCCGCCATTATCCCATCACCCGAAGAAAATGAGTCTTCGCCGTCCCGCTCATTATCTTCCTCAATTGTGTCGAAGGATTCGGAATCGGGCGAAGGAACCCTATTCGTCCTTTTCTTCTTTGCTCTCGACGTCATAGCCTTCTCCGCCAGGCGAGTGCCCACAATGAAGCTAGTCCTCAAGTCAAAATCGAGGGGAGGAGGATTCGCCATGACATGATACAGGGCTGCCATATGCAGGATTTCATCCATCACATTTACGGCAGGGACCAAGAAGCTAGTCCGAGTATGACAGGTGTCATAGTAGCTCCATGCTCTGATACGATCAAGAATGCTGCCTTCAAATCCCAGGTGAGAACTGGGGCACCCGAGGAATAGCTGACTATACCCAAATTGACGGGCAAACCTACTAGGCAATTAGGGCTCCAAATACACAGTGGTGCGATTCCGGTAAACTAGATGCGCCGGGCGAATGTTGCGCAGCCAGAAACACATCTTTTCAGGCAAGAAATGAGGAGGTCCGACCCCATCAACATGAACACTCCTCACCTCTTGATCAGTTAAACGAGGAACGGATACGAAGAAATTGTACCCATCCACCCTCGCCAGCATCCTCCGACACGCCGGCATGTTACTACATTCCCGAGGCTGGTGGTGATACTTGAAAAGAAATGCGTCATCACCTGTAACGCCATCTCCCGTCCCGGGTCTCATCAAAGATTGATAATGCAGCAATAGCCATCCCAGCAAGTAATGGTAAGGCAATTCTATACGTTCAAAATCCATTGCCACGTCACGAGCAATGACCTTGGACGAGAAGGCGCGAAGACCATGTTGAATACTGCACACTATTGCAGGAAGGAGGGCCAGCCTGACCCCAAAGGCCAACTTCACGGCAGGAAGAATGAAGTGGCGACTGATCCTCTCAATAGAGCCTGCCCCTTTTGAGACCACGTAATTGCGCAGCCATACCATTAAAAATCCGGCCAAGAGCGCCTTCTCTGACAACCGCCGAGTACCATAACGAAAGTAGCTAAAGGAATCAATCTGGCTCCCGAACCTATCACTTTGAGACTTTGACTCCTGGCAGTCGACATCAAGACCTCCACTTCTTTAGGAGTTAAACGATCTCGGGAAGTAACCCGGCCAGCCGCGCTAAATTTGAAAAGGTATGCAACCCAAGATTTAGTATGGGGAGAGTCCACCTCCGAGCTATCATTTTTCTGGATAGTCGTCCGGTGACAGGTGCTATGATGGCATAATAATTCTTGATACACGGTGACGAAATCGGGGAATCGCTGATCCAAATCTTGGAGCTCCTCATTCGTCGGCGTATACACTTCGAAGGGTTCATCCCCCCAGGGGAGCTTGGAGACAGCATACATCTCGTGAAGAGCGAGCCCTAATTCTCCAACAGGGGTAAAAAAGGTCCCCGTTCGATGACTGTACATCTCCAAAAGGGCCATGAACAGTGGCTTATTAACGGGCAACCCGTGGCTGGTACCCCGTATAGCTTCATAAAGGTTGACTCCCCGCAAAAACTCTTTATACTTTCGTAGAATCCATGAGGACAGATTAGCCCACGGAGGAATGGGGTGTACCCAGCTCGGCAGGACCAACCTACCAATAGGATAGGACCCTTTGCGAGCAAGCTGACTCAGGAAGGTATCAGCCTAGAAGAATGAAAAGTAAGGACCAGGGGTGTTGATGAAGGTACCTGGAACTAACCCCATTACGGACCGACTGGCCGGATCTTTGACTGCGCGCACTGACCAGTGGCTCTGTTATAACGGATATTACCAACAAACATCCCCGGTCTGGTTGGAGTGAGGGTGTCCGGCATCTGCCTATCCAGAACGATCATATTGAACCACTCAAAAGGGAAATGGCGCTTCATAATAGGGATGTGGATCGGCATCCCGTCCAGGTCAAAATCCCAACTCTCTGAAACATCCAACACTCGGGAGTTTTCTACAACCAACGCATCCCCAAAGAGGAAGACCGGTTTCAGATACTTCCCGTCAGACTGCCCAGAGCTTATCATATCAACAAGGAACTGAAAGGATTGAAACCTGATAGCATTTAGACGCTCCAAAGGTTCATCAACAAGTAGCTGTTCGGACACTTGACGAACTAAGTCATCCCGATGAACGCCCGAGGCAAACTGACGCAAGCCTACCATAAGTTCCCCAGCAGGATTCACGGGCAGAGTCACTGAAGAAGGGCAAAAGAAACAAGGTTAAAATGATAGCTGAAACGACAAAAAAACACATGATGCTTATGCGGGTAAGCATAGATGCGGCTCGGTTTATACAGGTCAGTTCAAATGAGCCTATGCGGCTCAGTTTGAAAGAGCCCATGCGGTCCAGTACAAATAAACTCATGCGGTTCCGTTCGAAGGGAACTCATGCTACTCAGTATGGAGGAACTTATGCGGTCCGAAAGGAGTATGTTCGGCTCGAAAACGTTTATGCGGCCCTGCAAGGATGAGCTTATGCAGTACAGCGAGGATGAGCTTATGCGGCCCTGTTAAAGAAGTAGTTACGCAACCACTTCCATGCGGCTCAAACCTAGGTCATACCCCATGCGGCCCAGGCATGAGTCGGATACACAGTGTGCTTTGGAATATAGGCTCGCGCATAAAATATGCGGCGTAGCCATAGCAGTTCATATTAAGGGACCCTTACCAGCGATAGGCGGGTGGACGTCGGGGTGAAAAGCGGGTACGTCGGTCAACGGAGGAGCCACCATGTTCGCCGCCGCAGTCGATAAAGATGCGACTTTCTTGCCCTTCGCTGCCGCAGAAGATGAGGCGGCCTTCGATGCTGCAGCTTTCTTGGGAGCCATTGTCGGTTGCTAAAGGAAAAAGACGAAGAGCAAAGACAGCAAATAGAGGTTCAGAGCAAAGAGAGAAGGTAAAGAAAAGCCCCAAGAGGCTTAAAGACTCCTATTTATAGGCAAAAGAGACCCACGAAACGAACAGACGTCTCGGAGTATGCCTCGAATTACGCGTCGCCCCCAAAGAATAAAGGCAAAACGCTTCGGTCAAGACAAAACCGACTCTTGGGATCCTCCCCCAAAAGGCGGCGTTAAATCAAATCAAAGGCACTTAATGAAGATTTGCACACGTATTCAGGACACGTGGCAATCAGTTTATGCGGCCAGATGAATTCATGCGGCTAAGGCACTTATGCGGTTAGGAAGCTCAGGCAGACAGAAAACTCCTATACGGCATGAACGGGGCCATGCTTCTTGTTCAAAGTATTCCAATTTTTACAAATTGAAAACTTTGAAGGGGGTCCTGTAGAAGCATGGAAAATATTAGAATAATGATCCATGCGGCTCTGAGTAAGAAGCTTATGCGGCCCACCCAGGAGCGGCCCTATGCGGTTCAAAGAAGACTCTCAATCGCATGCGACTCAGGAGCGTATGCGGTTCAGCAAGGCATATGCGGCTCGATGGACGCCATGTGTGATCCTTCCCTACAGTTGGTCGTTTGAGTATTGGCCTCATTTATTGCTCCAGCACGATTCACTGTGGCGGCCCTGACATAAAGTTTCATAATGGCCTTGCCATAATGACTGACTCCTCGGGAAAAGAAGAAAATCTTTGACCAAATCCGACAGAAGTCCCAGATTGCCACGTGGCAATCAGTCATATGCGGCTCTCTGAGAACCCGTTCCATGCGGTTCGATACAACGCTAGCTCATGCGGCTCCCTGGGAACATATTCCCTGCGGCCCAATACGATACCAGCTCATGCGGCTCACAAAGATTACGCATATGCGGCTCGATGAAGCATCGTCCTATGCGGCTTACAAAGAGTATCTCTCTGCGGTTCGAGGATAGTCAATCCTATGCAGCTCTGACAGGACTCACAATTAAGATACGTGGCATGGGATCAATAAGAGATTTAACCGAATCTTAACAAATATATTTGACATCATCGTCATAATTACTGAGATCAAGGCATATCATTTATCATCAAGCTAATGGGACACGTGGCGAGCAATCAAACATTGGCATAATCAATCACGAGAATTTAAAATAGCTAGCATTAATTGCTCATGAGATACGATGCTATCCGCGTTAATGGCCGAGATTCACTGTAATCAGGATCAAGGGTTCAGATAGAATGAAGGAGCGCCGACATTCCAAACAGATAATCATTAGCAAACCCTAATGATCACCCCCCACTCTTATAAATAGCCAGCATCATTCCCTTGAAAAAGAGAGAGAGAGAGAGGAGAGGTCGGCAACAAAAGAATAAAAAAAGAAGAAGAGAGAGATCTACACAGAGAGAGCTCCCCCTTTCTTCTTGATAATCACAGAGAGAGAGAAGTCAGAAGAGCAATCCGAGGAGAGCAAGAAGAGCGTTTCTTCGTCAACGCCAAGCAGATCTTCCCCGAGCCAAGGCTACATACTGATCGTCCAAGGAGTAAGGCAGAGCGGCCGTCGCTTTTCCGAGCCTCTATCGTCACCCCCCAGAATCAAAAATAAACAATCGTACTTAGTCTGCTGTACCTAGGTTTTCGTCCCTATGCTTTCTTTGTACGAGCGAGTTTGTATTGTGAGTCTAAGTTCAGTCCTCCGATAATTGTTCTGTTCTTTTACAATCAATGACAAACACACACATGACAAGTGATGAACAAAGATCCCACGATAGCCGACGCTTCGACAAGTTTGAGGAAATAATGCGCACTATGAAGGCCGGCCTGGCGCACTTGACAGAGATCGTTTCTGAATTAAAGGCAGCCTAAACACCATCACAGCTGCAGGATCAAGCTCCGAACCCGGGCAATAACAGAGAATCCAATGCTCCTAACCACCCGACTATAAGTCTATATGCAGGCCCACCGCTAGCAGCCAGTGATCGTACTTTATCGTAGGCATGTATGCGAACAACATCGGATGAGGTTCTTGAAGCCATTCGAGACCTCCGAGCATGAGACGATACGAAAGATAAATAAGAGTCATGGTGGAAGCTAGGACTTAGTCAACATTTCCCCGTTGAGTAGAATAAAGTGGTGTATCCTCTAAGTATAAACCACTAACTATTATACCCTTTGACGGAAGAAGATCTCCCGCCATCATTCGAATCACTTCAGGACCATGATGGGGCATCTACCAAAAGACGACGCTCTCCTCGCAAACCTGTTTGTTGGTGCCGTGAAGGAAGTTGCTTTCGAATGGTTCTATAGCTTACCAAACAATTACATTACCACCTTCGATGATCTTCGACATCTGTTCCTATCCCGATTTTATGAGCCTGGAATACATATGACAATGTCTACTCTATTGGACACCGTCTAAAAGGACGAAAAACCTAATTGGGACTGCATTGAACATTTTCGACAAGCCATACTAAGATTGCCGTCGGGCATTCCCGAGTTAGTCTTAATGGACACTTGTCGGAAAGGCTTGTTACCCATAGTTAAACTTTGGACATGATCCTCCAGCCAAACAAGTTGGACCGCATTCATCAATAGTGCCAATAACGCTAAAAGGAAAGCCAAAGAAGCTCATTTGCTGGGAATGAGCTACCCTAATACCAGTAAAAAAAAGGCAGGCAACCTATCGGTGCTTCCAACAACAATGATAGAAAATTAATACCAAAACAGGTCATGACTGCAAGCCCCAATCGGGGTGAAACTCCCACTCTGAAGCCCGATAAGCCCCCAATACAAAAAAAAAGTAAACTATTCAATTGTTGCCGATGAGACGCACTGTAGAGGTTGATAAGGTCGATAATCCCAAGTATTGTCACTGTTACCGGTACGTCCACAATGCGACTTGATATTGCTATATCCTGAAGAACCAAATATAGAGACTAGTCGAAGCTAATGTGCTTTCACTAGACTAAAGAAAAGGTTGTCTCTACAAACATGGTAACCCTCCAATTTGATAACTTCTCGCCTATGGAGGCACAAGATGGGGTCGTCCCGATCACAAAAAAGACTATGGATGTCGTTAACTTTCTGACAGCTCAAACATCTGGGTTAATACCTGTCCAAACACTTTGAAGTGAGGTCATATGGGTACACCCAGACCTCACTGATGATCTAACCTGACATGTAGTATGTCCTAATACTAAATTCAAGGGATAGAAAGTCAAATCATGTAATACGGTCTCCGTCGTGTCTAATGAAAAAATGGTGGAAGCAACAAAGACTGGTCTAGAATACTGGCGTAACTGTGATCAAACCCTTGGGAAAGAAATCTCGTCGATCTCGACTTATGCAGTTCCCAGTTCATTTGAACTGGTTCGTCCCAACCACTAGTAACGGTTAAGAAGAAACAGAATAAAGGACATTATGACAAGCCCTCCGAAAAGAAACACCCGTAGGCTTGGATAGGCCTTACAACTTCGACATTCTGTCCCAAATGGGCCAACACGCCAGCTAGTCTATCATTATTTAAGCTTCTTTGTCTCTTCAAAAGAACTCGAGAGGCTCTAAGTGAGGCAATACAATATGCTGAATCTTATATAGGATAAATACAATAGCCTGACGAAGACCCTATTGTGTGTCCTCAATGTCACAACGTGATTGAGGACGTGTCGAACATCAAATTTTCACAGCAGGACATGCTATTGAAAAATAATAGGCATGCCAGATCCTTATAATATACGGGATACGTTGCTTCTATTAGGGTCGATCGGATGCACAATGACCCTGGGTCATCTGTGCACATCCTCTCCTTTGCCTACTGCATACTCTGGGGATCCCGATGCATCAGCTTTTCGTAACCCAAATCATGATCACTGGTTTTATTAACAGCAAAAGCTATCCAGAGAGGAAAATCTGTCTTATGATCAAAATTGACAACCTGATGATAGAAGCAACTTGCTACGTCATCGACAAGGATGTTTGTTATAACATCCTATTGGTAAGATTGTGGATGCTTGAGCACAAGATTGTGCCATCCATCCTGCACTAGTGCTTCAAGTATGTCATTAGTGATAATGCAGTAAAAACAAAGTTTGTGGGCTTCGATCCCTGTAGAAGCATAAAAATTTTTCAGCAAATATAGCTCCATGCGCCCAAGTCAAAGTAGCTCCATGCGCCCAGCCAGTACGACTCCAGGCGCCCACTAAATGAAGCTCCATGCGCCCAGTCCAAGTGTGTTTGCCATTAATTATCAAAGAACAGAACAATTTTATGGGAGGACTAAACTTTAATTCACAATTACAAACTCGCTCGTATAAAAATTGCCTAGGAACAAAACCTAGTAAAAGCAATCTAAGTACATTTGTTTAATTTAGATTCTGGGAGGGTGATGGTAGAGGCTCAGGGAAGTGCTATCAACTCTGTCTTACTCCTTGGACTATCGAACGCAACCTCGGCTCCAGAGAAGAAATGCTCTCTATATGTCTCTGTTGCTCTATGTGTCTGTGCAAAGGCATAATCCCATGCTATTTATAAGAGTTTATGATGAGTGGGGCTCTGATGCGATGTGGCCACATCCTTGTAATCGTGCCTTGAGAAGTGGGCAGTTAGGAATTGGTTAGGATTAATCTTGATCTGTTTGTTGTAATAAATCTGGACAGTTATGTTGGTTGAAATAAATCTGAACTATTATGATCTGTTGGTTGCAACAAATCAGAGTTGTTAAGACTTAGTCAACTTCTGCCATGTGTCCCAACTGCCACTAGGTTACGAGTCGTATGAAGGACTGTTCTTCTATCTGAGCCGCATGAGGGTGGCCTCATAATCGAGCCATATGAGGGTGGCCTTACACGCATGAGGGTGGCCTCACATCCGAACCGCATGAGGGTGGCCTCACATTCGAGCCGCATGAGGGTGGCCTCACATCCGAGCCGCATGAGGGTAGCCTCGTATCTGAGCCGCATGAGGGTCACTCAGACGATCCGCATAAAGGATTTTCTTGGAATTTATGAACTGTGCCAGCTATCACAAATATTTTCTCATCTTTTTATGAGCATGTCACGTCTCTTCTTTATGTCAGAGCCATCATTATTGTCACTTTGTGTCAGAGCATTTAATGGCCAGCAACTCTGAGTAATTATGGCCAGTTCATAAGGTCACTGTTTGCCATGAAAAATAAAAGAACAGAACAATTATCGGAGGACCGGACTTTTACTTCACGTTACAAACTCGCATGTACAAAGAAAGCCTAGGGACGAAAACCTAGGTACAGTAGTCTAAGTACAATTATTTATTTTAGATTCTGGGGGTGACGATAGAGGCTCGGGAAGGCGACGACAGCCCTACCTTACTCCTTGGACGATCGGTATGCAGCCTTGGCTCATGTGAAGAGATGGTTGACGTTGATGAAGAAATGCTCTTCTTGCTCTCCCTCTATTACTCTTCTGGCTTCTCTCTCTCTCTGTGTATTTTTTCTCTGATTATTGGGGGAGTCTCCCTGTATGTGCGTATCTCTCTCTGACTGTATATCTTGCAAGGGAATGGCACCCTTCTATTTATAATAGTGGGGAGCATCATTAGGATTTGCAATGATTGCCCATTCTCAAAGTGGCGGCGGCCTGATAAGTGATCAATCTGGGCCATTAATCTTGAGCGTGAAGGATCGGGGCCATAAATGTGGATAGTATTGAATCCTGTGAATGATTAATGCTGATTGCTTTAAATCTTCATGATTGGTTGTGTCAAGCTTGGATCTTTCACCACGTCTCCCAGTGGCTTGATCACGAGTGATATGCCCTGATCTCATTAATTATAAGGATAACGTTAAATATGGTTATTAGGATCTGGTAAATCTCTGATTGATTTAAAACCACGCGTCCCATAATCACCCTGCTACCGGCTGTCAAGTCATGGGGCAATTGAATCTCTGCCACGTATCTTAATGGTGGACCCTGCCAGAGCCGTATGATATCCATGAACCGCATGAGACAGCGTCTCAGTGAGCCGCATAGGTATAGTACTTGTGAGCCGCATGGGATGGCTTCTTGGTGAGCCACAGGAAGATGATTCCTGCCAGTCGCATGAAGCTGTTCTTCAATTGAGCCGCATAGGAGTAGCCACGTGGCAATCTTGGATCGTGTCAGAGATTTTCTCCTGTTCCCGAAGAGCCTGTCATTACGACAGGACCATCATGGCACTTTATGCCAAAGCCGTCAGCTGTCAAATCACGGCAGAGCATTAAATAAGGCTATTACTTGATGGCCAGCTGTGTGAAGGGATCTCACGGGGACACGTGGTGTTGATCGAGCCGCATATCTCTGTTGGTCGTTTGTGAGCCGCATATACTTCCGAGCCGTATGAGGCTGGAAGACTCTTTGAACCGCATGGGACTGTCCCTATTTAAGCCGCATGGATTCTCCTGCTCCGAGCCGCATGAGACTGAGAGTCTCTCCAAACCGTATGGGACTGCCCCAGTATGAGCCGCATGGAGTTCTCCTGTTCCGAGCCGCATAGAGCATCATTCTGATATTTTCCATGCTTCTACAGGACCCCCTTCAAAGTTTTCAATTTGTAAAATTAAAATACTTTGAATAAGAAGCATGGCCTTCGCTAACCGCATAGATGGTTCAGCCGCATGGATTTATCTGGCCGCATGAACTGTTAGGCCGCATAGACTTTTTGCCACGTGTCCCAACCACGTTTGCGAATCTTCTGCATTAAATGCCCTTGATTCGTTTTTTGAATTAACGCCGCCTTTTGGGAGAGGATCCCAAGGGTCAGTTTTGCTTTGACCGAAGCGTTTTGCCTTTATTCTTTTAGGCGGCGTGCGGATCGAGGCGTTTGTTGATTTTCGAGCCTCCTTCGCCTATAAATAGGAGTAATTTATTCGTTGAGGGTTTCTTTACCTTCTCTCTTTGCTCGAACTCCTTGTTGCCGACTTCTTTTTCGTCTTCTCCTATCAACGATCGACAATGGCTCCAAAGAAAACTACCGCTGCTACGGGCAAGAGGGCCGCGTCGTCGTCTGCGGCAGCGAAGGACAAGAAGGCCGCGTCTTCATCGACTGCGGTGGCAAACGTGGCAGCTCCTCCGCCGACTGACGTGCCTATTTTTTACCCCGACGTTCACCCGCCTATTGCTGGTAGGACCATCAATATGAACTATCATGGCTACGCCGCATATCTTATGCGCGAGCCTGTATTTCCAAGTATGCTGCGTGTCCGACTCATGTTCGAGCCGCATGGGATATGACCGAGGCTTGAGCCGCCTGAAAGTTGTTGTTTGCAGCCGCATAACTACTTCATCGTCAGGGCCGCATAAGTTCATCTGGACTGGACCGTATGAGCTTTTTCAAACTGAGCCGCATAAGCCTATTTTGAACTGAACCGTATAAGATCATTTGAACTAGACCGCATAAGCTCATCCTCACTGAACAACATACGCTCATTTTGAACCGAACCGCATAAGCTCATTCGAACTGAACCACATGAGCTCTTTCCAACTGAGCCGCATAAGGCTATGCTGAACTAAGCCGCATAAGCATCGAGTAGTTGTGTTTCGGCTATCTTTTTGACCTTGTTTCTTTTGTCTTTCTTCAGTAAATCTGTCAGTAAATCCTGCGAGGGAACTTCTAGTGGGCTCAAATCAGTTCGCCTTGGGCGTGCGTCTTGATGACTTAGTTAAGTATGTGCTGAATCAATTTTCTGCTAATGAGCCTTCGGGGAGGTTGAACGCCATCGAGAATCAGACCCTCTATTATCTCCGTGCCATGATGAATACTGGGAAGTTGGATGGATTATACCTGAAGCCTTCATTCCTCTTTGGAGACGCTTTAATCATAAAGAATCCCCGAGTATTAGAGATTTCTGAGAACTGGGATTTTTCTTTGGATGGGATGGCGATCCATATTCCTCTCATGGAACGTCATTATCCTCTGTCGTGGTTCAATATGGTTTTGTTGGACAGGAAGATGGTGTGTAACTTAACTCCTACCCAATCAGGGATGTTGATGGACAACATCCATTATAACCCGAACATGCGGTTAGCGTACACAGGTAAGGATTCCGTCCTCCGGTACATGATGGGTCTGGCCCCAGGCTCTTTCATGAATGTATACGGTCCCAACTTCATACTCACTCAAGCTAATACATTCCTGAATCGGCTTGCTCACAAAAAATCTTATTCCGTTGGCAGGCTGGCATTGCTGAACTGGATAAACCCCACTTCTACGTGGGCCTAGTTGACCACTTGGGTTCTGCAAACCTACGAAACATTCCTGCGGGAGGTGGGACTTTATCATGCTATCCGGGGCACGTGTTACGGGCTTCCTATCAATAAACCATTGTTCGTGGTGCTCTTGGAGATGTATAACCGATGAACGGGGACTTTCTTTGCACCCGGAGGGGAGTTAGGGCTTGCTCTACATAAGATGTATACTGTCTCCAAACTTTCGTGGAGGAACGAGCCTTTCGAGGTGTACACCCCATCGAACGAGGAGTTCGAGGACTTGAACTGACGACTCCCAGGTTTTGTTACTGTGTATCAGGAGTTGCTGTGCCATCATAGTGCTTGTCACCAGATGGCTATAAAAAAGGAGAATAGCTCAGAAGGGACCGCTCCCCACACCACATCCTGGGTCAATTATCTTTTTAAAGTTGATCCTTCTGGCGGGGTTACTCCTCGAACCCCTCGAACCCAGGAAGAGATAAAGGACCTAATGTTGAGCGTCAAGAAGTCGCGGTCCAAGAGCAACATATTCGGGAGTCAAATTGACTCTCTTAGCTATTTTTACTACGGCACCAGGCAGATGTCAGAGAAGGCGCTCCTGGCTGAAATTTTAATGATATAGCTATGGAACTGCGTAGTCTCGGGAGGGGCAGGTTCTATTGAGATGATTAGTCGTCACTTCATTCTCCATGCCGTTAAGCTGGTATTTGGAGTTAGACTGGCTCTTCTTCCGGCTATGGTGTGTAGCATACACCATGGTCTCCGAACATTCTCGTCCATGGTCATTGCCCGCAAGAAGACGCTGGATTTTGAGCGTATAGAGCTACCGTTCTACTATTTGATGGGATGGTTGTTGATGCACTAAAAGTCTTTGATGGGACCTGGGATAGCGGAAGATGCTACAGATGAAGACGCTTTCCTTTTTAGATGCCATCGCCAGTCTTGGGAATACAATACTATGCCAGCTTGTCGGAGGGTGCTGGCGAGGGTGGATGGGTATAACTTTTTTGTGTCTGTTCATCATTTTTTCGATGAGGAAGTGAGGAACGTATACCTTGATGGTACCGGACCTTCTCACTTTCTGTCTCCGAATATGCTCACCTAGTTGCGCAACATCAGCCCCGCGCATCTGGTTTATCGTAACCGCAATAATATGTACTTGGAGCCCTACCTACCTAGTAGGTTTTCCCGCCAATTTGGCTATAGCCAGTTATTCCTTGACTGTCCCAGCCCTTGTTTGGGCTTTGAAGGTAGCGTTCTTGATGGTGTCAGGGCGTGGAATTATTATGCCGCTTATCATACTCGAGCCAGCTTCTCGGTCCCCGATACTAAGGCACCGAGGGAAATTTTGTACGTGGCTGCTTTGTATCATGTTATGGCAAACAAGCCTCCTGTTAATTTCGATCCGAGTACCAGTTTCATCGTGGGTACCGGTTTAGAGGAGAAGCCCAAGGCGGATAAGGCTAGAAAGCAACTAGCGCTCCAGACTCCCCTCCCTGAATCAGAATCTTCTGAGTCGGCTGAGCAGGATGATGATCATGATAGCAAAGACTCCCTTTCTGGTGGGGGTGAAAAAGTAGCGGATCAACCGCTTCCCACACCAGATGAACTGGCGGAGGATCCGTTACTTGCTACACAAGAGGAAGTAGTAAGGGAAGGACAGCCTCCCGCTGTGCCTGGTCCCTCACGCAAACGAGTCAGACGTGAGTCTTCTGACAGCAGAGCGACATTTTTCGTGAAAAGAGCTGCCGTTAGGTCTCGTGGATTGCTTATTACCGAGAGGGGTAAAAATACTGACGCAGCTCCGGAGGTACGACTATGTTGGAGCTATCTCCTTGTTGTAGCTTTCTTTTTTTTCTTGGAGATATGACCTAACCATTTTTCTTTCTAGGCGTATGACGAACCAGGCTCTCATGAACCGTCTGCTGCCCCTAGAGTTGATCCGGCCCTTACTGTTTTGATTAGCGACATGTGTGTCGCGGTCCTTTCTGTGGGGGCTCTCTCAGCGGCGGCTGGGGGCTCCCAGGTTGCTAAGGCCTCGGCCCGGGATGATGAAGGTTCCCTCGGGCTTGTCTTCGAGGTTGCTGAATTTCTGCTAGGCGACACCGATCTCGTCGCATCCCCTCCCGAGGGCGCTGGGGAGGAGGAGCCTATCATATTCAACTCAGAGGCTGCTGGTAAAGAGGCTGCGGTGGCTGTAGGCGAACCTCAGCCTCCACACACCTCCACTGGTAAGATAAGCCAAATATTGACTAGTGAGGGGGCTTATTTGCTCTATCAATATATCCTCCGGGTCAAATCGATTCATGGTTGCCTTGGCCCTACAGGTCCTGACCCTTTGCTTCCCAAAGCGGATGTTCTTGGGGAAGGCTCGGCCTGCCGCGATCTGGGAGAAAGGAGCGTTTCCTCGCCTTCGCCGTCTCATGTCGAGGGGCCTCCCGCCAGCCCCGGGCAGATGGGAATGGAGCTGGCGATGGTCTCCGCCTCATCCTCTGCTGATTATACGGCTACGGATATTGACCTCTCGACCCTGCCGAGCATTCAAGTTCTGCGGGCTGCTGAATAGGAGTTGGCCGCTGTTCATGCGTCCTTCCGTGCGGAGTTTGTTTCTCTTGTGGCAGGAGCGGCAGATTCTGTTGCGTCTTCTTCAGAGTTGCCGGCTACACTCCCGTTGACACCGGCTTCCTCGGAGGCTCTGGATGAGGTGACGCAGGATGTGGTCGACAGCTTTTATCGCCATTTAAAGAGGGGCATAGATGCTGCTGTAGAACGGGGGACCCCTTTTACTCTGTCTCTGCGGTGCGCTCGGGGTCAGGTTACAACTTTGAAGTCTCTTCCTAGCGGGGTGGGGTTGGCTGCACTCCTGGAGCCTAAGTTGGCAGAGGCTGATCAGCTTGTGACCCAATTGCTGGCAATACGGCAGGCGAGCTTGCCTGCTGCGATTGAACGGGAGCGGGGCTTCCTCATTGCTGCTCGGGATAGGATCAAGCTCGCTCGAGATCCGGTACAGCATCTGTGGTCGACTGAGGACATTTATGGTCAATAGAGGACGTTTGTGGTCAACAGAGGACGTTTGTGGTCAACAGATGATATTTGTGGTCAACAGAGGAATTTGTGGTCAACAGAGGACATTTGTGGTCAACAGAGGACGTTTGTGGTCAACAGAGGACATTTGTGGTCAACAGAGGACATTTGTGGTCAACAGAGGATATTTGTAGACCTATTATCCTTGTCGTACTCCGGTTGTGGGTACAGTTAATAGGTTGAAAAGGAACCGACATACTTACTCAGTGGTAATGGGGACATGGCAAGCATGAAGATTTCTTCGACGGAGCCTTCCAACTCAGAGGTAATGAGGACATGGCAGGAGTGGGCTCAATGAAGAGAGGGTACATAAAACGACTCAGAGGTAGGCGAACGTGGAAGTTCTATGCGAGGGGGCGGTTTGTTTTTGGTAGAAGTGAAAACGACTCAGAGGTAATGAGGACATGGCCGTTTCGGAAATTTGTGGATCGATTACCCTTTTTGTGCACTGGAAGTGGGGGTAATAGATCATGAGGGAGGATCTCTTCTAGGAAGAAAGTTCAGAGGTATAATCATACGTGACTTACTATCTGAAAGAGTGACCAGAATGTGAGTTCAGAGGCACCGGCAGGTATATAACTCGATAATTTAGAATATTGAGAAAGTGTAAGTTCAGCGGCACCAGCGGGTACATGACTCGATAATCTGAAGGGAATGTGAAGGTGAGTTCAGCGGCACCAGCCGGTACATGACTCGATAATCTGAAATATTGTGGATGTGAGTTCAGCGGTACCAACGGGTATATGACTCGATGATCTGGAAAGAATGTCGTTTAGACATAATATTTCTTCAGGAACTTGCCATTGACGGGCAACATGAGCAAGTCTCCGTTTTGTTTTGCGAGGCGGTAAGCACCGTTGGAGAATACTGCCTCAAAGATAAATGGGCCTTCCCACTTTGGCTAGAATTTGCCAGCAGTCTTGTGAGTTATGACCATTGGTCTCCAGACTGCCAGAACGAGATCGTCCACCTGGAATGTTCTGATTTTAACCTTCTTGTTGAAGGCTCTAGAGATACGTGCTTGTTATAGCTCGATTCTTTGCTGAGCCAGGAGGCATTTTTCATCTAAGGCCTCCAACTCTTGTAGTCGGCGTCGGTAGTTATCATCCGTCCTCAACTGATGTGTGAGAGCGACACGGAGTGAGGGGATCTGAGTCTCTAATGGGAGAACTACCTCGCTCCTGTATACTAGGAGAACGGTGTGTTCCCGGTAGCTGTTCGGGCTGTAGTATGGTATGCCCATAAACACTCGTCGAGCTTCTCGTTCCAGTCGCATTTGTTGGAGGAGACAAACTTCTTGAGGAGCTTGATGATTGTTTTGTTGAATGCCTCTGCCAACCCGTTCGCTGCCGGGTTGTACGGTGTCGAAGCAATATTCTGAATACGGTGCTTGTCTCAAAACCGATAGAAAGCGTGGCTTGTAAACTGTGGACCATTTGGAGAAGCGTAGATGATGTGATGCTTAAGGAAGCTGATCACGTTTGAAGTCTTGACTTCTGCAAGTAGGACAGCTTTCACCCATTTGGAGAAGTAATCAGTGATCGCAAGTATGAAGCGGTATCCTCGGAAGGAAGGTGGGGTGATTGGACCAATGATATCCATTCCCCATGCTTCGAATGGCCAGGATGCCACTGTCGGATGTAGAAATTCAGATAGCTGGTGGATGAAGTCGGCGTAGACTTGGCAGGCTTTGCACTTTCGTGCATAATCTATCGCGTCTGCAACCATCGTGGGCCAGTAGTAGCCCATTCGACGAAGGTGGTCTTGCAGTTTTGGACCGGGCTGGTGGGCCCCGCAGACACCGTCATGAGCTTCTCGTACGACTTTTTTTGGCTTCTTCGTTTGAAAGACACTGAAGCAGTAATCCGTCGTAGGAGCGGCGATACAGCATTTTCGTCTCTATATCGTAGAAGAATCTGAGAGAACCCCGTCTGATGGAAGTGGCTTCCTTTGGGTTCTCGGGCAGGATGTCGTAGACGACCAAGTCGATGAATGGTTGTCTCTAATCTGGGGCATTATCGATCGTCTGGGTGGAATAACTCGCTACGAATTACACATTGTTCTTGGGACAGACCAGTTCGTGGCCTATCACATCCACTGATTGGCGATCATAGTTCGGAACTGCTAGGGAAGCGGCAAGACCAGCTAAGGCATCAGCTTCGATATTTTGGAGTCTGGGGACATGTTCGGTGAAGAACCCCTCGAACGACGAGATGATGTCAATCGCTATTTGGTGATAAGGGATCATGTCTTCGTGGCGGACCTCGTATGAGCCCCGAATCTGATTGACGATTAGTTAGGAATTGCCGTATGCTTCAAGGTATTCTACCCCCAGCTCTCTTGCAAGTTGGAGGCCAATAACCAAAGCATTGTACTCGGCCACATTGTTAGAGCAGGGCTCTGTAAGGGAATAAGCGCGGTTGATCACCAATCCGAAAGGGGAGACCAGTACTACCCCGACTCCGACGTCTATATTGCCTTTAGGTCCGGTCCTCGAAGCACCGTCGAAGAACATCCGCAATATAGCCTCGTGAGGGGTTGCATGCGAGTCGGCGACCTCATCTGGGATCTCTTCATATATTTTGGAGGGCTCCGAGCCTGGGTGGGCTGCTAAGAAGTCTGCCAGGGCTTGACCTTTGACTGCCTTTTGGGGGACGAAGATCATATGATAAGGGGACAGCAATATTGCCCATGTAGCGATGCGAGAGCTGAGTGCCCCTGGTTTAGTCATGAGGACCCTGAGAGGGTTGACTCGTGAGATTACATGTATCGTTTGTCCAGTTACAGTGTCGCATTTTCTGAATGGCGAACTCCAGGGCGAGGCATTCCTTCTCCACAGCGGTGTATCGGTGCTCTGGCCCAATCATCATTCGGCTGAGGTAATATATGGCTTGCTCATGGCCTGCGTCATTGTTTTGTGCCAGCAGAGCCCCGAAGGAGTGTTCCATTGCTCGTACATAGAGCAGGAATGGTTTTTCGGAAACCGAGGCCACCAGGACTGGGAGGTTCGACATATATTCTTTGATTCTATCGAAGGTGCGCTGGCATTCTTTATCCCATACGAATGAAATGCCTTTCTTCATGAGATGGGTGAATGGTCGACATCACCCGGAAAGGTTAGAAATGAACCTCCTGATGTAAGCTAGCCTCCCTTGAAGGCCTCTGAGTTTGCGGAGATTTCTCGGAGGACCCATCTCCATGATTGCTTTCGTCTTCTCAGGGTCTACATGGATGCCTTGTGCAGTGATGATGAAGCCCAAGAACTTCCCGCTGGATACGTCCAGAAAGGACTTCGTAGGGTTCATTTTCAAATTGTGCGCTCGTATTAGGTCGAATACCGTCCTTAGATCCTGCAGATGGTCTCCCTTACAGCGACTCTTAACGGCTATATCATCAACATAGCACTCCACTATCTTGCGTAAGTGGTCTCTGGAGATGATGCTCATGGCTCTTTGATAAGTGGCGCCAACATTCTTTAAACCGAAAGGCATAACTGTGTAGCAGTATGTGCCAATCGGTGTTCGAAATGATGTATGCTTTTCGTCGTCAGGAGACATCTTGAATTGGTTGTACCCCGAGAAGCCATCCATGAATGACATACGTTCAAAACTGCAGGTATTGTTAATCATGATGTCCGTGATAGGGAGGGGGAACTCATCTTTGGGGTATGTCTCGTTCAGATTGCGGAAGTCGATACAGATTCGAATCTTTCGTTCTTCTTGAGGACGGGCACTATATTGGCGACCCAATCGGGATGTTGTTCCTCATGAATGAAACCGCTGGCTATCAATTTATTGACTTCGGCTTCGATCGTGTCCATGATGCCCGGTCGGAAGCGTCGCTGTTGTTGTTTGACTGGCTTCGTATCCGGCCGAATGTTGAGTTTGTGAAGAGCAATGTCGAGATTTAACCCTGGCATGTCTTCATAGCTCCAGGCGAACACATCAATGTATTCTCTGACAAGTTCTACCAGCGACTCCTGCTCTTCGTCTGCTAGGCTTTTACTGACGAAGATCGGTTTTGGAGAAGATTTGCTGCCGAGATCCACTTGTATGACCTCATCTTCAGTAGGAGGTTCTCTCTGTTCGAACCGCTTTTCCCAATGTGCGTCCAATTGCTGGGCCCACGACTCTAGCTCGAGGATTTTGGGGATGTCTTCGTCTTCTTCGTAAGCGTCGGCGAATGCCATGTTGACTGTCATGACTTGTCTGAACACATCTCCGATGCTGGTATCCGAGTCCGAAGTTGGTGACCCGGTTGAATGTGACTGCCAGTCGCATTCTTCATCTGAACTCTCAGGGGTTGTAGTAGGCATTACATACCCTAACCCGCATCGAGTTTTGCTATAGTAGTCTCATGGTTTGCCCGTCGGGACTGGCGGCTTCGAAGGTAATCGTCGCCTAGTGCTGTAGTTCAAACCTGGCGTCGTCTACAGATCATACCCCTGTTTCTGTATGAGATATTTGGATTGGGGGCTATAAAGATACAGAGGCAGTCTTCCGACATCTGACCCGAGGTCGGCTTCCTCTATGGTGAAGGGATGCGGGTTGTTCGTCCGGCCGAAGATGATTGGATGGTCCCCTCCCTCGATTATTCGGTAAGCGTCTTCTACTGGAGTAAGCTGGATCGCGGTGTACACATTTATCACCTGTGTGTATAAATGAGTGCCTATACCGTGTTCCATAGCATACATTATACATAGCTTATTGAGCTCGGTGTAGTTCAAAGATAACCCTTTATTGATAAAGTAAGGTATCTTTTCTAGAGGGATTACATCATCTGCGGAGGGAACATCAGTGTGGGCGGCCACATACTTTGCTAACTCTGGTTCCTCTTCGGCTATCTCCTGTGTGAATGAAGACTGAGAGGACGTCCTGGGAAGCTTGATTGTTAGTGGTTCAGTTGATGGAGCAGAGCATAGAGTTGTTGGCAGACTAGCGACCCCCAGTTTGGCACTTGATATGGAGTGAAGAGTGGCCGGTTCGCTAGAAGTGTCAGACCTCGTATCGGGATGACGATCCTTCTTGGGAAGACGTATCGTCAGTGGCCTATCGGAGGGATTGAGCTTCTCCGTTTAGGGTTGACCGACTCTCGGCAGTCTGATTGTCAATGGCCCCGTTGTGGGTCTCGGCACTTGGCCGGACCTTGGCAGCCAGATTATCATCTGCTCTTTCTGTGCCGAGTGGCTGATCGCGTCCTTCTGCAGAGTGGCAGTAAGGGGTGCAGACTTGTCCGGTTTGTGAGCTTGGAGGTGGATCGTCAGAGGCTCTTCTGATCCTGTGGCCATTTCGGTACCAGCTTGTTCATTTCCTTCATCAAGGTGCCTCTTCGACTTTTCGTATAGACAGGAGTCCGAGTAGTAAGATTCGACCCCTTTGAAGAGATCGATGTCAGCAAATTCCATCTTCACGAAGCCGTGTTTGTTGACATATTTGAAGTACTGGTACAGCGTGGAAGGCACGATCATATAATCGTGCATCCATGGGCACCCCAAGAGGATGTTGTAAGAAGTGTCTGCATCTATGACGTAGCAGGTGCCTTCGGATTTTAGGTCGCCAATTTGACACTTCAGACGAATCTTCCCAATAGGGTAGCTCCTGTCCGAATTGAAACCGCTGATGGCGGTGCTTGTTGGACTGCCCCAAAGCGTAGCTGATGTGATGCTTAAGGAAGCTGATCACGTTTGAAGTCTTGACTTCTGCAAGTGGGACAGCTTCTGCCCATTTGGAGAAGTAATTAGTAATCGCAAGTATGAAGCGGTATCCTCGGGAGAAAGGTAGGGTGATTGGACCAATGATATCCATTCCCCATGCTTCGAATGGCCAGGATACCACTGTCGGATGTAGAAATTCAGATAGCTGGTGGATAAAGTCGGCGTAGACTTGGCAGGCTTTGCACTTTCGTGTATAATCTATCGCGTCTGCAACCATCGTGGGCCAGTAGTAGCCCATTCGACGAAGGCGGTCTTACAGTTTTGGACTGGGCTGGTGGGCCCCGTAGACACTGTCATGAGCTTCTCGTACGGCTTCTTTGGCTTCTTCGTTTGACAGACACCGAAGCAGTAATCCGTCGTAGGAGCGGCGATACAGCATTTTTGTCTCTATATTGTAGAAGAATCTGAGAGAACCCCGTCTGATGGAAGTGGCTTCCTTTGGGTTCTCGGGCAGGATGTCGTAGACGACGAAGTCGATGAATGGTTGTCTCCAATCTGGGGCATCATCGATCGTCTGGGTGGAATAACTCGCTACGAATTGCACATTGTTCTTGGGACAGACCAGTTTGTGGCCTATCACATCCACTGATTAGCGGTCATAGTTCAGAACTGCTAGGGAAGCGGCAAGACCAGCTAAGGCATCAGCTTCGATATTTTGGAGTCTGGAGACATGTTCGGTGAAGAACCCCTCGAACGACGAGATGATGTCAATCGCTATTTGGTGATAAGGGATCATGTCTTCGTGGCGGACCTCGTATGAGCCCCGAATCTGATTGACGATTAGTTGGGAATCGCCGTATGCTTCAAGGTATTCTACCCCCAGCTCTCTTACAAGTTGGAGGCCAATGACCAGAGCGTTGTACTCGGCCACATTGTTAGAGCAGGGCTCTGTAAGGGAATAAGCGCGGTTGATCACCAATCCAAAAGGGGAGACCAGCACTACCCCGACTCCGACGACTATATTTCCTTTTGGTCCGGTCCTCGAAGCACCGTCGAAGAACATCCGCCATATAGCCTCGTGAGGGGTTGCATGCGAGTCGGCGACCTCATCTGGGATCTCTTCATATATTCTGGAGGGCTCCGAGCCTGGGTGGGCTGCTAAGAAGTCTGCCAGGGCTTGACCTTTGACTGCCTTTTGGGGGACGAAGATCATATGATAAGGGGACAGCAATATTGCCCATGTAGCGAGGCGAGAGCTGAGTGCCCCTGGTTTAGTCATGAGGACCCTGAGAGGGTTGACTCGTGAGATTACATGTATCGTTTGTCCAGTGACAGTGTCGTATTTTCTGAATGGCGAACACCAGGGCGAGGCATTCCTTCTCCACAGCAGTGTATCGGTGCTCTAGCCCAATCATCATTCGGCTGAGGTAATATATGGCTTGCTCATGGCCTGCGTCGTTGTTTTGTGCCAGCAGAGCCCCGAGGGAGTGTTCCATTGCTCGTACATAGAGCAGGAATGGTTTTCCGGAAACCGAGGCCACCAGGACTGGAGGGTTCGACATATATTCTTTGATTCTATCGAAGGCGCGCTGGCATTCTTTATCCCATACGAATGAAATGCCTTTCTTCATGAGATGGGTGAATGGTCGACATCGCCCGAAAAGGTTGGAAATGAACCTCCTGATGTAAGCTAGCCTCCCTTGAAGGCCTCTGAGTTCGCGGAGATTTCTCGGGGGACCTATCTCCATGATTGCTTTCGTCTTCTCAGGGTCTACATGGATGCCTTGTGCAGTGATGATGAAGCCCAAGAACTTCCCGCTGGATATGCCCAGAAAGGACTTCGTAGGGTTTATTTTCAAATTATGCGCTCGCATTAGGTCGAATACCGTCCTTAGATCCTGCAGATGGTCTCCCTTGCAGTGACTCTTAACGGCTATATCATCAACATAGCACTCCACTGTCTTGCATAAGTGGTCTCTGGAGATGATGCTCATGGCTCTTTGATATATGGCGCCAATATTCTTTAAACCGAAAGGCATAACTGTGTAGCAATATGTGCCAATCGGTGTTCGAAATGATGTATGCTTTTCGTCGTCAGGAGACATCTTGAATTGGTTGTACCCCGAGAAGCCATCCATGAATGACATACGTTCAAAATCGCAGGTATTATCAATCATGATGTCCGTGATAGGGAGGGAGAACTCATCTTTGGGGCATGCCTCATTCAGATTGCGAAAGTCGATGCAGATTCGAATCTTTCGTTCTTCTTGAGGACGGGCACTATATTGGCGACCCAATCAGGATGTTGTTCCTCATGAATGAAACCGCTGGCTATCAATTTGTTGACTTCGGCTTCGATCGCGTTCATGATGCTCGGGCGGAAGCGTCGCTGTTGTTGTTTGACTGGCTTCGTATCCGGCAGAATGTTAAGTTTGTGAAGAGCAATGTCGGGATTTAACCCTGGCATGTCTTCATAGCTCCAGGCGAACACATCAATGTATTCTCTGACAAGTTCTAGCAGCGACTCCTGTTCTTCGTCTGCTAGGCTTTTACTGACGAAGATCGGTTTTGGAGAAGATTCGCTGCCGAGATCCACTTGTATGACCTCATCTTCAGTAGGAGGTTCTCTCTGTTCGAACCGCTTTTCCTATTGTGCGTCCAATTGCTGGGCCCACGGCTCTAGCTCGAGGATTTCGGGGATGTCTTCGTCTTCTTCGTAAGCGTCGGCGAATGCCATGTTGACTGTCATGACTTGTCGGAACATATCTCCGATGCTGGTATCCGAGTCCGAAGTTGGTGACTCGGTTGAATGTGACTGTCAGTCGCATTCTTCATCTGAACTCTCAGGGGTCGTAGTAGGCATTACATACCCTAACCCGCATCGAGTTTTGCTATAGTAGTCTCGTGGTTTGCCCGCCGGGACTGGCGGCTTCGAAGGTAATCGTCGCCTAGTGCCGTAGTTCAAACCTGGCATCGTCTACAGATCATACCCCTGTTTCTGCATAAGATATTTGGATTGGGGGCTATAAAGATACAGAGGCAGTCTTCCGGCATGTGACCCGAGGTCGAATTCCTCTATGGTGAAGGGATGCGGGTTGTTCGTCCGGCCGAAGATGATTGGATGGTCCCCTCCCTCGATTATTCGGTAAGCATCTTCTACTGGAGTATGCTGGATCGCGGTGTACACATTTGTCACCTGTGTGTGTAGGTGAGTGCCTATACTGTGTTCCATAGCATACATTATACATAGCTTATTGAGCTCGGTGTAGTTCAAAGATAACCCTTTATTGATGAAGTAAGGTATCTTTTCTAGAGGGATTACATCATCTGCGGAGGAAACATCCGTGTGGGCGGCCACATACTTCGCTAACTCTGGTTCCTCTTCGGCTATCCCCTGTGTGAATGAAGACTGAGAGGACGTCCTGGGAAGCTTGATTGTCAGTGGTTCAGTTGATGGAGCAGAGCGTGGAGTTGTTGGCAGACTAGCGACCCCCAGTTTGGTACTTGATATGGAGCGAGGAGTGGCCGGTTTGCTAGAAGTGTCAGACCTCGCATCGGGATGACGACCCTTCTTGGGAAGACGTATCGTCAGTGGCCTATCGGAGGGATTAAGCTTCTCCGTTTGGGGTTGACCGACTCTTGGCAGTCTGATTGTCAATGGCCCCGTTGTGGGTCTCGGCACTTGGCCGAACCTTGGCAGCCGGATTATCATCTGCTCTTTCTGTGCCGAGAGGCTGATCGCGTCCTTCTGCAGAGTGGCAGTAAGGGGTGCAGACTTGTCCGGTTTGTGAGCTTAGAGGTGGATCGTCAGAGGCTCTTCTGATCCTGTGGCCATTTCGATACCAGCTTGTTCATTTCCTTCATCAAGGTGCCTCTTCGACTTTTTGTATAGGCAGGAGTCCGAGTAGTAAGATTCGACCCCTTTGAAGAGATCGATGTCAGCAAATTCCGTCTTCACGAAGCCGTGTTTGTTGACATATTTGAAGTACTGGTACAGCGTGGAAGGCACGATCATATAATCGTGTATCCATGGGCAACCCAAGAGGATATTGTAAGAAGTGTCTGCATCTATGACGTAGCAGGTGCCTTCGGATTGGAGGTCGCCAATTTGACACTTCAGACGAATCTTCCCAGTAGGGTAGCTCCTGCCCGAATTAAAATTGCTGATGGCGGTGCTTGTAGGTGTCAGGCGATGCATTGGGATACGGAGATGATGTAGCAGACCCTTCGGGATGATGCTTATGGAAGAGCCAGGATCTATGTGCATCCGATCCACCTTCACGTCGCCGATGTATCCCGTGTAGTATAGCGGGCGATCGTGTAGGTTGGTTTTGATGAGCATGTCCTGCGGAGTGAAGACGATGTTGGGTATTGTGCCCGTGCAGGCACTGTCTTAGAGATCCACGGGTGAGTCCTCCCCGGTGAGGTTGGATTGAGCCAGATAGACATCGGCATTTTGGAGTGCTTCGCTTAATGCAATACGAACGTCCTTGGAGAGCCTTAAGAGTTCGTACAGTGACAACTTGTCCGGTATGTTAGCCAATTGTGCTAAAATGTCAAAGTTGTAGGGCCTCTCTAGCCCTTGGGCTGCCTCTTTTTGGAGGGATTTGTCGAAGCGAGTCTCCCTCGGCCTAGGCTTGTCGGTCGTCGAAGGCTGAGCCGGTCCCGGAGCATCAGTTGTAGTGGGTTGATGATTTTCAGCTGGATTGTCAACCATAGGTTGGGATTGCGCTCTGGACCGCGTGACGATGGCTGTAGCTTCCTCGTTGTCTGTCGAGATTGTGTGGTAGGTCCTGACTTTTCTACTTTTCTTCTTGTAAATGGAGGATGGGGTAGGTTGAGTCATTTCAGATACCAAGTCTGGATGGACCCATATGACCTTCCCTCGTGATGTGGTGAGGGGTACTAGACCAGCAGCCTGATCTCGGTGAGGTGGAAGATTGGGGAAAAGCTGCCGAAGATTGGTGAGGGGTACTAGACCAGCAGCCTGATTATCGCCAAAGGGATGGGGACCACCCCGTCTTGAGTTTTCGTTGGAGAAAAGCTGCCGAATTGTACGGACACCATATTGGCTGCCACGGTTACCTCTTCGAAATCGATGGCCAGAGCGTTCGAATCGATGAGGTTTTGGATGTACCGTTTCAGCTGGTGGCAATCGTGTTTAGCATGATGGACATAACGATGATAGTGGCAGTACTTTAGACTCTCCATCTCTGCCGGCCGCGGTTCCTGTCTTGGTGGAGGAAGCTGAATTCTGTCCCCTTGTATGAGCATGTCCAAGATGGGCTTGACATGACCGTCTTCGAAGGAGTAAGTGATTTGCGGCCATTGTTTGTCTGCGGGCTTTGGCTCAGGTTTTTGTGCTGTATCGGCCACCATAGCCTGCTTTCCCTTGCTGTCCCGATTGTTGGAGGGGCTACCCCCATTATCGTTGTTGGAGCGCTTGCCCTTGTTTTCTCCTTCCGAGATGTGCAATCCCAGTAGGCGAGCCTTCTTCAGTCGTTCTTCGGTGCTTGTTGCACGGATGATGAACGTCTTCCAATCCTTGAATTGACTTTCGCCCATCCAGAGACTGATTGTTGGGAGGAGTCTCTTTTGGCAAATCTCGATCAAGGAGGAATCTGGATTTCCAGAGGGTAGCTTCATGGCGGTCTGGCGGAACCGCTCAATGTAGTTCCTTGTCAGCTCCTTCTCCCCTTGGATGACGTCCATGAGGGTGGACATGGTGACGTCCTGCCCTACCTCGTAGAATCTCTCCAAGAACATGCGCTTGAAGCCGACGAAGGAGTGGATGCAGTTGTCCGGCAGGTTACGATACCAGTCGAAGGCGACTCCTTCCAATGCCCCAACGAATAATCGGGTGAGAATAGCATCGTCGTGGGGCAGATGGTCCGTAGTGACCTCGAAGTAAGTGATGTACCGACTCGCCGAGGTCTTGCCATTATAGGGATTGATGTTGAACGGTTTATATCTTGGTGGGAAGGGCACATCCCTCTATACAGCCGGGTATGGTTGCCGTATTATGAGGTCTTGAGATTTTTTTCGGGCGTAAAACATGGCTCGGAGCTCTTGAACCTCTCTTCTTACTTCGCGGGCTTCGTCCACGACGGTGGGGGCCATTATTTCCGGAGGATTGTTGCCCGGGTTCGGTGTCGCCGAATTCGAATCCGCATTGACTGCGGGACCCGCGCTTGTTTGGCCAGGCGTCCCTCCTTGTAGAGTTGGAAGGGCGACTTTAATCTCGTCTACAGACTTGACCAAAGCAAGTAATATGGCTTCGAGATTGTCGAAGCGCTGGCGATCACTAAAACCACCTTGGTTGCTGTCTGTCATGAATACCGTCTTCACATGAGGAGAGATAGACGGAGCGGTGGAGGAAGCACCCTCCGAATCGTACTCTTGTAGGGAGAAGTCATCGGGGTATGTGGGTATGTTCCCTTCTGATTCAGACTCGGAAGGAACAGTACCCCCAGCTTCCGAGTTTGCCTCGTCTTGGGAGTTGTGGATGTCGTCGGGGACGTCGAGGTTTGTTGTATCCGATAGGAGAGTTGCCTCCTCTGGCTCGTCTTTTTAAAATATCGGATTATTGTGGAGGCTCGGAGGGGTGCTACCCCCAGCCCCAACAATCCCCTGCGTTATGGACGACGAACCTCCTACTGTAGCAGATTTCGTCTTAGAGCGAGTTCCTTGGAAAACTCCGGTGGTGGGCACTCGCTTAGACGACAGTCTTTTTGTCGCAGTGGTTGAGGTCTTCGGGCTGGAAACATTCGTCTTCTTCCTCCTTCCATCAGCGGAGACTTTCCGAGCAGAGTTGCAGGAGACGACGGGTGGTGCCTCGTCTTCTGAAGATGGGTGTTACAATCTTTGAAAGACAGACTACCGATCTTCTTGTATCGTCGTGCCATTGCAGCAGTTGACGATGATTTGGGTGCAGTGACGTCCGTGGAAGGACTCTTTGCATCCCGATGCATCTTCTCTTTCCTTGCGTTTGTGGAGGATGGCCTCGCGTAAGTCAGATGGGTCTGGACCGAACGTGTTTGCTCCCAGGATTTTAGAAGACTTTTGGGAACCTCTCTGTCCGTCTGCCGCCGGAGGCTGGACTCGAGTGGTTCTGTACAACTTCCCATCCGAGGCCCGCGTAATAATTAGCGGGACTCCCTTATAGTCAGAGGTTGGGGCAGCTGACTGGGCTTGGTGGGCCCGTGCTGCCCTAGACTTCTTCCTTTTAGCACTCGTGGGTGCGTAATAGGAAGAGTCCAAGTTGAATATCACAGAGTCTGGCTTATCATCCAGAGAATCATCAGGGTCAGGACCGCATGAGAGACGGTCGAAGACTGATTGAGAGAAGCGTGGAACGGCCGCTATGCGACTACGATTGGAAATCGTACAGGCTGTCTGCATACGGCTGTCTTTAGCTGCCGGATGAGTTACTTTGGTACGATTAGTAGGAGTCGCAATCGTGCAGGCTGGCCGCATGCGGTTGGCAATTGTGGCCGCATGGGTTTTCTGCAAGCGATTGACTTCAGTAACTGCATAAGCTTCATCCATGTGGTTGGCAACTGTAGCCGCATAAGCTATACGGCTGACAGATGTGACCGCATGAGTTTTCTTTATGCGGCTAGCGGATGTGGCCGCATGAGCTTTTTCTATGCGGTTAGCACCCTTATGCGGCTTGGATCGCGTAGAGTTCCTCTTTGCTCCTGCAAGTCCAGCATCATAGTATTTTCTTCTGCCAGACTTGGGGACAGCCGAGTTACCTACGGTCTAAAGTAGGGCCGCAGGAGAGTCTTGCCCGCCGTCTTGAACAACAGAGGGTATTTCTGCAAGAGCTTCAGTAGGAACGAAGGATCGGGGTCTCCACTCCTTGCGGGCCTTCTTCGTGCGGGCTCGCTTCTGGACCGGGCCAGCGCTCTTGTCGGAGAGCATTTCTTCGAACGCCTGTTAGTCGAACCGGGCGACCATCTTCTGTTACGTGGAGCCAAGCTTGGCTGTATCCGATTGCGTCACCAACTCCTCAGCCATGGAGAAGTTTGTCCCCAGCAGAGTTGCCATCGTGTTTGCCATAAAATATAAAAGAACAGAATAATTATCGGAGGACCGGACTTTTACTTCATGTTACAAACTCGCTTGTACAAAGAAAGCCTAGGGACGAAAACCTAGGTACAGCAGTCTAAGTACAATTGTTTATTTTAGATTCTGGAGGGTGACGATAGAGGCTCGGGAAGGCGACGGCAGCCCTGCCTTACTCCTTGGACGATCGGTATGCAGCCTTGGCTACTGTGAAGAGATGGTTGGCGTTGGTGAAGAAATGCTCTTCTTGCTCTCCCTCTATTACTCTTCTGGCTTCTCTCTCTCTGTGTATTTTTTCTCTGATTATTGGGGGAGTCTTCCTGTATGTGCGTATCTCTCTCTGACAGTATATCTTACAAGGGAATGGCACCCTGTTATTTATAATAGTGGGGAGCACCATTAGGGTTTGTAATGATTGCCTATTCTCAAAGTGGCGGCGGCCTGATAAGTGATCAATCTGGGTCATTAATCTTGAGCGTGAAGGATCGGGGCCATAAATGTGGATAGTATTGAATCCTGTGAATGATTAATGCTGATTGCTTTAAATCTTCATGATTGGTTGTATCAAGCTTGGATCTCTCACCACGTGTCCCATTGGCTTGATCACGAGTGATATGCCCTGATCTCATTAATTATGAGGATAACGTTAAATATGGTTATTGGGATCTGGTAAATCTCTGATTGATTTAAAACCACGCGTCCCATAATCACCTTGCTACCGGCTGTCAAGTCATGGGGGCAATTGAATCTCTGCCACGTGTCTTAATGGTGGACCCTGCCAGAGCCGCATGATATCCATGAACCACATGAGACAGCGTCTCAGTGAGCCGCATAGGTATAGTACTTGCGAGCCGCATGGGATGGCTTGTTGGTGAGCCGCAGGAAGATGATTCCTGTCAGCCGCATGAAGCTGTTCTTCAATTGAGCCGCATGGGAGTAGCCACGTGGCAATCTTGGATCGTGTCAGAGATTTTCTCTTGTTCCCGAAGAGCCTGTCATTACGACAGGACCATCATGGCACTTTATGCCAAAGCCGTCAGCTGTCAAATTACGGCAGAGCATTAAATAAGGCCATTACTTGATGGCCAGCTGTGTGAAGGGATCCTACGGGGATACGTGGTGTTGATCGAGCCACATATCTCTGTTGGTCGTTTGTGAGTGGCATATACTTCCGAGCCGCATGAGGCTGAGAGACTCTTTGAACTGCATGGGACTGTCCCTATGTAAGCCGCATGGATTCTCCTGCTCCGAGCTGCATGAGACTGAGACTCTCTCCGAACCGCATGGGACTGCCCCTGTATGAGCCGCATGGAGTTCTCCTGTTTCGAGCCGCATAGAGCAACATTTTGATATTTTCTATGCTTCTACAGTCACGTGGCTCCTTCTGAGCCGCATAACACTATCTGAACCGCATGAAGCTTTGAGTCACGTGAGACCCCCCAGTTCTGAGCCGCATGGAGTTTCTGGGCCACATAAGAATTTATTATTCTTTTTCATGCTTTTACAAGACCCTCTTTAAAGTTTTTAATTTTGTAAAATTAAAATACTTTGAATAAGAAGCCGGGGTATGTCTACATAAGCTTCTTTGGCTGCATAGGCTTCTCTGACCGTATAGGCTTCTCTGGCCGCATAGGCTTCTCTGACCGCATAGGCTTCTCTGACCGCATGGTGGTCTTCGTGCCACGTAGGCGTCTTAATTGCTCTTGATTTGTTTTTGATTTAAAGCCGTCTTTTGGATAGGATATCAAGAGTCGGCATTAAACATTTAGATTTGCCTTGATGATTCTGAGCATCCTTTTTTCCATGAAAGGGGATAGAATCCTAAGGGGCGGCTTTATCTTCTATGCAGCACCAAACTCGAAGCATCTATCGGTTCATACGCCCTTGTTAGCCTATAAATAAGAGTAATTTTTGAAGAGACGAGTTCTTTACTCTCTTTGCTCTCTTCTTTCTTCAAACTTTCGTGCCCTATTCACCGTTTCTTCTTCTCCTTCGACCATCAATGGCTCCAAAGACTTCCTCCAGTGCTGCGGCAAAGGGCAAAGGAGTTGCCTCCTCGTCAGCAACCCAGTTCACCCCGATGTTCATCCTGTCATTAACGATAAGAATGTTGGGAGAAAACTTACAAGGATTTAAACCCTAACCATGACGGCTATGTCGCATGTTTTATGTGCGGGCCTTTGGCATATAATGCTCTCTTCATCTTCATTGTGCTGTATGGGCCGCACGAACGTCTTATGTCCAAGCCGCATGGCGTATGTCTCATGTCCGAGCCACATGAGAGTCGTCATGTTGCTACATAAGAACTTTATGAATCGGGCCGCATGAAGTTTTACTAAACAGAGCCGCATGAGCTCTTATGAACTGGGCCGTATGAAGTCACACTAAACAGAGCCGCATGAGCTCTAATGAACTGGGACGCATGAACCCCCGCCAAACAGAACCGCATAAGATCTTAATGAACTGGGCCGCATGAACCCCCGCCAAACAGAACCACATAAGCTCCTATAAATTGGGCCGCATAAAGATCGACTTAAACAGAGCCAGATAAGCTCTTTTAAGCTGGGCCGTATAAAGACCCACTTAATAAGAGAAAGACCCACTTAATAACAGCCGCATAAGCTCAGAACACACTAAGTGTTTTTTCTCTGGCCATCTTCTGACTTCTTTCTTTTGTCTTTTTTAGTGAAATTGCCAGTCAATCCTGCTGGAGAACTTTTGGTAGGTCGCGCCCAATCTGCTGTAGGAATGAGGTTCGACCACATAGTTGATTATGTGTCAAACCAGTTTCCCAAGGATAAACACGAGGAGAGGCTAAGAGATGTCAAAAACCAGTCCTTCTTCTTTCTCTCGGGTATGATGAACTCGGGGAAATTGGGCGGCCAACACCTGAAACCTGCGTTCATGTTTGGGGATACCCTGACTGTGAAGAACTCCAATGTTTTGGACATATCTGAAAGTTGGAGTTTTTCTTCTGATGGGATGGCGATCGACATTCCTTAGATGGAACGTCACTTCCCACTGTCGTGGTTCAACATGCTGCCAATGAACAGGAAGATGGTAGATTCCTTGACTCCGAGCCGGCAGGGAATGTTCGTGGCTGATATCCACTATAACAGAAACTTGGGGTCGATAGTCGCGACTAGGACACCGATTAGCTGCTACGTGATGGGTTGGCCCCGACTAGTTTCTTAAATATGCAGGGTCCCAATTTCCGGTTCTCTCAAGCTGACACTTTCATGAACCAGCTTGCTCAGAAGGGGTCCTACCCCATTGGTCGGTTGGCGCTGCTGAATTGGATGAACCCCATCCCTTCGTGGACTAACTTGACTATGTTGATTTTGCGGACATACGAAAATCTCCTACGCGAGATCGACTTGTATCATGCCATTCGGGGCACTTATTATGGTTTGCCGATTAACAAGATGCTCTTCATGGATCTTCTTGAAATGTACAACCGCAGAACGGGGACCTTCTTTACACCAGGAGGGGAAATGGGACTCGCTCTTCACGAGAAACGTGAAGTCTCCAAGTTGCCCCGAGGAGATGAAGTCTTTGATGTATACACCCCCACGAACGAAGAGTTCGAGGAGTTGGAGCAGAGGTTCCCGGGATTTGTTGCTATTTATCGGGAATTGCTATGTCACCACAGCACATGCTAGTAAATGTCGAAGAAAAGGAACGACAGCTCGTAAGGGAACCTTCCTCATACGAAGGCCTGGCTCAGTTATATTTTTAGCTCGACGCGCCTCAGGCAGAGTTTCTTTCCGAATTCCTCGAACTCGGAAGGCGGTGAATGACCAGGTGTCGACCGCTAAGAGGGTAAGAACCACCGGCGACAGATTCGGGAGTCAATCTGAGTCTTTTGCTTATTTTTATCAAGACACTCAGCAGTTGTCCGATAAGGCTCTTCTGGCAGGATTTCTGATGGTGTGGCTACAGAACTGCATAGTTTTGGGAGGGGCTAGCTCTATTGAGAGAATCAGCCGAAACTTTATCCTTCTCGTGGTGAAGCTAGTCTTTAGGGCTAGACTAGCTCTCCTTCCTGCCATGGTGTGCAGCATACATCGTGGTCTCCACACTTTTTCGTCCTTGGTCATTGCCTATGATACGATGAAAGCTTTGAACGGATCGAGCTGTCCTATCATTATCTGATGGGGTGGCTGTTGATACACTGCCAGTCTTTGATGGGGCCTAGCCCAGAAGACGGTGTAACTGCGGATGATGCCTTCATCTTCCAGTATCACCGTATGCCTTGGGAGTGCAGTACCATGCTAGCCTGTTGGATGGCATTGGCGAGAGTGGATAGATACACCTTTTTCGTGTCTCTTCCTCCATTTATAGATGAAAAAGTGAATGGTGTACATCTTGATGGTACTGGCCTCCCACCTCTTGTCTGATAAGATGCTCCTCTGGTTGTAGAATATTCGTCCTACATACCTGGTATATCGCAACCGCAACTCTGTCTTCCTGGAGCCTTACTTGTCCAGTCGGTTCGCCCGATAGTTTGGGTACAGTCAGCTGTTTCTGGACAATCCCAGCCCCTGCCTGAGTTTTGAAGGTAGTGTCATCGACGGTATCAGGGATTGGCACTACTATAATACGGTTCACTCCCACACCAGCTTTTCTGTACCTAATGTTAGGGAGGCAGGGCAGATTTTGTACATGGCGGCTCTGTACCATGTTATGGTGAATAAGACCCCTACCGATTTTGACCCCAGTACCAGTTTTATTGTCGGTACAGGTTTGGAGGAGAAACCAAAAAGGTCCAAGACAAGGACAAAGAAGGGAACGCAGTTGAGTTGTCAGACTCAGAGTCCACCAATGCAGACGAAGAGGATGACCCCGATAACCTGCCTCTTCCTTCCGCAGATGATGTGGTGGCAGATCAGCCCCCTATTGTGCCTGGTCCTTCGTGCAAGTGAAGCAGACGTGAATCTGCTGTTGGCGGTATAACTTACTCCCGAAAATGGGCCGCTGTCAAGCCCCGCGGGCCAGTCATTCGGGAGAGAAGCGAGGATGTTGATATCGTTTCGGAGGTGAATCGAATTACAACCATCTTTTCTTAGCTCTTTTTTCTGTATTGTGATATAATCCTTGTCCTTTTCTTTGTAGGCGTCAGGAGGAGTGGACTCTCGAGAGCCGGCTACTGTCTCTGAAGTTGACCCGGCTCTAGCCACTTTAATTAGTGATATGAGTACCGAGATTATCTCTGCCGGGGTTCTCCCGGCGACGATTGAGGTTCCTCCAGTGGCCGACGTCTCAACCCAGGGTGACGTGGGCTCTACTGAACCCGTCCCCGAAGTTGCTGAATCCTAGCCGGGTGATGATGACCCAATTACGTCTACCTTCGGGGCGGTTGGGGCAGTGGAACTTGCGGCATTCGGCTCAGATGTCGCTGGAGAAGAGGACAAGGTGGCTGTGACTGAGCCTCCACCTCAGCAACCCTCCCTTGGTAAGCTGAGTTAAGTCATGACTAGTGAGGAGGTTCACTTGCTCTATCTTCACATCCTTCGGGTTAAGCTGATCGATGGTTGCTTCGAACATACAGGTCATGTTCCTTCACCGCTGGTGATGGACATCATCGAGGGAGAAGTCACCGGAGGGGATCCGATGGAAGAATGTATGCCTCCTACTCCTTCAACTCATATCGAGGGGCCTCTTGCCGGTACGAGTTCGAGAGATCAGGAAGTGGAACGTCCGGGACGGAGAGAAATGGTCCCTGTGCCCTCCTTGATCCATGTGGCTCCAGAGGTTGACCTTTTCGCCCTACCAAGTCTCCAGATCCTTCGGGCGACGGAGGAGGAGATGGCCGCTATTCAAGCATCCTATCGCTCGGAACTTGTTTCCCTAGTGGCAGGGGCGTCAAGTTCTGGTGCATCTTCTTCAACTCTGCCGACTATTCTTCCTTTCACACCGTCTTCTTCAAAATTTCGGGATGAATCGTCAAAGGACGTGGTTGACAGTTTCTACCGCCACCTGAAGCGAGGGATTGAGGTTGCCGTGGAGAGGGGAACATCCTTTGCACTAGCCCGTCAATATGCGCGTGGCCAGATTGAACTTCTCAGAACCCTTCCCGGTGGGGCAGGAATAGTCGAGCTTCTGGAGTCCAAGTTACTAGAAGTTGATCAGCTGGTGGCTCAGTATCGAGTACTGCGGCAAGTTGATCTGTCTTCAGCAATAGATCAGGAGCGTGTCTTCCTTTTAACCGCCATGGAAAAGGTAAGGACGGTACTGGAGACGTCCAAGCCCACTCTGATGAAGGACCTCCGAGGTTTCTCACTGAAATATGATTAATTAAGTCACAGCGGACAGGAATGCATCGCTCTGGAAAAGGCCGCCTCTCGTGGGATAGCCAAGACCAAGGAGCAGATCCTCCAGGTTTAGAGAAAACTGGTTTCTTTGGAGTCTGAGTTGCAGGCCTCTCGTGACGGCAAGGAGCTAATCTTCCGGGAGACCGACAAGGTCACCCGAACCTCAGAAGCCTTGGGGAGTGCACTGAAGAAGCAAAAAGACGGTTGGCATGCACATGCGCATCTAGAGGATGTAGAGAAGCTGACGCAAGAGGCTGAGCGTCGGGCCACCCTGAGATTTGAACGGTCGACGTCCAAACTGAAGGACCGGCTCCGAGAATTATGCGTCGCGGATCCATGATCGGCTTTTTCTTTTCTTTCTTTATGTTTCTTCATCTTTTTGACAGGGACGTGGTCCCAGGAAATGTAGTACTTTTGATTCAAATAAATAACTTTGTTTACATCATCTTTTATCTGTCGTGCTTGTACTGCATCTTAGGTATTATGTGTTTTTCCCACTGGGGAACTTTTTGTGGACCTATTACCCCTGACATACCTTGGTTTTAGGTACAAATAATAAGTTTGATAAGGATACCTAGAAGAACTCTACGGTAAGGTGGATATGGAAGTTCTTGGTATCGGGCGAAAGAATGCCATAGAACAGCTGGGTTCCAGAGGCATGAGATTGTGAGAAAAGAGGTGCGTGTACTAGAGAACCTAGTACAGCATTTGTGGTTAACTGCGGACATTTGTGGTCAACTGTGGACATTTGTGGTCAACTGTGGACATTTGTGGGCCTATTATCCTTGGCGTTCCTAGGGTTTTTTTTCGGGTACGGATAATAAGTCGAGAGAAAATCGGCATACTTACTCAGAGGTAATGTGGACGTGGTAAACATGAGGGTTTTACAATGGAGTCTTCCTAATCAGAGGTAATGAGGACATGGCAGGAGTGGACTCCATGAAGGGTACATAGAGCAACTCAGAGGTAATATGCACGTGGGAGTTCTATGTAAACGGTGGTTTACTTTTGATGGAGGTGAAACAACTCAGAGGTGACATCGACGTGGCTGTTTCAAGAATTTTATGGATCTGTTACCCTTTTTTATGCACTGAAAGTGCGGGTAATAGATCATGAAAAAAATGCTCTTTTAGGAAGGAAGTTCAGAGGTATGATCATACATGACTTACTACTCAGAAGATGTGATATAGATTCATTTGAAGTGACCAGAGTGTAAGTTCAGCGGTACCTCAGGGTACGTAACTCAACAATCTGGTTGATTCGACGGATGTCGTTTAGATATAGTATTTCTTTAGGAACTTGCCGTTGATGGGCATTATAAGCAAGTCTTCGTTTTGCTTTGCGAGACGGTATGCACCATTGGAGAATACTACCTCGATGATAAATGGGCCCTCCCACTTTGGTTGGAACTTACCGACGGTTTTGTGAGTCATAACCATCGGCCTCCGAACTGCCAAAACGAGATCGCCCACTTGGAATGTTCTGAGTTTAAAATTCTTCTTGAAGACTCCAGAGATGCGGTCTTGATAAAGCTCAATTTGATGTTAAGCTAGCAGGCACTTTTCATCTAAGGCCTCCAACTCTTGTAGCCGACGACGGTAATTATCATCCATCGTCAATCGATAAGTGAGGGCAATACGGAGCGAAGGAATTTGAGTCTCCATTGGAAGAACTGCCTCACTTTCGTACACCAAAAAGAATGGTGTCTTCCCAGTAGCCGTCCGGACTGTAGTACGATACACCCATAAGCATTCGCCAAGCTTTTCACTCCAGTCGCGTTTGTTTGAGGTCACGAACTTCTTGAGAAGCTTGATTATAGTTTTATTGAATGCTTCTGCAATCCATTAGCCGTCGGGTTGTAGGGTGTTGACGCAACATTCTGGATCCGATATTTATCGCAAAATCGATAGAAGGCGTGGCTTGCGAAATACGGACCATTGTCATGGATGATCCTTCGGGCCAGTCCAAAGCGATAGATGACGTAATATTTGAGAAAGCTGATCACATTTGATGTCTTTACTTCTGCAAGTGGGACAGCTTCGGCCCATTTAGAGAAGTAATCCGTAATTGCCAATATAAAACGGTGTCCTCTGGATGAAGGTGGAGTCATTGGACCAATGATATCCATTCCCTACGCCTCAAATGGCTAGGATGCCACAGTCGGATGTAAGAACTCGGATGGTTGATGTATGAAATCTGCATGGACCTGACATGCTTTGCACTTTCTTGCATATCTATCGCATCTGATACCATCGTGGGCCAGTAATAGCCCATCCGGCGAAGGCGGTCTTGCAGCTTCGGGCCAGGTTGATGGGCCCCACAAATGCTGTCGTAAGCTTCGCGTACCGCTTCTTTGGCTTCTGTATTTGACAAACACCGAAGCAGTAGTCCATCATAAGATCATCGATACAGCATTTTTGTCTCTATATCGTAGAAGAATCTGAGCGACCATCTTCTGATAGAGGTAGCTTCTTTCGGGTTCTCCGACAAGATGCCATAGACTGTAAAGTCAATAAATGGGAGCCTCCAGTCCTGTGTCTCATCGACCGTCAGGGCAGAATAACTCTCAGCGAATTGGACGTTGTTCTTTGACAGACCAATTCATGGCCTATTACATCCACCAAGTGGTGAGTATGATTTGGAACCGCCAGAGAAGCGGCCAGTCCTACTAAGGCGTCGGCTTCAATATGTCGGAGTCTGGGAACATATTTTATGAAGAATTCTTTCAGGGACGTGATGATGGCGATTGCGATTTGATGATAGGGGATCATGTCTTTCATGGCGAACTACATATGAACTTCGAATCTGATTGACGATTAATTGTGAATCGCCATATGCTTCTAGGTACTCTACCCCTAGCTCCTTCGTAAGTCGGAGGCCGATAACCAAGGCTTTGTACTCGGCTATGTTGTTTGAGCAGGGTTCTATAAGGGAATATGCCCGGTTGATCACCTAGCCAGAGGGATAAATTAGTACCACTCCGACCCTAATGACGATGTTGCCCTTGGGCCCGGTTCTTGAAGCACCGTCGAAGAACATTAGCCAGACCATATCATAGGAAGCCATGTTTGAATTGGCGACTTCGTCCGGGATCTCTTCATATATTCTGGTTGACTAGTCCGATCCTGGATGAGCTGCTAAAAAGTCTGCCAGAGTTTGACCTTTAACAGCCTTTTACGGGACGAAGATCATGTGGTAGGGAGACAGTAATATCGCCCTGGTAGCAAGGCGAGAGCTGAGTACACCTGGATTGGTCATGAGAACCCTGAGGGGGTTAACTCGAGATATAACATGGATGGTTTATCCTGTAACATAGTGTCGCGTCTTCTGGATAGAGAACACCGAAGCAAGACATTCTTTTTCCACGGCGGTGTATATATGCTTAGGTTCTGTCATCATTCGGCTGAGATAATAGATGGCCTGTTCATGTCATGCATCATTGTTCTGTGCTAGTAGAGCACCGAAGGAATGCTCCATCGCTCGTATGTAAAGCAAGAACGGCTTTCCAGGAACTGGGGCTACCAGGATCGGAGGGTTTGACAGGTATTCTTTAATGTTGTCGAAGGCGCGTTGGTACTCTTCATCCCAAACGAAGGAGACGCCCTTCTTCTTGAGGTAGGTGAATGGTTGATACCGTCCAGAGAGGTTAGAGATAAATCTTCTGATGTAGGCTAGTCTCCCTTAAAGGCCTCTGAGTTCTCGGAGATTTCTCGGGGGACCCATCTCCGTGATTGCCTTCGTCTTCTCAGGGTCTATATGGATTCCCTGGGCTGTAATGATAAAACCCAAGAATTTTTCGCTAGATACACCCAAGAAGGATTTGGTTTGGTTCATCTTCAAGTTGTGCGCTCGTATCAGATCAAAGACTGTACTCAGATCGTACATATGATCTTCCTTAGAGCGGCTTTTGACAGCGATGTCATCGACATAACACTCTACCATCTTACGCAAGTGGTCCCTAAAAATGATGCTCATAGCTCGTTGATATATGCCACCGATATTCTTTTAAACCAAAGGGCGTGACTGTGTAATAGTACACGCCAATCGGTGTTCGGAACGATGTATACTTTTCATCATCAGAAAACATCTTGATTTGGTTGTATCCTGAGAAGCCATCCATGAACGACATGCGCTCGAAGCCACATGTGTTGTCAATCATTATGTCCATAATAGGAAGACGAAACTTATCCTTAGGACATGCTTCGTTCATATTTCGGAAGTCGATGCAAATTCGGATCTTTCTATTTTTCTTGAGGACCGGTACTATGTTGGCGACCCAGTCTGGATGTTGTTCCTCCCGGATGAATCTGCTGGCCATCAGTTTGTTGACCTCAGCTTCGATAGAATTTATGATATCTGGGCGGAACCGTCGTTGCTGCTTCTTGACAGGCTTTGCGTCTGGGTGTTGAGCTTATGGAGTGCAACCTCGGTGTTTAGCCCTGGCATGTCTTCGTAGCTCTAGGTGAACACATCAATGTATTCTCTGACGAGTTATAAAAGCGCCTACTTCTCTTCGTCCGCCAGGCTTTTGCTGACGAAGATTGGTTTTGGAGAGGATTCATCGCCGAGGTCAACCTGCATGACCTCGTCTTCGGTAGAAGGATCTCTCTGTTCGAACTGCTTCTCCCAATGCGCATCTAGCTGTCAAACCTAAGGTTCTAATTCGAGAAGCTCGGGTACATCTTCGTCTTCTTCATAGGCGTCAGCAAACGCCATATTGACAAACAAAACTTGCCAGAATACGTCCCCGATGCTGACATCCTAATCAGAAGTGGAATGATCCGATCGAATGTGAATGCTAGTTATATTTCTCATCTGAGATTTCAGGGGTTGTTGCCGGTATAACATAGCCTAGTACACGTATGGTCGTGTTGTAGTAATCTCGTAGTTTTCCAGCCGGGACAGGCAACTACAAGGTAATCGTCGGCCAGTGCCGTAGTTCAAGCCTTACGTACTCTCCATATCATACCCCTGTTTTTGTGTGAGGTACTTGGATCGAGGGCTATACCGATAACGGGGTAGTCTCCTGGTGTCGGATTCGAAATCAACTTCTTCGACCCTGAAGGGCTGTGGATCATTCTTTCCGCCGAAGATGATTGGATGATCATCTCCCTCGACTATAAAGAAAGCGCCTTCCACGGGAGTGAGTTGGTTCACGGTGTAGACATTTGTCACTTATCTGTGTAGGTTGGTGCCTATACCGTATTCCATAGCGTACATCATACAAAGCTTACTAAGTTCGAGATAGTTCAAAGATAGCCCTTTATTGATAAAGTAAGGTATCTTTTCAGGTGGAATTACATCGTCAGTAGAAGGGACATCAGTGTGGGTAGCCACATACTTGGCCAGCTCTAATTCCTCTTCATCCACCCCTGTATCAATGCATACTGGAAGGACGACCTGGGCAACTTGATCATCAGGGGCTCCACTGGTGGTGCTGAACGTGGAGTCGTAGGCGCACTAGCGACCCCCGACTTAGTGCTTGGTGTTGGACGGGGATTTGTTGGCTCACTAGCTGTCCCCGGCTTAGCGCTCGGCTGTCGACTTGTCCTGGGAAGACGAATCGTTATTGGCTTGACAGAAGGATTGGACTCTTCTGTTTGTTGTTGACTGGCTCTAGGCAGCCTGATTGTCAGCAGCTCCGTAGTGGGTCTCGACCCTTCGCTAGACCTTGGCAGTCGGATTGTCATCTGCTCCTTTTATACAGTGAGCATTGGGAGACCAGTTGCTTCTCTACGCAGAGTGGCCGTAAGAGGTGCAGTCCTGCCTGGTTTGTGCGGTTGGAGATAGATTCTCAAGGGTTCCTTAGGCCCCGCAATGGCCTCCATCTGCTCTTGAACATCCTCCTTGATCAGGTGCCTCTTGGATTTCTCGTACAAGCAAGAATCTGAATAATTGGATTCGACCCCTTTGAAGGGATCGATGTCGGCAAATTCTGCCCTCACAAAGCCGTGCTTGTCGACGTACTTGAAGTACTGGTGCAATATGGAGGGCACGATCATGTAATCATGTATCCACGGACGCCCCAGGGGAATATTGTAGGAGGTGTCTGCGTCTATGACATAGCAGGTTACTTTCGACTGAAGGTCACCAATTTGGCACTTCAGGCAAATCTTCCCGATGGGATAGCTTCTTCCGAAATTGAAACCGCTAATTGCGATGATGGTAGGAGTCAGCCGATGCATAGGGATGCCCAGATGGTGAAGTAAGCTCTTCGGAATAATGCTGATCGAAGAACCGGGATCAATGTGCATCCGATCCACCTTAATGTCGCCGACGTATCCAGTATAATACAGAGGACGATCGTACAGGTTGGTCTTGATAAGCATATCCTGCGGAATGAAGACAATATTGGGCATTGCTCCTGTGCAAGTGCTGTCTTGGAGATCCGCTAGCGAGCTCTACGTATAAGATTGGCCTGAGCCAGATATGCGTCGACAATCTGGAGTGCTTCGCTCAGTACGACGCGAACATCATTGGAGAGTCTCAGGAGCTCATATAATGACAATTTGGCTGGTGTGTTGCCAATTGTGCCAAAATGTCAAAATTATAAGGCTTTTTTAGCCCGTATGGAATGTCTTTCCCGAGCGGCTTGTCAATGCGGGTCTCCTTTGGCTTAGGCTTATCGGTCGGCGGAGGCTGAGAAGGTCTTGGGGTATCTGCAGTGGCCGGCTGACGTTCTGCAGCCGAGTTACCCGGCGTGGGTTGAGTTTGTGCACCAGACCGGGTAACGACAACTGTCGTTTCTTCGACGTCGGTCGAGATTGTACGGCACTTGACTTTTTTGACCTTTGTCACGACCCGCACCCTAGAGTAAAGGCACGAGACGTGGGTACGTCCAGCCTACGCCGCAGTATCGATGGTAGAACGCTGTCCTAGGTCAATCATCTAACAATATAAATGTACCTGTACAGTTTATACACTCCGAATGGAGGTTACATCACAACATGCAGTCTCAATCACATCTAAGGTAGAAGAATGAAAGACAGATAGATAGATAGTAACTCAAAGAGAACAATAGCATAGATGAAATAAGTCTAAGTGTCTAGGATACATAACATCTAGAATGTCAACTCCTAATACAATAAGTCTAAGAGTCTATACATCTCCACATCTCAAAATACAACTCAGAATGTGAGACAAAATATAATGTAGAAAAGACTGTCTAGCTAACTGGTCTAGACTACTGGAGCAACATCCTCAGCTGCAGGTGGATCCTGCTGAGGGTCCTCAACACAAGTGTCATCTAGTCCTGCTCCATAATATGTAGTCACCCATGCCTCGTCCTCATCCTCTGTAATATTTTCAAAAGGTCCAGTCAGGACAGGAACGAGCACAATACATCTCACACAGTTCATATCAGGTTAGGAAATACGATACAAGCAATAGAGTAAGATACAGGAAATCCTGAAAGGAAATATACGCTATAAAAGAGATAGCTGTAATGAAATATCTACTGTATATAGAGAACTATAAGTGACTAGTGATGTAGAGCACAAGATAGGCATGTGAATGGCTAGAATTTATACATGATTACACTACTGAGTTTGCACATGATTACACTACTTTGGAATTATTCACATGTCCACTTCTACTCCCCCGTTACCCCAATCAATACACAAGGATCTATACAAGTTACGTTATTATACATGATATCACATGGGGCCCATGAAAGGGTGCACATGATAGTATACATGAGGGCTCTGTGAACATGAGAGTACATGATCACGTGAGTGCACATGAATGATGGAAGCATAGGAGTACATGATGATAGTGAAACACACATAACATGAAGTACCCGATGCTCCCGAGAGGGTTTACATCTCATGTAAAGATCCATATAGTACCAATCCGTGTTACCAATGTGACAGCAACAAGTAAAGTAATCTAGAGCGAGAATTAAAGCCTGAACAAGTATGAAACGGTCAGAGAATGTACTCGCCTGCTGTATGAATGTCTGTAGAGAATATGCTGTCTGAGGAGAGGTGTCTGGCTCCTGATCAGAGCAACACAAGTCACAATGTGTTCTAAATAGTAAAAATGAAGTCTACTATGCATACTACATGATTCTAGGTCAATTTGGTCAAAAGTCAACTCTTGGTCAACTCTAAAGTCAAACTAGTCAAAGTTAGGTCAACACTAGTCAACTAGTTAGGGTTTTAGTCAAACTAGTCAAACTAGTTGTTTTAGGTCATTCCTAGTCAATTCTAGGTTAACTAGGTCAACTTTGACCTAAGGTTGACTTTGGTCAACCCTTAGTCAACAAGGGTCAACAAGTTGGGTTTTGGGCCATTAGGGTTTCCATATAACCTATAACTAGAAGTCATACATATACATATATATCTATATATATAGATATACACTATCTATCCACTACCCAATATCAATATGTAAAAACTATATATATACAAAACCCACATACATATAATACACTATATATGACATAATGAGACCTAATACAAAAGTATACATATATATCATATATATGTATATTATATATATATATATATATATATATATATATATATAAAATATATATATATATATATATATATATATATATATATATATATATATATAAACTAATATATATATACTCTATATATATAGAGGGAAGTGGGAGGGACATAGAGTGAGAGAGAGAGTGAATGAGAGACTGAAAGAGAGAGGGATAGTGAGAGAGAGGGCTGCTGCTGAATAGCAGGGGGGTTCCAGATTCTGGAACCAAAATTGGCGCCCCAACGCACACACACACAGTCCATATATACACACATATGTATATACACACACAACTACACCTATACACTACCATTTAACCCCAAAACTCACCCACACTCACATATACATATATACTATGTATATACATACTAAAATACACTAATACAAAGTATAAAACATAATCAAAATCGATTTGAAAATCGATTTTGTAAAACTGGAAAATCCTAAAACCTGGAAACAGTGCACTGTGCACTCGAAACTGGGATAACCTTATTTCACAGACTAAAACGAGCTAAGGCTCGATTCTAATGGTTGGTAACTGGTGCCCCATACATACCCTAGTGTCCTAGGTACCTGACACGACACCACGACACGAATTCATGTATCAAAACACACAAAATCCCTACTCGGGTAAATTCCTGATACGCAACGCGTGCACAGCGTCGTGCACGCGTTCCACACGCTCGTAGATACACCACAAGACACGACACGTCTCGTGGTCGTGCACACGTGTACACCACGAATAGGGCTACACGCTCGTGTCATCACGAGACACCCAAGTGTCGTGTCCATGCGACACGACACGCTCAAAGTCGCCCCCGCGCGCGTGTGCGTTGACAGCGCGTGTCCAGTGCGAGTGAGATTTCTCACTCGACACGACACGACACGACACGAGACTTTGGGGGCATGTTCGCAGATATTGCCCCCGTGTCCGTGTCAAATATCACGTGTCCTAGGTGCCTGTGCAGTGCGCACGAAGGATAGGGTAGCAGGGCATGCACGAGAGTCTCGTACAGTGGGTTCGTGTCCAATTTGGACACGGACACAGCACGAAAACGTGCTCAGTCCACTGGGTATGTGACCTACATGTCTAGGGCTTCACAAAAGTGTAATTTGTTCTACATTTTAACAAAAACAAATCCTATGTGGCATTTCAACAAACAAGGGTTTCTAGCTTAGGATACGTGTCCGATACGGACAACTAACCGAATCTAATTTCTACCAAATTTTACCCACAGTTATGGTAGTCCTATATGAATGCATTTATGCAGAAAAAAACTGGATTTTAACTATGTTTGAGGGAATTTACCTATTGGTGCAATCCAATAAAAATCAAAGAAGAGGGGGGGTGTGTGTCCTTCAACTTGATGATATCCAAAGCCTCCAAATTCTTGATTGCTATCCTCCCTTAGTACCCTTGATATTGTAGGGTCCCAATGCAAAAGACTAGAGTGAATTTGGAACAATATTGCTCAAGTTGTGTAGGTTTGAAGAAATGGGAATTTTGTGAGATTAAAATTCATGTAAATTTTCCATGAATTAATACAATGGGATTATATAGAAGTGTGGGCTGCTAGGGGGGGTACCCTTGGACGGCCATGGCATGGGGGGGTGTCCTTGCCCTTCCTTCATGGCTAAGGCATGGACTTTGTGTAAAGGGGTGAGATATTTGGAGTGGTTTAAGGAAAATATCAATAAAGGTAAACTAGATATTTATACCACTTTAACCCTTAACCAAAAATCCATCCTAAAGCTTCTAGGTTAGTGGCTAACCCCTAGATTAGGGTAGGATAGGTTAGGGACTAATCATGGTACTTAACCATGATTAAATAATAATAAAATCACATAATCACCAATAAAGTCTAGTAAATTACCAAAATACCCTTTTGGCCATAAGTCACTAATTTGATGTTCTAAGCCTATGGCTAAGCTCACATGGTCATGGCAACTTCTAGGTTAAGGAAAACTAGGGTTTACACTAAGTTATACTAACCAAAATCACAAGGTCATAAGTCATGACTTAGTATGACTTAGAAAATGGTTCTAATTACACTAATAATCACCAAAAATCATATCATGCCCTAAACACCATTAATAATTAATAAAAATAATAATTTTTCAAAAAAATCCCTAATTTCAAAAAACAGGGTGTTACAAGTCTACCCTCCTAACAATAATTTCGTCCTCGAAATTTAAAGACGAAACTAAAACTAATGAGAAGGATAGAAATCATACCTCAAGGTACAAATAGATAAGGGTATCGCTCGCGCATCTCATCCTTCCGTTCCCAGGTGGACTCTCTTGGAGAATGATGCCTCCATGCGACACGAACCAAAGGTATCGTCTGGTTCCTCAATGCCTTCTTCCGTCGATCCAGAATCTCAACAGGCTGCTCTGGATAACGAAGAGTAGGACCCACCTCGATCTCGGAATGATCAAGTACATGGCTAGGATCTGCCACGTACCGTCTCAACCGCGACACGTGAAATACGTTGTGGACTCCTACCAATGCTGATGGTAAGTCTAGCCTGTAAGACACGTCATCGACTCTCCCGCTGATAACGAAAGGGCCGATGAAACGTGGGCTAAGCTTCCCACCTCCACCAAAACGTATCGTGCCACGTGTCGGAGATATCCTCAAGAATACCTGGTCTCCGACCTAAACGCAAACAAGGTCTCAATTTAATTATGATAAACAAACATGATTAACAAAACATAAACAAGACAACCTAATTCTAATCCTATCTCTAAACTGTACCTCAAACTCCAAAGGTCTGCGGTGGCTGTCGGCCCAGTGCCGATGTCTGTCCTGCACCACGCGAAGCCGATCTCTGATAAGCTTCACCTTCTCTGCTGCATCTACAACCATCTCAGGCCCCAATAATACTCGCTCCCCAACATCATCCCAAGACAAGGGTGTACGACATCTACGCCCGTACAGTGCCTCAAAAGGGGACATCTCGATGCTTGCCTGAAAGCTGTTGTTATATGGAAACTCTACTAAGTGCAGGTGACTCTCCCAAGATCCTCTAAAGTCCAGGACACAAGTCCGCAACATGTCCTCCAGAGTCTGAATGGTCCGCTCTGACTGTCCGTCTGTCTGCGGGTGGTATGCAGTACTAAACTTGAGCTGAGTATCCAAGCTAATATGCAAGCTCCTCCAGAAATGTGAAGTGAAATGACTGTCCCGATCTGATACAATGCTCACTGGAATCCCATGAAGTCTGACTATCTGTCTCATATACATCTCTGATAGCTTCTCGGTAGACAAACCCACTTTAAATGGCAAAAAGTGGGCCGATTTGGTCAACCTGTCGACGATGACCCAAATCGCATCCTTCCCTCCTGGAGTACGCGGCAATCCCGAAACGAAGTCTATCGTGATGTGCTCCCACTTCCACTCCGGAATGGACAATGGCTGCAACAGTCCTCCTGGCCTCTGCCTCTCCGCCTTGACCTGCTGGCAGATCAAGCACCTAGCTACGAAGTGTGCTACCTCGCGCTTCATCCCACTCTACGATACATGCTCTCTCAGATCCCTATACATCTTGTTGGCTCCCGGATGTATCGAGTACTGAGAACGGTGGGCCTCCTGCATAACCTTCTCCCGAAAGTCTCCACTGGGCACACACAGCCTGGAACCGTGCCTCAATGCGCAATCCCCTGCAAGAGTGAACTCATCGTCCGCAAATCCCTGTCTTACCTGCTTCCTGATGCATTGTAGAGAAACGTCATCGAACTGAGCCGACTTGATCCTATCAATCAAGTCTGACTGAATCTGGAGGCCCCACATCTGCATCTGCACTCCCGACACAATCACCTCGATCCCAAGGCTCTTCAAGTCCGCTAACAAGTGACGATCCATCGTCAAGCACATAGCTGTCGGATATCTGCTCAAAGCATCGGCAACTACGTTGGCCTTCCCTGGGTGATACTGCAGAAGAATATCAAAGTCCTTCATCAGCTCCAGCCATCTACGCTGCCTCATGTTCAGCTCCTTCTGCGTAAACACGTATTTTAAGCTCTTGTGGTCTGTGAATATCTCCACGCGCTCTCCATACAAATAGTATTTCCACAGCTTAAGAGCAAAGATAACTGCCGCCAACTCCAAATCATTGGTAGGGTAGTTCTTCTAATGGGGCCGTAACTGCCTGGAAGCATAGGCAATCACCTTCCTATGCTGCTGCAAGACACAACCCAAACCCTTCCCCGAGGTGTCACTGTAGATAGTGAACCCGCCTGATCCTGATGGCAATGTCAGCCGCTTCTTCAACTCATCAAAAGCGGCCTGACACTCCTCTGACCAGAGAAACTCTACGTCCTTCCGGGTCAGCCTAGACAACGGCTCTGCAACCCGGATGAAATCTTGGACGAACCTCCTGTAGTAGCCTGCCAATTCCAGAAAGCTCCTGATCTCTGCTACTGACGTCGGCGCTGCCCAAGCCTCAACTGCTGATATCTTTCTCGGGTCGACTGAGATCCCATCTCCAGTCACTACATGACCCAGAAAGTCAACTCTGTCAAGGAAGAACTCGCACTTCGAGAGCTTGCCGTAAAGCTGCTCCTGTCTGAGAGTCTCCAGAACCACTCTCAAGTGCTCCTTGTGCTCCTCCTCGGTCTTCGAGTACACCAGGATGTTGTCGATGAACACCACCACGAACTTATCTAAGTACTGGTGGAACACCTTGTTCATCAAGTTCATGAACACCGCCGGAGCATTAGTCAACCCAAACGGCATCACCATAAACTCGAACTGGCCGTACCGCATCCTGAACGCCGTCTTCGGGATGTCCTCCCTCTTCACCTTTACCTGATGGTAGCCTAACCTCAGATCAATCTTCGAGAATACCCGAGCTCCGCTCAACTGATCGAAGAGATCATCGATCCGCGGCAGTGGATATATGTTCTTGATCGTCAGACTGTTGAGTGCCCTGTAGTCGATACACATACGTACCGACCCATCCTTCTTCGGTACAAAGAGTACCGATGCACCCCAAGGTGAAGAACTAGAGCGGATGAAGCCTTTGTCCTGCAACTCATCCACTTGTTTCTTCAATTAAACCAGCTCGCTGTTGTTCACCCGATAGACATGCTGAGAAATGGGTTTCGCACTTGGAACCAAGTCTATCGAGAACTCAACGTCTCTGTCTGGTGGAAGCCCAGGCAATTTCTCTGGAAACACGTCCATGAACTCAGCAATCAATGGATGTGGAGCTGGCTGCTCCTCGACTGAAGCTCCACAAAAAACTTCGCAAGTCTGCTCTGCCTGCCGTCAGGAATATACAAACTCTGGCTCTCCTGGCGCTCTGAACAGAACTCTACCCCCGCGGCAATCTATGCTGGCATGGTGCATGCTCAACCAATCCATACCGAGTACAATATCGTAGTTCGGTAGTGGCATTACGAGCAAACACACATCCAACTCTCGGCCTCCCAAAACTACTCTCCGTCCCTTGTAAATATCATGAACGAGGATAATACCACCCCCGGTCGTAATCTTGCAAGTCCTAGGCAATGATTCAGATATAACATGATGTCGAATCGTAAAAGATACTGATACAAAGCTATGGGAAGCCCCAGAATCGAACAATACATAAGCTGGAATAGAGTCGAGAAGAATAGAACCTGCTATCAGCTCTCCAGTAACCTCGGCATCCTCTGCTGCCATGGCATAGGCTCGCCCCTGCTGTCCACCCCTGGCCTGATGCTGGTGCTGGGTGAACCTCTGCTGCTGAGTCGACAAAGGTCCCTTCTGCTGCCCTGCCGGAGCCTTGGCTCCACCTCCCTGAACTAGTCGTCCCGAAGACATGGGACACTCCCTCAGCTGGTGGTCTCCAGAACCACATAATAGACACCTGCCAAGCCTCTTTCTGCAGTCATTCCATCCATGACCCTGCTTCTTGCAGAAAGTGCAACTGACGACCTGCTGCCTGGGTGCCTGCTGCTGGTGCCTCGGCTGCTGCACCTGTTGGAACGGCCTCTGCTGCTGGAATGGCCTCTGCTGCTGGTGCTGAAAATGAGGCCTCTTGACCTGTCCTCCACTGCTGCCAGCTCCTGGGTGTCGCGGCCCCTCTTGAGCTTCAGCTCAAGATCATCCACAGCCGCCATCGCTCCTGATAGGATCTCCTCAAAAGTGGCGTTCCTGTCACTCTTGGTCAAGGACTTGACCTCCTTGAGCAAGCCCTTCCTGAACCTCCTCGCCTTCGCTGTCGAATCTGCTCAACCGGCAAAACTCACCGGAATACTCCTCTACAGTCTGGTTCCCCTGAACCAGGTTCTCGAACTGGGTCTCCAAAGCACCGACTGCCTGATCTAGGAAAAACTTCCCCTTGAAGAGCTCCTTGAAAACTCTCCATGTCTGCCCTGGAGTGCCTACTCTCGGGTCCGTCTGATACCAGGTAAGGGCAAGATCCTGCATCTGGCTGGCTGCTGCCTCTCTCTAGAGTCCGGCTGGTATCTCCGCCAGTCGAAAGATCTCCTCAATGTGCTCAATCCAGTCATCAGCATAAAGAATCCCCTCTATCCCCAAGAAGTCCCTTGGGTTCATCTTCTTGAAGTCTTGAATGCCCGGATTCCTCTGCTGTCGCGGCTGTCCCAATCCTCCCTGTGGCTGGACAGCCAACCTCTCCACCGTCGCTCTAGCCAGCTGATGGGCCTCATCTATGCCCCTGGTAAACTCCGCTGTCTGACGCTGCTGCTGGTGCTGCTGCGTCTCCAGGAATTGCTGGAAGTATAAAAACATCTGTGCAGCATCCACTAATCCAGATGGCATCGGTGGCTGGAACTACTGCTGGTGCTGCTGGTGCTGCTGGTGCTGCTGGAACTGTGGCTGACGAAACTGTTGGGGAGGCATGTCTGGGGTAGCTGGGATGGTCCCCCGAATAAGTAGAAGTGTATCCCCAAATGTGGCAGAAGCTCCCACATGAGCTGGAGTAAGGGGAGCTGTGGTCCCCGGGTCCTGGTGAGTTGGACGAGAGGTGGCAGACCTCTCAGTAGTGTCACCTGGACCGAGACGCTGTGTTCGTGTCTCCACCATCCTGAAGACAGATCAACAAGAAAATCAATACGGAGAAGAAACGATATAGTCAAAGGAGACAGTTTATTTCAAAAGAAAGACAATATCAGCAAGAATTTAGATAGCAGGGATTTAGATAAGAGTTTTTCCTAATGTGATTGAGTACCTCAACTACATCCTATTTCCTACTGTAGGCTGTGGCGATACTCTAGTTCGAATACCACCACATAAACTGGACCTGCATGGGCCACCACTAAAAATGTGTCACGACCCGCACCCTAGAGTAAGGGCACGAGACGTGGGTACGTCCAGCCTACGCCACAGTGTCGGTGGTAGAACGCTGTCCTAGGTCAATCATCTAACAATATAAAGGTACCTGTACAGTTTATACACTCCGAATGGAGGTAACATCACAACATGCAGTCTCAATCACATCTAAGGTAGAAGAATGAAAGACAGATAGATAGATAGTAACTCAAAGAGAACAATAGCATAGATGAAATAAGTCTAAGTGTCTAGGATACATAACATCCAGAATGTCAACTCCTAATACAATAAGTCTAAGAGTCTATACATCTCCACATCTCAAAATACAACTCAGAATGTGAGACAAAATATAATGTAGAAAAGACTGTCTAGCTAACTGGTCTAGACTACTGGAGCAACATCCTCAGCTGCAGGTGGATCCTGCTGAGGGTCCTCAACACAAGTGTCATCTAGTCCTGCTCCATAATATGTAGTCACCCATGCCTCGTCCTCATCCTCTGTAATATTTTTAACAGGTCCAGTCAGGACAGGAACGAGCACAATACATCTCACACAGTTCATATCAGGTTAGGAAATACGATACAGGCAATAGAGTAAGATACAGGAAATGCTGAAAGGAAATATACGCTGTAAAAGAGATAGCTGTAATGAAATATCTACTGTATATAGAGAACTATAAGTGACTAGTGATGTAGAGCACAAGATAGGCATGTGAATGGCTATAATTTATACATGATTACACTACTGAGTTTGCACATGATTACACTACTTTGGAATTATTCACATGTCCACTTCTACTCCCCCGTTACCCCAATCAATACACAAGGATCTATACAAGTTACGTTATTATACATGATATCACATGGGGCCCATGAAAGGGTACACATGATAGTATACATGAGGGCTCTGTGAACATGAGAGTACATGATCACATGAGTGCTCATGAATGATGGAAGCATAGGAGTACATGATGATAGTGAAACACACATAACATGAAGTACCCGATGCTCCCGAGAGGGATAACATCTCATATAAAGATCCATATAGTACCAATCCGTGTTACCAATGTGACAGCAACAAATAAAGTAATCTAGAACGAGAAGTAAAGCCTGAACAAGTATGAAACGGTCAGAGAATGTACTCGCCTGCTGTATGAATGTCTGTAGAGAATATGCTGTTTGAGGAGAGGTGTCTGGCTCCTGATCAGAGCAACACAAGTCACAATGTGTTCTAAATAGTAAAAATGAAGTCTACTATGCATACTACATGATTCTAGGTTAATTTGGTCAAAAGTCAACTCTTGGTCAACTCTAAAGTCAAACTAGTCAAAGTTAGGTCAACACTAGTCAACTAGTTAGGGTTTTAGTCAAACTAGTCAAACTAGTTGTTTTAGGTCATTTCTAGTCAATTCTAGGTTAACTAGGTCAACTTTGACCTAAGGTTGACTTTGGTCAACCCTTAGTCAACAAGGGTCAACAAGTTAGGTTTTGGGCCATTAGGGTTTCCATATAACCTATAACTAGAAGTCATACATATACATATATATCTATATATATAGATATACACTATCTATCCACTACCCAATATCAATATGTAAAAACTATATATATACAAAACCCACATACATATAATACACTATATATGACATAATGAGACCTAATACAAAAGTATACATATATATCATATATATGTATAATATATATATATATATATAAACTTATATATATATACTCTATATATATAGAGGGAAGTGAGAGGGACATAGAGTGAGAGAGAGAGTGAATGAGAGACTGAAAGAGAGAGGGACAGTGAGAGAGAGGGCTGCTGCTGAACAACAGGGGGGTTCCAGATTCTGGAACCAAAATTGGCTCCCCAACACACACACACACAGTCCATATATACACATATATGTATATACACACACAACTACACCTATACACTACCATTTAACCCCAAAACTCACCCACACTCACATATACATATATACTACGTATATACATACTAAAATACACTAATACAAAGTATAAAACATAATCAAAATCGATTTGAAAATCGATTTTGCAAAACTGGAAAATCCTAAAACCTGGAAACAGTGCACTCGAAACTGGGATAACCCGATTTCACACACTAAAACGAGCTAAGGCTCGATTCTAATGGTTGGTAACTGGTGCCCCATACATACCCTAGTGTCCTAGGTACCTGACATGACACCACGATACGAATTCATGTGTCAAAATACATAAAATCCCCACTCGGGTAAATTCCTGATACGCAACGCGTGCACAGCGTCGTGCACGCGTTCCACACGCTCGTGGACACACCACGAGACACGACACGTCTCATGGTCGTGCACACGTGTACACCACGAATAGGACTACACGCCCGTGTCATCACGAGATACCCAAGTGTCGTGTCCATGCGACACGACACGCTCAATGTCGCCCCCGTGTGCGTGTGCGCTGACAGCGCGTGTCCAGTGCGAGTGAGATTTCTCACTCGACACGACACGATGCGACACGAGACTTTGGGGGCATGTTCGCAGACATTGCCCCCATGTTTGTGTCAAATATCACGTGTCCTAGGTGCCTGTGCAGTGCGCACGAAGGATGGGGTAGCAGGGCATGCACGAGAGTCTCGTACAGTGGGTTCGTGTCCAATTTGGACACGGGCACAGCACGAAAACGTGCTCAGTCTACTGGGTATGTGACCTACATGTCTAGGGCTTCACAAAAGTGTAATTTGTTCTACATTTTAACAAAAACAAATCCTATGTGGCATTTCAACAAACAAGGGTTTCTAGCTTAGGATACGTGTCCGATACGGACACCTAAGTGACTCTAATTTCCACCAAATTTTACCCACAGTTATGGTAGTCCTATATGAATGCATTTATGAAGAAAAAAACAGGATTTTAACTATTTTTGAGGGAATTTACCTATTGGTGCAATCCAATAAAAATCAAAGAAGAGGGGGGGTGTGTGTCCTTCAACATGATGATATCCAAAGCCTCCAAATTCTTGATTGCTATCCTCCCTTAGTACCCTTGATATTGTAGGGTCCCAATGCAAAAGACTAGAGTGAATTTGGAACAATATTGCTCAAGTTGTGTAGGTTTGAAGAAATGGGAATTTTGTGAGATTAAAATTCATGTAAATTTTCCATGAATTAATACAATAGGATTATATAGAAGTGTGGGCTGCTAGGGGGGTACCCTTGGCCGGCCATGGCATGGGGGGGTGTCCTTGCCCTTCCTTCATGGCTAAGGCATGGACTTTGTGTAAAGGGGTGAGATATTTGGAGTGGTTTAAGGAAAATATCAATAAAGGTAAACTAGATATTTATACCACTTTAACCCTTAACCAAAAATCCATCCTAAAGCTTCTAGGTTAGTGGCTAACCCCTAGATTAGGGTAGGATAGGTTAGGAACTAATCATGGTACTTAACCATGATTAAATAATAATAAAATCACATAATCACCAATAAAGTCTAGTAAATTACCAAAATACCCTTTTAGCCATAAGTCACTAATTTGATGTTCTAAGCCTATGGCTAAGCTCACATGGTCATGGCAACTTCTAGGTTAAGGAAAACTAGGGTTTTCACTAAGTTATACTAACCAAAATCACAAGGTCATAAGTCATGACTTAGTATGACTTAGAAAATGGTTCTAATTACACTAATAATCACCAAAAATCATATCATACCCTAAACACCATTAATAATTAATAAAAATAATAATTTTTCAAAAAAATCCCTAATTTCAGAAAACAGGGTGTTACACCCTTCTTGCCCGTAGAGGATGATGCTGGCTGTGTTACTTCAGATACTAAGTCTGGGTGGACCTACATGATCTCCCATCGTGATATGGTGAGGGGTACCAGCCTAGCAGCCTGGTCTCGGGGAGATGGAAGATTAGCTACCTTTATTTTTGCTCGGAGGACGGGTACTACGCCTTCTTGGCTCCTTGTCGACGGGAAGCTGCCGAATTGGACTGACACTATGTTGGCAGCGACCGTCACCTCCTCGAAATCAATGGCCAGGGCCTTGGAGTCGATGAGGTTCTGGATGTACCGCTTCAATTGGAAGTAGTCTTGTGTAGCATGGTGGACGTAGCGATGGTAATGACAGTACTTGGGACTCTCCATCTCTGTAGGTTGAGGTTCACGCCTTGGTGGAGGGAGCTGAATTATGTCTCCTTGTAAGAGCATGTCAAAGATGGGTTTGACATGACTATCCTCGAAAGAGTAAGTCATCTGTGGCCATTGCTTTTCTGTCTGCTTCGGTTCAGGCTTCGGGGCTGTGTCGGCCACCATAGCCTGTTTGCCCGTGTTGTCTCGGTTGTTGGAGGAATTACCGCCATTGTTGTTGTTGGCATTAGGGTGTTTGCTCTTGTCCTCTCCTTCCGAGATGTGCAATCCCAGTTAGCAAGCTTTCTTCAACTTATCTTCTGCGCTAGTGGCGTTGATGATGAAAGTCTTCCAGTCCTTAAATTGACTTTTACCCATCCAGAGGCTAATTGTGGGGAGCAGCATCTTTTGGCAAATTTTAATTAAAGAATAGTTTGGGTTACTGGAGGGCATCTTCATCGCGGTTTGGCAAAACCGCTCGATGTAGTTCCTTCTGAGCTCCTTATCGCCTTGAACAACGTCCATGAGGGTTGATATTGTGACATCATGTCCCACCTCATAGAACCTCTCCAAGAAAATAGGCTTGAAGCCGACGAAGGAATGGATGCAGTTGTTTGGCAAATTATGGTACCAGTCGAATGCGACTCCCTCCAGTGCCTCAATGAACAATCGTGTAAGGATGGCGTCATTATGTGGCAGATGATCTGTTGTGACCACAAAGTAGGTCATGTACTGGCTTGCAGAGGTCTTGTCATCATATGGATTAATGTTGAATGGCTTGTACTGTAGAGGGAAGGGGACATCCCTCCATGCAGCGGGATACGGCTGTCGTATCCTGAGGTCTTGAGAGGTTTCTCGGGCATGAAACATTGCCTGAAGCTCCTGGACCTCTCTTCTTGCCTCCCTAGCCTCGTCTGCAGTAGTGGAAGTATACATCTCGGGTGGATTGTCACATGTGGTTGTTGCAGTTGTGTTTGAGTCCGCATTGACGGCGGGACCCAAGCTTGTTTGACCAGGCGTCCTTCCTTAGAGAGTCGGCAGGGCTGCCTTAATCTCGTTTACTGACCTGACCAGGGTATGAAGTATAGCCTCAAGAGTGTCGAGGCGTTGTCAGTCGCTGGGATCATCCTGGTCATTTTCAGTCATAAATACTGTTCTCACACGAGGAACAGTGGAAGGAATTGTGGAGGATGTGCCCTCCGAATCATACCCCCGAATGGAGAAGTCGTCGGGGTATGTAGGAATGTTCTCCTCTGGTTCGGACTCGAAGGAAGTGCTAACCCCTGGATAGGAGGTTGCATCATCTTGGCACCCATGGACGTTTCCAGGGGCGCCTGGTTCTGTTGCATCTATGGGGGGAACAGTCTTTCCAGGTTTATCTTTTTGGAATACCGGATTGTCGTGGATGTTTCGGGGAGTGCTACCCCCAGCTTCGGCTACCCCCAAGAATGTGGATGACGAACCTCCAAGTGTTGAAGATTTCGTCTTCGAGCGAGTGCCTTGATAAACTCCTCCTGTGGTGGTTGTGGACAACCGCTTGGATGAGAGTTTCTTAGCCACGCTAGTAGAGACCGTCGGGCTGGAAACGTTTGCTTTCTTTCCTCCCTTGCCGGTAGGGACCTTCCGGGCAGAATTGCAGGAGGCAAAAGGAAGTGCCTTGTCTCCCAAGCTTTGTTCTGGCCGCTGTAGTCATTGGAAGACGTACTGCCGGCCCTCTTGTATTGCTATCTTGTTGCAGCAGCAATTGATAATAACTTGGGTGCAGTGATGTCCATGGAAGGACTCTCTGCACACCAAGCTTTCTTCTCTTTTCTTGCGCTTGTGAAGGATCACATCACGCAAGTCAAGTGCTTCTCGAGCAACCTTTATACTCGTTTTGTGGGCCCGAGAATCCCGAGCACACGAGTGTGTTGCCATCACATTTGCTTCCTGACAAGGGGCTAGTAAAAGTATTTGCCCCTGATCATTGTTGGGAGATTCTTGAGAACCACCCTCTTCGTTGGCCGGCGGGGGCTGAACACGGGTAGTTTTGTACAACTTCTCTATCACGGGCCCGCATAACAGTTAGCGGGACTCCCTAATGGTCATAAGTTGGGACAGCTGACTGAGCTCGACGAGCCCGCGCTGTCCAAGACTTCTTCGCTCTAGCACACGAAGGCGCGTAGTAGGAAGAGCCCAAGTTGTGCCACACAGAGTTTGGAACATCCTCAAGGGAGCTTCTGAGGTCAGGACCGCATGAGAGGCGGTCGAAGACTGAGCCCAAGCCGCATAGGGTGGATGGCATATGGTTCGATGCTGCATAAGCCATCTCCCTACGGCTGGGTTTGGCGACCGTATAAGAATGCTGCATGTGGCTGGGATAGGTGGCCGCATGAGCAGTCTACATGCGGCTGAGATTGGTGGCCACATGAACTTTCTGTATGCGGCTGGAGCTCGTGGCCGCATGAGCCTTCTCCATACGGCTGGGTTTGGTAGCCGCACGAGTCTTCTCCATGCGGCTGAGATTGGTTGCCGCATGAGCCTTCATGTGGCTGGCGCCCTTATGCGGCTTCTTCTTAGACAGCCCAGAGTTCCTATTTGTCCTTGCAAGTCCAGCATCGTAATGCTTTCCTCAGACAGACTTGGGGACAGCAGGGTCCTCTACGGCCAGAAGTGGGGCCGCATGCGAGTCTTCTCTGCCGTCTTGGGCAGCAGAGAACACTTCTTCTAGAGCTTGGAAAGAAGCAGCAGGTTTGGGCCTCCACTCCTTGCGGGCCTTCTTCGTGCCGGCTCGCTTCTGGACCGGGCTAGCGCTCCCTTCGGAGAGCATCTCTTCAAACTCTTGTTGGTCGAAGCGAACAACCAGCATCTGTTGCGTGAAGCCGAGTTTGGCAGCGTTCGATTGCGTCACCAACTTTTCAGCAGTAGAAAAGTTAGTCCCCAACAGAGTCGCCATCGTGTTTGCCATTGATTATCAAAGAACATAACAGTTTTATGGGAGGACAGAACTTTAATTCACAACTACAGACTCGCTCGTACAAAGATAGCCTAGGAACAAAACCTAGGAAAAGCAATCTAAGTACAATTATTTAATTTGGATTCTGGGGGTGACAGTAGAGGCTCGGGAAAGTGCTATCAACTCTGCCTTACTCCTTGGACGATCGAACGCGACCTCGGCTCTGGCGAAGAAATGCTCTCTATATGTCTCTGTTGCTCTCTGTGTTTGTGCAAAGGCATAATCCCATGCTATTTATAGGAGTTTGTGAGAGTGGGGCTCTGATGCCACGTGGCCGCATCCTTGTAACTGTGCCTTGAGAAGTGGGCAGTTTGGGGTTGGTTAGGATTAATCATGATATGTTTGTTGCAATAAATTTGGGCTGTTATGTTGGTTGAAATAAATCTGAACTGCTATGATCTGTTGGTTGCAATAAACCTGAGTTATTAAGACTTAGTCAACTTCTGCCACGTGTCCCAACAACCATTAGGTTGCGAGCCGCATGAAGGACTGTTCCCCTATCTGAGCCCCATGAGGGTAGCCTCATAACCGAGCCGCATGAGGGTGGCCACACAACCGAGCCGCATGAGGGTGGCCTTACAACCGAGCCGCATGAGGGTGGCCTCACATCCGAGCCGTATGAGGGTGGCCTCACATCTGAGCCGCATGAGGGTGGCCTCACATCCGAGCCGCATGAGGGTGGCCTCACATCCGAGCCGCATGAGGGTCACTAAGGCGATCCGCATAAAGGATTTACTTGGAATTTGTGAACTGTGCCAGCTATCACAAAGGTTTTTTTGTCTTTTTATGAGCATGTCGCGTCTCTTCTTTATGTCAGAGCCATCATTGCTGTCACTTTGTGTCAGAGCATTTAATGGCCAGCTACTCGGAGTAATTCAGCTCATAAGGCCACGTGGCTCCTTCTAAGCCGTATAACACTATCTGAACCGCATGAAGCTTTGAGCCGCATGAGACTCTCCAGTTCTGAGCCGTATGGAGTTTTTGGGCCGTATAAGAATTTATTATTCTTTTCCATGCTTCTACAAAGTGTAGCTCCATGCGCCCAAGACTAGCTCCCCCGAAAGGAGGGCGCATAGCCTGAGACATGGCTATGCGCCCAAGCCTGACTCAGTCAAAGCCACGATCAAAACGTGCACCGAAGCGCATGGCCACGTCTGTCTCCACGAGCAGTCGTACACTGAAGCATGCGGCCACGTCAACACCACCACCAACCCACGATCTCGTATCATGTAGACGCCTATACCCTATGCGCCCAAAGCAGGACTATGCACCCACGTAAGAACCAGCGTGTCTCTTCATGTGGGCGCAAAACATCATTCCAGCCCAAGAACGGCTATAAAAGGGGGGCTGCTTCCCTCTTCAACAGACAGAACGGAGAGCATTTTCAAGAGCCAAATTGCTGTACTTCTTGCCAGTGAGCCGAGAGTTAACAATTTTCTTAGCTTTTCTCTCACTTTTGTAATCAGAGTGTCAACGGAGTAAAGGGGCAACTGCCGTTCGATCTCCATCGTCCCATTCTCCAGAATGCTTCTTTTTGTACTCGGGGATCCTCAGCGCAGAATCTCTCAGGCGTACTCGATTTTTGGGGCCTTGCGCCAATAAAAAGAAAAGACAGTATTTTCTTTTTCTTTTTTTTGTGTGTGTCCACAAAAATGGCAACTCTGCTGGGGACTAGCTTTTTCTCTGGCGAGAAGGTGGTGACGCAATCCAATACCAACAAAGTGGGGAGTACTCAGAAGATGTTGATCGTAAAATTCAATCAGCAGGCATTCGAAGAGATGCTCTCGAGGGATGGCACTACTCCCTCAAAATCAGCGAAGCCAAACAAGTCTTGCAAGACTTGGCTTCTGAAGGCTCGCTGCGCATATCCTGCTAGTGTCACAGTGAATATGCAACTGGAGGACTCTATCACCTGGGCGTAGAACTCTGCCACAGAAGTCCCCCAAATGGAGAAGGCTCACACCATTCTGGGCACTACTAGCCCAGTGACTTCTTCCCTCTACAACCAACAATAGGGTGTTCGACACTCAAGACTTTGCAAAGAAAAATACTACGATGCCAGGGATCTGGGTGTACGGCACTCTGGCCAAACCCGACAAGGCTCAGGAATAAAGGAGGCAAAACTGGGAGAAAACAGTGCTGCTCCCCTAAGCATGCGCCCAAGGGAGTGTTTGGGTGCATAGCCCCAACCAGAACACTTCTGTTTTCAACAGGTTGGGTTCTCAGAATCATGTGCCCAAAGCTATGTGCCCAGGCTCTCTAGATCCATACCATGCGCCCACATCAAGGCGACTCAAATATGCTGTCAAGAAGTATGCGCCCAAGCCCAGTCTCCAAGGCCTACGCGCCCATAGCAAGAAGATAGGTCCCAACGCGTATAGCACGAGGCTGTCTTCAAGGACATCACAGAACTTAGGTATGGGGGTTGCCCCTGCACATGGACTAAGTCTTGATGCGCCTACTCTCCTTACGAACCCACATGTAAAGCTCGGCAATGCATGCAACATGGGTTGTAAGATAAAACTCCTTTTTGCTGACTTGTGCGACATGATAAATCATAAGCGTAAAGCGAGGGAGAATATAACAATTCATAGTGCACTTCCATGCGCTAATATTTTTATCAACTGTTGTTGCTCCAAAGTAACAAGAGTACCTCAGAGAAAGTCCATGTTTCTACGGCTGCACTTCTCTGACGACGAGAAGCCACTATGTGTCTCATCCAACATGGCTTCATGAGGTCCCTCTTACGGAAGCCCCAATCAAAGATGGTGGACCACCAACCCAAGCTTCTCTCTCAGTTCCACGAGAAGGAGAAGACGAAGTCTACCAACAGATGGCCAACGGGCTGTCACATCTGAAGGAGTCTATATGGGCACTCGATCAAAGGTAAAATTTCGGATGGACGACGAAGATTCCCCAGTCGGGGGTACCATTCCCTCAGAATCTGAAGCAGATGACCCCCACACTGGGGGTAGCCTCCCAGAGGATGATGATCCCTCTGAATCCGATGGGGACTATCTACCTCCTCTACCAGAAGATGAAGGACTTATCCACTCGAAGACAGACAGTATCAACACCAGTTATACTGCTTCCTCTGTTCATCCTCGCATGTTATCTACATACATGATGGACGGAGAAAGACCTGAAGAAGCCAGTGATCAGACTAGTAAACGGCTAGAGGGTCTCGAAATAGCATTCGCCAAGATCACTGATATGCTTACCAGTATCATGGCAGTCCTAGCTGCTGGAGCTGTTCCTTCACCTCAACAAAATGCCTCAGCCCACGCTAGTCCGGCTCACCGCAACAACCCTTCTGCCCAATAAAAGGAGTATCATTCTGTTACACCTCCTCCAAATCTTGTAAATAATGGGGCTAGTCCTTCGCCGACAACACCTGACAACCACTCAGCGGCTATTTTCCAGCACCTGCTCAATCAACAGGATGCAATTGATTCCCTGGTTGCTCTCCTCGACACCATCTCACGCAAAGACGAGCTGCAGAAGATGGAGATATCTCAACCGTATCCTCCTGAGTGGAAGAATGCTACTTGCCCTCCTCACTACAAGCCGTTGAAGCTGAACTCATTAGACGGCTTGACTTCTCCTCGACAGCACATGACGTACTTCAACACGCAAACTCTGTACTTGCCTCGAGACGATCCGTTTATGTCGAAGCTGTTTATTAGCACCTTGCAGGGGGTAGCCTTCGAATGGTTCTGCAGACTGCCTGACGGGTGTATTAATTCATTCAAAGACTTGGAGAGGTTGTTCCTCAACAGGTTTTATGAGAGTAGCATGCATATTAGTATGTCCACTCTCATCGAGACCAAGCAAAGGAAGACTGAATCTGTCATTGCCTTTACCGAACGCTTCAGACGACTAGCACTGAAGTACCCCGATTGTCCGAGTCAAAGGACGTACTACTCTAAAAAGTACCCCGAAGCCTCTAACAATCTGGATGAAGAAGAATAAACTCGACAAGGTCAAACCATTGACCATCACTCTCAGAAAAACACCCAGGGGAACCTACTGATGCCCTTCCTTCTAATCCTGAAGAATTACCCAATGTGGTGAACTCGGCCAAGACTGTGCCTCCTCTTCTAGATGATGACCCTCTCATTGAGTATATCAATACTCAGAATAATGTACCTTGAGCGGATGATGTTATCCCTAAATAAGAACTTGCGTATTTCCTTAATAAAGGTTTATCTTTGAATTACTCCGATGTCTATCGATCTGTAAACCATTACATAGATACGATATACGCTCTAGAGAACGGTATAGGATCACACCTCTACATGTCGGTCACAACACCTCACCTGCGAGAAAAGTTTTCCTTGAAGATATCCTCTACTTCATCGTTCCAACCAGAAAGAAAGGTGAAGAGCTAATCATCTTCGGTCGTATAATTGGCGAGAGAAATTTCGTTCCAGACTCTACTTCTCCCAAGCACAACATAGAAGATGACTATGACTCTGGAAAAATGCAACTTTTCCGGTACAATTGGCAGGCCAAGAATATCATCCAGAATATGGAATATGACATCAAAAGCGACAAAAGGCTAAATTACGGCTGAGGACGACGGCTGCCAATACGACACTTTGCTCCCCCCGGCAAACCCGAGAACTACTACCAACTAAGCGACGTTGGTTTGGGCTATGTTTCTCCTCCAACAACTCACGAAAGATCAAATGACGAAGCAGAACGTTGTTCTCATTCATTTGATTCCTCCCTCTGGGACTCAGACTCCAGCATCGGCGACATGTTCAAAGAAACTTTGTCCGTCAACATAGTTTCTGTCGACCAAATTACAGACGACATCCAATCAATTGCACTCGAACAATGGGCTCAAAAGATGGACACCAGTTGGGAGCTACGCTTCGAACAACGGGAACCACCTTCTGAAGACAAAGTCATCCGAGTCAATCTAGGAGATGATGCATCCTTCAAACCAATCTTCATCAGCAGAAGCCTATCTGACGATGAACGCCAGTCTCTTATACAACTTATAAGAGAATACATCGATGTCTTCGTATGGAGATATGAAGACATGCCAGGCTTGGATCCTAAGGTCGTCGTGCACCGCCTGAATATTTTGTCTAAAACTAAACAGTGAAGCAGCAACAACGACGATTCCGACCGGACATCATGGAAGCTATCGAGAATGAAGTCAAGAAGCTCATTGCCAGTGGATTCATTCGCGAGGAACAACACCAGACTGGGTCACCAATATTGTTCCAGTTATGAAAAAGAATGGTAAAGTTTGAGTCTGTATCGACTACCATGATTTGAACTCTGCATGTCCGAAAGACGAGTTCCCTCTACCGATCACCGACGTAATGATCGACAATACTTACGACTTCGAACGGTTGTCCTTCATGAATGGTTTCTCAGGCTGCAACCATATCAAGATGTTCCCCAACGACGAGAAGCACACATCTTTTCGAACACCGTTGGGGGTATACTGCTATACGGTGATGTCCTTCGGATTGAAGAATGCAGGGCAATATAACAGTGAGCCATGTGATGCCCTTCGGATTGAGGAATGTATGGGCAACATACCAGCGAGCCATGAACACAATTTTTTTGTGATCATTTGCATAAAACTGTAGAGTGCTACGTAGACGATATTACTATCAAAAGTCGTTTCAAGGGCAATCACCTCCAAGACTTGAGAACGGTGTTCGAACTAATGCATGTACACCAACTCAAGATGAACCCAACCATGTCTTTTCTGGGAGTCTCCAGCAGCAAGTTCCTTGGTTTCGTCATCACTTCAAAGGGTATACATCTGGACCAGGAGAAAGTGAAGGCTATTCTCGACATGCATCCTCCAATAAACCTCAAAGAGCTACGCGGACTACAAAGAAGGCTAGCCTACATTAGACGATTTATTTCGAACCTCTCTGGAAGGTGTCAACCATTCACTCAGCTCATAAAGAAAGGCGTATCTTTCGTCTGGACTGAACAATGTCAACGCACATTCGACGACATGAAAGCGTATCTTATAAGCCCTCCGACATTGGTTGCTTCAATAATGGGAAAGACCTTCTTACTATATGTCTGTGCCATGGATCATTTCCTTGGCGCCCTCTTAGTCCAGAAGAATGATGGTGGCCATGAAAATGCAATTTACTACCTCACCCGTACAATGGTGGGTGCCGAGCACAGATACACACCGGTAGAGAAGGAATGCCTCGCACTAGTATTTGCCATCCAGAAGACACGCCGCTATGTGTCTGGGCAGACTATCCACATTATATCTAAAGTCAACCCTCTCAGAATACTCATGACCAAACCGGGCTCTCTCAATTCTCACTTAGCTACATCGGCAATGCTGCTGACTCCGTACGATATGATCTTCATTCCTCATAAAGCAGTAAAAGGTCAAACATTAGCTAATTTCCTAGCAGCTCATCCGGTGCCGGAATCATCCAAACTCTACGACAAAATTCTTGACAAAGTGGTGGAGTCTAACACTGCAACTGAAGAAATCCCTATTTGGCGAATGTTTTTTGACGGTGCATCAAGAACAAGGCCCAAAGGAAATATCGTGGCAGGAGTAGGTGTTGTGCTTGGGTCACCTGATCACCTGGTCATACACCATGCATATTCTCTCGTGGAACCATGCACAAAAAATGTAGCCGAATATAATACCCTAATAATCGGCCTACAACTGACAAAGCAACTGGGAGTTGACCATCTAGAGGCTTATGGCAATTCCAAGCTAATAGTTAGTTAGGTCCGAGGGGATTATGAAGTTTGTCACGAAGACCTTATCTCATACCACAGAGCAACAATCGAGCTGGCGTCTACCTTCGCTGGATTCTTCATCGAGCACGTGCCCCGACTACAGAATATCGTAGCAGATGCTCTAGCCGGTCCTGCTGCTTCCCTGACCGTTCCTACCAATACTCAGCAGTCGATCACAGTATCTGGTCGAGAATTATTCTGTGTGAAAGATGCCTTGCATATTCATCACAGTTACGCAACTGAAACAAGCATCGATGCTAAATACTGGTGATTTCCCTTTATAGACTATGTTGTCTATGGAATCCTCCTCGAGGACCCGAATGAAGCAGTATCCATCCAAAGGCGATCCCTCAGATTTTACAATGATACAGCTACCAAGATGCTGTACCGACGCTCTTATGACGGGCTACTGTTACGATGCTTATCAGACACAGAAGCCAAGCATGCAATCCGGGAGGCTCACGATGGAGTTTGTGGTGCACATCAACCAGGCCCCAAATTACAAGATCGCCTCAAACGAATGGATTATTACTGGCCCACAAAGATAGCAGATGATGTTGAATATGCAAAAAAGTGTAGAGCTTGCCAATTCCACGCTGATTTCATTCACCAACCTTCGAAGTTTCTACACCCGACGGCAGTATCTTGGCCATTTAAAGCCTAGGGCATGGACGTGATGGGACCAATCAGCCCGCTATCCTGCAAAGGACATCGGTTCATCCTAGCTAACCGATTACTTCTCCAAATGGGCGAAAGCTATATCCGTCACTGAAGTGAAGACATCAAACGTTATTAGTTTCATCAAATATTACGTCATCTACCGCTTCGGCCTACCTCGCAGGATCATCTATGATAATGGTCCACAGTTCGTAAGCCATGCGTTCTATCGGTTCTGCGATAAGAATCGAATCCAGAACATAGCCTCTACTGCCTACAATCCAGCAGCTAACGGGCTAGCAGAAGCCTTCAACAAAACAACTATAAAACTTCTCAAGAAATTCGTGCCTTCAAATAAGCGCGATTGGAACGAGAAGCTCGGTGAATGTCTATGGGCCTATCGCACAACGGTCCAGACTCCAACAGGCAGTACGCTATTTTTTCTGGTTTATGGGAGCGAGGCCATTCTTCCCGTAGAAATCCAGATTCCTTCTCTCCGGGTAGCCCTAGCCAGCGAGCTGACTACTGAAGAGAGCTACAGTCTGCGACTCCAAGAGCTAGACGAAAAATGCCTATTAGCTCAACAGCATACTGAGCTATACCAAGCACGTCTTTCTAGAGCTTTCAATAAAAAGGTGAAGGAAAGAATCTTCCAAGTCGAAGATCTGGTCCTAGCAGTAAGAAGACCGATGGTTAAGACACACAAAACAAAAAGGAAATTCCAGCCTAAATGGGAAGGTCCCTTTGTCATAGAATCGGTGTATTCTAACGGTGAGTACCGGCTGACCAAGCCTGACGGTGACTTGCTCATGATGCCTATCAACAGCAAGTTCTTGAAGAGATACTATGTGTAATCTCTTTTATATAATGTTCATATACGTTCAGTCATGTAAATGTACAGTACGATGTTTATATGATTAAAAAAAACTATCTAACTATTATCAGTATTTCAAGAGTCTTGAATACGCCCTGGATAATAGGTCCTCTAAAAATTTCCCCACTTAAATTATTTTTGTTTTTTGACTCCGTCCAAACTCGGTTTGACGAAAATAAATCACGTCCCTATTACCTCTGAATTATTTTCCGATAATTATTTCCCCAATGGAATGATCAGACGTTTTGTCATGTCCAGATAACCTCTGAGCAAAGCATTCATCAAAGATAGTCATGTCCACACTACCTCTAAACTATCCAGTCCTCCCTAATGTTATATATCTTGCCACGTCCATATAACCTCTGAGCAAAGCATTCATCAAAGGTAGTCATGTCCACACTACCTATGAACTATCTACTCCTCCCTAATGCTATATATCTTTCTACGTCCATATCATCTCTGGTCACATATAGAACATCCTCTACTATTATGTCCATATTATCTCTACTAGCAGCTTCATTCAACTTATTATCTATATTCGAATCATTCGAATATAAAACGGATAATAGGTCCACATAAAATTTCCCCAGCGGAATACCTATCAGAAATGTCCTTGCTATGTCCACATTACCTCTTCATCGATATCTCACAAAATCACATTCACTTTTAAAAAAATTCTTTATTCAGTACTTAAACGTCTATCGAAAGACGAAAGAAGGGTACAAGAGCCGTGATGACAAAAAAAAGGGGAAAAAGAAGAGAGGTTGGTCCCCCAGCGAGATACCTTTTACACAAATACGGTATTTGGCTCTCTAAATACAAGCACCACAGATATCACAAGCAAAAAGTGGAGCGAATGTATTCTTTTTATTCAAAATCAGTTACAATAACATGACTACATCTCATGAGCAAAACAAAAAGTTCTTTATCCCTTTCGCTCAAGTAAAAAGTAGGAGATTACATTTGATGCCCAAAAGAAGGGAAAATTTGCTACTCGTCAGCAACACATAGCTTGATCAGCCTGGCAGCACCACGCTTCTGTCAAAAAGTGGTCTTGTGGCCCACGAAGGAGGTCATGTTTTACTGCTGAGCAAGCAAACAAGGCTGTTGAACCTTCAAGAAGCTACACGGAGGAGGGCAAATATAGCATGCTAAAACATCTACAAATAAAATTCTCCTCTCCTCCATATGGCGGACGTCGTAGGCCCACTTCTTCAAGGGACCATACCTTCAAAACAATATCCCTAGTATTGCTCTTGCCAACTTGAAGGACGATGAAAGCAGAACTTTCACGGTAATGCCCGACTACCGTCCGACTCTTCGATGTATAAAGGTTCTTCCTACCATTTGAGGAAAACCCTTCCAAAACACGAAGAGTCCTTAGCTCTCTGATGTGGGTGTCAAATGTTGCATCTTTGATACCAGTCCTGGAGAAATTTGCCAGCCAGATCCCTGCAGAATATGAAAAGGGGGCAGAAAGACAGTCAGACTTAGAAAAAAATCGCAGGAAAAACTAAGTTCTGAAGGATTTTCATGCGGCCAAACGGCTATGCGCCCAACGTCATATGCGCCCAATACAAAGACATATGGGTGCATAACACATGGACAGTTAAACGGGCGCATAACGTGCCACAACTTAAAGGGCGCATAACATTGCAACACGTGGGCATGTAGCACACCATAGTGTTGGTGCATGACTTCTGTGGGCACATAGTAATGCTCACATAAGTATGTTGCCCTAGGCGCAAGCACCCCGATAGAAGAGAAGTCCGAGCGTCACAAATTAATGCTCAAGACATTATTTTTTGAAGTACGCCCTCACCCAAAATCGGGTCCTGGACTGCTGAGGACTCCGTCGCAGGAGAAGAGCTACTCGACGCAGCCCCCTTGCCCTTCGTGGATCTCTTGGTGGCCTTGGGAGACATGATTCTCAAAGGAAGAAGATGAAGAGTTTTCTGAAAATTTTAAAAAGAAAAGGAACAATGAACTTTCTCTCTCCTCCAGGGTCTGTTTATAGGCGCGGGCCACTACCTATGCGCCGACATACTCTATGCGTCCACTATGGTGTATGCGCCCACTACAGCCTATGCGTCCACGTAAAGGACCAGCTCTCTGCATGCTATGTGACCGTCTCTTGCTGACGTGGACGGCGTATAAAGGATGGTCCACTTCAAATTTTGTTCCGATGAATCTGTCAGTTCGGATTTTGAGGCAAATCTTAACAGTCGTATCTCCCTGACAGGCTGGCTAAAATACTATGCACCCAGGAGAAGAGCCGTACTATGCGCCTATTGCCTCGTGAGAAGACGATCCATGCTTCTTTCAAAGTATTTCAAACTTGCTCAAGTGTCAAAAAATTTAAAGGGGGTCCTGTAGAAGCATGAAATTTTTTTCATCAAACATAGCTCCATGTGCCCAAGTCAAAGCGCTCCATGCGCCCAGCCAGTACGACTCCATACGCCCACTAAATGAAGCTCCATGCTACCAGTCCAAGTGTTGTTCCATGCACCCAAGACTATATCCCCCCAAAAGGAGGGCACATAACCTGAGACATGGCTATGCGCCCAAGCCTGACTCAGTCAAATCTACGATCAAAACGTGCACCAAAGCGCATGTCCATGTCAGTCTCCACGAGCAATCGTGAACCGAAGCATGCAGCCACGTCAACACCACGACCAACCCACGATCTCGCAGCCTGTATGCGCCTACACCCTATGCGCCCAAAGCAGGACTATGCGCCCACGTAAGAACCAGTGTGTCTCTTCATGTGGGCACATAACATCTTTCCAGCGCAAGAACGGCTACAAAAGGGGGGCTTCTTCCCTCTTCAACAGACAGAACGAAGAGCATTTTCAAGAGCCAAATTGCTGCACTTCTTGCCAGTGAGCCGAGAGTTAGCAATTTTCTTAGGTTTTCTTCCACTTTTGTAATCGGAGTATCAACGGAGTAAAGGGGCAACTGCCGCTCGATCTCCATCGTCCCATTCCCCAGAATTCTTCTTTTTGTACTCGAGGATCCTCAGCACAGGATCTCTCAGGCGTACTCAATTTGTGGTACCTTGCGCCAATAAAAAGAAAAGAGCATTTTCTTCTTCTTCTTCTTCTTTTTTATGTGTGTCCATAATCCCTTCAAAGGGATTGAAGTCTATTATACAGAATCACACCTATTCCAGAAGAACTATCGAAAGGACTCAGGTAATGATGTTGATGATGAAGCAAGAAGCTTAGACCTCCTCCAACAGGGTTATCAATGTAAAACTAAAATAACGCCCTTCCAATACATCTACCCCAATAGCAGTCAAGCCACAGGGGAAAGCTCCAACTCTATTAGTGGTCAGATTAAAAGAAAACCCACCAGCAAGGAAAAGTCCTTCACCTAAGCCCCTCATGGTGAAGCTGTGCAGCCAGCCTCCTTCCTTTTATTTTTGTCGACCTTAGATGCTGGTGGTAGTAATTTAGAGGACCCTATAGTACCAAGTTTTCCTGCTTTTGATAATGTAGTTCCAGAAGACGAATTGTCTTACTTTATCAATAAAGGAATGCCTTTGAATTACTTTGAGTCTTCTTTTGCTGCATATACTTCAGAGCAAAATCTGAACTTATCACTATAGACACAAATCATGTCCGTTTATTCTCTGAGTCAAGTGCTCCAGATACGTGATGTGTACTTTATAATACCGACAAGCAAAATAAAAGAGAAGCCCATTATCTTTGGTCAAGGAGAAGGTTTTTGGGCCCACATCCCTTTCGAGCTAGAACCCTAAATCAGTAGAGTACAGACTAACTACTACTCTCTCCTAGGCAGGCACATCATCCAGAAGATGAGTTATGACTTGAATAGCAATATGGGTCTTAACTACGGTAAGGGTCGGCACTTTTCAATCAAGGTTAGCATCCCTAAGGGTAAGTCTGACCAGTACTACCAAAAGACCTGCTGTGGACTAGGGTATGTCTCACTTGAGGTTCTTGAAGTTTTAGAACCTGAAAAGGAGACGTACTCATATTCTTCCGATTCTTTCGAGGACTCCGACATCAGTATCGAAAAGATATTCTGGAAGACGTTATCAGTAAATATGATGCTCGCCGACCAGATTGATGAAGATGACCAACTCTTTGAGCCCTTCAAGGTTGAACCTTGGTCTCAACAACTTGAGTCTCAATGGAAGAAGTGCTTCGACAAATGTGACCCCCGCACTGAAGATGAGCTTGCCCAATCGATTTAAGAGATGACTCTTCCCCTAAGCCGATTTTTATTAGCGAAAGTTTGAGAGAGGAAGACAATAAATCTCTTATTAAGCTTATGAGAGAATACATAGATGTCTTCCAATAGAGGTACGAGGGTATATCGGGTCTGGATCCAAACATCGCCATGCACAGGCTGAATATTTTGCCCAAAGCTAAGCCATTGAAGCAACAACAACGATGGTTCCGTCCAGATGTCATGAACACCATTGAATATGAAATAATTAAACTAATAGCAATTGGCTTTATCCGGAAAGAACAATACCCAGATTGAGTAGCTAATATTGTCTCAGTCGTCAAGAAGAATAGAAAGATCCGAGTCTGCGTAGACTTTCGTGATCTAAATGCCCCTTGTCCAAAAGATGAGTTTTCTTTACGAATCGCTGATGTGATGATCGACAACACTTGTGGGTTCGTGCGTATGTCCTTCATGGATGGTTACTCGGGCTACAACAAAATAAAGATGTTCCTAGACGACAAAAGATATTGTCACGACCTGCACCCACTGTTTGGATACGAGAACGTAACAACCCCCAGCCTACGCCGCAGTGTCGGCGGTAGAACGATGTCCTAGGTCGCAACATCTAACAATATAATGCTAAGCAGTTTATACTCCCCGAATGGGGTGACATAGCAGATACAGTCTCAATCACATCTAAGGTAGAGCATGATAAGGATAAATAAAACATAAAATCCAAAGAGATACAGGAGATAGAAGTCTAAGTGTCTAAGATACAAAAACCCAGAAATACATCTCAAAACTCAATACAATAATCCACAAAGTAATACAACTCCAGAAAATGAAATAACTATCTAAACAACCTCTAAGGTGTCTCCTCTAGGCTAGGCGGCAACCTCCAAGCTATCTATAAAATTTATCAACAGGTCCAGTCAGGACAGGAACGAGCACATCTCATCTAGAAAACCCAAGTAAATGACAGAGAACTATAAAGCAGTTATAGGCAGTTGTATTGATGAAAATGGCAGTTTATATTCATGTGATGGTAAGAAAGACAGATAAGGTGCAAGGAAAGTAAATAACTAAACAAGAGAAGAATCATAGCAATGAAGTCTGTAAAAAATAGAACTAGCTGAACTAGGGTAATATGATATGAAGTCCAGACGACAATGTAGACCAGTGTAACTCCAATGTAAGTCCAGTACAAGATAAATCTAAGACAAGATGAATCCAGTAAGGGACGATTCCAGTTATAGTGATCAATGATTCCAGGGTGAGTCCGGCCTATACTCTAGCTGTGTGTTTTAAAATACCGAGATCGACATGTAAACGGCTGTGGGTAATCCGGCACACCTCTCACTGATCAGGCGGGAGATGGCTATCATTCCAGTAGATTCCAGTATGGGTGATTCCAGTAATGGGGTATGTCTTACTCTAGTATTTTCCCTCCCAGCAAGTGAATCCAGAATTCCGACACAATAATTCAAGATGAGTCCAGCCAAAACATAATGATACCAGTAAATGATTTCAGTAAATGATTCCAGTAATGGAAGCCGGAAATGATGATACCAGTAATAGAGACCAGAAAATAAATGTGTGTCGTATACATGAATTCAGTAATATACACACGTGTTGTAACAGAGAATCGCATACAACTAACTAGAACTGAAATACAGTAATTGACAAATAAATGAGAGAACTATCAGAGAATGTACTCGCCTGATAACCTGAACAGCTGATAAGTATAGGGGGTCCAACTGAAGCCACAGAGTCCTATTTAAAGCAACACAGGTTACAAGGTGTCTGGCTCCTAATTAGAACAGCACAAGTCACAACATGTCCAGAAGGGTAATATAAAGCACTATAATGCATTCTACATGAATCTAGGTCAAACTAGGCCATAGTCAACCCTTGGTCAACTCTGGTCAACTGTACTAGTCAAACTAGGGCAAACTAGGTCATGTCCTAACCCAACAAGTCTTACTAGGCCTAAACAAGACTATCCTAGCAAGCACACATCAATACAAGGCTATACAAGCCAACATACACCCAACTCTATATAGCATGCAATTATTCAATACTCAAGTAGGCAAGAATTCACATTAGATATACACTAGGTAATCTATTACTTTAAGCTATACATATATACGCATGCAGATATTGGTATTCAATATTAGGTCTATAATTATGGCATTTCAATGGCTATATAAACTTATATATTACAATACAATATGCTACCATATATATAATATACATACATAGCTAAGTTAATTATATTCATAAATACTTATTTAAGAGGCTATGTGTGTGTATATGAACATGGCAATGGGGCAAGTGAGGGTTAAATGGGCATACATAGTGTATACATATCAAAGAGTGTTAAAGTGTAAGTGAACAAAGTGTCAAGTATGATAGTGTCAACATAGTGTATGGGATACATGAGGTAATATAGGATTTGTGTTAACATAGAACATTTCATCTCATTAACTTGTATATTGCGTACATTACATCTATTATTACATTACGTACTATGGAATCTACATATTCATTACAAGCCATACTTATACCTGCTTACATTAGATAGGATACTTACACCTCATACATCATTTATTTAACCATTTACTCATGCTTGTATTCTCTATTTAATTACATAATGTATATACATTAACATGGGTTAAAATCAAATAGAACATTATATTACACACAAGGGTGCACAAAATGCATATGCCGAATAGTAACTCCTACTAATAATCAATACTATACCAACTCAGCATGAATTAAATTCTAGGATTAAAGTATATTATAGATCTATGTGTTAGCTTTCCGAAACTTCAAACGGAACGCGTTTTCATTTCCGAAAACTCCCGAAATCGCGAAAACACCGAACGCGTTTGTCTTTCGTACAGCTGACACTCAAATAATTCTCCAGAAAGTTACAAAAAGAATTAGGCCTATTAATACATGTTTTTGGAAAGCTAACTTCAATACGCTTCTTTTAAAAAAAACGTAAGATTAAACTGAGCTTTGAGCTAGAAATTATGATATTTCTAAGTTAGGACTGAAATTAAAAGCGTGGATAAAAATCATGACGGATTTAGGTAGTTTGAGACAAAATAACACAAGTATATAACATAATATATCAAGAACTCACTCTCTACACTAATATGTATATATGAGACACTATAGAACACATCTCCAATACAAAAATATGAGATTAAACATGTAATAATTTATTCATACATAACAACAACACATAGTGTGTCCAAATTTGGGATTTTCCCACATGGACACAATCACAACACAAAGGACACTCCTATGACCTCCAAATGGACACGAAATGGACACAAATGGAGATACAACTATGGGGTCATTCCTATGGGTTCAAAATAGACCTATATGCATGAGGAAATAAAAAGGAGAAGGGATTTATACATCCCGGAATCGAATCGAAGAAAAGCCTTCCCGGAGCGACACCGACACGTAGAGATTCCAAAAGGACACGAACGAGCTCCCCGAATCCTCCCAAACTTGGGTAGCTTCCACCTTGGCTAGAATGGAGAAGGAAAGAAGAAGATTTGGTGGTACAATGGAAGGATTTGGTGGAGAAATTGCTAGGGAATGCTCTCTAGGAATTTGGGAAAGAACAAGAGAGAGAGTGTGGATGAGAATAATGAAATGAACTTGAGCCTATCCTCTCCCAAAGTGGCTGGCCATATGGGGCTATTTGTCCTATTATGGTAAGGTCCAAAATGCCCCACTAACCTATTCTATGAGTATTAGGAAAGGGCTAATTGGTTGGGGCTAAATTAGTCATTCTAAAGTCTCTAATCACACTAACCTTATCCATAATAATTAGTATAACCTCTAACTAAAATATTTCTATCATGTAGACTAAAATTAATATCATGTGGGCCATGCCTAACTAGTGTGTGGATCCCACTATAGTCAAACTACCCCCCGGGTCCCCGTTTCAAGTCGAATTTAGTTAAAATTCGAACCCGACTCAAATAACCCCAAAACAATATTATAAATAATAAAATAATATCAAAATAATTAAAAGAGGTCAAATGCAAAAATATCCTTAGGCCAAAAATGATATTAAAATATCATAATCACATGGTTAGGCTCTAGGTCAAACAGTCTCTAGGGTTTCACTAGCAAAACGTCAAAACCACAAGTCATTGATTTAAATAATTTTAAAATGATTTAAAATTACCAAAAATTATATCATGAATTAAATATTATTATTAAAATAATTATAAACACGAAATTTCAAAATTACCCTCATTAGGGAAACTGGGTGCTACAACTCTACCCACCTTAGAAAAATTTCGTCCTCGAAATTAAAATGTCCATACTCCCTCTAGGTCAAACCCCCATAATCAAAGTCCCAGGTTAAAACAAATCATGTGATCAAAAGGACGACATACAGGATCATGGCATACGGTGGTAGTAAAAGTCTCATGTCCCAAAAAAATTAATTCTACGTTAAGACCAACATTTAGATTCCTACCAAGATCACAAAATAGGTGATTGACGAAATCAAGGCAGTTTTATTATTATTATTCAATACTAGAATAATAGCAAGAAGGAAATAACGATAAAAGCTGTTTGCTTATTTTCCTAAAAGAAGGAACCATTTTGAAACCAGAGCTAAATATCAAATCCAAGATAAAGTCTAGCAAAATCATCGATTCATTGTATTAAGAAGAAACTCATAGCAAGAAGTTACACAAGCTACTCCTAAGTTAAATAATTAGAAGCAAAACAAATAATAATTCTTTTTGAAGGACTGCATCAAAGTAGAGAAAAGATGCTTGAAAATATTTAAGGTACAATCTGATAATCATATGCGTCTATCCAAAATCATGGTACTCTAAATCCTCGTAATACTAGTAAGCAAGGTTACGATAATCACAAAGTCCATAACTTATGCACATACCTCTAGAATCATGGTATTTAACATTTTTGCGGTGCCGCTAGCTTGGCTGCGAAAACCTTAAATTCCCACACCCGAGAAATATATCCAAAGTCAGACTATATGTCCTCACCATGCTGGCTAATGTGACTATAGAAGACTAGATTCCATAACACAGATGACCTAGCCCATATAATTTTATCTTGTCAAAAAAAAATTAAATTAAATCAATAATGAATACCCATAAATCAAATCAAATTTATCAACGAACTTCAAAATTCAAAATGAACAAAAATCTATCAAAATACAACTCGGATGCAACAGCTATCATCAAGATTCAAAATTAGACAATCATTCATCAAAATCAATGAATACAACTCAACTTCAACCATAATCCATCAAAATCAAATTTAACAACAGTAAGTAAAAATAAATCAAATCAAGAAAAAAAGAGTTCTCAAATCAAAGTTAAAATAAGATTCTCAAGGGTCGTTCCGGGAATCTCTTAAGAGATCCTAATTGTGATTGAGTACCTTTAAAAATACATCATATTCCTACTGCATGCTGTAGTGGTACTCTAGTTCGAATACCACTACACAAACTCGACCTGCATGGGCCACCACTAAAAACGTGTCACGACCTGCACCCACTGTTTGGGTACGAGAATGTAACAACGCCAAGCCTACGCCGCAGTGTCGGCGGTAGAACGCTGTCCTAGGTCGCAACATCTAACAATATAATGCTAAGCAGTTTATACTCTCCGAATGGGGTGACATAGCAGATACAGTCTCAATCACATCTAAGGTAGAGCATGATAAGGATAAATAAAATATAAAATCAAAAAAGATACAGGAGATAGAAGTCTAAGTGTCTAAGATACAAAAACCCAGAAATACATCTGAAAACTCAATTCAATAATCCACAAAGTAATACAACTCCAGAAAATAAAATAACTATCTAAACAACCTCTAAGGTGTCTCCTCTAGGCTAGCAGGCAACCTCCAAGCTATCTGTAAAATTGATCAACAGGTCCAGTCAGGACAGGAACGAGCACATCTCATCTAGAAAACCCAAGTAAATGACAGAGAACTATAAAGCAGTTATAGGCAGTTGTATTGATGAAAATGGCAGTTTATATTCAGGTGATGGTAAGAAAGACAGATAAGGTGCAAGGAAAGTAAATAACTAAACAAGAGAAGAATCATAGCAATGAAGTCTGTAAAAAATAGAACTAGCTGAACCAGGGTAATATAATATAAAGTCCAGACAACAATGTAGACCAGTGTAACTCTAATGTAAGTCCAGTACAAGATGAATCTAATACAGGATGAATCCAGTAAGGGACGATTCCAGTTATAGTGATCAATGAATCCAGGGTGAGTCCAGCCTATACTCTAGCAGTGTGTTTTATAATACCGAGATCGATATGTAAACGGCTGTGGGTAATCCGGCACACCTCTCACTGATCAGGTGGGAGATGGCTATCATTCCAGTAGATTCTAGTATGGGTGATTCCAGTAATGGGGTATGTCTACATGTCTTACTTTAGTATTTCCCCTCCCAGCAAGTGAATCCAGAATTTTGACACAATGATTCAAGATGAGTCCACCCAAAACCTAATGATACCAGTAATGGAAGCCGAAAATGATGATACCAGTAATAGAGGCCAGAAAATAAATGTGTGTCGTATACATGAATACAGTAATATCTACACGTGTTGTAACAGAGAATCGCATACAACTAACTAGAACTGAAATACAATAATTGACAAATAAATGAGAGAACTATCAGAGATTGTACTCGCCTGATAACCTGAACAGCTGATAAGTATAGGGGGTCCAACTGAAGCCACAGAGTCCTGTTTAAAGCAACACATGTTACAAGGTGTCTGGCTCCTAATTAGAACAACACAAGTCACAACATGTCTAGAAGGGTAATATAAAGCACTACAATGCATTCTACATGAATCTAGGTCAAACTAGGCCAAAGTCAACCCTTGGTCAACTCTGGTCAACTGCACTAGTCAAACTAGGTCATGTCCTAACCCAGCAAGTCTTACTAGGCCTAACCAAGACTATCCTAGCAAGCACACATCAATACAAGGCTATACAAGCCAACATACACCCAACTCTATAGAGCATGCAATTATTCAATACTCAAATAGGCAAGAATTCACATTAGATATACACTAGGTAATCTATTACTTTAAGCTATACATGTCTACACATATATACACATGCATATATTGGTATTCAACATTAGGTCTATAATCATAGCATTTCAATGGCTATATAAACTTATATATTACAATACAATATGCTACCATATATATAATATACATATATAGCTAAGTTAACTATATTCATAAATACTTATTTAAGAGGCTATGTGTGTGTATGTGAACAAGGCAAAGGGGCAAGTGAGGGTTAAATGGGCATACATAGTGTATACATATCAAAGAGTGTCAAAGTGTAAGTGAACAATGTGTCAAGTGTGATAGTATCAACATAGTGTAAGAGGTACATGAGGTAATATAGGATTTGTGTTAACATAGAACATTACATCTCATTAACTTGTATATTGCATACATTACATCTATTATTACATTACATACTATGGAATCTACATATTCATTACAAGCCATACTTATACATGCTTACATTAGATAGGATACTTACACCTCATACATCATTTATTTAACCAATTACTCATGCTTGTATTCTCTATTTAATTACATAATGTATATACATTAACATGGGTTAAAATCAAATAGAATATTATATTACACACAAGGGTGCACAAAATGTATATGCCGAATAGTAACTCCTACTAATAATCAATACTGTACCAACTCAGCATGAATTAAATTCTAGGATTAATGTATATCATAGATCTATGTGTTAGCTTTTCGAAACTTCAAACGGATCGCGTTTTCGTTTCCGAAAACTCCCGGAATCGAGAAAACACCGAGAACGTGTTTGTCTTTAGTACAGCTGACACTCAAATAATTCTCCAGAAAGTTACAGAAAGAATTAGGCCTAATAATACATGTTTTTGGAAAGCTAACTTCAATACACTTCTTTTAAAAAAAATGAAAGATTAAACCGAGCTTTGAGCTAGAAGTTATGACATTTCTAAGTTAGGGCTGAAATTAAAAACGTGGATAAAAATTATGACGGATTTAGGTAGTTTGAGACAAAAGAACACAAGTATATAACATAATATATCAAGAACTCACTTTCTATACTAATATGTATATATGAGACACTATAGAACACATCTCCAATACAAAAATATGAGATTAAACATGTAATAATTTATTCATACATAACAACAACACATAGTGTGTATAAATTTGGGATTTTCCCACATGGACACAACCACAACACGAAGGACACTCCTATGACCTCCAAATGGACACGAAATGGACACAAATAGAGATACAACTATGGGGTCATTCCTATGGGGTCAAAATAGACCTATATGCATGAGAAAATGAAAAAGAGAAGGGATTTATACCTCTCGGAATCGAATCAAAGAAAAGCCTTTCCGGAGCGACACCGACACGTAGAGATTCCAAAAGGACACGAACGAGCTCCGAATCCTCCCAAACTTGGGTAGCTTCCTCCTTGGCTAGAATGGAGAAGGAAAGAAGAAGATTTGGTGGTGAAATGGAAGGATTTGGTGGATAAATTGCTAGGGATTGCTCTCTAGGAATTTGGAAAAGAACAAGAGAGAGTGTGGATGAGAATAATGAAATGAACTTGAGCCTATCCTCTCCCAAAGTGGCTGGCCATTTGGGACTATTTGTCCTATTATGGTAAGGTCCAAAATGTCCCACTAACCTATTCTATGAGTATTAGGAAAGGGCTAATTGGTTGGGGCTAAATTAGTCATTCTAAAGTCTCTAAATACACTAACCTTATCCATAATAATTAGTCTAACCTCTAACTAAAATATTTCTATCATGTAGACTAAAATTAATATCATGTGGGCCATGCCTAACTAGTGTGTGGGTCCCACTAGAGTCAAACTACCCTCCCGGGTCCCCGTTTTCAGTCGAATTGAGTTAAAATTCGAACCCGACTCAAATAACCCCAAAACAATATCATAAATAATAAAATAATATCAAAATAATTCAAAGAGGTCAAATGCAAAAATATTCTTAGGCCAAAAATGACATTAAAATATCATAATCATATGGTTAGGCTCTAGGTCAAACAGTCTCTAGGGTTTCACTAGCAAAACGTCAAAACCACAATTCATTGATTTAAATAATTTTAAAATGATTTAAAATCACCAAAAATTATATCATAAATTAAATATTATTATTAAAATAATTATAAACATGAAATTTCAAAATTACCCTCATTTGGAAAACTGTGTGCTACAGATATACGTCATTCCGGACTTCGATCGGGGTATTTTACTGCACGGTAATGACATTTGGTCTAAAGATGTAATGCCTGTGTTCGTATTACGTATTTGGAATACGTATACGTATTTTATCTTGTATTTGCATATCTTCTTGGTTTGGCTTGGCTTGTTTACTCTCGGTTTGGGTTGGCTTGGTTCGGCCGGCCCAATGCTTGGTTCATCATGGGCCAAGGGTGGAACACCTTAGCCTATGCTTCTCCTTCATTTCCACCACAACCCTCTTCTCTATTATCCCCACCAACCTTCTCTCTCCTCCATAATTCTCATTTGCTTCTCCTTTCCCTACCATTACTCTTCTCCACCAACCAAGAACACCATAGGCAAGTGCAACTTGCTTCCACAAGAGAACTCCTTTTGATGGTTTCATTAGCTTCTCCTCATGATTCTAAACCACATTAGAACTTGTCATTTTCCATTTTGAGGCTTTAATTGTTGTAGATCTAGAGTTTGCTATTTTTCGGATTTTGATGGTTTTGATCTATTAAACTTCCCTGTTTTCAAGTTTTGATGGTTCCATGTTTTAGAGCATCTCATTCTACCCAATTTTGACATTTGAAAAGTTGGATTCATACTTGTTTTGACAAAGATATGGATAATTAAAGCTTAGATTCAACTTTAGAGTTCTTGCTGTTCTTGCCATTTGGAGAAGACAGTGAATAGTGAGCTAGCTTTTTAGCTTATGCCGCTGAGCTGTACGCTGCTCTTTAGCAAGCGTACGCTAGCTTTCGTACGCTGCTCTTTAGCGAGCGTACGCTAGCCTTCGTACGCTGCTCTTTAGCGAGCGTACGCTAGCTTTCGTACGCTGCTCTTTAGCGAGCGTACGCTAGCCTTCGTATGCTGCTCTTTAGCGAGCATACGCTAGCCTTCGTACGCTGCTCTTTAGTGAGCGTACGCTCACCTTGATACGCTGCCTGTTGGCAGCAGTCTTGAGCGTACGCTAGCTTGAGCGTACGCGTGCCTTGGTACGTTAGCTTAAGCGAGCAAGGCATACGCTGGCCCCTTTCGTACGCTAGCTCGAGCGAACGCAGTCTTGAGCGTACGCTAGCTTGAGCGTACGTTGACCTGTAGCTTGAGCGTGCCCTTGTGTACGCTGACCCTTGCGTACGCTTCCCATTGGAAGTGTATGGATCCTTTGGTACGCAGACCTGAGCGTACGCTAGCCTGAGCATAGCCTGGCTTGAGCGTAGCTTGATTTCCCTTGATCTTCTATAGCCCTGTATATTGATATTTTATTAGATATTTAACGTCCATTTTGTCACGAACTTGATAATCATGGATTTGTTTAATATGTTTGGAAATGATACCTGAGCATGACACGATAGTGACCAGTAGTGGTGCACTCCTGACATGAGTAACATGACATGACCTGATAGTGGCCCGTCGTAGCGCACTCCTGACTAGTATACTTGACACGATAAACCTGACATGTTATATCTTGATAAGCTGTTGCGACGGCTACCTGACATGACATGACCTGTATGAATAACCTGGACACCGTGGGTGATTGTGCTTGTACAAATATTTCCGTCCTGTCTTGCATCATGTCTAGGAGGGGACTCCTGAGTACCACGGTCAGGAGTACCTACTAAAATGAACTAAGGTTAACAACTAGATTAATACATTAGACATGGGGAGATTTCCCAGCTACAGGTGTAGTGCCCCGTCCCGCAAAGTCAATCGGAGGAATCGAAACGCCGACGGCGTTCGGTCTTAGCCTTGCAACGGCTTGCTCGGAGACATCGCTCAGGTGGGGTAGTTTCGGTGAACTCTCCTCATCTTTGCCTTCACATAATAAATCGTGTTTTCAACTTGCACAAGTTAGGCTTAATAATAAAAGCTACGCATCCACATAGCTAAGGGATTAATCCCGACGGTTTGAATCGAGTTAGAACATGGAAAACGTCCCACTGTCGGCTTAGAGTTAGTGCACGGCGTGCTTTGAAAATGACACTCGGTCCTTCATCCCGTGGCTTGGGAGAAGGAAAGTTGATCTTCGGTGCAAAAGCTGAGAGTTAGCCTAAGTCATAGGCGTCGCCCGCACAAATGCTTGTTAAAGCATGCACGGTCCTGTCCCGCAAGGCTTGGCGTAGCCTTTGCTCGTCCCTTGGGTTAAGTTGTAGGCTTGAGTGAGTTAGGCAAAAGTTATGCCGGTCGACCTAAGTTATTCTACGTGCTGTCCCGCTCATTCTGCGGTTGTCAAGATAAATAGTCCCACGACCCCAAGGCCCGTCATATGAAGTATGACTTGGGCGACAGCGTTGCATAGAACACGAGTCGGTTTAGAGGCACGAGCCACGGTTGGTTCAGTGGAAAGTTATCCACGGTCGGTCGACACTCAAGAAAACATGTTATGTTCAAGTTAAGTTGGAAGGCTATGCAGTAGCCGTTCCCTGAGTTCAAAGAACGTTAAGTCTAAGCGATGGTTAGTCGCCGAGGCAACCCTGGTTAGGGGCTCTGCAAAGGAAGTATGAAAAAGGGAAAGAGTTAAAACAACCAAGTAAATGAATTGATCACATAACAAGCCCAAACTGTATCCTAAAACACTCCATGTAACCCTTATGAACTTGGACACTTGTCGACAAGGGGTGGTTTCTTCGAGCGGAATTCCGGGGCCACGGGACCGTCTCGGCCTAGGAAGAAACAAATTATAGCCGAGCTGGGTATGAAGCAACCGGTATGTCGGGGACTTGCATCGAGGATCGCAACCGGCGGTGCAAGGGTCCCGAGTACCAGGCTATGTCCACTATGGCTAGTCAATGCCAGTGACCTTTCATATAGATGTGTCGGCACGGGCGGCAATCCGCGTGCGTGCCTTTGGATTAAGTTGAATATGTATGAGTTAAATAGACACAATGTCTGAGCCTAAGATTTGGCTACAGCGAAGGCGATATGCTTCGGCACGAGATGTGGCATCGACTGTTAAGTTGCGAGTTAAGTCAAAAAGGGCCGTAGGGCATGATGTGTGAAGTTACGTTGAGTTATGAGGCACGGTCGCGTTGTCAAAACACAAGTATTGGCGAGACTAAGCAAGAAGGCACTGCCTCGGAGATATTGAAGCACGAATCGAGTTATGGCACGACCGAGTCGTTACGTCCCAGAGTAAGGCACGAGAAAGGTCTAGAGGCAAGGAAATGGAGTCCTTCGTGTAGTTGCGTCTCTGATTATGGCCGTAAGGCAAACACGACTTGATAGGTTAACGTTGTTGGCACGAGGAGTGGTCTAGATACAAAGTATGAGTTAACGTTAACATTGCAAGCACAGGATGGTTCTGATACACAAGTTGCGCTAAAGCGCCGGTCCTAAAACTGATCCTAAGGCAAGACTAGAAAGACAATCGAAAGGGATTTAAGCTGCACAAAGTAAATGAACATGTAGGTTTTGTATGGGTGGGCGAGGAGCTCACTCCACCAGTACAGTGGTACTGACACCCACACAGTGTTTCATGTGCAGGTACAGGTAGAAGCTCGTGGCGCGGAGCTCGCTTGGATGCGTCGAGGCACGGAGTTCCTTGGCGAGTCGAAGCGTGCGGTCGCGTGATCTGAAGACTTATACAGGACATAATGTATGGACATCGCCTTTCGTAGCTTCCGCTGGATTCAAGTATGGTATCGAGAGATGAGAGAAAGCAGAGTGACTTGTAAATGAGAGAAAAGTGAGCACGAGAGACATTGTAATTTGGCCTTGCGCCCACAGATGTAATCTTGTATTCAATATCAATAAAAGAGATTCTTTTGAATGACTCGTGTTCATGTGTTCTTCTTTAATTCCGCTGCTATAAATCAATGTCTCTGCACGGGACTTCTCTGCGACGACCCCGTCGCAGCCGCTGTAATCGGCCGTTATGGAATTGCCTTGTACGAGCGCAATCTAGGCTCGTGCGGCATCACGCCTTAGCGAGGACGATCGCTCCTACGGGAGCGGGGCGTGACATAGTGGTATCAGAGCACGGCTTTACGTCCTTGGACCGTCGATTGAATTCTTTAACTTTGATGTTTCCGTAAAACTCTGTTGCTTCCGCAAGTTGTTATCGTTGGTGCGCTCTCTCTCAAATGTCCCTCGGCATGTCCATACAATAAGTCTAAATATTTTCGAAAGCTCGTACAAGTACTCGGTTGAACGGGATCGATAGGGCCTTTGTGCTGAACGTTGCAAACTTGACTCGATAGAAAATGTGTGCTAATGTTAGCAAGTCGCACGTGTGCCTAATTAGTCCAACGTTGACCCTAGCAATTGAGCGTGCAAACTCGGAATGTAGTCCGCACAGGATGGCTATGCACACGGCCTTTTTGGCTAAGTTGTGTTTCGCGTCGCGCACCTCGACCCTTGGTGCAAACGAGTTGCGAGCGATAACAAGTACCGCTCGATCGGGAACAGAGATACATTTAGAGTGTCTATCGATAGGAACGCTATCGGACTAACGCTTAGGCGTACACGGAAGATTGATTTGGATTTTGAGGAAATAGTACGAACGACTTAGTGCGTCGGTACGACACGAGCGACTACGCTAGCGATTCGTCAAACGAATCTGAAGGATGTCTTAGCGAAAGACGCGAATGTGATTGAGGACTGGATCGTATAGCTTGAATCCGAGTGGTGTATGTGATAGGTTCGAAGAAGAATAAGAATGAGTGTCGACGACTAGTCGAGTGGCTCGAGTCCGAGTGGTGTATGGTTCGTCTTGGAAATTGTTCGAGTGAATATTGAGGATTACGAGTATATCGGCGAGGCGATGCGATCGCACAAAGCCTTAGAACGCGTCACGCTTAGTTGGTCGTGACTTCGAATAGCCCGAACGAGCATCTCGTTCGGACAACTTGTGAATGAGCAACACGAGATAGAAAACGTTTCGGAACGATGAATGAAATTGAATGGTCTTGATCGAGGAAACTTAGAGGATCGCGCGTGCGATATCGGATTGATGCAAATGAAATGTGACTTGAGTTTTGAACAAAACGATATTGAAACGAGCTTGAGGAATAGCGATAAACTTGATCTTGAGTATCGAGAAAAATTGTGGAATATCCAACTCGGACAATATCATTAGTCGCACGATTCGAAATTGGTTGCAAAGGAAGATCGTCAGGTTACGCATGTCGTCGATGGTATTGAGGCGTATCAAAGATCGATATGCGATAACTCGGGGGCACTCTGACTCGGCGAATGACGGTCGTGCAAATGTCATTGTTCCGTTGGACGCTATATTTGAAATGTTAAAAATGTGTGTCGAAGAAAAGATAGACTTGGCTCGAGGATTTTCTAAGTTGAACCAATGACGATCGAACTTGGCTTGGAAGAAAACTGGAATATTTGTATTTGCTTCGTCGACAACCACAATGTTGACGTTCTTGTCTTATGCGAGTGCTACTCCAGCCTCGCACATGCGTCACGCCGATTAGGGCGATCACTCTGCGTGAGCGCTGGTATGGTGATTCATACAGCGGGAGTGGTCGAACTTGCACGGTGCGACAATTTGTGCTTCGATTTGTGGTTTGACACGAAGGTGACTCGAGAATGGATTTGTGTGCTTGAGGAATCGAACTTGAGGATTGAGTAGGTCCAATCCGCGTATCGAAAATGAGTTAGTCTAAACTCAAACAAGAGTTACGCCCCGATGAGAATGATTTTTCTGCGGGTGCGTTGCGTGGTGATTCATGAACCGCCGTGGATAATCGGACGCGCGTGAGATTGGGGCGCAACGTATTGTCGAGCGAGACGATCTCGTGATCGAATACATGAATTGGTTAGAATTGGTGAATTGAAGGGATTCGAATATACGCAACGCGTGCCGTAATATGAATTAGGTGATCGTGCTCGATGTTTAGAAATCTGAGTGACGCGAGCTTGGGTAGAAGACCCCATATGATCGACTCTGGTTTGACCCTAGGATAGGGGTCAGTGTTAGCATTATTGTTGGGGAACTATGATTCCAATCCTGACATTGACTTAGCCTCGAAAAGAAATGGCCTAGCGGTTAGGCGAGACGCCATGTTTCATGAGTTATCAGTCGAAGGACTGATCTTGAGGATTGGCATGGATGGATAGCGTGAATCACGAATGTAGAAAACCCTGCTCACGAGATTCGGCTGACATGCATATATTTCAGGGACGCCTGGGTATGTGCACGATGCGACTCGAGTGAGAATGACAAATTTTCTATCATACGGCTTGGCTGAATGCATGTATTTTAGGGACGCTTGGAATGCGTGCACGATCCAGCCAAGTGATGCGGCGAGTTCAAGCAAGGCTTGAAATGTGGGAGTGTGTCGAGATCTTGAAATCGTGTTGAAGTAAAGATTGATAATAGTGCGAGCGTGGCTAGGAATCGAAGGAACGCGTAGGCGAAATGTGTACGATTAAGTCTTGGCCATAGAAATGGTAGGATGACTTGCCCTCAGGAAAGTCTCGAGGACGAGACTTGTTCTGAGTGGTGTATGTTGTAGTGCCCCATCCCGCAAAGTCAATCGGAGGAATCGAAACGCCGACGGCGTTCGGTCTTAGCCTTGCAACGGCTTGCTCGGAGACATCGCTCAGGTGGGGTAGTTTCGGTGAACTCTCCTCATCTTTGCCTTCACATAATAAATCGTGTTTTCAACTTGCACAAGTTAGGCTTAATAATAAAAGCTACGCATCCACATAGCTAAGGGATTAATCCCGACGGTTTGAATCGAGTTAGAACATGGAAAACGTCCCATTGTCGGCTTAGAGTTAGTGCACGGCGTGCTTTGAAAATGACACTCGGTCCTTCATTCCGTGGCTTGGGAGAAGGAAAGTTGATCTTCGGTGCAAAAGCTGAGAGTTAGCCTAAGTCATAGGCGTCGCCCGCACAAATGCTTGTTAAAGCATGCACGGTCCTGTCCCGCAAGGCTTGGCGTAGCCTTTGCTCGTCCCTTGGGTTAAGTTGTAGGCTTGAGTGAGTTAGGCAAAAGTTATGCCGGTCGACCTAAGTTATTCTACGTGCTGTCCCGCTCATTCTGCGGTTGTCAAGATAAATAGTCCCACGACCCCAAGGCCCGTCATATGAAGTATGACTTGGGCGACAGCGTTGCATAGAACACGAGTCGGTTTAGAGGCACGAGCCACGGTTGGTTCAGTGGAAAGTTATCCACGGTCGGTCGACACTCAAGAAAACATGTTATGTTCAAGTTAAGTTGGAAGGCTATACAGTAGCCGTTCCCTGAGTTCAAAGAACGTTAAGTCTAAGCGATGGTTAGTCGCCGAGGCAACCCTGGTTAGGGGCTCTGCAAAGGAAGTATGAAAAAGGGAAAGAGTTAAAACAACCAAGTAAATGAATTGATCACATAACAAGCCCAAACTGTATCCTAAAACACTCCATGTAACCCTTATGAACTTGGACACTTGTCGACAAGGGGTGGTTTCTTCGAGCGGAATTCCGGGGCCACGGGACCGTCTCGGCCTAGGAAGAAACAAATTATAGCCGAGCTGGGTATGAAGCAACCGGTATGTCGGGGACTTGCATCGAGGATCGCAACCGGCGGTGCAAGGGTCCCGAGTACCAGGCTATGTCCACTATGGCTAGTCAATGCCAGTGACCTTTCATATAGATGTGTCGGCACGGGCGGCAATCCGCGTGCGTGCCTTTGGATTAAGTTGAATATGTATGAGTTAAATAGACACAATGTCTGAGCCTAAGATTTGGCTACAGCGAAGGCGATGTGCTTCGGCACGAGATGTGGCGTCGACTGTTAAGTTGCGAGTTAAGTCAAAAAGGGCCGTAGGGCATGATGTGTGAAGTTACGTTGAGTTATGAGGCACGGTCGCGTTGTCAAAACACAAGTGTTGGCGAGACTAAGCAAGAAGGCACTGCCTCGGAGATATTGAAGCACGAATCGAGTTATGGCACGACCGAGTCGTTACGTCCCAGAGTAAGGCACGAGAAAGGTCTAGAGGCAAGGAAATGGAGTCCTTCGTGTAGTTGCGTCTCTGATTATGGCCGTAAGGCAAACACGACTTGATAGGTTAACGTTGTTGGCACGAGGAGTGGTCTAGATACAAAGTATGAGTTAACGTTAACATTGCAAGCACGGGATGGTTCTGATACACAAGTTGCGCTAAAGCGCCGATCCTAAAACTTATCCTAAGGCAAGACTAGAAAGACAATCGAAAGGGATTTAAGCTGCACAAAGTAAATGAACGTGTAGGTTTTGTATGGGTGGGCGAGGAGCTCACTCCACCAGTACAGTGGTACTGACACCCACACAGTATTTCATGTGCAGGCACAGGTAGAAGCTCGTGGCGCGGAGCTCGCTTGGATGCGTCGAGGCACGGAGTTCCTTGGCGAGTCGAAGCGTGCGGTCGCGTGATCTGAAGACTTATACAGGACATAATGTATGGACATCGCCTTCCGTAGCTTCCGCTGGATTCAAGTATGGTATCGAGAGATGAGAGAGAGCAGAGTGACTTGTAAATGAGAGAAAAGTGAGCACGAGAGACATTGTAATTTGGCCTTGCGCCCACAGATGTAATCTTGTATTCAATATCAATAAAAGAGATTCTTTTGAATGACTTGTGTTCATGTGTTCTTCTTTAATTCCGCTGCTATAAATCAATGTCTCTGCACGGGACTTCTCTGCGACGACCCCGTCGCAGCCGCTGTAATCGGCCGTTATGGAATTGCCTTGTACGAGCGCAATCTAGGCTCGTGCGGCATCACGCCTTAGCGAGGACGATCGCTCCTACGGGAGCGGGGCATGACAACAGGTAATCCCGTTACCTGGGCACGCTTGGGATCTGTAGCCTGCCGTCGAGTAGGGCACATTTCTAGCACACTGTCATGTGTTGCACCCTTCAAGCTACTTAAGGGTACATGCGTTTCCTGGACGATGTACCCACCTGAATTCAACCCTAATCTCTCGACCTTGGTGACCTGGATGGTCTGTAGGGCTTGTGGCTGTAGAATAATCTCACTGCATCTTGTTAGTAATTAGGCTTGTGATAACCCTATTTAGTTAATGTATCAAGCCGTAATTCTTGCTTGGCCATGAAGTGATTGGACGGAGTCTAACCAGTCTAGTCTTGCCCTGAATCCTGTTCCAGATTATTGAATGACCAGAATACTTGTATTTATTTTACCGATAAATGGTAAGAATTCCAAGCTCTGTTCAGACGAAGGGTTACAACCCCGGTCCTTGTTTGGTTTACGGGTTGTAACCTGGTTATCTGAATAGTTCTATGGTTATCTCATCGTATATCATCCTGGTGTATTTTCTTTATTTCCAGTTCTTACTTTATTTATATCTTGTGCTGATTGCTGGTTTTAGTTCTTAAGTGAAGCCTCCTTTGTGGTACTTGCTCTTTCTGGGGTCTGACCCAGCTGGTTTTGTGTGGCCAGATTTCGGAGCAGCTCCAGAGGATCTACCGACTTCCCAGCCAGATGGTGGCCACTAGACGGAACCCTGGCAACGAGTGGATTATTTTTTGCTCACCTGCTCTATTGTAAAAATATTCTTTTGAGACGTTTAGCCGACGAGCACCTGTTTAGCTCGATTACACTTTACTTACTGTCTGCCTACGAGCTGTAACATGATTGACAAATCCTAGGGTTGATCATGTATGACTAAACTCTCGCTAGTCCTGACATTTTGTAACGACTAGCTTCATGATCAGCTGAATATGTAATATTTTGGGATGCCTTATTATTGTATATTTAATGATCATACATCTTGTAACATTTACTTACTTGCTTGTGATTGAGACACTAGGTTTGTTCATGACCTTAAGAGACTGTTAGCTTGTAGATAAACCCTCATGTATCCTAGACAGCCGTGACCGTATAGCGAGATAGAATCCATTTCAATATACGTAGCTGGCTATGTCTGCCCCCGCTCTCCAGTATTCTGGTTCTGGGACGTGACATGGTTTAAGTGGTGGCCCATGCAGTTCTTGTAAATCAAGATATGTGAGGGTTTACCGAATAGATGTCTCAATCAATATTCGTCCTTGATATCTGTTCGTATCTTCTGAATCCCTGGATTTTTGTCCTGATTATATGCTTGTATCGTTGATCTGTCCTGGTCCTTCCTTATTGTTCCCTATGTCGTCTTCTTCAGCGGTATTGTTCGTGGTCCTACCGACCAGCAAGGCGGAGCACCACCCGCGGACCAGCAGCAACCTGGAGATCAAGCCCAGCATTCCGGAGTAGCCTCAAGAGTCGTGCCCTCTGACGGAGAACCACCAGTCCAGCCAGTTCAGCCTGCCGAGCCTGATGATGGCACTTTGGTAGGTCTCGTCAGGACCTTGATAGCTTCCCAAGATCGTCGTGGAGATGCATTGCAACAGGCAGTGGCGGATGCTTTGACTAGAGGCGGTCATCCAGGGAACATCGCGGCCAACAGCTTCAAGCGCTTGAACCCTCCCTTTTTCGACGGTAGTGAAGATGCTATCGCAGCGGATGCATGGCTTCAGGACACAGAGGTGATTCTAGAAGCAGCCAGGACCCCAGAGAACGAGAAGGTGGCCGTTGTGCGCCTGCAGTTGTTAGATCTTGCCCGCAGCTGGTGGGCAGCGCAGGCCGTTGGATTAGCAGCACCCATTGCTTGGGCAGTATTCAGAGAGAGATTCCAGACCAAGTATTTCGATGCCGTGGCTCGGTATGATCTGCAGATGAGGTTCACAAATCTGAAGCAAGGAGGCAGGACGGTCGACGGATATGTGGCCGAGTTTTCCAGACTCAGTCGGTTTGCTCCCACTTTGGTGGCAACCGAGTATGATAGAGCCCAGCGGTTCCAGCAGGGACTTCACCTGGAGATCTTGTTGGCAGTTGAGCAGTTTGAGCATCAGACTTTTGATGCAGTCTTGATAGCAGCCCGGAGGCATGAGTATACCTCCCAGAGGATTGTGGATAGGACCGGAGGTCGGAAGAGATCTCACGGCCAGATGAATCAGTCTTCAGCACTAGCCCCGGCAGCCAGGGCTTTGACTATTGGAGCTCCGAGGCGAGCGGCCTCAGTAACGTCGGTTCAGTATTCCACTCCGACGTACCCTCAGCAGCAGAATCAGAAGCATTCTTTCGCAGTGGGATGTTCTCATTGTGGGAAGCCAGGCCATGTGGTGGCAGAGTGCCGTAGGGCACAGGGATTGTGTCTGGCTTGTGGAGCACCAGACCATAGGGTTGGATCCTGCCCGAACAGGGGTGGTTCATCATCGTCCAATTTTTCTAGTTCTTCGGTGAGAGGGCCAGCACCGGTCCAACAACAGCAGAAGTATCCATTGCCGAGGCCCTTGCCGCCTCAGACCCAAGTGTTCCAGCAGCAGAACCCCCAGCAATATGTTCAAGCCCAGGCCTTGAGTCAGAATAGGCAGCGAGGAATTCAGCAGAGGGGACCAGCACACCGAGGGCATGGTCAGGCTATGGTGATGACCATGGAGGAAGGATTGGCACCAGGTGAGGTAGTGGCAGGTACTATTCTCGTCAACTCCTTTCCAGCTTCAGCTTTATTTGATTCTGGTACATCACATTCTTTTATGTCTATACGATTCGTGACACGGGTAGGATTGGAGCCCGAGTCATTATCAGTAAGGCTCAATATACTTACTGGTAACGGACTTGTGGGAGTAGATAGAGTGTTTTCCTCGTGTCGGATCGTAGTTAGCGGTAGAGAATTCCCCGCTAGATTGATAGAGTTTCCGATGGCCGATTATGATGTGGTCCTAGGGATGGATTGGTTGAGGAACCAGAATGCTAGAATAGACTGCCATATTGGTAGGGTTGTTTTTAGCATTCCAGGAGAGCCAGAGTTTTCTTTCTCTCGAGGCGGGGTTGAGCCTTCTCCTCCGATATTACGGATGACAGTAGCAGCAGTTCAGTTGCCCAGGATAGTGGATGAGTTTCCAGATGTTTTCCCAGAAGAACTTCCAGGTATGCCTCCGGAGTGGGAGATCGAGTTCACTATAGACTTGATTCCCGGGACAGCCCCAGTTTCAGAGAGAGTCTACAGGATGGCGCCGTCAGAGTTGGAGATATTGTACAAGATGATTGAAGAACTCAGAACCAAGGGATTTATTCGTGCTAGTGGATCGCCTTGGGGAGCCCCGATGCTTCTTGTGAAAAAGAAGAATGGTACGTCCAGGTTATGTATTGATTATCGTACCTTGAACTCAGTGATAATCAAGAACAGATACCCTCTTCCGAGAATAGATGACTTATTTGATCAACTCAAGGGGGCTTCAGTATTCTCGAAGATTAATTTGCGCTCAGGTTATCATCAGATCAGAGTCAGAGAGCAGGACATCCCGAAGACAGCTTTCAGATCGAGATACGGGCATTGGGAGTTCCTTGTTATGCCATTTGGAGCAACCAATGCGCCGGCAGTATTCATGGACCTCATGAATCGCATTTTTATGTCTTACTTGGATCAGTTTGTGATCGTATTCCTAGACGACATTCTGGTCTACAGCAAGAGTGAGACGGAGCATGAGCAGCATCTCCGTATAGTTCTTCAGATCCTCAGAGAGCACCAGTTGTATGCCAAGTTTAGTAAATACGAATTCTGGCTCGATCGCATTTCGTACTTGGGTCATATCATCACCAGAAGAGGAGTAGAAGTGGATCCCCAGAAGATTGTAGCTATTGAGTCATGGCCAGTACCCAGCATCATTGCAGAAGTTCGCAGTTTCCTTGGATTGGCTGGCTATTACCGGCGATTTGTTTCAGACTTTGCTCGAATTTCAGCGCCATTGACGCAGTTGACTCGCAAGGATGCACAGTTTGCTTGGATAACAGAGTGCCAGGAATCTTTTGAGAAGTTCAAGCGAGGCTTAATGACGGCTCCTATTCTCACGCTTCCTGATAGGACCGAAGGATTTTCGGTATACTGTGACGCTTCAGGCAGAGGTTTAGGATGTGTTCTGATGCAACATGGGAAGGTGATAGCTTATGCATCACGACAACTTTGTGATCATGAGAGGAATTACCCAACCCATGACTTGGAGCTGGCAGCAGTGGTGTTTGTACTTAAGTTGTGGAGGCACTACTTGTATGGAGACAGGGTGGAGATTTTACCGACCACAAGAGCCTGAAGTATGTTTTCACCCAGAAGGACCTTAACATGCGTCAGAGAAGGTGGCTGGAGCTTCTTGTGGATTATGATGTCAACCTGCAGTATCATCCTGGGAAGGCCAATGTCGTAGCAGATGCATTGAGCAGGAGAGCCGGAGCTTATTTTCTAACAGCGCAACCAGAGCTGTTAGCAGATCTTCAGAAGATGGGTATTGAAGTTGTTCTCCCTTCCAGTGTGGCGTTGATGGCCAGCATACAAGTTCAGTCCACTATAGTCGAGAGGATCCGGATAGCACAGTCGGCAGATTCCAAGCTTTAGCGACTCAGAGCAGAGTGTGAAGCAGGACGAAGACCAGAGTTATGTATTCATGAGGATGGTACACTTAGGCATAGTAAGCGTCTTTGTGTACCCAGTGGAGATATCAGACAGGAGATCATGTCAGAGGCGCACAGTTCTCGGTATTCCATCCATCCTGGCAGTACGAAGATGTACCATGATATCCGACAGCATTTCTGGTGGAATGGCATGAAGCGGGAGATAGCTCGGTTTGTCTCTCGGTATTTGGTTTGCCAACAAGTTAAGGCTGAACATCAGAGGCCGGCTGGACTTCTTCAGCCCTTACCGATTCCAGAATGGAAGTGGGAGCATGTGACCATGGATTTCGTGACTGGATTACCAAGATCCCCAGCTGGTAGAGATGCTATCTGGGTTATAGTTGATCGGCTCACGAAGGTAGCTCACTTTCTCCCATTCAGAGTTGGTCAGTCGACGGCTCAGCTAGCGGAGATGTACCTCAGGCAGATTGTCAGATTGCACGGAGTGCCAGTCAGTATCACCTCGGACCGAGATTCAAGATTTACGTCGCACTTTTGGCGTAACTTGCAAGAGAGTTTGGGGACTCATCTCCAGTTCAGTTCAGCATATCACCCGCAGACGGATGGCCAGTCGGAGCGCACGATCCAGACTCTTGAAGACATGTTGCGGTCTTGCACACTTGACTTCGGTGGTTCATAGAAAGATCATTTGTACCTGGTGGAATTCTCATACAATAATAGTTTCCAGGCCAGTATCCAGATGTCACCGTTCGAGGCACTATATGGCAGGAAGTGCAGATCCCTGTTAGCCTGGGATGATGTTGGAGAGAGGCAGATGCTTGGTCCAGAAATGATTGCCCAGACAGTTGAAGTGGTCAGGCGAGTCAGAGATCATCTTCGAGTTGCCCAAGATCCCCAGCGCGATTGGGCCGATTCTCATCGGCGCCCTCTCGAGTTCTCAGTCGGCGATCATGTATTCCTGAGGATTTCGCCTAACCGTGGCGTCATTCGTTTCGGCGTACGGGGCAAGCTTAGTCCTAGGTATATAGGACCGTTTGACATTCTGGAGCGAGTAGGAGATGTATCCTATCGTCTCGCTCTTCCACCGTCGCTAAGCGAGGTGCATGACGTGTTCTATGTATCCCAATTACGGCGGTATATCCCGTACCCGAGCCACATCCTGGATCATTCGAAATTGGTTGTTGGTACCAACCTTTCGTATGAGGAGAGACCCGTGTCTATATTGGACCGGAGAGAGAAGATCCTAAAGAACAAGACTATCAAGTTAGTCTGAGTTGCTTGGGGTCATCACTCTTTGGGGGAGTCAACGTGGGAGCGTGAGGATGATATCCGATCACGATATCCCGACTTGTTTGACTCGTGAGGTATAATGTCTTTCTTATGCCTCCTGCCTTCGATTCCTTGCTTACATGATTGATTGATTGCCTAGTATAGCTTGCTTGTTATTAATGTAGCTTATCATTGCTCCTCTAGCCTCTTGATTAAATTCCGAGGACAAAATTCTTTTAAGGTGGGTAGAGTTGTAATGCCTGTGTTCGTATTACGTATTTGGAATACGTATACGTATTTTATCTTGTATTTGCATATCTTCTTGGTTTGGCTTGGCTTGTTAACTCTCGATTTGGGTTGGCTTGGTTCGGCCGGCCCAATGCTTGGTTCATCATGGGCCAAGGGTGGAACACCATAGCCTATGCTTCTCCTTTATTTCCACCACAACCCCCTTCTTTATTATCCCCACCAACCTTCTCTCTCCGCCATAATTCTCATTTACTTCTCCTTCCCCTACCATTACTCTTCTCCACCAACCAAGAACACCATAGGCAAGTACAACTTGCTTCCACAAGAGAACTCCTTTTGATGGCTTCATTAGCTTCTCCTCATGATTCTAAACCACATTAGAACTTGTCATTTTCCATTTTGAGGCTTTAATTGTTGTAGATCTAGAGTTTGCTATTTTTTGGATTTTGATGGTTTTGATCTATTAAACTTCCCTGTTTTCAAGTTTTGATGGTTCCACGTTTTAGAGCATCTCATTCTACCCAATTTTGACCTTTGGAAAGTTGGATTCAGACTTGTTTTGACCAAGATATGGACAATTGAAGCTTAGATTCAACTTTAGAGTTCTTACTGTTCTTGCCATTTGGAGAAGACAGTGAACAGTGAGCTAGCTTTTTAGCTTATGCCACTGAGCTGTACGCTGCTCTTTAGCGAGCGTACGCTAGCTTTCGTACGCTGCTCTTTAGCGAGCGTACGCTAGCCTTCGTACGCTGCTCTTTAGCGAGCGTACGCTAGCTTTCGTACGCTGCTCTTTAGCGAGCGTACGCTAGCCTTCGTACGCTGCTCTTTAGCGAGCGTACGCTAGCCTTCATACGCTGCTCCTTAGTGAGCGTACGCTCACCTTGATACGCTGCCTGTTGGCAGCAGTCTTGAGCGTACGCTAGCTTGAGCGTACGCGTGCCTTGGTACGCTAGCTTAAGCGAGCAAGGCGTACGCTGGCCCCTTTCGTACGCTAGCTCGAGCGAACGCAGTCTTGAGCGTACGCTAGCTTGAGCGTACGTTGACCTGTAGCTTGAGCGTGCCCTTGTGTACGCTGACCCTTGCGTACGCTTCCATTGGAAGTGTATGGATCCTTTGGTACGCAGACCTGAGCGTACGCTAGCCTGAGCATAGCCTGGCTTGACCGTAGCTTGATTTCCCTTGATCTTCTATAGCCCTGTATATTGACCTGATAGTGGCCCGTAGTGGTGTACTCCTGACATGAGTAACATGACATGACCTGATAGTGGCCCGTCGTGGCGCACTCCTAACTAGTATACTTGACACGATAAACCTGACATGTTATATCTTGATAAGTTGTTGCGACGGCTACCTGACATGACATTGTAGAAGCATGGAATTTCACAACCAGAAAGCCCATGCGCCAGGCATTATATGCGCCAGAACTCAGACAGCTAATCGAATAAGCCATAGACATTCGAAGAAGGACTTTTTATTTTATATATAAAAGTCTATTACATGTCTAGAAAAGATGGTACAAAGGAGAATTTCTACAAAGAAAGGATCCTAGATCTACATCCAGCAACCACCATGCGCCTTCCAGATAGGTGCAGCAACCACCATGCGCCTTCCAGATAGGCGCAACAACCACCATGCGCCTTCCGATAGGCGCAGCAGTCACCATGCGCTGTCAGCCAGGCGCAGCAGATGTCATGCGCCTCCAGCCAGGCGCATCCTACCATCTCTTCAGCAGCTCAGTTATGTGCATCCAGCTCAGTTATGTGCATCCCTTCAGCAGGTCAGTTATGTGCAACTCTTCCAACCAGGCTCACCTGGCCGAGCAGAGCCCAGTTATGTGCCGCTCTTCCAGCCAGGCTCGCCTGATAAGTGCTTCGCCAAGCAAAGCATTTAACCCTCTGGCTGGAACCAGGGAAGAGAAGAGCACCATAAATGCTGTGGCCAGGGGAGGTTTCGAAAGAGCCTCCAAAGACCAAGGAAGACCGTGATCGAAATTATGGCACAAGGAGCTTTCAACACAATCAAAGTGGGCGGCACCCACTTTGAAGGAAGGGAGAGCCTAGCACCGCCATTCCGATCTACGGCTCTTCCGGAATAACGGAGACGAGGCCCGAACATCCTTATCTTTGGATGCAACAGGCACCTTCCGCCTGCCTCAGAAGCCCTCGACTCCGTCTTTTGGATGTAACAGTCACCTTCAAGAGCATCGAAGACAACACGACATCTCATCTTCATCCTCGGGAGCACTTCGTCAACAGATTGCACCCACATATCCAAGTTCATGTTGGAAGTACGTGAGGGAATGAGGAGCAAACCTTCTCTCCATGCCACTATTTATAGACCGGGCAAATCAAACCCACGCGCCAAGTGGATGACTCTCCGAATTCTGTGCAAATGAATTTGTATTAAATGGATGAACCAAACGCCTCGAATTCAACCAAACGGCTATTTATAGCACTCGAGGAGCAAGACAGCCGCGTCATTAAAGGACATGTCAGATGCGCCAGCCAAACGGCGCATCACACGGACGCGCCCTCCTGCATCAGGCGCATCACACGGACGCGCCCTACAGTACCCGGCGCATCACAGAGGATGCGCCCTCACATCTCCATGCCAAGTGGAACACCAACCAATGTGCCCACTCAGCTGTCCATCGAACGTCACAAACATTAAATGCTGAACTGACACCAGAGTTGGCAGCACGCTTCCCAAAGTCTGAACAGTTGACAGCTTTTTCAGAGAACGAAGCGTCGGCAACGTCAGCATCATCATGACTCTATTCCGATGGCTACTGCCACGTGGCCACCCGCATGCGCCTCTACGGCCATGCGTCCAAACCCGCATGCGCCTCTACGGCCATGCGTCCAAACCAGCATGCGCCTCAAAAGCCATGCGCCTCAGACCCTTCACTGATCCCTAAAGACAGAAGAAGAGTCTCCGGTTGAAGCTTTGCATGCGCCTCAAAAGCCATGCGCCCCAGACTGATCTCTGATCCCGAAAGACATAAAGAAGGTCACCTGCATACGCCTCAAAAGCCATGCGCCCTAAATGGTTTATAACTCCTAATGGTTATGAGCCGCAGTCTCCTCCTGCGCCCAGATCCAAGGCACAACTCACCAGATCACTGCCCCCCCAAATCCGAGATCTTCGAGCCATGGGTCGATGACACGTGTCCTTTGACTCAACTCGTCCAAGATTTCAGCAACAGAAAGATCTTCTCCTCTGCTACGTGCCGGCTCACAACAGCAGTATGAAGAGTTCAACCTCCCAATCAGGGCGCATCATCCGTGCGCCCCCATCAGCAACTTCCACTTGGCGTCCCCACACACCGGCGTATCCTACATGCGCGCATGAGCAGCCAGCCTGCAAAACTATAAATAGAGGGATCATTTCCTTCTCACCCACGGACAACACACGGAATCCACAACGAACATATAAGAGAGGCAGATACAGACACTCAACGTCTTCCTCCTCTCAGCAAGCTCCAGCACCCAGAGCAATCCACGCCTTCAGAGAACCGATAACCGTCGTCAGCCGGTCAACGGAGTCAACGCATTACCACTCGCTCCATTGGCACTAAGGACCCAGCTTAAACAAAAGTGTACTCCTAGGACTACGTCTAAGTCCTACATTATAACACTGTTCTGTTTGTATTAAAGTTTTCAATCAAATAATTTTAATGGCAAACAAGCTGGCGACTCTGCTGGGGACTTCTTTCTCCTCTTCCGAGAAAGTCGTGTCACAGGCCGACGACGTGAATGTGGGCTCCTCCCACAAGACGCTGGTCGTGCGCCTCAATCAACAGGCGTACGAGGAGTTCATTTCTGAAGGAAGTGCGAGTCCTTCGAAGCGGCTACCAAAGCCGAAGAAGATCCGCACGGCCTGGGTGCGCAAAGTCGACGCCTCGGGCACCACCACTGAAGGGGATGCAGCAATCCAGCCTTTCCTTCCTGCTGACGTTCTCAGCAACCAAGGTGCGCCCGCCGATGTAGCGCATCTCTTGGGGAAGCCTGCGGCCGACCACGTTCCCCAGCCATCTCCCTCTCAGGCGAGAAAGATACGTCGACGGAGCAGGGGCGTAGCCAATGCCCCGCGCATCACCTCTGATGCACCACAAAAAGCCTCGGTCTTTGACAGACTCACTCGCTGTAATGGCGAGGAGAATTTGGATGCTAAGTACTATGCGCTCCAGCGGGCTGGTACGAAGAAATCTAAGGCGGCACGGGCCATGCGCCACAAACGTGCTATGCCAGCAGCCGGCCAGAGGCACGCGCTCGTCATCACGCGCGCTGCCGATGGCAAGCTGTACAAGGTTGACTCAAGTGCTTCTGCACTAACAACGAGTCGATCTTCAAAGTCCTCATCTCGCTTGGGCGCATCTACTGCGTGCACAACCAAGTCGAGAGAGGCAAACTCAGTGGTCTTGAACTCCCGCGCCTCCTCTGGTTGTGCGTTTGAGGTCCGTTCAAGTCACTTCAAATGTTGTGGTTCCCCCACTACTGATCGTAATGCCTGCTTGGTATTAGATCAGGGGGCGCAGCACTCACCTGACCACCCCGGCGTTTGGCCTTGCCATACGTCTGAAAGGGGTGTGAAGGCACCACTCTCCTCCAATGACCTGCGCAACGTGATCACTCACAAGCGCCGGTCAGGAGAGTCGACCAACAAGCACGATGCGTCTCTTACAGGGCATACTTGTGCGGTGGTCACCATCACCTGCTGTTGTAAGGCGGCAGCTCCACCAAGACAGTCGGTCTTCTAATGACTGCAATCATCGACACCTCTTCGACGCCGCCTTGGGACGAAGGTGTCAGCTGAAGAGGAGCCAAAGGTCGCTTCATGTAACGTGGTCTCCAACTCCTCATCAATCCGGAAGACGACTGCCAATTCCTCGTCTTCATCCAAAAGCCAGCCGAGGAAAACCAAGGCAGCTGTCTCGACCTCTGGAGTGTTTGAAGGCACTCGGTCGAGGAAGAAGTCCTTGAAGGAAGCTGGGGGTAGCCAGACCCTTGTTGAGCCTCCTTCCGAAGACGAAGATGTCCAATACACAGCTACGGCGGATCTTCAACATCAAGGCGAGATTACTCTCCCTGAAGCCCCTCAAAATGAGGATGTCCTCCAGGACACTGCCGGGGGTAGTTCTGGAAACGAAGAGGTCCTTCAAGACGGAGCTGAGGGCAAGCAGACCCTTGCAGATGCACCTATTGAAGATGAACTCCAGAATACGGCTGGGGGTGGCCAAACGCCAGGAGAAGTAACTCCCCCACATGAGAGTGAGGCCGAAAGCGAAGCCTCAACCAATCCATCCACTCCTGGCCGTGTCAGGACAGTATACATGGCTGGGGATGATGTCGAGTCTTATGCGCCGTCACAGGACATAGTCCAGCGCATAGACTAATTGGAGGGGGGACTCAAAACCCTCTCTGCCTCAATGCAAGCACTGACTCCAGCAGTGTTTGAGATGCGGTCGGCCTTGATCAGGACACCTTCAACTGGTCCTGACCCAGGAGCTAATGGGGAGTCGAGTGTGCCCCTCCAACGGGCGCCCTCGGATACAGAAGCACCTCGGACCTCGGAGCCCTCAAACGCTCCAATCCAGATGGTACCTCCTTCCCCGACTCCTAGCTCTACGGAGGATGTGGTCGAAATGATCAAAGACCTGCGGGAGCGCTTCGAGTCCAAGAACAGGCAAGAGGAACGCCAGAAGATGGGCATTCCACAGCCTTATCCCCTCGAGTGGAACAAGGTGGTTTATCCCCCAAAGTATAAACCACAAACACTCACCCCATATGACGGAAAGGACTCTCCATGACGGTACCTGACGTACTTCCAGTCACAGACAGGGCATCTTCCGAAGGAGGACGCGCTCCTCACCAGCATCTTCGTCGGGGCCCTTAAAGGAGTGGCGTATGACTGGTACTGCAGCCTCCCCGACAATTCTATATCGTCCTTCGACGACCTGACGCGTCTCTTCCTCGACCGCTTCTACGACGGCGGGAAGGACATGACGATGGCGTCTCTCATAGAGATACGTCAGAAGGAGAAGGAAACGGTTCGGGCGTTCATCGAACGTTTTCGACAGGCTTGCTTCAGGCTACCTCCAGGCATGCCAGAACATGCGCTCCTCTCCGCTTGCAGCATGAACATGTTGCCTGCAGTAAAGCTCTGGCTCAACTCTACTCCCCCTCCCGACTGGAGCTCCCTGATCATCGAAGCTGAAGCTGCAGAAAAGAAGGCGGCCAATGCACGTCTTCTGGGTGTCAGCTTCCCCGCCTTTGACGATAAGGGAAAAAAGTCTGCAGCTAACAGCTCCAGACGAGAAGCAAAGGAGAAACAGGCATTGACTGTCAATGCCTCAAAAGGCGCATCTGCGCCTACTCAGAAGCCTCCACTGGCACCGAGACCCAAGGAGGTTTATTCATTCAATGATGATGACACCCTGCAACTTTTCGAGATACTGAAGCAGGGTGACAAGATCAAGCTACCGGACCCAAAGCGGCCCGATGAAGTTGGGAAAGTGGACAACCCAAGTTACTGCCACTACCATCGGTTTGTCGGACACCCGACCAAGGACTGCTACGTCCTCAAGAATTACATCCAGCGCATGATCAATGCGGATGTAATCTCCGTCGACTATGAAGAGAAGACGGTGTCGGCCAATCTGGTTTCGCTTCAGTTCGGCACCTTGCCGCCAACTACCACACAAGATGGCGTCGTCCCCATCCCTAAGGTGACAATAGAGGTGGTAAACTTACCACCTACTCGTGACAATGTGAGTGGACTCACCCCGCTCACCACATCTCGAGGAGAGGTCCTCTGGGTTCACCCCGACCTCGTCTCCGAGGTGACTCAATCGGAGGTACGCCCTACCTCCAAATCAAAAGGCAGGAAGATCAAGTCTTGCCGCACAGTCTCTTCTTCAACAGAAGAGGCACTTCCAGTGCAAACACGTGCACAACAGAACTCCCAGTCCGGCGAAGCCGCCGCCGAGGTGGTGCCTTCTAGCACCATCCCTGATGAGGGTCCATCTAAGCCCTCAGCAGCCAATAAGCAGAAGCAGGTGGAGGCCCGTTTTGACAGTCCTCTACGGAAAGAGAATGCTTCGGGGCTGTCCAAGCCTCACAACTTCGACATTCTGGCACAATTAGCCAGTACACCTGCGCGCCTGTCTTTGTTCGAGCTCTTGCGTCTTTCTAAAGATTCCCGAGAAGCTCTCTGCGAAGCTCTGAAGGACGCTGAATCCTTTCTCAGTCAGGTCAAGCAGCCTGAAGACCTCCCAACTACTTGTGCGTACTGTCATTGTGCGGATAAAGTTATCCCAAACATAACTTTCACCCAACAAGACATGCTGCTCAAGCATCACCGACATAACCGACCGCTGTATTATACAGGGTACATTGGCTCGGTCAAGGTGAGCCGGATTCAGATCGATCCTGGGTCTTCCCTAAGCATCATTCCGAAGGCGCTGCTATCTAAGCTGGGGATCCCGATGTACCGGCTGGCGCCCTCCAATACAACCATCAGTGGCTTCAATGCTAGCAAGAGCGAGCCATTGGGCAAGATCCGACTGAAGTGTCACATTGGCAGCCTCAAAACTGAGGTGACTTGTTATGTGGTAGATGCCGAGGTCAACTACAACATCCTGCTCAGTCAACCATGGCTGCATGAGTACATGGTGGTGCCCTCCACGCTCTACCAGTGCATGAAGTATGTATCCACCAATGGCGTCATCCGGACGGAGTTTGCAGACATCGATCCTTTCAAAGGGATTGAAGCCTACTTCACCGATTCTGACTTGTACAAACCCATTGACGAGGAGGAAGCCAACGACGCTGATGATGAGGCAGAGACGGCAACAGAGCCGGACATGGAGCCTGAGACGACTCCCGACGCCCCCTTGAAAATCCGTCTGAAGGGGAAACCACCCCAGAAGGCGCCTCCAATGGGCATCAAGCTATCAGGAAAAGCGCCGGCTCGCGAAGCACCCCTGAAGATACGCCTCAAGGAAAAGCCACCTCAAACATCGGCTCCCCTGGTGGCAAAATTACAAGGGAAGGCACCACTCACCGGAGGCGCAACCGAGGCACCTCTCAAGGTGCGTCTCAAGGACAAGCCGCCGCAGTCATCCAAGGTGTCAGAGAAGGCTCATATAACCCTCTCAGACCCCAAAGCTGTGTTAGACTCTCCTAGTCCGCCCCCAGTTCTTACAGACGAGGAGCTTGGTGATTATATCTCGGCTGACGTAGAGGCACCCTCCTTTGACAATGTAATCCCACGGGATAAGATCTCGTATTTTATCAATAATAGAGTGTCTTTTAATTATTCTTGTCTTCCACACTGGAATGCCATGTATACATTAGACAACGCTCTACGGTCGTTGCAAACACAAATAACGACCGTCCACCATAATTGAATAGTCCCGTCTCAAGGAGTCTTCATAGTCCCTCCACGGAGCCGAGACCAAGGCACCATCATCTCAGGCAAAGTCGAGCGCCATCGGGACCTCCCGTCAACCGAGCCCGAACCTGATACCGGCAGAGTACAAGTCTATCGGTACACGGATGCGGCAAAGCACATCATCCAAAAGATGGGCTACGACCTGAAAAGCAACAAAGGCTTAAACTACGGTAAGGGTCGGCATCTCCCTGTCCGGCTTTCGATGCCCAATGGAAAGCCACAGGACTATTATAATCGGACTGGACGAGGGTTAGGCTATGTCACGCCGCCATTAACCCCAGAGAGTTCAGATGCAGAAGACATAGAACATTCCCATTCGTCCGAAGCATCGACTTGGGATTCCGATACCAGTATCGGATCAGTCTTCAGGAAAGTGCTGTCAGCTAACATGACGTCAGCACAACCTCAAAAAGGTGAAGGCGAAGACCAAGCGCCAGAACCCTTCGAAGAAGAACCCTGGGCCCAATGCCTAGGTGAACAATGAGAATCTCGTTTTGAGCTTCGTGAACCTCCCACCGAAGATGAATTCGAGCAGATCGACCTCGGGGAGGGGTCTTCTTCCAAATTCATCTTCATCAGTAAAAGCCTGGAAGGAGAAGATCGAGAATCTTTAATCCAACTGGCTAAAGAGTATATCGACGTCTTCGCATGGAGCTATGAGGACATGCCGGGACTCGATCCACAGATCGCAATGCATAGGTTGAACATCTTACCTGATGCCAAACCTATCAAACAACAGCAGCGACGCTTCCGTCTGGACATCATGAATGCCATCGATCATGAGGTAGACAAACTCTTGACTAGCGGCTTCATCCGTGAGGAACAACACCCGGATTGGGTAGCCAACATCGTTCCTATCACCAAGAAGAACGGGAAGATACGAGTCTGTATCGACTTCAGGGATCTCAACTCTGCTTGCCCGAAGGACGAATTCCCGCTTCCAATCACTGATGTGATGATCGACAACACATGTGGCTTTGAGCGCATGTCCTTCATGGATGGGTATTCAGGCTACAATCAAATCAAGATGTTCCCCGATGACGCAAAACACACGTCATTCAGGACTCCAAAGGGTGTTTTCTGCTACACAGTAATGCCCTTCGGCTTGAAGAACGCCGTTGCGACATACCAACGAGCTATGAGCACCATCTTCCGTCAACATCTTCGCAAGACAGTCGAATGCTATGTTGACGACATCGTAGTCAAGAGCCGCCTCAAAATAGATCACCTACAGGACCTGAAGACGGTCTTCGATCTCATGCGGGCGCATCAACTCAAAATGAACCCCGCTAAATCCTTTCTGGGGGTTTCTAGCGGCAAATTCTTGGGCTTCGTCATCACAGCGAAAGGCATTCATGTTGATCCTGAGAAGACCAAAGCCATCCTCAACATGGACCCTCCGAAGAACCTTCGAGAACTTCGGGGCCTACAGGGACGTCTGGCATATATTCGGAGGTTCATAGCAAACCTTTCCGGTAAATGTCAACCCTTCACTCAGCTCATGAAGAAGGGAGTCTCTTATGTCTGGACAGAAGAGTGCCAGAAGGCATCAAAGCCTACTTGACGAGCCCACCAGTCCTGGTAGCGCCAGTCACCGGCAAACCATTTCTCCTCTACGTCCGTGCCATGGATCATTCTCTTGGCGCTCTGCTGGCTCAAAACAGCGATACAGGCTACGAGCAAGCAATCTACTACCTCAGTCGAACACTCATTGGGGCCGAACACGGTACAACCCCGTCGAAAAGGAGTGCTTGGCTTTGGTGTTTGCCATCCAGAAGACTCGTCATTATGTCTTGGGTCAGACAATTCATGTCATTTCCCGAGTCAATTCGCTCAGAGTCCTCATGACGAAGCCAGGATCATTGAACTCCCGGCTGGCTACATGGGCGATCTTGCTAACACCGTACAACCTGGTATTTGTGCCGCAAAAAGCTGTTAAGGGTCAAGCTCTGGCTGACTTTTTAGCTGCGCACCCCATCCCAGAATCCTTAAAACTCTATGAAGATATCCTGAATGAGGTCCAAGAATCCAACGTCACCGAAGGAAGCTCCGTTTGGCGGATGTTCTTCGACGGCGCTTCGAGAACAGGCCCCAAAGGCCAAATCATCGCAGGAGTGGGGGTAGTCTTAGTCTCCCCCGATCAGCTGGTCATCCAACGTGCGTACTCTCTTTCGAAACCGTGCTCCAACAACGTTGCTGAGTACAACGCACTCGTTATGGGACTCCAGCTCGCACAACAGCTGGGGGTCGACCATCTGGAAGCTTACGGCGACTCAAAACTCGTCGTAAACCAGGTTCGGAGACAATACGAAGTTCGCCATGAAGATTTAATCCCTTATCATGAAGTCGCGTTGAACATCATTTCAACCTTCTCCGGGTTCTTCATCAAATATATCCCCCGTTTATAAAACTTGGAGGCCGATGCTCTGGCCGGCCTCGCAGCCTCATTAGCAGCGCCCTTTGGGACTCAACACTATATCACGGTAATAGGACGAGATCTGATTTGTCCCAGAAACAACCTATGCTTGCAGGTGGCTCACGCCATACCGACAAACACTGGGGTTAATGTCCGAGACTGGAGGTTCCCGTTCATCGAGTTCGCTGTCTACGGAATCCTTCCAGAGGACCCGAAGGAAGCCATCTCAGTCAGGAGACGCTCTCTTCGATTCTACTATGATACGGCTACCAAAACGCTGTACCGACGCTCCTTCGATGGGCTCCTCCTTCGATGCCTGTCCAACGAAGAAGCAGTCGAAGCTCTTCAAGAAGCTCATGACGGAACTTGTGGAGCTCATCAACCCAGTCCTAAGTTGCAAGATCGACTGCGACGTATGGGCTACTACTGGCCAACCATGGTTGCCGACGGTATCGAATATGCTAAGAAGTGCCACGCGTGCCAACTTCATGCAGACTTCATACATACACCATCGGAGCCGCTACATCCTACAGTCGCCTCCTGGCCCTTCGAAGCCTGGGGCATGGACATTGTAGGGCCAATCACCCCTCCTTCATCGAGAGGACACCGTTTCATCCTGGCCATCACCGACTACTTCTCTAAATGGGCGGAAGCAGTTCCACTAGCAGAAGTAAAAAGCTCCAGGGTGGTCAGCTTTATCAAACACCATGTTATTTACCGTTCCGGGTACCCCGGCGGATCATCCATGACAATGGCCCTCAGTTTATCAGCCACATTTTCAGCAGGTTCTGTGACAAGAATCGCATTCAGAACGTGGCCTCAACTGCCTACAATCCGGCAGCAAACGGATTGGCTGAGCCATTCAACAAAACTATCGTTAGGCTGCTCAAAAAGGTCGTGTCATCCAACAAATGCGACTGGGACGAAAAGCTTGGCGAATGCCTTTGGGCCTACCGCACAACGGTACGGACCCCAACAGGCAACACTCCATTCTCCCTGGTCTACGGGAGCGAAACAGTACTGTCTCTCGAGATACAGATACCTTCGCTCTGCGTGGCAATCATAAACGATCTCACAGAAGAGGACAATCAACGTCATCGTCTGCGGGAACTGGAGGCACTTGACAAAAAATGTCTATTAGCTCAACAACGCATCGAGCTCTACCAAGCCCGTATATCACAGGCTTTCAATAAAAAGGTCAAACAGAGGACTTTCTAAGTTGGCGACCTGGTTTTAGCAGTCAGAAGACCAATGGTGTTGACCCACAAGACACCAGGAAAGTTCGAGCCCAAGTAGGAAGGACCTTTCATCATAGAGACGATATACTCAAACGGTGCTTACCGCCTCGCCAAACCCAATGGGGACATGTTTATGATGCCCATCAACGGCAAGTTCCTAAAGAAGTACTATTCTTGACATCCTCCAGACATTTACTTCCTCAAACAACCTCTTTCCACAAACTCATACGCCTCCGGAACCCAGCTGTTCCGTGGCATCTTCCAGTAGAAAGATAACCACGTCCATATTACCTCTGAGTTGTCTCTCTACACCCTACAAAGCAGAATCTTACACTTCGTAAGCCTACGCTACCCTTCATGTTTACCACGTCCACATTACCTCTGAGTAAACATCTGGTACAAACAACCCCTGCGTTATTGTACATTGATCGCAGAACTTCCACGTCCATATACCCTCTGAGTTGTTCAGCGTATCCCCTAAGATCATTCCTACCACGTCCATAGTACCTCTGAGTAGGGAGATTCTATCATTTCGAACCCAATGATTGCCATATCCATATTACCTCTGAGCAAACATAATGGTTCCTTCAAACTTATTATCTGTACCTGAAAACCAAGGTGCACAAAAGATAATAGGTCCACGCAAATCATCAAGTTCATGACAACAAAAGATGAACACATCACAAAAAAAAGGTTGTAGACTTCTTTATTCTTCTGAAAAAAAGGAGTACAAGAAGCTACATCATTCCCCGGTAAGGGTTGCAAAAGAACACAAAAGAAAAAGGGAAAAAGCTATGGTCCCTGAATCTCCCCAGGATGGGCTGAGAGCTCCTTGACTCGAAGCTTTAAGTCGACTGTGCGGGCCTCCACCGTCGCCAGGACTCGTCGCTCTGCTTCTTTGCGCATCAATTCAACGGCCCCAGCGGAAGTATCACTTGCATGCTTCTCATCAAGCTGTTGTCATTGCTGCGCCAAGGCAAGAGTCCGCTGAGTAAAAGTCGCTTCATTCTTCTTAAATGCTGCATATTCAGCCCGGACACGCTCGACCTCTAACTGAAGTCGGGCCCGTTGGTCTTCAAGACAGCGCATCTGGGTGTCAATATCCGCGATATTAGCTTCCAATGCAGCTCGAGTTTCCACCGTCGTCTTCATGGACTGAGACAACTGCTCTACCGCAGCCTCAGTCTCAGCCACCTCACGCTCCCAAACACCCACGGTGTCCTGGTATGAAGACTCGATCTCGGCGATGAGCTTCCCCTTCTCCGCCTCTATCAAGACAGAAAGGTCGTTTCGCTGGATGCGTTGAAGTTCCGCGAGCCGCTCATCCAGCTCAATCACCGAAACCTCCAGAATTTCGGCCATATGGTCGTGGCCTTGGTGAATACGAATCAGCTCGATGCAGGGCATTGCCAGAGCTTTTGCCGTCGTAAAACTCCCATTGGCATTCATCACAGCAGATACACCCTTCTGCAGCATTTTGTATACCCCCTCGACGAGGAATTTCACATACTCGTCTGCATCCACCAGGACCTGCGGCATCATCGTGGGAGTTGGAGGAGCTACCACAGTTTGCGGACCGAAAGAAGATCTGCCAATCTCAATCAGCGAGGCTTGAACCTCGACATCAATGGGCTCTTCATCAACCGGGGCTGGACTTCTAGCCCGAGGAGCCGAAGCAACAGAAGGAGACGGCACAGGCGTCGAGATGGTCCCCCAAGTAGAAGGAGCTACAGAGGGTTCTACACCCTTACCCTTCTCAAGCCCGGAAGAACCTCCGACGTCAACAGCCACCTCTTCTACCCCCAACATCCTATCAACAGTTGATACCTCCCTTGGCAGAATAGGGAGATTATCACTTGTCTCTTGATTCGTCGCAGCGGTCTTGACTGGCAGACGGGTCTCATCATCGAGTCCCTCAACAGGGACAGAATCTGTCGCTACCTCCTGAGTGGTAGCCGCCTCAACTTCCACGGTTGAAGCCGGGGTAGGACTCGGCAATGATGCAACCGACCTCCCCTCATCATGATAGAGAGGGGATTCAACCCTCTCCTCTATCTCAACCATATCTGCTGTCCCCGCAGCAGATTCTTGTAAGACCGGAGGAACGTCATCGGAAGGCGACGAACTCCAGTCCACTTCATCATCAGGATACCTCGAGTCCGCAGGACCCTCAGCATCCAAGGCCTCCACGGCAGACGGTGCTCTCCCAGAAGTTGTTGCGACCTCGAAATCGGGAGATATTAAAACCTCCGCAGGAACATCTTCGGGACCTTCCTCCACGGGAGACATTAGTATCGGAGGAATGCGCTCATCAGAAGAGCCTGCCACCTCCTTCGGTTTACTAGCGCCCGATTTCGAAACACGGGACTTCTTCTTCAATCCCTACAAGAAGAAGAGCATAAGTCGCCACAATGACAAAAAAATTGGAATTATGAAATATTCCTTACTTCAACAGGGATTGATCCTGCTGGCATTATAGGTGGCACTTCCGTAACCTTCGGGGTCGGCGCCCGTCTCGACCTTTTCGGTACAGAAGAACTAGCTTCTGTGTCAGCACGCCTTTTCCCGACAGATGGGTCTCCCACTGGTACTGCAGCAACAGCCCGATACCCCGCCAACTCTGGTGGACGATATGATCGGGCTGCCATCAACATATTCGCTGTCGCCTCCAGCTGGGTTCCAATAATGAAACTAGTCTCCCTGTCGTAACCAGGAGACATAGCAGTCATAGTGCAATACAGATTGGCGGCCGAATATAGGATCGGCGGCCGAGGATTGCGAACTGGCGTGGTGAACTTAACGCTAGTGCATCCAGCGTTATAATATTGCCAGCCCCGGGCTCCATCCAGCAAACTCCCGATGAAGCCTAAACTACTACTGGGATTCTGCAACATTAACTGGGTATAGCCAAACTGACGAGCAAATCGGCTTGGCAGATAAGGTTTCAGATAACACCTATTCTGGTTGCGGTAGACCAGGTGAGAAGGCCGGATACTCTGCAGCCAACGAAAACTCCATTTCGGCAGAGTGACCGCATCTTCGCCAGAGTCAACTAAATCTTGGTCGGCCTCGAAATCTTTGAAGATCGGGCCAACCTTGACAATCTCCCACCCCTGAAGGTAGGACAAGACTCTCCTGCAAACGGGGATGCCAGTGTAAGACCACTTCCTCTTATAGAAGCGGCGAATGAAGGCATCTCCTTCGACATGGTCCTCCTCCGGACCGGGACTCATCACGTTCGGATGATGCAAGATCAGCCACCCCATAAGATAATGGAAGGGCAGCTCAGCCCGGGGGAAGTTATAATTATTACCTCTCTCGTGGATCACATCATCGGCAAAGGACCTCAAACCGCGCAACAGGTTGCACACCATCGCAAAAAGGAGAGCCAACGATCGTCTACAGGCCAACTTTTGCAGGTAAAATAAGATTCCGATGTACCCTCTCGACGGCACCGGATCCACCTGCAAATACGCAATCCCGGAGCCATATCATCAAGTAGGACGTCAATACTGCCTTGGATGACATCCGGTGCCCGCAGTGCCAGAAACAGCTGTACGTAGCCTTGCCGCCCTCATTAGAGTGTGGGGTCCTTTCGTCCAGCCGGCTTATTTCAGAACTCACTTCCGCGGGCTTCAATCCCTGCAGAGTCGCAAACCGAATCCTCGAAGGATCCGTCAAATCCTGCCTGAAGACGTAGTCCCTCCAAGCAGTCACATGAGGCTGGGTCTTGCCCTTGTCCCTCCGGTGCATCAGATAATGATGGCTTGTCACCTCTTTGAAAACAGCCATCATCTCCAGGTCCTTATCCTCCAGAACTTGGATCTCTTCATTTGATGGAAAATATTCCTCGTACGGTTCCGAGCCCCAAGGAAGCTTGGACACTTCGTATATCTCGTGAAGGGCCAATCCCAACTCCCCCACCGGAGTAAAGAAGCTACCAGTCTGGGCATTGAAAAGCTCCAAGAGCGCAAGGAACATAGGCTTATTGAGGTCCACGCCTGCCTGCGTGGCCCGAATGGCGGCTGTCAGCCCGATCTCTTTAAGCTCAACCTCGAACCTTGAAAGCACCCAAGTGGTCAACTCATCCCACTTCGGGATGTAGTGACACCAGCCTTCGACTCTGAAGCTACCTGTCGGATACATCACCTTTGATGTCAGCATCCGATTTGCAAAGATCGGGACACTGAACGGAAACGTGTCGTTTGGGACCTCACTGTAGATGCTCCCAGGACGCAAGGCTCGGTAACTGAAAGAAGAACCGGCCCGTGAAGCGGTCAAAGTATCTCGCTGGTTCGAGGAGGCGTCAATTGAGAGGGTACCTCCCAAGGCCCCTCCTTGAGAGGGAGTAAGTTCCCAACCCATCCTTCTCTTCGAAGCTAGACGATAAAAAGCCGTCAGCGGCAACTGGCGGTCAACCTGCTGCATGTACAAAACCATGCCTTTGGCAGAAAAGAACCAGTCTTCTATAATCCTCAGTATCTTCGCTTCGGAAGAAACTAGTCGGTCGCCAAACAGAAAGGCAGGTTTTAAAAAAGTTACACTTTCGGATTCAGCAGACTTCAGTTTACCACTCTCCATCATACTCTGGAGGAAAAGAGGCAACTGGGTCTGGATTTGTAGCATTCTCTCACGAGGTTGGTCCTGTAAGATAGCATCCTTCGCAGGATTGATCACCGCCTCGTCAAAATCAACTCCCATCTGGTTGAAGACAGCCTCCAAGAACACTTCATTCAAAGGCGGGATTGCTACCGACACTAGCAAAGATCAAAAAAATGTTAGAAGCAACAAGAAGAGCTTTGGCGCATCATCAGGGTTTAAGCCCATGCGCGTCAGCAGCCTCGGCGCATCATCAGGGTTTTAGCCCATGCGCGTCAGCAGCCTCGGCACATCATCAGGGTCTAAACCCATGCGCGTCGGCGAACAAAAACCGCGGCACATCATTAAAGACCCAAGGTCTGTGCGTTGGTGTACGGAAAAACGAGACTTACCGACCACCTCTGGCCGAACTTCGACAGGCCGTCTGGGAACGTCAGCCGTTACAACTTCCGCAGGCTCCTTCGCTTTCTCCTTCCCCTTGCCGGCACCGCCGCGAGGAGTCTTGGGAGCCATTCTCTCAGAGAAGAAAAAGTTAGGGTTTTGAAGAAAAACTCTAAAGAAAGCAAAGGCACAGAGCAGATGAACTCTCTCTCTCTCCAACCCTTACCTATTTATAGGACTTGGTCGCACGCGTGAACCGATGACGTGTAATCTCAGCCGTCGCTTCGGGTTCCGTGAGGAGATAACAACAAATACAACCAAAAGATCATCATTAATCTTTTGGGTTACCAAGGCGTCATCATCATCAACTGAAAGGAGCATGCGCCCGAACAAGCATGCGCCCAAAAATCATGCGCCCTGACCTCCATGCTTCTTATTCAAAGTATTCCAAAACTTATTCAAAAGTTTTGAAAACTTTGAAGGGGGTCTTGTAGAAGCATGGAATTTCACAACCAGAAAGCCCATACGCCAGGCATTATATGCGCCAGAACTCAGACAGCTAATCGAATAAGCCATAGACATTCGAAGAAGGACTTTTTATTTTATATATAAAAGTCTATTACATGTCTAGAAAAGATGGTACAAAGGAGAATTTCTACAAAGGAAGGATCCTAGATCTACATCCAGCAACCATCATGCGCCTTCCAGATAGGCGCAGCAACCACCATGCGCCTTCCTGATAGGCGTAGCAACCACTATGCACCTTCCTATAGGCGCAGCAGTCACCATGCGCTATCAGCCAGGCGCAGCAGATGTCATGCGCCTCCAGCCAGGCGCATCCTACCATCTCTTCGGCAGCTCAGTTATGTGCATCCAGCTCAGTTATGTGCATCCCTTCAGCAGCTCAGTTATGTGCAACTCTTCCAACCAGGCTCACCTGGCCGAGCAGAGCCCAGTTATGTGCCGCTCTTCCAGCCAGGCTCGCCTGATAAGTGCTTCGCCAAGCAAAGCATTTAACCCTCTGGCTGGAACTAGGGAAGAGAAGAGCACCGCAAATGCTGTGGCCAGGGGAGGTTTCGAAAGAGCCTCCAAAGACCAAGGAAGACCGTGATCGAAATCATGGCACAAGGAGCTTTCAACACAATCAAAGTGGGCGGTACCCACTTTGAAGGAAGAGAGAGCCTAGCACCGCCATTCCGATCTACGGCTCTTCCGGAATAACGGAGACGAGGCCCGAACATCCTTATCTTTGGATGCAACAGGCACCTTCTGCCTGCCTCTGAAGCCCTCGACTCTGTCTTTTGGATGTAACAGTCACCTTCAAGAGCATCGAAGACAACACGACATCTCATCTTCACCCTCGGGAGCACTTCGTCAACAGATTGCACCCACATATCCAAGTTCATGTTAGAAGTACGTGAGGGAATGAGGAGCAAACCTTCTCTCCATGCCACTATTTATAGACCGGGTAAATCAAACCCACGCGCCAAGTGGATGACTCTCCGAATTCTGTGCAAATAAATTTGCATTAAATGGATGAACCGGACGCCTCGAATTCAGCCAAACGACTATTTATAGCACTCGAGGAGCGAGACAGCCGCGTCATTAATGGACATGTCGGATACGCCAGCCAAACGGCGCATCACACGGACGTGCCCTCCTGCATCAGACGCATCACACAGACGCGCCCTACAGTACCTGGCGCATCACAAAGGATGTGCCCTCACATCTCTATGCCAAGTGGAACACCAACCAATGTGCCCACTCAGCTGTCCATCGAACGTCACAAACATTAAATGTTGAACTGACACCAGAGTTGGCAGCACGCTTCCCAAAGTCTGAACAATTGACAGCTTTTTCAGAGAACGAAGCGTCGGCAACGTCAGCATCATCATGACTCTATTCCGACGGCTACTGCCACGTGGCCACCCGCATGCGCCTCTACGGCCATGCGTCCAAACCCGCATGCGCCTCTATGGCCATGCGTCCAAACCAGCATGCGCCTCAAAAGCCATGCGCCTCAGACCCTTCACTGATCCCTAAAGACAGAAGAAGAGCCTCCGGTTGAAGCTTTGCATGCGCCTCAAAAGCCATGCGCCCCAGACTGATCTCTGATCCCGAAAGACAGAAGGAAGGTCACCTGCATACGCCTCAAAAGCCATACGTCCTAAATGGTTTATAACTCCTAAAGGTTATGAGCCGCAGTCTCCTCCTGCGCCCAGATCCAAGGCGCAGCTCACCAGATCACTGCCCCCCCAAATCCGAGATCTTCGAGCCATGGGTCGATGATACGTGTCCTTTGACTCAACTCGTCCAAGATTTCAGCAACAGAAAGATCTTCTCCTCTGCTACGTGCCGGCTCACAACAGCAGTATGAAGAGTTCAACCTCCCAATCAGGGCGCATCATCCGTGCGCCCCCATCAGCAACTTCCACGTGGCGTCCCCACACACCGGCGCATCCTACATGCGCTCATGAGCAGCCAGCCTGTAAAACTATAAATAGAGGGATCATTTCCTTCTCACCCACGGACAACACACGGAATCCACAACGAACATACAAGAGAGGCAGATACAGACACTCAACGTCTTCCTCCTCTCAGCAAGCTCCAGCACCCAGAGCAATCCACACCTTCAGAGAACCGATAACCGTCGTCAGCCGGTCAACGGAGTCAACGCATTACCACTCGCTCCATTGGCACTAAGGACCCAGCTTAAACAAAAGTGTACTCCTAGGACTACGTCTAAGTCCAACATTGTAACACTGTTCTGTTTGTATTAAAGTTTTCAATCAAACAATTTTAATGGCAAACAGACATGACCTGTATGAATAACCTGGACACCGTGGGCGATTGTGCTTGTACAAATATTTCTATCCTGTCTTGCATCATGTCTAGGAGGGGACTCCTGAGTACCACGGTCAGGAGTACCTACTAAAATGAACTAAGGTTAACAACTAGATTAATACATTAGTCATGAAGAGATTTCCCAGCTACAGGAAATCCCGTTACCTGGGCGCACTTGGGATCTGTAGCCTGCCGTCGAGTAGGGCACATTTCTAGCACACTGTCATGTGTTGCACCCTTCAAGCTACTTAAGGGTACATACGTTTCCTGGACGATGTACCCACCTGAATTCAACCCTAATCTCTCGACCTAGGTGACCTGGATGGTCTGCAGGGCTTGTGGCTGTGGAATAATCTCACTGCATCTTGTTAGTAATTAGGCTTGTGACAACCCTAGTTAGTTAATATATCAAGCCGTAATTCTTGCTTGGCCGTGAAGTGATTGGACGGAGTCTAACCAGTCTAGTCTTGCCCTGAATCATGTTCCAGATTATTGAATGACCAGAATGCTTGTATTTATTTTACCGATAAATGGTGAGAATTCCAAGCTCTGTTCAGACGAAGGGTTACAACCCCGGTCCTTGTTTGGTTTACGGGTTGTAACCTGGTTATCTGAATAGTTCCATGGTTATCTCGTCGTATATCATCCTGGTGTATTTTCTTTATTTCCAGTTCTTACTTTATTTATATCTTGTGCTGATTGCTGGTTTTAGTTCTTAAGTGAAGCCACCTTTGTGGTACTTGCTCTTTCTGGGGTCTGACCCAGCTGGTTTTGTGTGGCCAGATTTTAGAGCAGCTCCAGAGGATCTACCGACTTCCCAGCCAGATGGTGGCCACTAGACGGAACCCTGGCAACGAGTGGGTTATTTTTTGCTCTCCCGCTCTATTGTAAAAATATTCTTTTGAGGCGTTTAGCCGACGAGCACCTGTTTAGCTCGATTGCACTTTACTTACTGTCTGTCTACGGGCTGTAACATGATTGACAAATCCTAGGGTTGATCATGTATGACTAAACTCTCGCTAGTCCTGACATTTTGTAACGACTAGCTTCATGATCAGCTGAATATGTAATATTTTGGGACGCCTTATTATTGTATATTTAATGATCATACATCTTGTAACATTTACTTACTTGCTTGTGATTGTGACACTAGGCTTGTTCATGACCTTAAGAGACTGTTGGCTTGTAGATAAACCCTTATGTATCCTAGACAGCCGTGACCGTATAGCGAGATGGAATCCATTTCAATATACGTAGCTGGCTATGTCTGCCCCCGCTCTCCAGTATTCTGGTTCTGGAGCGTGACAAAAGAACACAGATGCTACATACTAGCAAGCAATGAGAACTATATTCCGTAAACATTAGCCCAAGAGAGTCGAATGTTTTGTTGATGATATCGTTGTCAAAAGTCATTTTTGGGATGACCACATTCATTACATAAGGACCGTCTTCGATCTAATGAGTGTGCACCAACTGAAGATAAACCCGACCAAGTCCTTCCTAGTGGTATCCATTGACAAGTTCTTGGGTTTTATCGTTACTTCAAAAGGTATTCATGTTGATCCAGAGAAGAACAAAGTTATCATTGGTAGGCAACTACTAAGAAATCTTCGTGAACTTTATGGTCTTCAAGGATGCTTGACATACATGCCGAAGTTTATTTCCAATCTTCTGGGATGCTATAAGCACTTCATTGAGCTTATGAAGAAACAAGGGTCTTACCTTTGGACCAAAGAATGCCAACAGGCATTTGAAGACATTTAAGAGTATCTCATGAATCCCCCAGTTTTGGTAGCACCAGTCATGGGGAAGGGCTTTTTACTTTACATCCGTGCTATGGACTATTCTCTTGTCACTTTGTTGGCGTAGGACAGCAATATAGGCCACGAGCAAGCTATCTCTACCTTAGCCGATAATTCGTTGGGGCTGAGCATAGGTACACTCTTGTTGAGAAATAATGTCTCACCCTAGTCTTTGCTGTCCAGAAAACCTGTCATTATGTGGTCGGGCAGACGATCCACGTCATTTCTCGGGTCAACCCCCTCAGGGTCCTCATGACCAAACCATGGGCATTATACTCTCGTCTTGCTACGTGGGCAATACTATTATTACCACACGATACGGTATTTGTCCCGAAAAAGGCAATTAAAGGTCAGACATTGGCCGACTTCCTAGTCGCTCATTCGATAGATGAAATATGAAGATGATATTCCTAATGAAGTACTGGAATCCCATATCACAATGGAAGAGCCAGTTTGCCAAATGTTCTCCAACGGTGCTTTAAAAATATGACCGGAAGACGACGTCGTGGTAGGAGTGGGGGTAGTATTGATTTCCCCTGATGACTTGGCCATACAGCGAGCGTACTCACTTTTGAAATCATGTTCTAAACATATAGCTGAGTATAACGCTCCCATCACAGGACTTCGGCTAGCTAAAGAGCTAGGGTTTGACTTTCTGGAGGCTTAAGGCGATTACTAGTTGATAGTTAACCAGGTTCGAGGATAATATGAGGTCCGACATGAAAAACTTATCCCATACCCTCAGGTGACGATCTCGACGATTTTTGAAGTACAAGTAGGCAACTCTAGAGGGAGGTGAATAGAGTTTATGACAATAATATCCAATTAAAATTTAAACACTTTCACCAACAGTAAATGATCAGAGCAAATGCAGAAATTATAAAGAGCGAGAAAGCATACGCAAACACAACCGATTTTAACCTGGTTTCCCTCGTGGATGACAAGTCCAGGCCTGAGAACTCTAGCTTAGGATTAAATCCACTATTTGTGAAATAGGGTTACAACCACGTGCCTTTTCACAGAAGAGCATGCCAAACTTCTTTCAATGATCGCTGTAGCGAAACTTGGACTTTTCCAAGTGACTTACAACTTCTTGCACTTTAAACTTCTAACTGAATCGTACCGAGCAACTTGGACTGTTGGAAAGTTTGAATGCTAAATGGATGGGAAGGTAAAGCTCTTTAATATGTAGGCTATAAAAGAGAAAAAGAAGAGAAGATTGGTTGGTTTGAAATGGGAAAAACTAAGGCCTACTTAAAAGGTTTGGGGGTAGGCAGAATTCGGCCAGAATTCTGTGTGTAGAATTCAATTTTTTGGCCGTTGGACAACTAGCAGTGATCAAGACCTAAAAATTAGCTTCCTGTAATTTAGGGGACAGAGTTCGACCCGAACTCTATGTGGAGGCAGAGTTTGGCCCGAACTCTGTCTCCTATGGACAAAAAGTTCTAAATGAGCTTTTGGATGAATGGGCTGATTTTGATATTGGCTAATTATACCTATAAAGCTATGTATAGCCCAAAGTTGCTCAGTATGACCCAACGTACATCATCCTATACTCAAAAATAGTAAAAAGTACAGACTCCAGTATACATAAAATAGTAAATCTTCATGCATATGTAGTCTTGAACCAATGAGCGGAGTTGATTGATTTCGAGCTTGATGTGTCAAATTGGACTATGACAAATATTATTTTGTTAATTTTCAACATTAGGTTGACTGTGATCCGGTTTGGGTCAACAATCTCCTCCATTTTGATAATTGACAAAACATGATATTTGCATGTCTCAATATTCATTCCTGGACACATTATGGCTCCTCCGTACTAGAACAAATTTGATCCCCCGTAAACTGATATTTCCTGTGTCAAGTTCTCATCCAAGTATACATATCCAAGTACACATAATTCATATACATACTTTATAGTGCTAAGGCAAATATCAAGTGTTCTTCCCCTTTTGACAAACATCAAAAATATAGACAAAATAGACAAACAATATAGATACCATCCACATAATAAAAGATAACATACGAGTAGTAGTTCTAAATAAGAGCAAACTGAGCCATAGAGTTTTAAAAACATGAAAACATAATCAAAAGAAACATAGTACCAAAATAAAAAATAGTCCTAAGCATCAGTGGCAATACAAAAGCCAAATCCATCATGGAGCATGTGAAGGCCCCACACCATCGGAACCGATACGACGGGAATCAACAAATGCAGAGGTCGGACTAGGTATCGACGAACCCAAGAATCGTTAATGTAATAACTGTCGCGAGACGGATCACGCATCATCGGAATCGGCATCGTCGGATGGAAGGCTATGGAGTACTGAATGTCATGGATGGAGTTGCTGAGCGCACTCATCTGCAGTATGGTGCGATAGTCCATCTGCGTTCAGCGGTCATCCATCTCAGCCCAGCGTTTGTCCTCCAAACAGAAGCGATCGCGAAGCAGAGTCTGAATATTGTCAAGTGTAGCAGCAGACTCGGGAGAAGGGGAATCAGAAGCAGCAAAGGGAGCAGGAGAGTTAGGCTCCTCAGCAGCATCAGACTCAGAGGAGGCCACAGCAGCAACAGTTCTTCTTGTCTTGGTCAGATAGGTAGAAGGAGACAAGGACTGACACTGATCTAATGGGACATGAAAGGTACGAAAGATCAAAGGAAAAACATGGTATAAACCAAGGATTTTGGTTTAGGCCTAGCACGAATCATCCAATCCATCATTGTGCGAGGAAAGTTAAAAGGGACGCAAAATATAAAAAGAAAAGAGCAGTGATCTCAAAGTAAGTGACTTCATTAGTCGATCCAGCTTTCGGCAAGACCAAGAAAAGATAATGCGATAAAGTTCGTAAAAGTGATTATTGAGATGTTTAGCCTTCAGTATTCGAGAAGGGGCATTCGGAGAGCAAATATCCTCCTTGATACTTTCCAAAGTGGTCTCACCGGAGAAGACAAAATCCCGGACATCCTCAAATCGTTCCCAAGTATTGGGGTCGGGTATACCAAGAAGGTCGGCTAACTCAAAATCATCAAAAGATATGTCTATACCGGCGACACGTAAGTAGATGCGGTCACGGTCATAAGTCATGTTGCAATAAAACATTTGAATGGCTTTCAGATAGATAGGTTCACGAGTTGCAATAAGTTCATCGAGACACAAGTCACGAGAGTTAGAAAGATAGTCGAAAAATACCGTAAACTTAATAGGGTATCCAAAAAATACACTACGACGACGAAAGTCGGCGAACCATGCGTTAGACGCAACTAAGGGCACAAAAATATGGTCATCGTATGTGTCAGAATTGAGGGTGGAGGTGGGTTAAAAAGAGGGTGTATCATGTTAGGAGGTAGAGAAATAGGTTGTGGGATTGGTTGAGGTTGTGGTTGAGGATTAGGTTGCGGGTTTGGTTGAGGATGAGTAGAGGATTCACCAATACTTCTCCTTTGTCTCTATCCTCTACCAAGCAACCTAGGTGCCATAAGAAAAATTGAGATAAAAAAAGGAAAAAGGAAGATATACCTCAACAAGAAAGACCTAAGATAGATGAGAATGAGCCCAAGAGTGATCTTCTTGAGTTTGGAGAGAGATTTCTTAACTTCTAGGATTATAGTTTTGAAAGAAATATGTTTGGAGAGGTGTGGAGAAGATAATAGAGGGGAGAGAGAGAATCCAGAGTTTAAGACTACTTGGTCGGCTGGTCGGGTTAAACAGGAGCCATCGGATCATAAATAGATCAACGGCTGAGAGTATCCCGAGGTTCTGGAACAAGGAGGCCGAACTCGGCCTGAACTCTGTGTAGGGGCAGAGTTCGGCCCGAGTTCTGGTCCCTTGGGCTAGAACTTCGAAAAGAAAAAAAAATAGGAAAAATATTGCTAATAAATGATCATATGGAAAATTAATAATGAGAAATAGGAAATACAATGAATTTAGAAAATTTAAATGGGGCAGGTTATAAATCAAGATTGACCATTTTAATTACAAGGAGTTATGACAAAATTCATTATGGTGAAACTGCCATGGGGTAGCTACAGGGGCCGGATCCCAGCTAGCGGTAGTCCGAAGATTAGTGCACCGTATCGCTTAGGCTTTTGCGCCTTGTTGTCAGAAGGACCCTTTCGGCTTGTACCCAAAGCAAAGTCAGCATAGAGAATTGTGACACAATCGATATAAATGCAGGCTAATTTAATAAATAACCGTTTTATCTAAACTTCCTAATTCACGACAAATAAAATTGAATCGCTCCTCGGATAGTAGTTTTGTAAAAAAATCGGCCAACTGATGATCAGTGTCAATAAATTCTAAATTGATTATGCCATTCTGTTGATGATCACACAAAAAGTGGTAACGAATTTCAATGTGTTTCGTGCGTGAGTGACATATGGGGTTCTTAGTAAGGTTGATAGCACTAGTGTTATCACAGAATATAGGAATATGCATAAAAGATAGGTTATAGTCTGCAAGGGTTTGCTTCATCCATAGAATTTGTGCTCAACAACGACCAGCTACGATATATTCAGCTTCTGTTATGGATAGTTCGACAGAATTGTACTTTTTGCTAAACCAAGAGACTAGAGCCTTGCCTAATAAATGACACATACCGCTAGTACTTTTACGGTCGGCTTTGCATCCGGTGAAATCAGCATCGGAGTAACCAATAAGGTCAAATGATATTGATTTGGGATACCATAAACCCACTGTAACAGTACCCTTAAGGTATCGAAAGATATGCTTAACGGCGGATATGTGTGATTCCTTGGGATTAGCTTGATAGCGAGCACACAGGCAAACACTAAACATAATATCAGGGCAACTAGAAGTCAAATAAAGCAAACTATCTCTCATACCTCGATACTTACGTTGATCAACAGGTTTGCCGCTTTCATCTGGTTCCAGTTTGGTCGAAGTAGCAATAGGGGTGCTGATTGGTTTGACGTTGTCAAGATCAAACTTCTTCAGCATATCCTTTGTATATTTTGACTGGCTGATGAAAGTTCCTTGCAAAGTTTCTTTGACTTACAATCCAAGGAAGTAGGTGAGCTCCTCCATCATACTCATCTCAAATTCGTTCTGCATACACTTAGCGAAATCTTGGTAAAGATTTTCATTAGTAGAACCGAATATGATATCATCTACATAAATTTGCACTAAAAGAATAATGTTTTGAAAACTTTTGATAAACAGTGTAGTGTCAATTTTCCCTTTTGAAAAGCCTTTATCTAGCAAAAAATTGCTTAGACGTTCATACCAAGCTCTAGGGGCTTGTTTGAGGCCATATAGCACTTTCTTGAGTTTGAAAATATGGCCGAAAAATTTATGATTTTCAAAACCAGGGGATTGTTTTACAAAAACTTCCTCCTTAATAAAACCATTCAAAAAGGCACATTTGACATCCATTTGAAACAATTTAAAATTTTGAAAGTTGGCAAATGCACAAAGCATCCGAATGGATTCCAGTCTTGCAACTGGGGCATACGTCTCATCGTAGTCGATACCTTCCTCTTGGCTGTATCCTTGAGCTACTAGACGAGCTTTGTTGCGTGTAACTGATCCATCTTTATTTACTTTGTTGCAAAAAATCCATTTTGTACCAATAATCGAATGATTAGCTGGCCTAGGAACAAGTTCTCAGACCTGGCTCCTCTCGAATTGGTTGAGTTCTTCTTGCACAGAAATCCAAAACTCATTATTAAAAGCTTCTAAAACAATTTTAGGCTCAATTTATGAAATGAAGGCAGTACTAGCAATGGAGTCTCTTAACGATGATCAAGTACCTACTCCGCGTGAAACCTCACCTATTACCAAGTTTTCTGGATGTGACAGCTTGAAAGGGAATTTTTTCGGCAATCCCTCCAGAGAATTGGTTTCAGTGGTGGTATTCATCAGCGTAGAAGTTGATGGCTCAACATCATCGTCAGGAGTAGCTACTGCACTATTATCTTCATCAAAAGTTACATTTGTAGACTCTTCCACTATCAATGAGCATTTTTGGACACTCTATATCCCTTGCTCTTGGCAGCAAAGCCAAAAAAGATACCATCGTCAGCTTTGGCATCAAATTTGCCTAAGTTGTCTTTGGTGTTAAGGATAAAACATCGACAACCAAAAACTCTAAAATATAAAACATTTGGAGTTCTTCCAAACCAAAGCTCATAGGGTGCTTTATTAGTAATAGTTCGAATGAGCACCCTATTTAAAATATGACATGCTGTACTGACAGCTTCAGCCGAAAAATATTTTGGAAGTAAAAATTTATTCAACATGACTTTAGCCATATCGCCAAGAGTTCTATTCTACCGCTCCACAATGCTATTTTGTTGAGGAGTTCTAGGACAAGAAAACTCATGATCAAAACCATTTGAGTCACAAAACTTTTCAAAATCAGTATTTTTGAATTTTCCTCCATGATCACTTCGGATTCGAGTAATCATGTAGCCTTTTTTGTTTTGAACCTTTTTAGCAAAAATTTTGAAAACAGAAATAGCATCGCTTTAGTTTGTAAGAAAGAAAACCCAAGTGAATCTAGAAAAGTCCTCTACTGTAAAAAAAGCATAGAGTTTTCCACCAAGACTGGCTACTATACTAGGAACAAACAAGTCCATATAAAGTAATTGCAAGGGTCTAGTAGTACTTACAGTGTTTATTGAATGAAAAGAAGAATTGGTTGCCTTATTCAACTCACATTCGGCACATACCGTGTCCTTTTTGAATGTGATATCGGACAAGCCTCTTACTAGCTTCTTTGTCAATAGCCTGGATATAGTATCCATATTGGCATGACCAAAACGCTGGTGCTATAACATTCTCTCATCCTTGTGGACGTAGAGGCATCTTTCTGTACTGTTAATATCTCTAGATAGATAGAAAATGTAAATTTTATCCTCTCTTTTCCCTTCAAAAATGATGTCTCCCATTGACCTATCATAAATATAGCATTTATTTTGTCCAAAGTTAATATCATATACATGATCAGCAAGGTGACTTATGCTGAGTAGGTTATGCTTTAACTCGGTCACTAGGTAGACATCCTTTAGTACAGGAGAGGGGATGAGCAATAGTACCATTACCTATGATGTACCCTTTTAGGTTGTAGCCGAAGGATACATACCCTTCCCTCTTTATCGATAGTGATACAAAAAATTTATGACTCCTGTCATATGTCGCGAGCATCCACTATCGAAAATCCACTTGCTTTTAGTTGAGGAAGGAAGGTCCACCTACATCAAGAGTAGATGTGACCTTTGGTACCCAAGTTCTTATGGGTCCTGAAATGTTTGTTTTTGGCACCCATGTATATAAATTTATATCTACTATTCTCCTAATTCTACATTATGGTGAGATGTGTCCATGTAATCCACAATAGGTGCAAGTAGCATGCCTATTTGTGTTGGGAGCAGGTTGATAATAATGTCTATATACAATATGGTAAGAGTTGTATGTAATAGGAGGATAGTGACTATATGTAGCAGCAGGATGATGGTTATGTCTATATGCAGCATGGTGATGGTTATATCTATGTACAGCATGGTGATGATTAGTATGACTGTGTGTAGCAGTAGAACAATAGTTATAAGAATAATTTCTATGTGCACGTGGTTTATGAGCTGCATGGGAATACGTGTATATGTAAGCATGTTTACGTGCTGCATGTGGGTGACGTGTTTGACTATTTTGAGTATTCTTGTGCTTTGTGTGTGTCTTACGTGATTGGGTTTGAGGTTGAGCAACCTGGTTTCCCAATCTAATCTCTAATTTCTTAGAGGCAGCATGCAGTTCATTATACTTAGCATTTAAGCCATCAATTTTAGCAATAGAGATCTTGTGTCTATTCTTTTCTTCAGCTAGCTCAGTGTTGAGTGCTGTGATCTCACGTGTTTGCTTTTCAAAAAGTGCTTCGGCATCATGTAGGCTTAGCTTAAGCTTGGACACCTCATTAGTGACTTCCGTGGGTGAAGTGTCTCTAAAATTATCAAGCAAACAAGAGAGTTTTTGAATATCGAATTCATAGCTTTTGATCTTCTCCTTGGCATGCTTATATTTATTAATGACTTTCTTGTGGTCATTTAGTAAATCATTGAATGCATCGCCAAGTTCATCAAAAGTTAAATCATCGAGAGTTTCGTTAGTTACCTTATCGGATGTTGCCATTAGGCATATATTGGAGGTGTCTTGAGGGGAGTCCTTTTCTTCCTCGAAATCACTTGTCTCGCTTTCATGCCAAATGCTAGTGTAGGCATATTTTCTTGAAGAGGACTTCTTGTAGGCTTCTCATATCGGTTGCCTTTCTTTGCAAATGGACAGTCTTTTCGGATATTTCCAGTCTTCTTGCAGCCATAGCACGTTGGTTCTTCCTCGTCGCCTTCTTGTTGTTCCTTCTTTCGTCGATTGAAACGAAGGAACTTCTTGAAGTGACGGACTAGAAGAGCTTGATCATCACCTTCTGAATTGTTGTCATCGGTCTCTTCAGGATCAGCCCTTCGACGATGAGCTTTAAGGGCAATCTCTTTTGCCTTTGGAGAAGGCTCTTCGAAGTCTTTGAGGTCAAGCTCGTGGGTCATCATCTTTCCCATCAAAGTTTCCATAGATATTATGGTGAGATCAATGCCTTCTATGATAGCAGTTACCTTAGGGTTCCAAATCTTCGGTAGCCCTCTAAGTAACTTGCGGATCTTCTCATGATTTGTATATTGTTTGCCAAGAGATGACAAAGGGTTGATGATGTCAAGGAACCTTGTAAACATTTGAGTGATCGTCTCTTTAGGCTTCACCTTGTAAACATTTGAGTTCGATATTATTTTCGAGTTCTAGTTATTATTATTATTTTGGTTGGAAATTGGTGTTCCCTAGTTTGGGACAGTTATCGATGTTTAGTTTGGCATTTTTCCCAGTTTTGGGTTATCCCGAAAACAGAGGGAATGCTGTCCAAATTTTCAGAAAAATATTTTCCATAAAATCTATAATTCCCAAAACCGGCTTTTGCAAAAGATTTATTAAACTTGGTTTTGATTATCGGGCGACGACCATACCGGTCCATGGGCCCTGGCTAAGTGCAAACGAAATCGGTTTCGTCGGACGTTGAGGCATTACCTATATATGATGATTGGACCAAAAATCTGAGACTCATTAATTTATTATGAAGTTTTATTTATTAAATTGTAGAATTTTTAGAGACTAACATTGTCTTCTTCTTATTTAAATTTATGTAATAAAGTTTGTAAAAGGGCATAAGCCCATTTGTTTTTTCTACTGTGAGAAGTGTAATAGCTTAGATTGTATGTTGTTTTCTTTTATTTTTCTGGATGATTTTTGGTCATGAGAACGTAGTATAAAGTGATAAATATTTATTTTATTTTAAAAAGAAAAAAATAATAAATGTTTTATCACTTAGCAGTTAAGTTATAATTTTTAAATAAAAAATTCATGTATTTCTCATTAAAAAGGATAATCTTAGTTTTATATTTATATAATTATAAAATATCGAGTTTTTCCAAATAAACCGATAAATACGATATTCTCAAAATTAAATATAAACTGATGTTTCTTAATTGCAACGCACTAATAATCGTGCTTTGGTTGTGTTAGCTAAATAAAGACTAAAATTGAATAGGACACAACTAGAGATTGCAACTAGTATGGTAACATTGGCGACTTTGATTTTCTGAGACAAGTTTCCCGAATGTAGGATTTCAAGGAAGAACCTAATTTTCCATCCCGACGTATCGACCCGTCCAGTCCAATCAATTTGAGGCAAGTACATTTTGTGGTAGATTACAATTATTTAATAATTATTTTAATGCAAGTTTAAACCACGATACAACACAAAACTCTCTTTGAGAGCATTGACTGTAACTACTGTAACTATTGGGGACTGGAGGAGTAGTGTAGTGGATATGACCACATCCAATTAGTATAGCTGAATGTATTAACTTACCCCTCATACACATGGGGATAAGCCATACCATATCACTAGGATATTACTGTAACAAATCCAATCCGGTCATATTCATTGCCTACTCATATCACACTGTTTTTAACTGCTGGAAAACTATTTACTTCAAATTGTTTAAAAGTGCATAATTCTATTATTAATTTCAATTATTAAAATATCATGAATTATACTTTGCTCCCTCCTGACTGGAGACTATATTTTTAGGTCCTTTTGAGGATGCAGAGCTACTGATTAGTAGCTACTACGACCCTGAGCTATACCCTACTGTGCTTCCTGAGGATGGCGTACTTGATGATGATGTTGCTTCTCTTTAGATGCTATTTTCCAGTTTGATAGTTTTGTATAAAAATAATGTTATTTCAGTTGGTGGTTTTATGATTGTACTTTGTAGTGAACAAGTTTTAATTTATCGAATAATAAAGATTGTGGCAAATTAGATTGAGTTGTTGATTACCTGCATATGGAGATACAGCTTACTGCCACCGTCTCATCAACGGTGCATGCTGGGCATGATCCAATTCGACCCAAGTAATTGGGACCGAGTCGTGACATGTTTTTAGTGGTGGCCTAAGAAGGTCATATCAACAACTTAGGAAAACCTACCTAGAGACAATTAGAACACTAGAACATTGATTTGTCACAATAATAGGTCCAAATTATATATATAAATATTTTTGTTTGTTATAGACGGTTAGGCTATCTTGCTTATGTTTATATCCTAAACCTTCCAGAGAATGGCCACTGACAAGACCAATCCTGCTTGCGATGGGGTATCTTCACCCTATCATACCCCACCTCCCCAATAAAGTCTAGAGCCTACCCCTCGGCAGCTGGCCGACCGTCCCCATAATACAACGGTGGATCCATCATCTTCCCTGACGGAGATGCAGCCCCCGGTGGTATTGCCCACTCCAGCTGCCCTACCGGTGCCTGTAGACCCCACCGACCTCATAGGTCTACTACGAGGAGTGCTAGAAGCTCAGAGAACTCAAGCTGAAGCTCATCGCGATCAGACGACGATTATGAAGGAAGGCATGGAGAATGCCCATAGCGTGGCAATGGCTGTACTGGAGAGAGGAGAAGCAGCTCAATAGGAACCAAGGCCCTCCAAGGTGGGCGATATTGAGAGTTTCAAGAAGCAGAACCCTCGGCCCTTCAAGGGAATTGAGGGAATCGTCTATGCTGATGAATGGTTCGATAGCATGGAGCGTCTCCTAAGCGTCGCTCGACTTCCAGAAGACCTCAAGGCTGAAGCAGTGGGACTCCAACTGCAAAGTGTAGCAAGCACCTGGTATCGGAATGAACCCCGACTCCAGGACAGGCAGCTTGACTGGGACACCTTTAAGAGGTTGTTCAAGAGGAAGTTCTTCCCAACATCAGAGTTGCGGGAGATGGAGAGGCAATTTCAGAACCTGAAGCAAGGAAATATGACTGTTGGAGAATATGCAGCAGAATTCGGCCAACTCAGTCGTTTTGCCAAGAACCTGGTGGCTGACCCTGATGATCGTGCTGAAAGGTTTAGGCATGGGCTGAGAGAGGAGATTTGCACCCATGTGATCTCAGGCGGTGCTAAGACCTATGAAAAGATCCTAGAGCGAGCTCAAGATATAGAGAAGAGCCAACCCGCTCACTCAAAGAGGGATTATCCTGGAACTAACAACTTCCAGGATAATCAGAAGAAGCCTAAAAACAACAACAACAACAACAATCGGCCTTCTTACCACCAGCAGCAGCAGGCGAAGAACAATGATAAAGCCCCTCAGAGGCAGATCCATGTCTGCGACTATTACAAAAGGCTGGGGCATCAAGCAAATATCAGCAGAAAGAGACTAGGACATTGCCTAGTCTGTGGGTCTTCCATCCACCAAGTGAAGGACTGTCCCTTGGCGGCCCACCGGACTGGAGAAACTCAACAGAAAGGTCTTTTGCCCACTCAGCTACAACAATTTGGACAGCATCAACAGAAGACTGAGCGAGCTTTTGCCCTAGCAACAGAGGAATAAGAGCCAGAACAGGAACCTACAGCTGATGTCATCGCAGGTTTCATTATGTGCATTCCTATCCTGTCTTAGCTTTATTTGATTCGGGTGCATCACATAGTTTCATATCCATAAAATTTATCTCTGTACACCACATAGATACGGGATTTAGCAAGAAGATTTATAGAGTCATGACCGATGGAGGACCCCTACCCATCACTGAGACTTGTAACTGCCCTATCACCATATCATGCCACAAATTCATAGCACCTTTGCTTGTGATGCCCTTACCCAATTATGATATAGTCCTAGGGATGGACTGGTTGAGTAAGCAGCATGAGCTGATAGACTATCACAGAGGATGTGTAGTCTTCAGCCCACTTGGAGAACCAGAGTTTGAAATCTCTCGAACTCCGGAGGATATGGAGTGTGTTACCTATACCTCTATCACAGAAGAACCCGGACCTCTCCATCCTATCATAGCAGAATTTATGGATGTCTTCCCGGGTTACCCCCAGACCGAGACATAGAGTTCACCATTGACCTAGTCCCCGGCTCTTTCTCTATTTCTAAGAGATGCTACAGAGTCAATCCAAAGGAGGCCAAGGAGATGAAGGATCAGATCAATGAACTAAAGGCTTTAGGATTTATCCGAGATGGAGCTTCATCCTGGGGAGCACCTGTCTTATTTGTTCCCAAGAAGGACGGAACTGTGAGGATGTGCATCGACTACCGGGCGCTGAACAATATCACCATCAAGAACAAGTACCCTCTGCCCCGGATCGATGACCTATTTGATCAACTCAGTGGAGCCAAGGTGTTTTCGAAGATTGACCTCAGATCTGGCTACCATCAGATCAAGGTCAGGAAGGAGGACATTCCCAAGATGGCGTTCAACACCAAGTATGGGCAGTTTGAATTCTTGGTCATGTCGTTTGGATTGACGAATGCTCCTGCTGTATTCATGAACCTTATGAATAAGGTTTTCCATGAATACCTAGATCAGTTTGTCGTTGTCTTCATCGATGACATTCTGATCTATTCGAAGACTGAAGAGGAGCATAAGGAGCACCTCAGGAAAGTTCTGGGAACTTTGAGGAAGGAGAAGTTATATGGTAAGCTATCTAAATGTGAATTCTTTCTAGACAAGGTAGATTTTCTTGGCTATGTTGTCACAGGAGAAGGAATTTCGGTAGATCCTAAGAAGATAGCTGATGTGGAGAAGTGGTCTACCCCAAGCTCGGTTGCTAAAATCAGAAGTTTCTTGGGCTTGGCTGGCTACTACCGAAAGTTTGTGAAGGATTTTCCCAGAATTGCTGAACCGATGACGAAGCTCACTCGGAAGAATAAAGAGTTCATCTGGATGGAAGATTGCCAAGCGGCATTTGAGGAACTAAAGAAGAGGCTTACCACTGCACCAATCCTTGCGCTACCCACAGGAACCGGCGGTTTCTCAATCTATAGTGATGTCTCTGGAAAAGGACTGGGTTGCATTCTTCAACAAAATAGGAAAGTGATTGCTTACGCATCTAGGCAATTACGGACTCATGAGAAGAACTATCCCACACATGACCTGGAGCTTGCTGCAGTCATCTTTGCATTGAAGCTATGGAAGCATTATCTATATGAAGAGAGAGTGGAAATATATACAGACCACAAAAGTCTAAAATATGTTTTCACTCAGAAAGAGCTGAACATGAGACAAAGAAGGTGGCTGGAATTGATGAAAGATTTTGACATCGACCTGCAGTACCATCCGGGTAAGGCTAATGTGGTAGCAGATGCACTTAGTCGATACCCAGTGGCGGTGTTCTTGACCAAGGAGCGGCACTTGTTGGAGGACATAGAGAAGCTTGGTCTGGAGATTGTACTGCCTGAGGAGAAGATGAAGAAACTGGGGCGAGAAGCTATTGTACCTGGAGCTGACTCAACCATGATGCAGTTGCAATTGCATTCAAGTCTGATGGACAAAGTCAAGGAGACAAATTCCAAGACGAGACGCTTTGCAAACTCAGAGATGAAGTGCTGGCAGGAACACTTGAAGGTTTCTATATCGCCAGTGACGGAGTATTGAAGAATGGTACGAGGCTGTGTGTACCATCTGGCAAATTGAGGAATGAGCTGATGTAAGAAGCGCACCAGTCGCAGTATTCCATACATCCTGGAGCTAATAAGATGTATCGGGATATATGTACCATCGTTTGGTGGTATGTAATGAGGAAGGATGTATCCAGATTTGTGGCTAGATGCTTGATATGCCAATAAGTGAAGGCTAGCAGACAAAGACCCGCAGGACTTCTACAGCCGCTGGACATTCTGGAGTGGAAGTGGGAGCATATAACAATGGACTTTGTGTCAGGACTGCCTCGATCCCAAGGAGGGAAGGACGCTATTTGGGTTATTGTGGAACGACTGACTAAGTCGGCTCACTTTATTCCCTTCAAGGTTGGTTTATCCACCGAGAAGTTGGCAGCACTGTACATGCGGCATATCTACCGGGTTCATGGAGTACCGGTAAGTATTGTATCTGACCGAGATACTAGATTTACCTCACGCTTTTGGAAGAGTTTGCATGACAGTTTGGGAACAAAACTGACGTTCAGTATAGCCTATCATCCCCAAACTGACGGACAATCTGAGAGGACCATCCAGATGCTAGAGGACATGCTGAGATCATGCGTCTTGGAATTTGGAGGGTCTTGGAAAGACTACACGCATTTGGTAGAATTCTCCTACAATAACAGTTACCAAGCTAGCATTGGTATGACACCATTTGAAGCACTCTATGGACGTCGTTGCCGTACACTACTTGCACAGGACGACGTAGGAGAAAGAGTACTGCTGGGACCAGAGATGGTAACTGACGCAGCAGAGAAGGTGAAGGTGATCAGAAACAAGCTCAGGATTGCCCAAGACATGCAGAAGCATTGGACAGATAGCAGTCGTCGACCACCGGAGTTTGAAGAAGGAGATAGTTTCTTTGTGAAGATTTCTCCTACCAGAGGAACTATCAGATTTGGCAGAGCTGGGAAGCTGAGTCCCAGATATATCGGACCATTTGAAGTTTTGAGCCGAATTGGCGAAGTAGCGTATCGGTTAGCTCTACCAGCTAATCTTGAGGGCGTGCACAATATCTTTCATGTTTCGCAGCTCAAACGCTATATTCCGGATCCAAGCCACATCTTGGACCAATCAGAGCTGGAGATTGGACCCAGCCTTACAGTACAAGAGAAGCCTTTGGCAATTTTGGACAGAGGCGAGAAAAGGACCAGGACTTCGGTGATTCCCATAGTCAGAGTTATGCGAAGGAACGATTTCCCAGGCGAGTCTACCTGGGAGCGAGAAGATGAGATGCGGGAGCAGTACCCGTATTTATTTGAGACCTGAGGTAACTCCTAATTCTATCCTTTAAATTTCGAGGACAAAATTTTTAAGGAGGAAAGGTTGTGAAACCCGCAATTTTCTAGTAATTAATTTTTTATCATTTAAATTATGTGTTGTTAATTTAATATTAGTATTATCATTATTATTAAGTGTAAAATTCTTTTCAAAATAACTAAACTTGGACTTTTTGATTGTCAGGCCCAGACCCGAACCCAAAAACATTTTTTTAAAATTAATTTTAGAGTTATAAAATATTTAGTTATTTTTTAAAAATAAAATTATGTATCATTTATAATTTTATAGGCCAATTAATTTAGCCCATGTCATGTAAAGTTTTTTTTTCTTAAAACCAAGCCATTGGTTAGAAGCCCAAACCATTTGGCCAAAACCCAAGTCCAGGAATAGTTGGCCCATTTGATTCAAAATCATTCTAATATACATATCCATAAACCCTTTAACCCATTAGGCTAAAGCCTTTCATTATTACACTAGAGAGAGAGAGAGAGAGTTTATAACTCTCATTCTGTTGGGATCTGAACTAATGATAACCGCAGTCTCTCGGTTTGGCCGACCCCCTACCTCCCGTAACCACCGGAAACCGGCAAACTTTCATCTCCCGGCCGTTCACCCCTTCGGATCCAGTAACCCCTTTTTTCCAACTCTATTTAAACCCTTCTCCTCCATTACCATCTCCATCACCACTCTCAAACTTTTTCCCAAATTTGTGCCCTAGCTCCACCCGAGCCCGAGCCGCCTCCTGTGCCTCATCGGAGCCCTCTACGGAGCCCTCCTCCCTATCCCGATGCCGGCGCTCGCCTTTGGCGCCTCTCCCAGATCGGTGCGCGCCGACCCCCGACTCCGCTCGGCCGTTCTCGAGCCACCCCGCGCGGCTCTGCCCCGCCCGGCCAGTGTGCCTCGACCCAGATCTGCTGCTCCACGAATTTCTTTACTGTCCGCGAGTGCTGGACACGTTCCGAGTCTGTAAAAATTTGGTTTTCTTCTATTTTTAACATCTGAGAGCTCCAGCCGAGCAATTTCTGGTATATTTCCGTTGCCCGTTTCCATCTTTTTTTGTCTATGATAAATTTGGTCCACAAATTCCCTAGGAATTCGGTATGCGAGATTTTCGGATTTTTCGAAATATTTTCAAAAATATTCTGTGTGTTTTGGAATATTTCTTTTGGTTTTGAGTATTCTGTTGGAATTTTCGAAATCCATTTCGGGTTCTCTGAGTTCAGTTCGGTTTTCCGAAATTTAGAAAACGTGCTGTGGATATTTTCGGGTTCGATATTATTTTCGAGTTCTGGTTATTATTATTATTTTGGAATATTGGTGTTCCCTGGTTTGGGACAGTTATCGATGTTTGGTTTGGCATTTTTCCCAGTTTTGGGTTATCCCGAAAACAGAGGGAATGCTGTCCAAATTTTCAGAAAAATATTTTCCATAAAATCTATAATTCCCAAAACCGGCTTTTGCAAAAGATTTATTAAACTTGGTTTTGATTATCGGGCGACGACCATACCGGTCCATGGGCCCTGGCTAAGTGCAAACGAAATCGGTTTCGCCGGACGTTAAGGCATTAGCTATATATGATGATTGGACCAAAAATCTGAGACTCATTAATTTACTATTAAGTTTTATTTATTAAATTGTAGGATTTTTAGAGACTAACATTGTCTTCTTCTTATTTAAATTTATGTAATAAAGTCTGTAAAAGGGCATAAGCACATTTGTTTTTCCTACTGTAAGAAGTGTAATAGCTTAGATTGTATGTTGTTTTCTTTTATTTTTCTGGATGATTTTTGGTCTTGAGAACGTAGTATAAAATGATAAATATTTATTTTATTTTAAAAAGAAAAAAATAATAAATGTTTTATCACTTAGCAGTTAAGTTATAATTTTTAAATAAGAAATTCATGTATTTCTCAATAAAAAGGAAAATCTTAGTTTTATATTTATATAATTATAAAATATCGAGTTTTTCCAAATAAACCGATAATTACGATTTTCTCGAAATTAAATTTAAACTGATGTTTCTTAATTGCAACGCACTAATAATCGTGCTTTGGTTGTGTTAGCTAAATAAAGACTAAAATTGAATAGGACACAACTAGAGATTGCAACTAGTATGGTAACATTGGCGACTTTGGTTTTCTGAGACAAGTTTCCCGAATGTAGGATTTCAAGGAAGAACATGATTTTCCATCCCGACGTATCGACCCATCCAGTCCAATCAATTTGAGGCAAGTACATTTTGTGGTAGATTACAATTATTTAATAATTGTTTTAATGCAAGTTTAAACCACGATACAACACGGAACTCTCTTTGAGAGCATTGACTGTAACTACTGTAACTATTGGGGACTGGGGGAGTAATATAGTGGATATGACCACATCCAATTAGTATAACTGAATGTATTAGCTTACCCCTCATACACACAGGGATAAGCCATACCATATCACTAGGATATTACTGTAACAAACCCAATCCGGTCATATTCATTGCCTATTCATATCACACTGTTTTTAACTGCTGGAAAACTATTTACTTCAAATTGTTTAAAAGTGCATAATTCTATTATTAATTTCAATTGTTAAAATATTATGAATTGTACTTTGCTCCCTCCTGACTGGAGACTATATTTTTAGGTCCTTTTGAGGATGTAGAGCTACTGATTAGTAGCTACTATGACCCTGAGCTATACCCTGCTGTGCTTCCTGAGAATGGCGTACTTGATGATGATGTTGCTTCCCTTTAGATGCTATTTTCCAGTTTCATAGTTTTGTCTAAAAATAATGTTATTTCAGTTGGTGGTTTTATGATTGTACTTTGTACTGAACAAGTTTTAATTTATCGAATAATAAAAATTGTGGCAAATTAGATTGAGTTGTTGATTACCTGCATATGGAGATACAGCTTACTGCCGCCGTCTCATCAACGGTGCAGGCTGTGCATGATCCGATTCGACCCAAGTAATTGGGACCGGGTTGTGACATGTAGTCTCCAATCTTGGAGTAATAAATAAAAACAATTTCTCTCTTTTTGTTGTCTCATTCTTTGTCTTTGTATTTCGTGTTATATTTGTAATACTGACATATGCTACCTAATTAGAGGTTGTAAACCCCCTAAAAATTTACTATAATTTTTTATAATTAATTTATTTCGGTATTTGTATGTCGAGTGCGTATATGTATATATCTAATCTTTATTCTTATATATAAAAAGTTTTATTATCTTTTTTAGAAAATAGAAGTTTGTTTCGATATAAAAAAGGTAACATTTTTATTTACAGAAAGATATAAAATACGTTGCACAAAATTTGTCAAACTTTATTTTTATTAAAAGGGCATTTTAATTACTGTACAAGTATATGTAATAATTTAACTTTTTTATTGATATACTATGTTCAAAAATAATATTTATGTAAATAATTTATACTATTTGTGTGCTAGGTATATGAAAGTATATTCGTGTATATCTTGCTTTTTGAAAAAAAGTTATTCGAATTTATTTTTAATTTATGAAAAATAATTTAATTTATTTGAAATTATTTTATTTGTAAAAAGATATTTTTAATGTTTTAATATTTATTGTGATTTAATTTGGGAATGTATTTTGTGGAACTAGATTTTAGCTAAATGTGAGCTTTATCAAAAAGGGCTTAAATCTTTCCTACTCCTTATCCAACTAGGAGTCTCCACCTCGTATATAAGGAGATCTCATTTGCTCTTTTTCTAGAAATTCCATAAGCTAATTCTTATCCATCCATAAGTGTCTGTGTCCAGCTTCCTCGTGTCAGCCTGTATTGGCCTCGGATCCGACCCCCGGTGTCCTTCCACCATATTACATTCTTTACTTATACAATTATCCTCCATATCCGCGTCCGACATACCGGACACGACTTCGAACTTTTTTGTATCGCACAGAATATAACAACCCGATACGATTCAACCCAAATTTCCTAACCCTAAACCTAGCCCCATCGGCTGTCTTGCTAGAATCCCGGCTGCCATCAACAACCACTAACCCATCTTCTGCTCCACTCGACCCACCTCCACGAAGGACCAGCGCTGCCACCCACGCGCGAGCCCGACCACCCCAGTCACCTTAAGGCCACCAACAACCACAACCATAATTCAGCATCACCACAGCCACCAAACTTTACCCACCCAACCTTCACCATCCCCGGCATCCCGACCACAACTGGTGACCACATCTGCTGCCAACGTTCGCCACCACGACGACGAAAGCGACACCACCATCTTGGACTCGTTAACGACCAACCCCCTCTTTACTATTGCTTTCCTGCCCACAGCTTCATTGACAATTGTCGACCACCTGGCCAATCGACCGTTGTCTACTTCCAATAATGCATTTTCGGCCACAATTCGGCCAGATCTGCTCGAATCTGCCGCTTCAACCAAACCCCGGTACCTCCTCCGCCTGGATCTAGCACCACAGCACCGAGCCCTCTTTTTCGGTGCGAGTTAGCCTTACGAGCTCTAGAATTGCGAGCCCTCTGGTACAGTTCCTCGCATCTCCATCGCGTTTACTGACGGTCACTGTGCCATTACGCCAACTCTGGTAAGATCCTCTCTCACGCCAACTCTGCTTTCCACTCTCAATCTCTCCCTCTCTCACGCTCTCAAATTTCCCTATCCATGGATTTTGATCCCATTTGCTTTTTTTCTCCCTTCTCTCTCTTCCTATGCTCCCTCTTTATCCTAAGCATTTGTTGGTTTTTAATTTATTTTATTTTGAGTGGAACACAAGTAAAAGCACTACTGTGTTGATTATTATTATTATTATTATTATTATTATTATTATTATTATTATTATTAGGTATACACTACTCTATATTTTGAATGTATGTATATAAATATAAATATTATTAATCATTAGGGTTAATTGTTATGAATTTGTTGATAGTATGTTTTATTATAGTTTTATTAAGGAAAAATATTTATATAATAAATTTCTAAAATTATCTTGTAATAAAAATATTGTACTAGCCTTGACCTACATTTTCAAATTTAGTTTCAAAACCCTAAAATATTAGTATATTATGTTTATTGTTTTAAAATATTTTTTGGCCTATAATGACTTTTTTTATAGTGCTTCTAGCCATATTTCGAATATAGTGTTAACCCAACAATGATTTTTTTTTCTATATTTTCAAGTATTCCTAAATTATTTTAACTAACAAATATATTTTTTAAAGTATTATAAATACTTTTCCTAAAATAGTATAAGTATCTATTTTACTCAAATTCCCTTCGATTATTATCACTAATCGCGGCTAATCATAAACCCCATCTCTTGCAAAATTTTGTACTTCCTCATATCGACCCTAGCTAATCGGAATATTCTGGACCCGATGAAATCCGTGCCATTATCGGAGGCCATCTTCCATAGTTGTAACACCAAAGTCAAATCTGTGCCATTATGATTATTGCACCACAATGGACGTCACTACCAGGTAAGATACCTTGCCATTTTTACTGCTTATATTTCTTTGCATATTTATTATCTAGTTATTGAAATTTATTGCCTGTTTATTTTTAGTTCATCCAGTTGCATCCATGGTTTACTATTTATGGTTTATTTTACCGTGCTTTCTATTTTATATGATGCAATAGTGTAATCATAATTTTATTACTATAATATGTCACGACTGTACCACAAGATATGTGTGAGATATGAGTAGTATATAGAGGTACTTGCGTGTTGGCTGATCACCCGTGTGCTTGTGTTATGTCTAACTGCTAATAGAGATATGTTAGGAGACTTGGCAGTTAGTAGAGGTACATGGTCGTGGATATGACTTACACTACTAAAATACAACAATTTGGTGACGGACAATTAGCGACGGATCTTATTCGTCGGACATAGCGACGGAAGTAGCGACTACCTTGTGACGGACTACCGTCAGAAAGCAATGGATAATTTTTTTATTTTTTGTGTCAAAATCAGTCACACATCCGTCGCTCATTTGACGAAAATTGAGCGACGTTTTGATGTCCGTCGCTAATATGTCGCACATTTTGGCGGCAAAAACTAGAAAAAATGGCGCAATAAATTAGCGTCTAACTAGCGACGGCCATTCCGTCTGTAATCTAGTGGCTATTTAGCGACTATCTAGCGATGAATATATCCGTCGGTTGTCCGTCGCTAAATACTGTAACCTAACTTAAATTGAACCGACGAGGGAGAATTTTTCATTCTCCCCAAAAAGACTCTCTCTTTGTCACGCCCCAGAACCAGAATACTGGAGAGCGGGGGAATGACTCAGCCAGCTACGTATTACGGGTAGATGAATACCGTATAATACGATCAATGCTGTCTAAAAGACAAGGGGGTGCATACTACATGAAAGTCTTACTATGGTCACTTCTCATCTATTGTCTCAATCATTCGAACAAGAAACAGTAATAGAGAACATGTAAGATAAAGCAGTAAGGCGTCCCAAACGCTCTGTCAAAATGTTCTTGATATCTGGCTTTCCAAAACATAGCCAGATTGATGTAGCAAAAGTATACACAATTGTTATCAGCTGCAGCCTGACTTTAGTTACAATTATGTAAAAAGTAAGTACTAGACAATCCGACTAACATGTCGGTGCCAAACGGCAAAGTATAAAGTAGATAACAAAACGATCGGGGAAGTAAGAAACCCACTCGAGTCCTCCTGCGATCATCCTTCTAGTGTTGACCATGTTGGAGGTAGAAGTAAGTTGAGTCCTCGGGAACCGGCTCTAAATCTGGCCATGCAAAACCAGAGAGGTTAGACCTCTAATAGCAAGTACCACAAGGAAGCACGACATGAGAACTAAAACCAGTAATGTAAGAGAATAATACTAATAAATCTCTGCTTGCTACTAGGATTCACATCACATCACGACACTTCGAACTAACCTCCCAACCAAACAATGACAGAAGTTGGCCCGTCATGTCCTGACATTCTGATCATCCCAGTTAGGTAACAGAGTAGGTACAGTACACAAACAAATCATCTTGAACGGCCAATCAACTACTACGGCTTGCTACTGTGAGTCCCAAGTTATCCTGGAATAATGTAATTAGGGATTCCGTAGTTCTTACTATGTGCAAGTAAGGCTAGTCTATCCAGTCAATCATGTGTGCCATGCATGAATTAGACGAGTCCTAGCAGGACGCCCGTCATCAATATACAATATACAATAATAATATAAGCAGATACTGTTCCCTGCCCGTGTGGCAGTTTTACAGTATCTGTGGGAACCAGCCAGCCCGTCGGGTACTACTTGTCCCAAGGGGGCTGCCATATAAGAACTCGGGAATCCATTCTCTCCATGCAATCATTATTTTATTTAACTTAATAGTCCCTACGTTGAGTGAAATCCCATGCCGCGGATCATGGTCATTCAAATGAGTACTTTCGTACGGGGTACGATATGGACAACTCTACAACGATACCAGTGCGGTTAGGTTGCAGGTCTTACATAGCGTAATGCAACAATCAAATCTAACCACGGTAATCATGCCTTGACCATAAAGTATACATGATTCTTTTGTAGAAAATAAATAAGTAAATAAATAAATAAATAGATTGAAGCCTGCATGTGCATGTATGTCAATATTCGGGATCAGCCAGTCGATTACAATAGTTCATAACATGAACGTGTCTCATTCATTTCATTCAATAAGACGACTAGCCAGTCTCTTAGTTCCAACTAGGAACGCATGATCAATTTTAGTCAAGATAACCATTATTATCAATGGTGACAAGGCATGAAAGTCAATTAGCATTAAAAGGGGGTCGAGTCTATAACTCTCAAGGTTTAATTCCAGTCAATCGGGGTATCTATGCTCAATTCACGACACATGGTACATCCTACGTAACAATCCATATTTAACAGAAATATTAACATATCATAATTTTATCAAGTTTATGCCAAAAGGCGTAAGGATATAAAATGGACGTTAAATATCTAATAAAATATCAATATACAGGGCTATAGAAGATCAGGGTAAGTAAGGTCAGCGTACGCTCAAGTCAGGCTACGCTCAAGTCAGGCTACGCTCAAGTCAGCGTACGCTCAGGTCAAAGAGGCAGCGTATGGGATCCATACGACTCCTCACTATCCAAGTGAGCGTATGTGAGTCATACGCTCCCAAAAGGTAGCGTATGAACTCCATACGACTCCTGACCATTCAAGTCAGCGTATGCAAGTCATACGCTCCCAAAAGGTAGCGTATGGACTCCATACGACTCCTGACCATTCAAGTCAGCGTATGCAAGTCATACGCTCCCAAAAGGTAGCGTATGCACTCCATACGACTCCTGACCATTCAAGTCAGCGTATGCAAGTCATACGCTCCCAAAAGGTAGCGTATGAACTCCATACGACTCCTGACCATTCAAGTCAGCGTATGCAAGTCATACGCTCCCAAAAGGTAGCGTATGAACTCCATACGACTCCTGACCATTCAAGTCAGCGTATGCAAGTCATACGCTCCCCAAAGGCAGCGTATGAACTCCATACGACATACGCTTCCAAAAGGTAGCGTATGCAAGACCCACGCTTCCTAAAAAGGTAGCATATGGACTCCATACTGCGCTGCGCTAAAGAGCGCGCACAGCTCAGTGACGCAAGCTAAAAAGCTAGTGTACACTGCTCACTGTCTTCTCCAAACAGCAAGAACTCCATGGTTGTACCCCAAAGCTTCAAGGGTCCATAACTTGGTCAAAACAAGTCCAAATCCAACTTTCCAAAGGTCAAAATTGGGTAGAATAAACTTCTCTACAACATGGAACCATTAAAATTTGCAAACAAAGAAGTTTGATAGATCAAAATTACCAAAATCCAAAAATAACTAATTTCTAGATCTACAAAAATTAAGACTTCGAAATGAAAAATGCCAAGTTCTAAACTCTCTTAGGATCACGAGAGGAAGATAAATGAACCATAAAAACAAGGGTTCTCATGTGGAGCAAGTTGTACTTGCCTACGGTTTGGTAGGTGGAGAGAGTAATGAAGAAGAAGAAGAGGAGTAATGGTGAGAATGTGAGTTTATGAGGAGAGAGAAGAGATGTAAGCTTTAAATAGAAAAGGGGGTGGTAGGTGGGAGTTGGGCCGGGTCCAATGGGTCCAATGGGTCGGGTTGTAGGGGATCCAACCAAAGCCAACCCGAACCCAAAGCCTAGCTAAAGCAGAGAATAAAAGCAGGAAATAAAGTGCAGAAATACAATTGCAGAAATATAATTTTAGGAAATAAATTAACATAAAAATTTAAAGAGCAGATTAATTGATTAACATAAAATTAAAGGAATTTAAATACAGGATAATACATGATAAATATTAAATTAATACTCATGAGTTGTACATGTATAAAAATATGTATTCTGGGAACGGGGAGTGACACTCTTCCCCCTCTCTCTCTCTCTCCGGTGACGAGCTCTCTCCGACGGGTCACATTATCCGGCGAAGCTCTCTCCGACGGATCTCTCTCTCTCAGAACATCGAGTTCTACCAAACAAAAGCTCATAGAGTGCCTTCTTCTATATAGGATAAATTAGAACCCTATGCTGAAAAATCATTGATTATCCACATGATTATAGATGTTCTATTTCTCAGACTCTTCAGGACGAATTAGATGTTCTGTTTCTAAGACCACCCTATATAGAAGTCAAGTGAGAGTTACGAAGATTTGTCTTGCTAGTATGGCTGCAATTAAACCTCTAATATTCTCTTAAATATATGTATACTTGGTTTTGGTACTCCTAGTTAGGCTCTAACTAGTAGGGTTGACTAGGTTAGGGTCCGAGTAGCATTACTAGTCAAATTGGACCCAAAAATCAATTTAACGAGTCTCATGTGCCATTTGCAAATAAGTAGCCTATGAGAACTCGATTAGATAGTATACCCTAGGCATGTGCATTATTGACTCAATTAAATTGGAAGTTGGCCTAAAATTACGTCAATGGCTCAAATTGGCCTAAGTTGGCCCGAAATTGCGCAAAGTCAAAGGAATATTGAAAAGCAAAATTGGATGGGACATGATATATTAAACTCAAGGTGGACGAGTCTAGAATTCAAATATGGGACTAGATTTGAGAAAATAATATTTGTTGTGCTTTCAAAATCAAAGCTACAGTAAACTACTAACATAGTCATTATTGACTTTAATAAATTAAAATATTTATATAAAATAATTAAAAATAAGATCCAAAAATGAAGGGGCTTACATGCATTCTTCGATGTGCCACGTCATGTGTTCCGCTATATTCAGAGACATATACATCATCTGCAAGCGCTTCGTGATCGGCAAGTAATGCATACAATTGTAGGGACGTCGTTTTCTAGTTGACTTTCCTTTTCCCTGTACTGGCTTGTAACGATCCGCATTACAGAAGCTGCAACTTTCTGATACACAATTCGCTTTATAGTACAACATGCATCCATTACGATAACAATCTATCTTCTTGTACCCCAGTCCCAGTTGTCGGACCATCGTCTTTGACTTATAGAATTTTTTTGGGAGCTCTTTTGATTCCTTCGGTAACACCTCCTTGATTAGTTGTGTGATCCGAACATAGCAAGCTTGTGGCAAGTTAAAATGAGACTTTATGTTTAGCAATCGCATTGTCACTGACAGTACGGAATGAGTCTCACAACCAGGATATAGAGGAATATATGCGTCCTGAAACATATCATAGAACTCCTTCGGCTCGGGATTTGGATCCTCCATATCAAATTTTAACACCCACTTTTCTAAAATGAGGGTAATTTTGAACTTTTGTAAAAGTTTATTATTTAATAATAGGATTTATGATTTATGAGAATTTTTAATTAATTTAATACTATTTAAAATTGGTGAATTATAATTTTGATATTTTAGCTAGTGAACCCTAGAATTGTTGAGCCTAGAGACTAACCATGACCATGTGGACCTAACTATATGATTAGAATGACTATTTACAACTTTTTAGGCTAATGGTATTTTGGTCATTTTGTGACTTTCGAATTATTTAGGATTTTGATTAATTAGTGAATTTTAGATTATTTTAATAATATTTAAATTGATGTATTATGATTTTGGTCATTTTTCATATTTTATTATTTTAGGAAAATTTTATATTTTTAATATTGTTTTTATTGGATTTGTTTAGTCGGGTTTGAGTTTCGTCTTGTTCCGACTTGTATTGTGACCCGGGTAGCTTAAACTCTAGATGGGACCCAATATTAAGTTAAGCATGGCTCACAAGACCCAACATTTAAGTTAGTTAATTAAACTAAATTTTATCATGTTAGAATGGTTAAGTTAGAGACTCAAAACTAGATAATTTTGACCCCAAACTTGAACCTAGTCTAGACTTAACCATATGAGACTAGAGAGGGGCAATTAAGACATTTCTCATTAGCCCTAATGGACTCTTTATGGCAGCCACCTTTAGGAGAGAATGATTCATTTCATTCATTACAATCTTGCCTCTTTTATTTTCCTTTTGTTCTTCCCCAATTTTAGAGAGCCTTCCCATTGATTTGATCTCCAAATCAAATCATTCCTTCACCAAACCTTCCCTCAATCATTCCCATTCTCCAAGGGAAGGGTGCTACAAAGTATTGGAAGAGGAGTGCAAGGAGGAGTGTCCACTTTGAGGGATCTTTGTATCGGAGCCGTGTCCTAAAGGATTTCATTAGAATTTTACTCCCAATAGGTAAAACCCATCCTCTAAATCAATTTTCTTTGCATATAAATTAGTTTTGAATCGTAGGATCAATCCTCATATATGTATCCCATTTAGATTCAAATTTGAGGCCATTTGGAGCTCTTTGAGGATTTTAGATATGTGTCTTGTGTCCTACTTGATAGATCACAAATTAAGACACCCCATGTGTATGTATGTATGATAATAGTTTAAATAGATATTTAAATTCAGTTTTATAATGGTTAGAGGGTGGATTGATCTTAGTTAAGATGGTTAGAATGAGTTTCATTTGGATAACTATGTTTGTATCCAAGTATCTTGGCCTATATGTGTTCTTTTGTCAAATTCGTCAAAATATTCATCCACGTTTTTATTAACCAAAGCAACTTAGAAATATCATAACTTTTAGCTTAGAACTCCGATTTATCTCCCGTTTTTTTTAAAGAACCATATCGAAGTTATCTTTCCAAATATATATTTTAATAAGCCAAATTCTTTCTGTAACTTTCTGTAGAATTATTTGAGTGTCAGCTGTACGAAAGACAAACGTATTTTGGTATTTTTGTGATTTCGGGAGCTGCCGGACACGAAAATGTGATCCGTTTGAAGTTTCGGAAAGCTAACACGAAGGGGTACAACATACTTTAATCCTAGAATTTAGAGAATTTCTAATTGGTACAGTATTGGTTTTAAGTAGAAGAGTGACTATACGATATATGCATTTTGTGTAACCTATGAGCCTATGTAGTATGGGTACTAAATGAATATAGAGTATGTAATACATGATATGTTAGATGAATGAAATAATATATATATGATATATATCCTTTTTACATTAATGTATATATATATGGTTGAATGCAAGCATGTAGGAATGCAATTAATGTAATGTATGTAAGCAATGCATAAATGCATGAATGAAAGAATGATATACAATATATGCATGAAAGTATATAATGAATGCTAGATATAAATGCAAGGTATATATATAATGATAGTATGTATGGTAATGTAGAATATATGATGCAAGCATGTATATGTCTACTGTTTTTCCTTTTCTTTACATTTTTCTTCCCTTCTCTTTCCATTTCAGTTTTTCCCTTTTTTCACCCTTCTATTTTTACATGTTATATACAATGTATATAATGTATAGATGCATGTAAGTATGTAATATGCATGAATGAATGTCATATATGAATGAATGAATCAATCAAATGTATAAGTAAAATATAATGCATTGTAATGAATGTTAACATATATAATATGTAAAAGTATGTATATAAATGTGCATGAATGTATATATCTATGTAACTATGTAAATATGCATGATGTAACATATGTCTATATATATAAATATGTATGTAATGTGGATATGCATGTATGTATGAAGGTATGTATTTATATATATTATCTATTTTATATTATGCATTGTTGTGGTTCATATTGTCTCGTTATTGTGTGAGTGCTAGCCTAGGCTTGGTTAGGCCTAGTGAGACTTGTTAGACTTGTTTGGACTAGGACTTGACCTAGTTGACCTAATTTGACTAGTGTGGTTGACTAGAGTGGACCAAGTGTTGACTTTAGTCTAGTTTGACCTAGACAGCATGCAGATGCATTGTACATTTCATTTATCATCTCTCGTATACATCTTGACCTGTGTTGCTCTAAATAGGACTCTGTGGCTTTAGTTTGGACCTCTATACCTATCAACTGTTCAGGTTATCAGGAGAGTACATTCTCTGACCGTTTCATACTTGCCAGGATTTATATTCTTGCTCTAGAATACTTTACTTGATGTTGACACGTTGGTAGCACGGATTGGTACTATATGGATCTTTTCATGAGATGTTATCCCCCTCGGGAGCATCGGATACTGCATGTTTTATGCATTTCATGAATCATCACGTATCTCTATGCTTCAGTTGATTCACGAATCGCTTGTGACACATGTACTCTCTTGTTCACAGAGCCATCATGAATCACCTTCACGTATCACTCATTTTATGAGCCATGTGAAGTTTCACGAATCTTAACATAACTTGAACAGATCCTTGTGTATTGATTGGGGATGGGGGAGTAGAAATAGGCATGTGAATATTATCCAAGTAGCCGTATTCATGAATCACACTTAGCTGTAGTCATGAATCTCCTATGCCATCACATGTTTATATTTTACTCTGACTCACTAGTCACTTCTAGTTCTCTATTTATAGTAGATATTTCATTATAGTTACCTTCTTTACTTCATATATTCTCTTTCAGTATTTTATGTACCTTAATCTATTGCATGCTTTATTTTTCCTAACTTGAAATGAACTGCGTGAGATGTATTGTGCTCGCTCCTGTCCTGACTGGACCTGTTGATAAATTTTATAGATAGCTTGGAGGTTGCCTGCTAGCCTAGAGGAGACACAGTAGAGGTTGTATAGATAGTTGTTTTAGTTGTCTTTAGTTGTATTTACTTTATGGATTACTATATTTGAGATTTGAGATGTTTTCTTGGTTTGTGTATCTTAGACACTTAGACTTCTATCTGCGGTATCTCTTTGTGGATTTCATATTTTATCTATCTTTAATCATGCTCTACCTTAGATGTGATTGAGACTGTATTTGCTATGTCACCTCCATTCAGAGTGTATATATTGTACATGTACCTTTATATTGTTAGATGTTTGACCTAGGACAGCGTTCTACCGCCGACACTGCGGCATAGGCTGGACGTACCCACTTCTCGTGCCCTTACTCTAGGGTGCAGGTCGTGACACAAAATTAGGCCCTGTCGTATCATACACCATACCTCGTTCAAGGTTCTGTACGTCTCCATAATCAACAGAGCATCCATCATCTTCGAGGACATCCATTGCAGCATTATCATCAAAAGCATAAGTACCAGCTTCCGTAGCCTGTCTTTTCGAATATAATTCACCTTGCGATGACCACAGGCCGTAATCAAGTACGAAACCCTTACGAGTCAAATGATCTCTGACAGTCACCACTTCTTTGTAACGTCTATTGTGACAATTAACCCATGGACACTTGATTTTGTTACCGTCCATGTACTGAGCTTTGCTTATGGCATACTTAAGAAATACTTCCATGCCTGCCTGAAAATCGTCACTCACACCAATTCTGCTCTCGTGTTGCCATTTGTACATCCATGTACGATCAACAAAGTAACAATTCATCCTCGATTTGGATGTGAAAATTTGTATCGTAAGACAAACTAAACATAAGAATAGCCCGATACTTTAAACCATCCTCATAAGAATATTCCGATACTCCGATCGGTATCGGTATCGGCCGATACTTTAATAAATTATTAATATTAATAATTTATTAATAGCTATTTGTTTTTCGATACCAAAAAATTCGATACTCCGATCTGAAACCACCGATATTACCGATACCCCCGATGCCGATACTCATACGGATAGTCCGATACCGATACCGGGACATGCCAAACTATATCGGTATCGGACAGTATCGGATCGGTATCGGTCAGTATCGGGTATCGCTCAGTATCGAAGCGGGACATGCCAAACTATACCGGTATCGGCAGTATCGGATCGGTATCGACCGATAATTTAAACCATCCTCATAAGAATAGTCCGATACTCCGATCGGTATCGGTATCGGCCGATACTTTAATCAATTATTAATATTGATAATTTATTAATAGCTATTTGTTTTTCGATACCAAAAAATTCGATACTCCGATCCGAAACCACCGATATTACCGATACCCCCGATGCTGATACTCATAGGGATAGTCCGATACCGATACCGGGACATGCCAAACTATATCGGTAACAGACAGTATCAGATCGGTATCGGTCAGTATCGGGTATCAGTCAGTATCGGAGCGGGACATGCCAAATTAAAATGTTGAAGAACATATTCTAGCAGCTTGATTTGACTAGTAATGCTACTCGGACCCTAACCTAGTCAACCCTACTAGTTAGAGCCTAACTAGGAGTACCAAAACAAAGTATACATATATTTAAGAGAATATTATAGGTTTAATTGCAGCCATATGTAATATTCCCTTATATATTTGGCTTGGTCAAACATCTAACCAAAATAGGAAACCTATTAATAATAGTATGATTTGGAGAACCAAATCATATCCAAATTAGATCAAACCAAATCCTCTGCCCTAATAATATAAATACAAACCAACCCTAATCTTTTCCACTCTCTTCATAACCACCCACTACTCCGCAAATCCCCCCAAACCTACCGGCCACCACTCCAAATCCGAAATCCTAGCCGACCCCCTTTCTTCACAAAATATAATTTCTCCTCAATTTCTCCGCCAACGACCACCACTTGGATGTCCCTCTCAACATCCCCTTCCACCCTAGCAACTATAGGAACAACCTTGCGGCCGTTAGAGGGGTGCATGACGCGCTACTTGGGTCGAAACTCCGTCAAATCAAAGTCTGAAAAGTCACATCAGGTTAGTCGACTTGTAGATGATGTTTAATCCAATTTTTCTCATTTGTTTCTCCTCAAACCAAATCTTAGAGTTAACTTTGTATGTCTACTCCAACCTCTGATCGATGGATCTCCTAGTTCCAAGCGGTTTGCCCGTGGCATTGATTCTATGACAGGATATCCAGAACTGACAAATTCTGTTGTGGGCCACTTTTTACCTATCTAAGGCCAGTTTTTAACCTTTTAATATTTTTTCCAGAATCTAGACATCGATACCTTTCTGACGCATATCTGTAAGTTAGGTTTAGCATAAGTTTGCTATTTTTAAAAATACATGACATTTGTCGTATTAACGAACCCCGAAAAATTCTGTTTTTCTTGTGTCCAAAAGTGTCAAAACTCCATGAATCTATATTAAACTTCAAGTTGTGCAAAGTATAACATTATAAGTATTATTTTAACTAAATTCTAGAATTTTTACAGAATTTATTAATTTTATTTAATCGTTGTTTCAGGGCTAAAATAATGGGTCGATTTGAGGAAGTCATGTGTGGCTTTGACATAAGACCTCTTGTGAAAGGGTTTTACTATTAAAAATAGTATTATAGCAATATATAAGTATTTATATATAAATTCTAGAATTTAAATATATTATTTATGAGAGATTTTGTTACCTATATGTACTTATATAATAGATGCAGTGTCGTAACAACGTTATAGCAACTAGGAGGCGTAGATACTCATATAATTTATATATGGTGTGTTTATATAGAATATTAAATCTAGTGTATTATTAAAGGTGAGCTTGGGAGGATCGACAAGGACCCCGGAGTTGGACAGGCTTACCCGAAGATAGCAGTTACTGTATTTGGAGACTGTTGTACGAGTTGACCGTTCATGGCTCATTGAGTGGTTTGTAGTTCGATTTTCTCTGCTCAGGACAGCATGCGAGTACATTCTCTGTAGTTTTCATTGTCTTGAAATCTACTATATCCGATTTAGTTGTAGTATTTTACTTGATTCTCGACACGATGATACACGGACTAGTATACGTCGGATCCGGTCATGAGATGTCATTCCTGAGTTACTTGGTATACTGATACATTGTTGTGTAGACGCCGATTCCTAAGAAAATTTGCTACCCTCTTAGAGAATTCCATGTCATGACGTGTTATGTCCGGATCCATATACTATTTGAGGGATAGAGAGTTATTAGTGGTTATGTGATCATTACCGCTACTTATTTATTACCTGTGCATAGCTCCACCCTCACCACACGTAGGGTATATCCTGACCTTATACTACTTGTGCATAGCTTTCCATTTTGGTCGGCCTGATCCCTATACTATTATACTACTTGTGCATAGCCGGTCAAATGGAACAGCCTGATCTTGACCCAAGCCGATCACATAACGCTCTAATATCTCATGACACTTTATTTTATGATTACATTCATACCTTAGTTTACTTTCCACTGTTTATATTCCAATTTTATCTTATATCTCACACATGACATAATATCCAGTTCTCCTGTACAGATTACTTTAACTCTTGATATTTCATCTTATATTTCATTATAACTGTCTCTTATTATATTGGTCAATTCACATGGAACTGCTGTTAGCGTTTGTACTTGCTCATATCCAGATAGGATAACCCCCATTATTTTTCAGAGGATTTAGTTGCTGATTTGCCGACCTACTACGGGTTTGGCTTAAATGGAGCCTACGACTAGGACCAGCCTGTGGACCCGATGCTCGTAGAGGACGCACCGCCAGTAGCGACCTAGTTACCTAGATTGTCTTGATTACATTCCAGTTTGATACTTTGAGACTTGTAGTATTTATTTTGGGATATTATTTTATGTCTTAGATTCTGAACTTGTGATTGTGGCTCGGTACTATTTCAGACTATTTACTTTATCTTATCTTTATCTTTATTATCGTGCTTATCTTCCTTAGATTATGTGATTGAGTTGTGGTTATATTCCTACGTTTGGAGATGACATATTATATTATTGTGTCTTAGATTCTATATATTCTAGATGACCTTTACAACATTCTACCACCGATACTGTGGCGTAGGCTGGACATACCCACGTGCTCGTGCTCCTAAACAGGGTGTGGGTCGTGACACATTTTTATGGTGGCCCATGCAGGTCTATATTAATCACTTTGGTTACGTTACTATACCGACGTGAGCCTGCAATTAGAATAGGAAAGACCCATGGGATCGCATCCATATGCTTGATACCTTCCTTAATTTTGTTTCAAACTCTCACTTGACTTCTCGATTTGCATCCAGTTTGATTATGTTTTACCGTAATCGTTATTTTTTCATACTAGCAAGACAAATATTCGTAATGGATGTATCTTCCCTTTACTATCACATCTGAAAATCAGAAGCATAGACACTAGAAGTCATAGGTGCAGGTAGAGTCTTAGTGAATTTTGCGATGTCGTAGTGATACCTAGGATAGTCGTACTACTACGAGCCTGCAACCAATTAAGGAATAGGACTTGAAGATACATCCACAAACTTGATTATAGACTTTTCTCAGCTCTTCAGCATGATTGCTTTCATGTTATCTTATTTCTTAATATGATTGCTCATCCCTATCATACGTCGTGACGCCGATCTCCCACAGCTGTTTCAGTTCATCCCTATTGACTTCTCGAGTAAATCTTCTCTTTTATTTTTGTTAATTTATTGGAAACTGCCTTATGGTTTGGTCCAAGGAAAAGTTTGAGAAATTATATGTATCCATGTATTACGGAATAAAAATTTTTGCAGCCTGAGAAATACTGGCGAGGCAGGACTTCAGATAACGACATCATGGCTACATATGCTTCTCAAATTCTACTTGAACCATATCCTATGCATGATTATAGACTTTTCTCAGAGTCTTCATAAATTTTGCGAAATCGTAGTGATACCTAGGATAGTCGTACTACTACGAGCCTGCAACCAATTAAGGAAATAGGACTTTAGGATACATCCACAAACATGATTATATACTTTTCTCAGACGCTTCATCATGATTGCTTTCATGTTATCTTATTTCTTAATATTATTGCTTTTGTGTTCTTCCTTACTCGAGATTTGACTAAACCCTTCCCTATTGACTTCTCGAGTAAATCTTCTCGTTTGTTTTTGTTAATTTGTTGGAAACTGCCTTATGGATTGGTCCAAGTAAAAGATTAAGAAATTATATTTATCCATGTATTACGGAATCAAATTTTTTACAGCCTGAGAAATACTGGCGAGGCAGGACTTCAGATAATGGCATCATGGCTACATATGTTTCTCAAATTCTACTTGAACCATATCCTATGCATGTTGACATTTTTTCTGTATTTTCGTAAAAAAAGTTAATTTAAAAATATTTCATAGATTTGGCCAAGATAAGCTCAAGAACCTGTATTACCTGGCACGGTAGATGTGCACTACAGCCATCCGTCGTATTATGGAACTAGAAAGTTATTTGCAGCCAGATGCACACTGGCATGGCAGTAACTTTATGTGACATAATCACAGAGATATATGGTTCTCGAGTCTTACCGAGACTATGTTCTATGCATCATGTTTGGCTTCACATCGTTCTTGAAAATAATCCGACAAACCTTCCTACTTTACTTGACCCTACCGTTGTTTGAAATTAGTATATAGGTTTGTTTGACCCAACCTTAGGCTTCCATTACCTTCTATTTATTAAATAACTAAAATAGTTAAACCTTATCATTATATTATAGGATATAATTAAGCTAGATTATTGGTGTAATTGTGAGGATTGGTAGCTAGAAATGGATAAGTTTCTTAGAGATGGATCCTAGTAAAATTATGAGTCGAGTATGAGTGTCTAGATATCGGATGCGTAGAGCCTATTAGGAGAAAATGTTAGGAGTGAACTGACGAGTATCATTGAATAGGTTATAATACTATACCTACGATAGAGTGAGTTATAGTGGAAGTATTGAGGAAGGAGAAGTGATAGCCCAAGCTTAGTAAGTGTGAATTCTGCTTTGATAGAGTTCCATTCCTTGGACACGTTATCTTGGGAGAAGGACTTTCAATGGAACCGGAGAAGATAGCTACCGTAGAGTCTTGGCCGACACCAACATCAGTTGCAGAAGTTAGGAGTTTTCTCGGACTTGCCGAGCATTACCGCAGGTTCATAGAAAATTTCTCACGGATTACAGATCCCATGACGCGGTTGACGCACAAGGATCAAGAGTTTTGATGGACAGAAGATTGTCAGAAGACTTTTGAAGAATTGAAGAAGAGATTGACCTCACCACCTATTTTGACGCTCCCTTCTAGATCGAGAGGATTCGTGGTTTATAGTGATGCGTTTTATAGTGATGCGTCAGGTAGTTGACTTGGATGTGTTTTAATTCAACATAGAAAGGTCATAGCCTACGCATCGAGGCAGATGAGGGTATATGAGAAGAATTACCATACTCAAGATCTGGAGTTAGCAGCGGTGATCTTTGCATTGAAGCTATGGAGGCATTATTTGTACGGAGAACGTGTGGAGATATTTACGGATCATAAGAGCTTGAAGTATGTCTTCATGCAAAAGGAGTTAAATATGAGACAAAGGCGATGGTTGGGGCTCATGACAGACTATGACATAGATTGCAGTACCATCCTGGCAAGACGAACGTAGTAGCGGCCGCTTTAAGTAGGAAGCCTACTGCATATTTCTTGATAGCTCAGCCACAGTTATTAGAGGATCTTCAGGATCTTGGAATAGAAGTCATTATACCGTGATAGCAATAAGTATTTGCCAATCTTGAAGTATAGTCGTCACCTGTGGATAAATCATGGCAGCGTTACCTACAGATGCAAGATTTTGAAGCCTTCGCAAGAGGATAGAGGTAAGAGCGATAGATACTTAGACCAGAGCTTGTGAAGCAGACAATCGAGAAAGTGAAGCGAATTCAGAGTCATCATCAGGCAGTTCCAGACTGACAGAAGCATTAGACCGATACGCATCGTCGACCACTGGAATTCAACGAGGGAGAGCATGTATTTCTGAGGATCTTATCGACACAGGACACTATTAGATTCGAAAGTAGAGGGAAGTTGACTCCAAGGTATATAGGACCGTTCGATATCATTGGACGTATAGGAGAGGTGGCATACCGTCTTGTATTACCCCCATCACTAGAAGGAGTGTATGATGTATTCCATGTCTTACAACTGAGGAGGTATGTGACTGATCCCAGTCATGTGGTCGATCACTCTGAGATCACGGTGGGACCCAGTTTTTCATACGAGGAGCAGCCGGTAGGTATCTTGGATACAAGTGTGAAGACACTCAGAGGGCAGACGATTAGACTGGTTCGTGTTGCATGGAGGCACCATTCTCCGGGAGAATCAACTTGTGAGCGTGAAGATTCTATGTGTGAGCGTTATCCCCACTTATTCGTAGATACCGATAAGTCTTAGCTTAATTATTCTTATGATAAGTTTTCTTTTTATAATTGTGTTATTTTTAATTTCGAGGACAAAATTTTTTAAGGTGGGTAGGTTGTAAGCCCCTTCATTTTTGGATCTTATTTTTAATTATCTTTAATCATTTTATATAGATATTTTAATTTATTAAAGTCAATAATGACTATGTTAGTAGTTTATTGTAACTTTGATTTTGGAAGCACAACAAATATTGTTTTCTCAAATCCAGTCCCATATTTGAATTCTAGACTCGTCCACCTGGAGTTTGATATATCATGTCCCATCCAATTTTGCTTTTCAACATTCCTTTGACTTTGCACAATTTCGGGCCAACTTAGGCCAATTTGAGCCACTGACGTAATTTTAAGCCAACTTCCAATTTAATTGTTGGACTTGACATAGATCAAAACCTTATGACCCAATATATTATTTTAATCCATTTTGAGTCAACAATGCACATGCCTAGGGTGTACTATCTAATCGAGTTCTCATGGGCTACTTATTTGCAAATGGCACATGAGACTCATTAAATTGATTTTTGGGTCCAATTTGACTAGTAATGCTACTCAGACCCTAACCTAGTCAACCCAACTAGTTAAAGCCTAACTAGGAGTACCAAAACCAAGTATACATATATTTAAGAGAATATTAGAGGTTTAATTGCAGCCGTATGTAATATTTCCTCATATATTTGACTTGGTCAAACATCTAACCAAAATAGGAAACCTATTAATAATAGTATGATTTGGAGAACCAAATCATATCCAAATTAGATCAAACCAAATCCCATGCCATAATAATATAAATACAAACCAACCCTAATCTTTTCCACTCTCTTCATAACCACCCATTACTCTACAAATCCCCCCAAACCTAGCGGCCACCACTCCAAACCCGAAACCCTAGCCGACCCCCTTTCTTCACAAAATATAATTTCTTCTCGATTTCTCCGCCAACCACCACCCCTTGGACGTCCCTCTCAACATCCCCTTCCACCGTAGCAACTGTAGGAACAACCTTGCGACCGTAAGAGGGGTGCATGACGCGCTACTTGGGCCGAAACTCTGTCAAATCGAAGTCTGAAATGTCACGGCAGGTTAGTCTACTTGTAGATGATGTTTCATCCACTTTTTCTCATTTGTTTCTCCTCAAACAAAATCTAAGAGTTACCTTTGTATGTATACTCCAACCTATGATGGCTGGATCTCCTAGTTCCAAGCGGTTTGCCCATGGCATTGCTTCTACGGTAGGGTATACAGAACTGATGAATTCTGTTGCGGGTCACTTTTCACCTATCTATCATCATTTTTTAACCTTTTAATTTTTTTATTCAGAATTTAGACGTCGATACCTTTTCAACACATATCTGTAAGTTAGGTTTAGCATCCGTTTGCTATTTTTAAATATTTATGACATTTGTCGTATCATCGAACTCCGAAAAATTCTATTTTTCTTGTGTCCAAAAGTGTCAAAACTCCATGAATCTATATTAAACTTCAAGTTGTGAAAAGTCTAACATTATAAGTACTATTTTAACTAATTTTTAGAATTTTTATAGAATTTATTAATTTTATTTAATCGTTGTTTCAGGGCTAAATTAAAGGGTCGATTTAAGGAAGTCATGTGTGGCTTTGACATAAGACCTCTTGTGAAAGGGTTTTACTATTAAAAATAGTATTATAGCAATATATAAGTATTTATAGATAAATTTTAGAATTTAAATATATTAACTACGAGAGGTTTTGTTACCTATATCTACTTATATAATAGATGTAGTGTCGTAACAACGTTATAGCAACTAGGAGGCGTATATACTCATATAATTTATATATGGTGTGTTTATATAGAATATTAAATATAGTTTATTACTAAAGTTGAGCTTGGGAGGATCGACAAGGACCCCGGAGTTGGACAGGCATACCCGAAGACAGCAGTTACAGCATTTGTAGACTGTTGTGCGAGTTGACCGTTCGTGGCTCATTAAGTGGTTTGTAGTTCAATTTTCTCAGCTCTAATATTCTCTTAAATATATGTATACTTAGTTTTATATGTTAAGCAGAAGCATCGACTTGACCTGGTTTCCCGATTCTTCAATAATTAATGAACGCTTATTAGACACTCTATGATTTTCCAGCATTGGGTTCTAATTTATCCTGAAGAGTCTGAGAAACAGAACATCTATAATCATATGGACAATCAATGATTTTCCAGCATAGGGTTCTAATTCATCCTATATAGAAGAAGACACTCTATGTGCTTTTGTTTGGTAGAACTCCTACTATTTCTTATTTTAAAGTTCTTGGACGCTGAGATTTTACTTTGAACACCAAGGATAACAAGGATAAGTTCGACTCTAAAGAAAATGAATGTATTTTTCTTGGTTATGCTGGTAAGAGTAAATGTTTTCGAGTGTTTAATAAGCGTTCATTAATTGTTGAAGAATCGGTTAACGCTATAATTGATGAGCTTAATAGCCAGACTACCAGTGACAATGAAGACGAAGATGACATAATAACTTCCAATAAAGCACCTGAAGATCCAACTACTGACACAAGCTATCGTGAGAGTCTGCCAGAGAAAATGAGATTCATGAATGTGAGTTTCGTCTCACAGTATTTGTATTTGAATATTGATACTTATTCTATATTATATTGTATATTTTTATAGATTCCAAAGTTTCAGAAGAAAACTTAATTTCTAGACCTTACTCCTAAAACGGCATACCGCCACCTTACCGGTGTGTATCGACAATAAAGTATCGGGAAGATATTTCCACTTTTAGATATTTTTTATTAAAGATATTTTTGTGAATAGTATTTCGATATTTTTATGAATAGGGAAGATACATTCTATTATCCATTGCTTTTTGGGTTTTCTTTTGAACGGTCAAAATTAATCTTAATCGAGTCGCGGATCGCGATCGAACGGTCACGATTAATTCACCTTCTCTATATATACCCTTTTATTTCTTTTAATTTTTTTTTTACAATCTCTATCCACTCTTCTTCTCTTCTAATTTTCTCTCTATTTTTATCATGAGCTTGGGGCTTGGTCTTGAGGCCTCATAGTGTGGTTTCTGAACTCCTCTTGGTGGTGGAGTTGAAGAGTTAGGCTCAGAGCTATTTTAGGCAAGTACATCTTGTCGAACTACTGGATGAATATTATTTTTACTGCTATTTATTTTCCGTTACTTTGATAGTCAAGTACTGCCTAGTACTTTCTTTACTAAATATATTTCTCTCAATATTCTTGTCATTTTGACCATCTCGAAATTTGGTCTGGGCTAGGTTTTGATTTTTAGTGAAATCCTGATTTTTTTTAAGTAGAAAAACTTCGTATCGGGAAAGATACCGAAATACTTGCCATGAGACTTAGTATATGTGATGTATACGACCTTCCTCTAGTATGCTTTTTATTGTTATAGTTAAATTCTACAACCTTTGGAACAAGATTTTATTTTTGAAACTTGTTTCAAGTCCTTAGTATTATTTTTCAAACACAAACGGCATTCCACTGCTATACTAGACTATACAGATGGCATACCAGTTTGTGGGTCATTTTTAAGATAAAAACCTGATGTTACAATTAACGGTATACTGTCAATGTACTGGTCTGTACCACCGGTACATCGATCATGTGTATTATATTTTTGAGTAAGTTTTCTATCCCCTATCGTCCGGCATACCTTCGGTATACCGCCAGGATATCTAAGTTATGTAACTCTTGATTTTGGACCAGTTTTCTGATTTCTTTTTGCTGATTGCTTTCCTGTATATGTTATGCCATGTTTCTTGCTATGTACCACCATGCCTATCTGGATTTCTCGTACACATCAAGCTTACTTGATAATGGCCCACCATGGCCCACTCTTGATTCTTGTCTTGTATAGCTTGATATACGTACTCTTGATCCCTGCATATGTCTAAATTAATATGGTGGCCTGGCAGACTCTTGAGTCTTGTTTTGTCTACCTTGATATAGTAGCTCGATGTAGCGCACTCCTCTCATGATACTTATATTTCTTGTTGTCTTTTGTTATAGTGCACACTTACTTGTGTTGTTTAGTCTTTCATGTCTCGTGTCTAGAAAAGATTCTTCGAAATGCTACATCCGAAATCTTGAATGAAAATGTTAAGGTCCAAACAGCAGGCTTGATTATTTAGATGCATTGAGAAGGAAGAATTTCTTGGTTGCTTGCAAGACCCTTTGTTCTGGCCTTTACCATGGGATTGGCGCTATCAGTCATGATCAACACATTTCTAGCGCAACGTCGAGTTGTACCTTTTACATGTCTTTAATATACGTTATGATTTGCATGCTGGTTTAGTTCAGAGTTTGGCTTCATTTGTGTTACTTGATATTTGGGGGTCGGACCCTACTGGTTTTGTATGACCAGATTTATTGAGGAGCCCGAGGAACTTTCGGACATTCTACTCGATGGTGGCCACCCGGAGCACTAGGGTGCCTAAGTGGGTGTTCTTTCGCTTACCCACTCGTATCTATATAGTCCTTTGAGGTATTTAACCATCGAGCACGTGTTTAGCTCGTGTTTTGTACTCGACATTTTTGGCCTAGGGGCTTAGACATGATTTGTATATTATAGATTGCAGCTACATATGATCATATATGAGTTACACTCTTACTAGTTCTTTATTTTGTATTACTAGCTTTATGATCATATTTATATTATAGTTTGGGATGATTTAATGTCTTATATGCCTCATACTTTTGTACTTTACTTACTTGCATGTGGCTGATATATCTAGGATTTGCTTGACCTAGGATTTGACTGTTGGCTTGTAGTAGTAACCCCTACATCTACATCGTTGACTGTATTTCAACGTACTGGAGTACTTTAGTATACGTAGCTGGCCTGGTCCGTCCCTATTTGCCATTATTCTGGTTCTGGGACGTTACATTGACTGATCACTGAGATGATCTAGTACTTGGTGATTTATCAAAAGGTGTAAGCACCCGCTCTTCTTCTAAAGATATCATTGCAAACGTAGCTTTTATTTCAAAATATGACCCAAGAATATAGTATAAGCTCTCTGTAAAACCCCTAAATTTTTACTATGAATTTTTGTTTTATTTATTTGAAATTGGTATTTATTTTATTTATCTCGTCGAGTGCGAATATGTGCGAGGTATATATTTTAAAAACATATTATTTATGGATTTTATTAATATAGAAAACATACAGTTCATTTCAATATTAGTATAGAAATTTTCGTCGCACTAGTGGCAAATTTTATTTATTTATACCGATTTCAAAAATAATATTTACGTACATATTTTATACTAGTTGCATGCAGATACATGAAAATTTAGTTCAAATAGATATTTCGGTTTTGAAATTATTTTATTAATTATCTTAATTTAATTAAAAGGTATTTTAAAGTATTTCCTATTAATATTTATTTGTATTTTTGAAATTATTTATATTTATTATTTATTACGAAGATATTTTAAAATTCATGGACTGATACCAATTATAGATACCAACTGTAGGAACGGGATGTAAAGCACTATACTCTAGAGGAAGGTGAATAGAGTAGGCAGCAAAAAATTAGTTATTTAAAAAATTGTTAGCAGCAAGATCACAAAATATGTAAATAAAAAATAGAGAGCAGAGACCAGAGAGCAAACGCAAACACAAGGATGTACACTGGTTTTGCTCTTGTGACGACTAGTACAGTCGGAAGAACTCCAGCTTCCAGTTGAATCCACTACGGAAAATTACTGTAAGTTTTCATCCGAAGTCCTTGTAACTTCTACAACGCGAGCTTTAATCCGAAGTAACTTCAATTGTGAAGTGTCTATCTTCAATCAAGCCTCTAATTACAATCACTCTAAAACTTCTAGACTGTACTGCAGTGGCAAATCGACTAGAGGACTCTAATTGGCTTGGAATTTGAAAATAAATAGCTCAGAATACTTTGGAAGAAGTAGTAGGCTTATAGAGAAGAGATATGAAAGTGAATTGGTGTGTTGAAATGATCGGAATCCGTCTCTATTTATAGTCATTCCAAAGGCAGAATTCTGGCAGAATTTGGGCAGAATTTGGACAGAACTCTATAAGAAAATCTCGGCAATATTCGTAAGAGCATGAGGACCAAGTTCAAAATCTAACATCCACAACAGAACATTGGCTGAATATGGGCCAAACTCGGGCCGAATTTTGTTGGAGTTCCGTCAGGATTTTTGCAAGATGGTTTTGGGCTTTTTGAAAAGATAAAGTACTTAGGATGTAATTTGGGCTTTCGTAAGTGGGCTTGTTTTCAAAATGAAAGGGTCTTTTGAAAACGTTTCTTGGATAGCCTATTTCCAGTACGATGCAGTTTACATCTTATTCCTAGACTCAATAAATATAACAAATACATTGATAAAATAGGAAAACCAGGAGCCCTTTGATGACGCCTTTCTTCAGATATTTGAGCATACCTAAAGACTCTTTTTTTTCTTGGTGGCGGTTGTCCAAAGATAAACAGATCTAGATTTCCCAGACAACGGTCGTCCAAAGATAAATAGATATGGAAATTTGAATACCTTTCGGTGGCTTTTTTCCCGAACCCCCACGGGTTGTACTGCCCTCTCGACCCCTGTCCGCTGACCGGGCAGCGGAACCCCCAATGTGAGGCCCCGGATAGGTCATTGGGCGATTTAGAGAAATCTTCATGTAGGATGCCATCTTTGGCCTATCAAAAATTCTCCATTGCATATGTCCTGGTTTGACAAAGCTTGATCATGCTTACTGCATGTCTATAAGAACATGTTAGACGAACAAAACAATATGATACAAGCATAGCAATATGAGATAGAACATTTAGGACAATGCTAAGTTTAAGTAGCAACATGATAGTGATTACATGAATATTAGTGACATCATTATGTTAAACTTAATTGATTAGCCATATTCAAAAATCTGATATAATCAATGGGCTAACACCTTACACAAATTCGCCCATTAGATCGGGTCGCAGGCCCGCAAAAATAGCGTTATGGTCGACCTTCTCAGAATCAGACCAAACTTGGTTCACATGACCAGAAAAATGACACCGTCCCGATGGCACAAGTTTCATATCGTGATGACGAACGTGCACAAAGTTATAGGCTAGTTTGCAAACAAGTAAACACGGGATATCTCGATCGATACGCCTCAATTTCGTCGTGCACGCACAACAAAATCGAGCATCGTCGAATCCCATACGTCAACAACATCTATACGCATCTTTCGATGCTCATGGATTGTGACCACATCATCCGACTTGTCAGGGCACGCGGCTCGGGAATTTTTTTTGAATTTGGTTGTTTTTGAAAACTATTTTTACTGATTTTTGAAACGGTTTTGAGAAGAATATAATTAACTAAAAATAAAACTAAAAGTGGGGTTTTAATCTCGTATAGGTTTCCTGTAAGATTGTTCAGGGGTATTTTCGATTTCGTTACTTATTCAACAGAAATTTGTCTTCCAAGATCGGGTTTAAGGACTTCTTCCGTGTTATGTTTTTCGACAAAAACTGAGTTTTTCGAAAACTTTAACCCTATTTTTCTATTGGTTCAACCCATTTTAAAAATCAAACTAAATGATAGGGGTTGAATACGTATAGGTTGTGATCGCGATGAACCAATCGGTCTAAAAAACGATCGGGGAAGGGAGGGTGTACGTGCTGGGCTACGGCGGGCTGGCACCGGTGCTACACAATCGTAGGCGGCCGCACGGGTGAGTCACGGACGTCTGAGGGTTTGGAAGAACCTAACATGAGGGTTGTTTGGTTGTGGGAAGGAAGATTCGATCCAAGTTTGAATCTAAAGAAACTGGGTTTTCCTTTAAATAGATTTCCAATCGACGTAATATTTGGAGTAATATTTGGATAGGGTTTTGATCAAACCTTATTGAGGATTTGATAAAGGATTTGATTTGTCATAGATTCACCTAGATTCACCTAGATTTGATTTGATTTGTCCAAGAAATAATTCCCGAAACCGAAAAAAAATATAAAAAAAATATTTTGTAAATCTTTTTAACAAGGAAATTCTATTTATACTACATACTCACAATATTTATTACACGAATAAAACTTTTATTTAAAAACTATCAAAAAAAACTTTTGGCCATTTAAACTTCTATATTTAAAGAATATATAACACTATAATTTTACTGCATAAATGAAACAAAATTTTGTGAAGCCTTTAGGTGGGAGATTGAAACTAACTGGCTAGTCATGGCACACAACGGCACTAGTCATGCCATATTACCATGTCAACATGCATAACAAAATTTAACCACGATTAAGACTATATAAAAATATTATTTTAAAGACATTCTGAAATTATGATTTAGGAAAAATAAAAAACAAAAACATAAAAATTTTGGGGGTTTACACTACCTCTGTTGGAGACGCTCCCTCCAATCCTATTACGAAATAGTCACTAAAATGCTGTATCATCGCTCCTATGACGGACTCCTCCTCCGATGCCTATCGGATGTCGAAGCCAAGAACGCACTATAGGAAGCACATAATGGAACTTGCGGACCCCATCAACCTGGTCCTAAGTTGCAGGACGTACTCCGACGCATGGGTTATGATTGGCCCATAATGATGGAAGATGCTGTTGAGTATGCCAAGAAGTTTAAAGCATGTCAGCTACATGCTGACCTCATCCACCAGTCCTCTGAATTTCTACACCCTATGGTTGCGGCCTGGCCATTCTAAGCATGGGGCATAGATATCATCAGACCAATAATCCCTCCGTCCTCTAAGTGGTATTGGTTCATTCTCGCCATCGCCGAATACTTTTCTAAATGGAAAGAGAAAATATAAATAGTCGAGGTGAAAACCTCAAACATGATTAGCTTTGTCAAGCACCATGTCATCTACCACTTCGGGTACCCCGGAGGATCATTCACGACAACGGCCCTAATTTATCAGCCACACCTTCCATCAATTTTGTGATAAAAATCCAATACAAAACGTACCTTCAATGGCCTAAACTTAAGAAGTAAATGAATTGGCGAAAGCATTCAACAAAATATTCGTTAAGCTACACAAGAAATTCGTATCATCTAACAAACGTGACTGGAACAAAAAGCTGGGCGAATGTCTCTGGGCTTATCGCAGGACGATTTGGACTCCAACTGGCAATACGCTATTCTCTCTGGTTTACGGGAGCGAGGTGGTCCTTTCCTTGGAGATTCAAATTCCTTTTCTATGGGTAGCCATCACCAACCAGCTAACGATGGAAGACAACCAACGTCGTCGGTTACGGGAGTTGGAGACGAAAAGTGTCTCCTAGCTCAACAATGCATTAAGCTATACCAAGCATGAATTTTTTGGGACTTCAACAAAAAGGTCAAGGAAAGGGCATTTCATGTAGGTGACCTCGTGTTATCAGTAAGAAGACCGATAGTCATTACTCATTAGACAGCTAAAATGTTCCAGCCTAAGTGGGAGGATCCCTGTGTGGTGGAGTCGGTAAGTTCTAACGGCGTCTACAGACTCGAAAAGCCTAATGGAGATTTGCTAATGATGTCGATCAATGGCAAGTTCTTAAAAATGTACTATGTCTAGTTATAGCATGTACTTCTCTACCCCCAGCACGGCCTAGTAAAAAGTAGAATTTTTCTTTGTTGTATTCTCTCTCCCCAGCGGAGACGACTAAGAACAAGCATGATAAATGGCCTAGCTGCTCCTAAAAAGACTCGACTGCCATGTCATAGCAAGGCTCATCAAAATATATCCCTATCATAATTCACGTTAATATTATCCCTGAACTATTTAGCTATCATTTTTCACAACAAATTTGCCCTTGAAGCCCAGTTGCTCCAAGACTCTTCTTTAAAATTCTCCAGTAGAAAACGATCATGTTCCTACCACCTCTGAATCGTTCTGTATGTCCCTACAGAATTCTGTCTTACCACGTTCGTATAACCTCTGATAAGACACTTCTAAACCCAATGTTTAACACGTCCATACTAACTCTGAGTTAGCATTCCTACATTTCAACCGCTGTGTTGTTAAAAAAACCTGATATAAAAATATCTACGTCATATTACCTTTGAGTTATTTTCATGTACCCCACAGGGTCATATCATTTCCACGTTCGCATAACCTTTGAGAAAGATAACTCTACCATAATTCGATGTTTACTTTTATTATATTACCTATGAGTAAACGTACCAATTAACTTCTCACCACCACGTCCATAATACCTCTGATGGTGTTTGTCATTTTCAACTTACCGTCTGCACCTAATTCTAGGTACAATAAAGATGTTAAGTCCACAAAATATACCCAACAAAGCTACTCTACCCTATCACATCCATATTACCTTCGATAGGATTCTTATCATCCTAAAATTCATAACACAAAAAAGAGGCAAAGAAATGCTTCAAAAAGCGTGAAATATAGGCATAAAATCTCTACGTATTTCTTTCATAAAACGAGGAGTCATTCACATTAATACTAATGACTATCCATATTTAATGATGACAGCCTGTCAAAAGCGAGTCCTTCGCATTCCATGTGTCACGACCCTCACCCGGTATAGGGGTACGAGTACGTGGGTACATCTTGCATGAGCCGCAGCATCGGCAGTAGAATGTTGTCTACGTCAACTGTGCTATATAACATGTCTAGGAATATATAATTCATAAACTGTCAATAAATGAGGAGAGTATAATATCCAACTTGTACTAAATCACAATAACTAAGGAAAGATATGGCACAAAGGATATAAAGATATAAAATGGTAAACAAAAAAATCTAGTAGCATATAACAAATCCACAACAGAATCTAGGTGTCTAATATCTATATAAGTACATATCTCAGATAAATATAATATCGCTCATAAACTGGAGATAAATCCAGTAATAATTATGCTACCTAACTTGCATCCATTTAAGAAAAGCTAAGCTACACAGTTGGGGAATCCACTCCTTGGGTCTCATGAGCACCATATTGAGTAGGATACATATCCTCGAGTTAGTCAACTAAAATAATATATCCAGTCAGGATTGGAGCAAGTGCAAACATGATAACTATTCATAATATGATAGAAACTATATAATAATGAATATAAATGTGGGGATACAACAAATAGGTAATCGTGAAAATGTAATCGTGAAGTACGGAATAGTAAATAAAAAGCAGACAGTAAACAGGGTAGACATCATATGAGCGAGAAAGAACATGTGAAGGAATAAAGTAATTACTACTAAGTATTTTAGAAGTGTCACGTTCTATTTGTGATCGGCTGTGCATGATCCAACTATTAGCTACGGTCTACCACGAAATACAATAATCACGGACTATTAGATTTGATGACATATATATTAAGGCATTTCCTCCCCGCCCAACTAGCAATCGAGGACTCAAGGCACAACACGAAATATGTAACAGAATAAGTGAGATAAGCACTGTAATGATGATAGGCATGAAAATCATAAAACATCATAAACATATAGAGAATTCGGAAGTACTAATCATATGTAGCCAGCGTGTCAATAAGCAAGGAACACATATTTAAATCAATAAAATAGAGGAAGTATCAAGGAATGAAAGAAACACAGAATACACTTACCTATGGTCCAGAGAAATGAGTGAGAAGATGTTTAAAATAGAGCCACAATGACCTAATATAAAATATCAAATTCAATTGGGATTTTGGAGTGAAAATGATCGATATATTATTTAGAATGTGACTTCTAGTTCAATTCTAGGTCATGGCGGTCAAACTAGGTCATACCTTGCTAAACTAGGTCTAACTAGGTCAATTTACCAAAAAAGGTTGACTTTTAGGGTCAATAAAGTCAAAAGTAGGTCCTAACTAGGTTTATAGGTCCATACCTTGCCATACAAGTACCCAATTACCTATACTCTTACCTATACAAATCCATTTGCCCATATATATTCATATACTAAATATGTACACATATCTAACATCCCTACACTATATGTATCAATCCTAAATCATATCCACCTAGGTACTAATATACCAAGATACCCTATGCTATTGTCACATGTGGCTACACTCCTCTCACTGCCTACACATATAGATTTACCTGCATCTCATACCCCATCACCTATTACCTCTCACACACACAAGCAACACACACAAAAGCACTCAACTGTGTATCACCAATACACACACAAAAGCACAAACATGACATATGGCTGCCTAGCAGTTTTTCTCTTATTCTTGCACACGTAACACATATGCACATATGTGCCTTACTCACACACCTATATGTTGTTGTAGCTAATAGGCAGCAGATAGTGTTATTCTTAGCATACAGGTTTTCCCCTTGCACGTGCTCTATACACACTCACAGGCATCCACTGCTGCCTCTAATCGCAGCACTGCTGCTACTGTATTTTGCAAATACAAAAATGCCCTTGCTACTACTCATTTGCTCACCTCATTATCTCCTCTATCTGTTGACAGTAGCCAACAGATAAGAGCAGTTGCTACTGCTGCTGCTTGAGCAAGCAGTAACCTACTACTTCAAAGCAGCATGCTACTGCTACTGCATTTAGTTTCTTGTGCAGGAAACCTCCATATCCCTGCTTGTGAAACCCATATGAACAAATGCATAAATGCACCATGCTCAAGCAGGGCAGACCTGCTGCTGCACAGGCCTTGCATACTGCTCTCTTTTTTCCCTCTATTACTGCTTTATACTCACCTATCCTCCCTCTCTTCACATATACACTCTTCTATCAATATAACCAACTTCCATATAAACACACACACACACATATATATATATATATATATATATATATATATATATATATATATATATATATATATATATACATATCCATGTATCTTCAAATACGCACACACACGATTGCATATAGGTATCCACTCTACCCTATATCTACCTATCTAATTACCGGACACATAGAAACCATATGCACACTTACATAACCAAAGGCTACACTCATCAATATACACAAGTGATACACACATGTATAAACAATCTAACTGTGCATATCACGAGATATCATAACACAAAACCATGTATCCTATTTAGGACACGTATACCCAATCTTGACTCAAAAAAGATAGAAAATCTCTTTGGGGACACGTGTCAAACACTTGGTGCACAAGCATGTGATACGTCCAAGATACTCTACCAAACCTTGTCCGAACATAACCAAAACACATGAACATGCCTAAAATAATAATTAGAGCCTAGTTAGAGTAGTGTTTAGCTAGTGCCATGTGTCATATAGAATTAGACATGTGTGCCACAAGTGTCGAAGGAGAAAATCTCCAAATTGACTCTGTGTTCTAGAATATCATGACACAACTTACTCGCATCCATTTGTGGATACGTATCTAACCATATACAACAAAAAAATCCAAATAGAACTATCAATCTATATGACAAACACTTGGTGTACCATTCTCGGATTTTCCTAAAAATGGCATAAAAGGTCCATATAACTTCTACACAAAGTATTATTAGATCCTAGGTCTTCCTTTAAGTAACCCTAGTCCATGGGTGGGTTCCTAATCGTCCAATGCATTCATTAGAGTCAAAAAATAGAGATATACCTATTAGGAGATGGATTCCCAATGTAGCATATTATAAGAACATAAGGAGATGGATGGACACCTCCTTCTAGCAAGCTCCACACCAAAGCTTTCCTCCTCAAGTGATCCTCTAGCAATGACAATCTCCTCAGCCTCCTTGGAATAAAAATTGAGAGGGGTGAGATTTGGGAATGGTGGGTTAGGGTTTTCTTCCAATTTGGGAACTAATTAGGAAAACTAAAGGAGGCTATTAATAAACAAAGAGGTTTATATAAACTCCTATTAGGATTAGGCTTAGCTTTAGGAATAGCTAATAAGACTTAAATGTCCCTATCCATGTCATATGGAATCTTTACAACTAATAGAAATATTCTATTATGTAATCTAATAAAATGACTAATTAACTAGTCTAATCATGACTACTCTAATTAATTGGACTAATGGGTCCAGTCAAGTCTAGTTGGGTCCACTAACACCAAGTCTAATAAATAGACTAGTTCAACAATCAATAACATATATAATTATAACTATTATTCACAAAATTTAAATAATATGGAAATAAAAAAAATACCCCAATCTAGAAATATGGTAGTGACAATCCTACCCCCTTATAAAAATTGTATCCTCGAAATTTAAGTTGGTCATACTCTTCTTTATGTCAAGCCCCCAGCAATCATGGTCCAAGAAAGTCATGTCTAAAATCATATAATTCTATTAAAAGAAAACAAACGTACATGGTTATGGTCTTACTTGTCATGGTATTGCAATCTCCATCATGGGTTCTAGCATGAAATTATCAAGACAACTATAAGGTACTAAGAAATCAACAGATCAGGCAGTAAGAAAGAAAAGAAAAAAGAATATGGCTTGCTAATCCATCACCTACAACATCGGCCCCCTCGACCATAATCACAAAAGCTCTATCCTGCTAAGGTGCCTCCCTCAACTATTGAGCTCTAAAAGGTCTCGTCGACGCTCTCGGGGCAGGAGTTGTCCCCTGAGCAGGGCAAATAGGTGCTAAGATGCAATCCTCATCATGTCTGCTAAGGAACCACAATACAAACAAACTACAAGCCTCTTCCTACAGACCTTCCAACTATGTCATGTCTGTCTGCAGTAGGTACAAGTGGGAACTAGCTGAAACTGCCTCTTTGGCTGCTGCTGAATCGGAGCTCCAGCTAGTAGGTGATACTCTTGTTGTGGATGGAAGGCTCCGCTCTGAATAAGGGGATGCTTCGTCGACCCTGCGCTGCCATTAGCACCACTAAAAATATTGCTTCCTCTATAGGGCATGAGTCTAAGTCCTTCCCAGCAATATTGGCATCCAACAGAATATCCTCGCAGGTAGACGTCCAGCACCCGAATGTACGCGATCAGTCCTCTCCTTTCCGGCCCTTCTTGAACTTTCAGGCCGGATCTCCTGGGTCCCGAACCATGCTTTTCGCGAAGCAGTTCAGACAGAAAAACTCAGTTGTATACTTGTCAACTAACAAGCTCCCCTGAACCAAACCAAGGAAATGGCTCTCCAGGGCCCCCAGAGCTACTTTAGGAATGAACTTTTTTCTTAAAAAGCTTCTTGAATGCTTTCCAAGTAAGTCCAAACATGGCGAGCCTGAGCTCCATGCGTTACCACGTGAGCGCAATGTCAAACAGCGGACTGGCAGCTGCCTCGACCTGTAAACTCTTCAAAATTTGAACCAGTCGTAAAATTCGCTCGATGTCCTGTACATAGTCATTCGCATAAAGGATTTATTCTGTAACGTCCTAGTCCCAAAATACTTAGGTCTAAGTACGTAGACATGCCAGCTGTATACATATGTAGTATATCCAATATATGGAAACCTCGTATGTATACATAGGTTGTAATATGCAGTAAACCAATATTAATCTTATATCATCCATAAAATGAATGAATACAAGATAATGTCATAAATCAACGTTGAATTATCTTTGTACAAAATATTGGGTGGAGAGAAATCCACTACCAACTATTTAAATAAAAAAAAGTATATGGCATGTGAAATGACCTAGTGAAGGTAGCAAGAAAGATCCAAGACACGTCATCTTCGAAGGAATAGAGAAGATCATGCCTCGGCTAGAACATCTGTGAAAAGATAAGAGCACACACCTGGAGAGATCACTAGGTCCTCGCAGAGACGTAACAAGATACATAATATCATGCCATATAAATTGAATAAATACTGCAAAATAATAAGTCAATCAGATCATAACATGGTCCAATACTCACCCTTAAATTAGCGACCATCCCTCCAACAAAACAAGGACAGGAGATGGCACACTAACCCACGATGAAGTATCTTCCCAAGTCATGAATCCAATATAGAATCCGAACCACAACAAGGTTCATACCTTCTCATCGAAGTAGTAAGCTATACCTGTTTTCCATAAAGAAATTCTCTTTATTTGTTGTGTTTCTGGGAAAATTACAACTGTAGGAATCCAATCTAGAAGACGATCGCTTTATCCCTTGGACTATGCGAAGAAGAAAAGCTTTCAAAATTTTGACAGTAGATATCAATGTATCTGTACAATGAATGAGAAAAAAACTCTATTTATAGAGTCAAAATAGTAACTGAAAAGATAACTACCTCACCACTGGTGCATTTGAAAAGTCATGCAGACTCTAAATACACGCAGGGTTAGTGAGTAGTTACTGGACGTGGCCTGCAACTGTTGGACACATGGCATTAGTGCATGGGTCGTGTGCAAGTTACTGGGCACGCGAGAGAGAGATCGGTGGCATGGCTGCCACGTACTCCAGTTGAAATAAAATCCACGCTGTCTTGCTGAAGGCAAAAATCTACGCAGTTTCGTTGACACAGACTCGTTGAAGGCGAAATCCACGCAAGCTTTGAAGAAGAACACTTCATAATTCACACAAGCTTTGAGAAGAATAACTCAAAAATCCACGCAAACTTGAGGAAGGAGAAGGTTCAGAATCCACGCAAACCGCCAGCTGTCTTGATTTGGCACGCTTCGTCTGACACAAAATCTCTGACATTGATTATATTGTCAGCCGTATTAAATGAAGATAAGACCCAAAGCCACGCCAACTTGGTGAAGAATGAGTCTTGCTAAGGAAGATTTCGAAAATCACGCAAAAGATGGCGATGATCTCTCGAGTTCTGTACATACGTGGCATACGAGGAGACGTTTCTCGACTGCTGTGTTGTCAGTCATTATGATTCTGACGTATGGCTTAGCTGTCTTTGCGTGATTTCTAAAGGAGATAGACAGACAGAACTTAGCGTATCTTTTGTGCTGCTTCTCGGATCACTCTGCGTGACTTGTTCTGATCAACTCAGCGTGACTTTATTTTTGAGGCCTACAAAACCCCCTTCAAAGTTTTCGAAAAAATGATAAAATATTTTCGAAATACTTTGAAAATAAAGATGATGAAATGAGTTAAAGTCACGCTGAGATGGCTCCAAAATTTTTCGGAAGTCGAAAAGACTTCGGAGTTCTTTGAAAACATCCAAATGAACTTATTAAATGTCATAATGACTCTTCGTTCTTCGAGACTGATTGCATCCAATTTATGGTGGAATATGAACTGTCGACGAGATCTGTTATATAAACAGGAAGAGATTCTCAGCTTTGACATTCATCTCTCAAAAATATGACCCCAAAGGAAGCAGCTGAAGAGGAAGCACGCAAGTTGGGCTTTTGTTCCCATGGTGACCCCACTTTTGGGGGCAAAGAACTCGAACCTGTCGTCATCGAGCTCAAGGACGACTCCACGCAGTTAGCCAAGAATCTCTTGAGCTACTTTGGATTGGATGGCTCGTCTTCTTCTGATGGGCGGAGCCTTATGGAGAAGCGTAAAATGCTCGAGACTCTGTTGCATCGCCTGGGAGTTAAGAGCGTAGAGGAGTTAGGCATCAAACTTAGCCGCTCTAGAAAATAGGGCATAACTTTCTACGCGTTTGTTGCACTTTTTTTTATCTTTTTGTAAGGCCATCAGTGCCTGTTTAAAGAATAAAGTACAACTTTTGTGCTTGATCTGCGTGCCTTTTAATGAAGAATATTAATTAGCACTCTTTGACTGTTTCCAATGTTGCACGGTCTCCCGAAGTACACGTGACACTCATTCCACAATTTACGAGCGCTATTTATGCGGATCTTTTCCAAGAATAGACCTGCACTTGACCCTTTAAATAGATGGATGAACTCCACGCAAACTCATCTTCCCATTCTTCTTCCTCTCTTCTGAGAATGAATTTTCTATGAGAAGAAAATAGGAAAGCCATGTTGTCTGATGTCAAATCTCTGTGCACGCTACCAGACATGGATCTGTCAATCCTTAGCAGCAAACTCAGCGGTAAGTTCAATATACACGCATCGAATTTTTTTTTGTTTGCTAAGGACAAATTCATCTTCCTGAAATGAATAGAATGCATCTGTCTTTGCTTGGCCAGTTTCTGTTGACTGATTTTTCTTTACTGTTTCTTACAGAATTTTGGCTGAAAACCTTCTTCAGAACTGGCATTTGTGATGTGGATGCTGTGGAGAATATCCTGCTGACATCTACATCAGGGAGCTCATACGCTTTTGACGCATAAATCAGACAACTCAGAACTCTTCGTGGGATAGAAGGGTCTTCCTTAGATGGTAGGAAGAGCCTTTATACACGAGAGTTGGATGGTGGAGTTAACTCTACTACCGAGAAATCGGGTAGTAGAGTTCCTTTGACGGCAGAACTCGGAATCGTATCCCAATGCTGGATACATTCCTACCTGCTTGAGGTGCCGCCGTTCCTCCACGAGCTGTATTGGCAGCAACACGCCGTCGGGCTGCCATACTCTGTGGTTCTCCTCTCGTCTGAGAGAGAAGACCAGAGTTTGATTCCTGCTGATCTGGTCGTGACTGAGACCCAGACAGTCAGGAATTGCAACCAACAACGAACCTGACGGAGAAGGTCCGACGGAGAAGATCCAAAGAAGAAGATAGATCTCTATTAGGTTATCGTTGTGGTGTAGAATGAAAATCCAAGATTTGTAATAGATTTCCATTATGATTTGTAGGAAAGTCTAAGAAAATGTAATAGACTTTTTGTGGTGAAATGGGAATGGAAATGACACTTCTTCTATGCTCAATGATTTGTATTTATGGATGAATTGTGGACATGATAGATAATAAAATCATCTTTTCTGTTTTTAGAGTATATAATATCATCAGAGGTATTATGGACATGATAATATATAGGAACTCGAAAGAAAATAGATTGATTTCTATACAGAGGTCAAAACATGACAAATGAGTAAGTAGATTCGGATTTGATTCAGAGGTTATAAAAATATGATAAATAACGAATCCCCACTTAATGAACTGATAGAAGATTATGAACGGATGAACCGTTAGGAAACGATGAACAGATGAACTGTCGAGTGAATGTAATAAATGAACGGACGAACCGTCAAGTATTAATGAACATGTGAAACGTCGGATGAATGTGAGAAATGAATGGATGAACTGAATATCGAAAAAGAATACATCCCTTCGATCCTTGTAACCATATGCCTATAAATAGAGCATATATTTGAATAGAAGGATCGCATTTTATCCACAATGTCTTCTGAAGAGAACATAAAGAAGGCTGAAGTCGTCCCCGAAGCTACTGAAGGTGTTAAAGAACATCCACCTCCGCAGAAGAAGGAAATGGGCAAAAGCTCGTCTACTCCCAAGCCGCCAAAAGATATCCTGGACTTCTTGGTCGAACCAGGAGAAACCGAAGAAGAAGAAGCAATGAGGCTGGCTGTCTGTCAATTCTTGGTGCGGTCAGGAAAAGATGTATTCAATTCTTTTGCTGATTATGTATGTGGTCCTCGTCCCAAATATGAAAGGGATTACAGTGATCTTCCATGATGATGTACTCTTTTTCTTGAGGAATTTGTCTCAAATAAACTCCGTTTAAGGAAACTTTGTTTACGATATATCCTTCCTACTTTGTATTTTTGCCTTTATTCATTGATCTTTTGACTCAGAAATCAGAAAGACTAAATATCATTTTCATAAATATGATATTGAGATAGAAAATTCAGAGGTAATATGGACATGATTTTCTGGACATCAAATTTGTTGAGAAAACGATACAAAGTAGAATACCTATCTCCACTGGGGATAATAGATATCAGAATGATTCTTCGAAAAGAACAATGAAACAGCTGGAGAATGATGGGAGGACAATCTTGATAGAAATATTGAACGTAGTACTTCTTCAAGAATTTGCCGTTGATGGGCATCATAGTGGCTTTACCATCTAGAGTTGTGAGTTGATAAGCCCCATTAGAAAAGATCTTATTGACAATGAATGGACCTTCCCATTTTGCATCAAACTTGCCCTTACTCATGTGTGTCATAGTCATCGGGCGTCTGACAGTAAGCACAAGTTCTCCTTTCTGAAATGTTCGAATTCTGACTTTTTTGTTAAAAGCCCTTGAAATTCTAGCTTGATAGAATTCAATATTCTGTTGAGCAGATAACCGTTTTTCATCCAGAGCCTCCAATTCTTGAAGTCGAAGACGATCATTATTTTCAGCAGTGAGTTCATTAGCGATTGCTATCCTTAAAGAAGGAATTTGAATCTCTAATGGAAGAACAGCCTCAGATCCGTACACCAGAGAGAAAGGTGTACACTTAGTGGCATTACGGACTGTAGTGCGATAAGCCCACAAACATTTCCCGAGCTTGTCACTCCAATTACGTTTGTTAGTGGAGACAAACTTCTTTAGGAGTTTGATGATAGTCTTGTTGAAAGCTTCTGCCAATCCGTTAGCTGCTGGATTATATGCGGTAGAAGCAACATTATTGATCCGGTGATCGTCACAGAATCGAGTAAATTTCTGGCTGACAAACTGTGGTCCGTTATCATGAACAATGCGTCGAGGAACACCAAATCTGTAGATGACGTGGTGCTTAATAAAGCTGATGACATTAGACGTCTTAACTTCAGATAAAGGAATGGCTTCGGCCCATTTGGAGAAGTAATCGGCTATTGCGAGAATGAACCGATGACCTTTAGATGACGGTGGATTGATCGGGCCGACAATGTCCATGCCCCAAGCTTCGAAGGGCCATGATGCTGCCGTCGGATGTAGAAATTCTGAAGGTTGATGTATAAAATCCGCATGGATTTGGCAAGCTTTGCATTTCCTTGCATATTCAATGGCATCTGATACCATAGTTGGCCAATAATAACCCATCCGTCGAATACGGTCTTGAAGTTTTGGCCCAGGTTGATGCGCTCCACAAATTCTATCATGTGCTTCACGAATAACTTGTTGGGCTTCATCACCGGCAATGCACCGAAGGAGTAAACCATCATAAGCTCGACGATATAAGGTCTTTGTTGTATGATTGTAATAGAATCTGAGTGATCGTCGTCTGATAGATGCTGCCTCACTCGGATCATCCGGAAGAATGTCATATAATACAAGATCTAAGAAAGGAAGTCTCCAATCTTTATCCGTATTCTGATTCTCAGTCGAGTTACTGAAGATGAAATCCATGCTGGAATCGGATGAAGATGATATCGATTTACGACTAAATCCAAATCCTCTTGTTGTGTTGACGTCATGAGATGTTGATTCTTCAATGTCAACTAGAAGTCCTAGAGTCAGGTTATTTTTAAGATGAAATAATTCTCGACTACGAACAACAATCATTTGTTGCCGTCTGATTAGGATAGCCAGCACCGCTGCAAGATTAGCAAGGGCATCAGCTTCTGTGTTACATGCTCGCCTAACATGTTCAATGAAGAATTCCTTAAATGATGAGGCCATAGATATGGCCACTCTATGATAAGGAACCAGATCTTGATGGCGAACTTCATAAGTACCCCTGATCTGATTGACAATAAGTTTAGAGTCTCCATACGCCTCCAAATGTTGAATATTCAGATGTTTAGCGAGTTGAAGACCAATAAGCAATGCGTTGTACTCAGCTACATTGTTTGAACACGACTGATCGAGAGAATAAGCTCTTTGGATGGCAAGACCTTCTGGCGATACAAGAACAATTCCAACTCCAGCAACAATATCGCCATTAGGACCAATTCTTGATGCTCCATCAAAGAATAGACGCCAAGTAGGATCTTCTTCAGCAATTTGATTTGAATCTAGGACTTCATCTGGGATTTCATCATAGAGTCTTGAATTTTCTGGAATTGAGTGAGCAGCCAGAAAATCAGCTAAAGCTTGTCCCTTGACTGATTTCTGAGGAATATAGTGCATATCATACTGAGCAAGTAGGATTCCCCAGTTAGCCAATCGAGAATTCAAAACACTGGGTTTCTTCATCATGATCCGTATAGGATTGATCCTGGAGATGACATGAATAGTCTGGCCAATGATATAATGACGTGTCTTTTGGACAGCAAACATCAAGGCTAGACATTCTTTTTCAACCGGTGAATATCGAGGTTCAGCTCCGGTCATAGTGCGGCTGAGATAATAAATGGCCTGTTCATGGCCATTTTGATTCTTTTGAGCGAGTAATGCACCCAATGAATGACTCATTGCTTGAGTATAGAGGAGGAACGGTATTCCTGAGACGGGAGGTACCAATACCGGAGGGCTCATCAGATATTGTTTTATATCATCGAATGCTTTCTGACATTCATCATTCCAGACAAAAGAGACACCTTTCTTCATAAGTTTGTTGAATGGTCTGCAGCGTCCTAATAAATTAGAGATGAATCTCTTGATATAAGCGATTCTTCCTTGAAATCCTCGTAGCTCTTTTAAGGTGCGTGGAGGACGCATCTCTTGGATGGCTTTGATCTTCTCGGGATCCACGTGTATACCCTTAGAGGTAATGACGAAGCCGAGAAATTTACCACTAGAGACGCCTAAGAAGGACTTAGTAGGGTTCATCTTTAATTGATGCTTACGCATTAGATCAAATATAGTCTTCAAATCTTGGATATGATCCTCCTTTTGTCGACTTTTGACTGCAATATCATCAACATAGCATTCGACTATTTTCCGTAAATGTTCACGGAATATAGTGTTCATAGCTCGTTGATTAGTTGCTCCTGCATTCTTGAGACCGAATGGCATAACTGTATAACAGTATGTACCAATCGGCGTTCTGAAAGAAGTGTGCTTCTCGTCTTCTAGGAACATTTTGATCTGATTATACCCAGAATACCCGTCCATGAATGACATTCGTTCAAATCCACAGGTATTATCAACCATGACATCAGTGATTGGTAGAGGGAATTCGTCTTTAGGACATGCCGCATTGAGATCGCGGAAGTCTATGCAAACTCTGATCTTGTCAGTCTTCTTAAGAACAGGAACAATATTAGCCACCCAATCGGGATGTTGTTCCTCTCTAATAAACCCAGAGGTAATGAGTTTATTGACTTCAGCTTCAATTGCATCCATGATGTCTGGACGAAATCGTCGCTGTTGTTGTTTGACCGGTTTAGCATTCGGCAAGATATTGAGCTTATGAGTTGCAATCTGTGGATCAAGACCTGGCATATCTTCATAACTCCAAGCAAAGACATCAATGTATTCATGAATGAGTTTGATCATGTCCTTCTAATCAGTTTCTGAAAGACTTTCACTGATGAATATTGGTTTGGGAGACCCCTCTTCACCAACATCTATTTGAACAAGTTTATCTTCAGTCGGAGGTTCTTTTTGCTCGAAACGGAACTCCCATTGATTATTAATCTTTGGGCCCACTGTTCTGATTCAGGTGAGATTTCAAACTCTTCTTCATCTTCATCACTTTCTTCAGAATGGTCAATGAAAACCATGTTGGAAGACAGAAGGTTGGAAAAGAAGTCACCGATACTCATATCGGAATCCCAAGAAGTGGTACTAGAAGAATCAGATCTCTTATCTTCGTCAGACTCAGGATCTTCATGGATAATATTGATGAAAGGAGTAGGAGCAGTACTACCCAATCCGCATTTCGTCCTTCCATATTTCAAAGGAGGAATCCGGACAGGCATTTTTCTTCATTTTCCATTATTGAGGCCAGTCCTGAAGTCATAGCCCATATTTTTGATGATGTCTCTAGATTGCTGACTATAACGACGTAGTTGTAATCTTCCAGTATCATCATTTTTGTCATCATCTTCAAGATCAGAAGGATTTTGAGGCCCTTTGTAGAAGAATATTGGAATGTCTCCTGGCTTTCTGCTGGGAACTAGAAAGTATGAAGATTGTACAAGTTCTAGAGACACATCTGTATGAACAGTCTGTACAACTCCTATGGTTATTGTGTTCAAGTCATCTAACAGATGTAAATAACTATGAACATAATTACACACATCAACGTACTGCAATGGTGGAGACTTTTTATTAAATGTAAAAGCAGCAATATTTACATTGGGAGAAGGCTGAGCCTTAGAGATTTTAGCCAAGTCAATGACTAAAGGGGGAGAAGAAGAAGAAGCTTTGTTTCGATTAAGATCGATAACAAATGGCTCAGAAGAGGTGAGCTCCCTTGAAGTTTGAGTAGGAAGAGTAGTCCGCCCTCCAACTGGAATTAGCAGAGTATCTTGTGAAGGTACAGGAACTGTAGTACGCCCACTGACAGAAATGATCAGTGTATTCTGAGTAGATGACTGAGGTAACGGAGAGATCCGTCCACTCCCTAGAATGATGAAAGAATCTTCTCCAGAGGGTTTAGGAGATTGTTGCTGAGTAGTTCGACATTTAACAGGGATTATTAAAGTCTCACTTTGTGCATCTTCTTTCTCCATAGCTTGTATGATCCTTGTATACTCTTCTTTGTACATTCGGGAATAATTGAAATAAGCTTCAACCCCATGGAAGGGATTTATATCAGCAACTTCTTTTTGTACTCTTCCATTGCTATCAATGTATTTAAAACATTGATGAAGAGTAGAGGGCACCACATTATTTTTATGAAGAAAGGGCCTCCCCAGAAGAAGATTATAGGATCCCGTGATCTCGATCACATAGAAAGTGACTTTAGATCTGAAATCACCTATCTGAAGCTTCAGATGAATCTTTCCCAAAGGCTCACTTCGGCTTTGATTGAATCCCAAGATAGTAGTAACCGTCTTGGAGAGCTTGTGAAGAGGGATTTTTAGTTCATCCAACAAACTCTTTGGCATTATGCTTATAGCAGACCCTGGGTCAATGAGAATACGATCTATCTTCATCGTATCAATATAACCAGTGTAGTAGAGAGGTCGGTCATATCGATTATCCTCCAGTAACATGTCGTCTTGTGTAAAGGTGATATTTGGGATAATCTCCAGTACACTGTTGCAATGTAAGCAAGTGGCAGGTTCCGCATCCGGCTTCTTCAATTGTGCAAGACAAGAGTCAGTTTGTAGAAGTGCTTCACTTAATGTCTTCCGAGTCTCTTTGGAAAGACGTAGAAGTTCAAAAAGGAACATTCTAGCTGGAATATTAGCAAGCTGAGCCAAAATGTCGAAGTTGTAAGGCTTCTGAAGTCCAAGAGGAGAAGACTTCTTGATTGGCTTATCAAACCGAGCCTGTTGTTTGCCTTTCTCCAGAGCCGTAGGCTTGGGAGGAACAGGTTCAGTAGATGGTTCTTCTTCGGGAGGAACATTAGGAGTATCTTTAGCATCTGAAGGGATATCAGTAGGATCTTCAGGATTTTTAGAATAATCCTTTAGGTAAGGTTTCCCCGTTCGAGTAGCACTAACAAGTACTTCTTCTTTGTCTTTTGGCTCTGTGTCAGAGGTAGACCCAAGAGAAGTCATATGACATGACTTGATCTTTCCAGCCTTCTTGGATTTTTGAGAAGAAATCTTTTGAGGAGAAGGCGATTCAAAATCTGCCACTAGATCAGGATGGATCCACATGATTTCCCCTGTTTCCAAAGTGATTGGCACTAATCCTTCAGACTGTGGAGGAGGAAGATTCACTATGTCAAGAGTTGCCTTGGGAATAGGAACAATCCCACTTTCAAGGAGTTGAGGAGGGAAATTTCCAAATTGCATAGAGACGACGTTGGAGGTGACGGTCTTCTCTTTTGGAGTAAGAGAGATAGCTCCAGATTTAATCATTTCTTGGATCTTTCCTTTCAATACATAACATGTACGAATTGTATGACCCAGCATTTTGTTATATGGACAGTATTTAGGATGATCTGTCTTACCAGCTTCATCAGGTTTCTTGATCTCTGGTAATTGTATTTTATTACCTTTCAGCAGACATTCAAAGATACCAAGGATATCGTCGTCATCAAAAGAATATTCTTCTCTGGGGCGAAGTGTTCTTGATTGTTGAGTTGTAGAGGCAGGAGTTTGAACATTTGATGCATCTTTGCTCTGAAGATTAACTTCAAGAGTTTCTTTTCCTTTGCGAGCATTATTTTTATTGTTCGCACCTTGTCCTGTTTCTTTAGGAGTCATCTGCACTCCTAAACCTTTGAAGGTTTCAGCACTGATTTCTGCAGCTTTAGCACTGACTATGAAGGAAGGCCAATCTTGAAATTGAGTGGACCCTGTCCACATACTGATGATTGGCAACAAGTTTGATTTGCACGTGTCAATGGTGACAGCATCAGGAGTTCCAAGAGACATCTTCAGAGCTTCTCTTCGAAACCGTTCAATGTATTCCTCTGTAGATTCATTATTTTTCTGCTTGATTCTAATAAGAGCAGACATAGTCATGTCATTAAGCCCTTCATAGAACCTTTCAAGAAACATCTGTTTGAAACCAGCAAATGAGGTAATACTCCCATCTGGGAGACTTCTATACCATTCATAAGCCGTTCCCTTGAGACATCCAATAAATACCCGAGTAAGGAGGGCATCACTTGGTTGTAGTTGATCAGTCATCACTTCAAAGTGATTGATAAACTGACTTGGAAAAGTGGTTCCATCATAGAATGAGATAGTAGGAGGCTTGTATTTAGGAGGATATGATACTTGCTTCCATTCTATCGGATAAGGCTACTTGATGCCTAACCTTTGTAAACCATCCTTCTGTTTGAATACCTCGAATTGAGTTTTGAGATTCTTCAATTCTTCAGAGACAACTCCCGAAGATTGTGGAGTTGTGGCTTGTAGAGAATAGTTGGGAGGAGGAACAGCATTGTAAGCACTACCCCCAGCTCCAGAGAGACTAGGATTTGGTTGAGCTGGTCCAGGAGTATTGGATTGTACTGCTGGAGGAACTTGTACTGGACTTATATCAGTATCAACTGGTATGGCATCTGATACAGTCTGTCGATTTTGTAATTGAGCTGTCATGAGTTCATATATTGACTTCATTGTGTCAGTCATAGACTTCATTTGCTGTTCCAAAGAAGCAATTCTTTGATCTTGAGGAGTCAGGAAAGAAGAAGGTTCATCAGTATTTCCATCAACCATGTAAGTCGTAACTGTATGAGGGATTATTGATGAACTAGTAGATGTTGTATGCTCTGAATCATTGCTTCGTGTATCAAAGTCAACTATAGGATAATTACCCCCAGTAGGAAGAGGTGGGAAGTTAGATTCTCCAAGAAATTCAGAATCAATTTCAGGGATCAAATTTCTTTGACTAGAAGCCAGGACTCTTGCTCTGGTGTTTCTATATACTCCATCTGGACTATCAACTCTACCCCCGGTGTCCCGAGAAGTCATATTGACAGAGGCAAACAAAGGCTCATCTTCATCAGGCATACTGAATCCTATTGAAGACATACTGTCGTTTATTTTGACATCTGCATTGCATTGTGACTCTTGGCTGGAAGTCACATTCATGATCACCATGGTCTTGACCTGTTGATTCACATCTGCATTGAATTATGACTCTTGGATAGAAGTCACATTCAGCATGTTCCTTTGATATAGAATTACTCCTTCTCTTCTGTTGAAGATATTCCCGTAAATCTGTTTGTGAAGATTGAGGAGTATACTTCCTGTTCTTGGGTCTTGATGGCTCTTGATTATACAAAGAGTGATTAATGTGAGCCACATAATTTCTTGCATACTCTGCATCTGGATCTTTTATCTTCATATCCAATTGGTATGGTTTCTTAACACCAAAAGTGCTGAGTTTTGTTCTTAAATCAGTGGGAGGTAACACATTAATTTTGGAAACATGATGTTTTCCTTCCATTGATCTGGATATTTGCAGAGAATGAAGAGTTGAACCACTCCTTTGATTAGGAGTTGGTAATAGACCCTCTTTAATGGACAGATTCTGTGCCCAATTTGAAGAAATCACAGAAGAAGACATTAAGGAATGTTTCTTCTTAGACTCATTCAGATTTTGAGACATAGAATGTCCAGAAGGAAGAGTAGTCAAAAGACCATCTCCTTTCCTTTGACTAACAAAAGTATCAGTCAAAGCTGTTCCTGGAGTAAAAACTACAGGAGCAGAAGAAACAACTAAAGAGTTATTCCTTTTCGAAGGGACTTTGTGTGGAAGACCACCCCCAGTTCTAGTAGAACTCGGTGAAGAAGAAGAGATAACTAAGGAGCTATTCTTCTCTGATGAAATACACGCTGAAACAGACTTGGTTAAAGAACCAGAGCTGTTAGCGTGACTTTTGATTTTAGAATTACACGCTAGAACAGATTTGGCTAAGGAGCCAGTACTATCAGCATGACTTTTAGAGTTGAATTTGCACACTGGAACAGATTTGGCTAAGGAGCCAGTACTGTCAGCGTGACTTTTAGAGTTGAATTTGCACACTGGAACAGATTTGGCTAAGGAGCCAGTACTGTTAGCGTGACTTTTATAGTTAAATTTGCACACTGGAACAGATTCGGCTAAGGAGCCAGTACTGTCAGCGTGACTTTTAGAATTGAATTTGCACGCTGGAACAGATTAGGCTAAGGAGCCAGTACTGTCAACGTGACTTTTAGTTACTGTCATCTTCGAGCGCACAAGAGTGTGCGTGCTTGCAGTGGAGTTCTTGCCAGTGTTAGGAGTAGACAATGTGGCAGAGACTTCACCATTGACTGCCAACTGATTCTTAGGGACATAGACAGAGTGTCCCTTCGACTTGGCAGTGATGATGGAGGCTGGAATGGGCTTGCCACCCTTAGCCCGCTGCATTTCTTCATAGGCGAGTTGATCGAATTTGATCGTCATCACCTTCTTCGTCGAGCCGATTGACGAAGTGTCGCATTGAGTTGTTACCATCTCAGAAGAGGAGATGGTTTTCCCCAGCAGAGTCGTCAATTTGTTTTCCATAAAGAAATTCTCTTTATTTGTTGTATTTCTGGGAAAATTACAACTGTAGGAATCCGATCTAGAAGACGATCGCTTTATCCCTTGGACTATGCGAAGAATAAAAGCTTTCAAAATTTTGACAGTAGATATCAATGTATCTGTATAATGAATGAGAAAAAGAACTCTATTTATAGAGTCAAAACACTAACTGAAAAGATAACTACCTCACCACTGGTGCATTTGAAAAGTCACACAGACTCTAAATACACGCAAGGTTAGTGAGTAGTTACTGGACGTGGCCCGTAACTGTTGGACACATGGCATTAGTGCATGGGTCGTGTGCAAGTTACTGGGCACGCGAGAGAGAGATCGGTGGCATGGCTGCCACGTACTCCAGTTGAAATGAAATCCAGGCTGTCTTGCTGAAGACAAAAATCCACGCAGTTTCGTTGACGCAGACTCGTTGAAGGCGAAATCCATGCAAGCTTTGAAGAAGAATACTTCAGAATTCACGCAGGCTTTGAGAAGAATAACTCAAAAATCCATGCAAACTAGAGGAAGGAGAAGGTTCAGAATCCACGCAAACTGCCAGCTGTCTTGATTTGGCACGCTTCGTCTGACACAAAATCTCTGACATTAATTATATTGTCAGCCGCATTAAATGAAGATAAGACCCAAAGCCACGCCAACTTGGTGAAGAGTGAGTCTTGCTAAGGAAGATTTCGAAAATCACGCAAAAGATGGCGATGATCTCTCAAGTTCTGTGCATACGTGGCATACGAGGAGACGTTTCTCGACTGCTGTGTTGTCAGTCATTATGATTCTGACGTATGGCTGAGCTATCTCTGCGTGATTTCTAAAGGAGATGGACAGGCAGAACTTAGCGTATCTTTTGTGCTGCTTCTCGGATCACTCTGCGTGACTTGTTCTGATCAACTCAGCGTGACTTCATTTTTGAGGCCTACAATGCCTACAAGCAAACAAGGACAAAATGTAGCAAACTAGTCCGTAACAAGTTACTGTTCCATGCAACAGTCTGATACAAGTACCCAAACCAAGAGTACTCATACCTAACGGATAAGATAACCTAACCAGTCTAAGTGTATGCAGTTTTCATAACATCTTCCAACACATGGGCCTTAGCTAAAATGGGATCGACAAGATCCCCCCTTGGGGCACCAGAGGTCCAATCAATAAGAGCATAACGGTCAGCAGAATGTCAGTGGCCGTTAGTAATCAGGGGTAAGCTCACCCGCATCTCCGACGGAGCTCACGGGTTACAAAAGGTAAAGTGCATAGTAGCCCATACGCTAAGGTATTGTCCTCCCCGCCCTATGCCTACAATGTTGTATCCATAATGCATAACATCTAACCGCTAAGTCAAACTAATCATGCAACACTATTAGCGCTTAAATCCTATAGTATGGCTTATACGTACTGGTGGCCAGCCAGTAACGCATGTCCGAGTTCTATATGCGACTCGCGACTTCACGACAAAAATGTGTCAAGGCCTATGAATGCAACACAAAAAGGGTGGTTCCTTAAATCAAAGGTTGATATGCATAAAGATAATAAGTACGAAAAATAGAACTATACAGTAAAATCTGTCTAATCATGACAGTGTAGCACAGTTTATTTTATAAAAAAAATAAATAAATGCATGAATATGAGCTAATGTAAAATAAACAACTAATGGCAAGGTATCTTGCCTGATATTGACGCCTGGTGTGGTGCAATGATCAAGGTGGCACAAAATTTTGACTTCAGTGTTACAACTACGCAAGGTCATCTGATGATGGCACGGACAGTCTTATCGGTTCCAGGATGGTCAAATTTGTTAGGATAGACATATGGAAGTACAAAATTGGTGAGGGAACGGGAATAATGGTATTGGTCATGGACTGGAGGATAATCGAAGGAATTTGGTCAAATAATACGAATTTAGAAAATTATTTATAACCTTGAAAACTGTATTTTATTACCAAAATATTTATAAGTAGTAAAATCGTTGTAGGTTAAAAACTAAAATTTACTTAGTAAAATATTTTATAATACTTGAAAGGTAGAGTTCTATTAGAAAAAAATAATTTGTCAAATACTTGAAAATATAATATCCTCAGTTTGTGAAAAATATGGTTTCTAGGTGATACTATATTTCCTTAGTCCAAAATTATTCTTACAAAAATACTTAAAAATATAGATAAATATTTTAGGGTTAAATCCTTCATTTATCAAATATAAATTACACGTAGGTAACAAAACTTAATACTATTTTTTGCCACTAATAATTTCTAGGAAATTATTTGATGTACATACAGAAAAGGTATTTAGAATGGTTAAACTAAAAAAGAATAAAAATTAGTAATAATAATACTATAATACTCTACAAAATAATAATATATAATGCATATATACATACTTACTGTATATAAGAGTAACAAATAAGAAAAAATTAAAACAACAAAAGGAAAGAAAAATACAAAATAGTATGAGTGTTGTTCACACCTGCTTCTTTTGGAGAGAACTAAAAGAGGGGAACCCAAAATTACACACAGAGAGAGAGGGGATTAGGAACAGAGAAAGGAAAGAGAGTGATGGGAGCGATCGGGAGAGCTGGAGTGAGGGTTTCTTATCATGGATCATGTATGCGCGACCCATGGACGGCTGATGGCTCGAGGCGCCACCAAGTGGTAGGCGAACGCAGAGGGCAGAGGAAGCTGTGTGTGAGTTGATGTCTGGAACGGGGCTCTGCCTAAGGCGCGGCCTCTGACGACGTGGGATGGGGTTTGCCGTGCTAGAGAGGGTGTTCGTTAGAGGACTTTCGACGGCATGGTCAGTCGGTCGGGTCTAAAGGAGTGCGGCTGCAGGAGGAGCACGGTGGTTGCAGAGGATGGGGTCGTCGGAGGAAGTCGAGGTGATTTTGGTGGTGGTTTTGTTTTAAATTGGGGTTTTGGTGGTTTTTTGTCGAGATATTGATGATGACGGATGTGGTGGTTGGAGATTCGTCGTGGCGGTGGCGATGGTTTTGGGGGGTCGCTGTGGTGGAGGTATAGGCTGGAGTGGAGGTGGCGTGGTGATGATGGCAGGCTGTGGCTTTATGCAGGGTCGAGCGCCGAGGAGTGACGGTGCCGTGTTGGGGGTGAGGGCTGTGGTGATCGACCATTGGCCAAAGTTGGCCAGGGCAGGAGGGCAGTGACGATGGTTGTTCGCCGAAGTTTGGAGGAACGACAGGTGGAGGAAGGAGGAGAGGGGTGATGGTGAGGGGGAAGGTGGTGAGCAATCGGCACTGGGCGGCGCTGTTGGACAGATGGCCGAAGGCGGTAGACAGAACATGACAGGGGTTAGGGTTAGGTTTATGGTCTTAGGTTTTATGTCGTGTCATTTGGACACGACATATGTAATCTGTGTCCGGGTTGTCGGATACAGAGGGCTGCATGTTGGAGATAGATTTTGTGGACGAATCGTATCCGGTGTGTCGGACATGATGACGGGAACATGTAAATATAATAGAAGTTATAGTTGATGGGAAGAGGACACGGGCACAGACATGATGCAAAAATTATAGTTGTGGGGGTGGAGAAATTATGGACTAATATTATGAGGAATAATAGGGAGTCTCCCCTATTTATATATAGGGGGTAGAACTCCTAGTTGGATAAGTGGTAGGAATTTAAATCCCTAAGTGAATATTCCCATATTTAATTTTAAATAGATTAACTACCTTAATCTAATCAAAATTTAAACCCATATAAATCTTTTCCATAATTTAAACTTATTAAAACTTTAAAATTCAATCAAAAAATCTAAATTTGAATTACCATAACAAGTTTAAATATTAAACCACCACTTTCAAACTATAATAAATAATAAAATAATTAATTTCAAAAAAATAAATATTTTTAAATATCTTTTTTAATATGAAAATATTAATATTAATTAATTTCAAAAATAGAATTGTATATATGAATTCAAATTCATGTACCTTGTATGCAAAGAATATTTGTATAAAAATAGTTTTCAAAATTACTATTCATATTATATAATAAAATAGGTAACCTTTTAAAATGTAAAATAAAGTTTTGGAAATCTCAATGGAACGCCTTTTACAACTTTAAGCAATTGAAAATATTTACTATATATTATTTTGAAAATTATGCTTCACCTATAGTTATAAAACGTTTTTAAAAAATATGTACCTCGCACATATTCGCACTCGACGAGCAAATACAAAAAAAAGATTAGTACAAAATTTAAAATAAAAAATTGTAGTGGAAATTTAGGGGATTTACATTCTACCCATCTTACAAGAATTTTTTCCTCAAAATTCAGAATAATTAGGGGTTGAGAAGATACAATGGTATATCGATAAGAAAACACGAACAAATTATTAGGCGTAGCAAGAAAATGACGTTTAACACAAACATGTACTTAGTAAGTCGTGAATTAGATAAATACGAAAATAATTCTTGGATATCGTAATGGATGAGGGTCGCTAGTTAAGGCAATAAAATCATGATAACCCGAATCGAGTACATCAGGAGAATAATTTGGGGATTTGGAGATATTGTTCCCCGATAGAATATAATCGTCTAGGTTTTGGGTATGGTTAAGGAAATGATTTGAATTATTCTCAAGTTTCAAGAATGTTTAGAAGGTCGTGATAATGAATCTAGGGTCTAAGAAAAGAACGAGTAACTCGAGGCAAGGTCATAGTCACACGGCTAGCCACGCCCGTGTATATACAAATATCATGGGCATATGAGAAAGCTTCGTGTCTATCTATCAAGTACGAGCGTTTATCTTTCCAAAATAGGTGAAATAAAAATGAATAACAGTTCGAAGAAGATGTTATCGGTTATAACTGTGTGGTTCAAAGGCGATTGAATAATTCAACAAGAATTGCCAAGGCAGTCGCGGATGAGATTCTAGAGAGCAAGCTTAACTATGTCTCCATCCACGTAGAACAATATATGAAAAATGAACCAAAGAGCACTAGGTTGATCAGACCATCATGTACCGGTTCTGATTAGACAATATGTTAGTGGGTGTGCACCCAATAAAATATGTCAAGATCAAGCTTGATAAAATAAGTAAGCTTGCAAAATTTAGGCGAAATTAGTAGCATAAGATAGTCAAAATATAAGTAGAGGATACTGATGCAAAAAAAATTAAATAGCCCAAGATCCTTAAAATCTATGTCTCGCCCAAAGTTTGGGCCTATGTAGTCGTCCTAGAGTTTCCTTGTCTATGGCTTGGTTGGCTAGATGGATTAGGGTCCTATAAAGTCTAGAATCTAAGTATACTTATTAATATGGGTCACAAGGACAAAAGGATTGTTAGGTCGTGAGGCAATCTATCTAACTTACAAGAGTTTAAACTAGCAGTGTGATGGGTCAATGAAACATATGTATCTAGTATGGGTTACCTTCTTAAAGTCTATCAAGAACGAAGGAGGGATAAGAATAGTGGTAGATGGAATCAAGCAAGATGAGAAGGGTCAAGAAGGAAGATCAAACATGTGGATGAGATCCTTGACTCTAATCCTATACGCAGGCTTGCTTGGTACGGTAAAGTAAGCAAATAATTTATCTTGACCTGCATGGGCCACCACAAAAACATGTAACGCCCTAGTCTCAAAATACTTAGGATTAAGTACGTAGATATGCCAGCTGTATACATACGTAATATACTCTAATATATAGAAACCTCGTATATATACATAAGCTATAAATGTAGTAAACCAACAGTAATCTAATCTCATCCACAAAATGAAAGAATAAAAGACAATGTCATAAATCAACATTGAATTATCTTTATAAAAATGTTGGGCGGAGACAAATCCTATTTAAATGAAAATAAGTACATGACCTGTGAAATGATTTAGTGAAGGTAGCAAGAAATATCCAAGACACGTCATCTTCGAAGGAAAGGAGAAGTTCTTGCCTCGGCTAGAACACCTGTGAAAAGATAAGAGCACACACCTGGAGAGATAGCTATATCCTTAGAGGGACGTAACAAGATACTTAATATCATGCCATATAAACTGAATAAATACTGCTCAATAATAAGTCAATCAGATCATAACATAGTCCAATACTCGTCCTTGAATCAGCGTACCATCCCCCCAACCAAACAAGGATAGGAGATGGTGTCACTAACATATTACTAGTTTGAGGATATTTTTGTCATTTTTGGGGTTTTTGAATTTATTAAAATTTATTTGAATTTATGGGAATTTTTAGAAATTATTTTGGAATTGTTTGAATGAGGGTTGACTAGGTTGACTTTGACTAGCATTGACTTTGTGACCTAACCCTAGTTGAGTTGGACTTGGCTAGATATGAGACCCTAGGTTAAGTTAAGTTAACTATACTCTAGTTAGTGAAATCAATTAGGAATATAGAGATTAGAATAGAAAAAATTTGATCACAAGTCATAACTTGTGATTTTTGAGACATTGTTTTACGACTAAGCCCAAAGCCTATTAGCCAAATACCCAACCCTAACCCTAACATTATTTGTCCAGCCACTTAATCCATCTTTGGGATTCCCACTCTATAAATATTCTCTTAGAAATTAGGGCTAGCCTCTAAGGAAGAACAAGCTTTATAAAGAGGTAATTTCTCAACTTCTAAAATCCCTAGAAATTCCATTTTAGCTCCATTTTCCCTCAAACAAATTACAATAGGTTTTAATTTGAGTGTTCTTGCTGTTGTGATATTTTATTCTCAGATTCAAATCATTTTGGAGAAGTTTGACTCTCAAGAGGAACACCTCTCTTTAGAGCTTTTTGGGGATTTTGATACATAGAGGTAACTTCCAATCTATACCCTGAAATTCTGGTTTTATTGCATATCTAGGGAGCCCTAGGCCTAACCTAACTGTAGGAATAGGAAACCCTAGAATTTGAGTCTAATTCGTGTCCTATTTGGACACGTATCAGTGTCCCTATGCAACTGTTTGATGAAATGCCCCAATGGGCATTTCGAACTAATTTGTAGAAACTAATTGAATAGAAATTATTATTTTGTTGCCGCTTACACGTTTCTTATGGACTGAGGTGATTTTGGTCTGGTGTCGTGTCTGTTTGGGCACAGGGACACGTTCGCGCGCGCTCGGGACTGCCTGTCCTGCTGTTCGGGGGCTGTACCGGATACGACACGCGGCCACTGGACACGAGGTTCGACACACCCCATGGGGCACCCATTAACATGCCATGTATCAAGTTTTAGGGGCCCACGTGGCGTATCGAAGGAGTAATCCTCCTTGCACTGGTCGGGACTGTCAGTTCCAGTCGGGATTTCTTGACACTGATACGGTTTTCGTATCACTCACTGACACGACTTGGACACGTATTAGCTAGCCTATTGTGCAGCCCTATAGGTGGTCTACCTAGGTTGGTGTGCACGAGTCCTGGGTTGGACTGTGTCGTGTGCACGACACGCGTGCACACGTGCACGATGTAGTGCACTGAACAGTGCCTGTGTGCACTGTTTCGTGTCTGGAATCATTTGGACAGGTTTGTGTCCTTTTATTTGGATACAAACACCTAGTATGACACATATACACTGTATATTTTAATTACCAACTCATAGTTTCATATATTAGGTTGATTTTAATTTCAAATTCTCAGTTTACCCAATTTCTGAACAGTGTATTAGTTTCCCTGTTTTCCAGTTTTCAAAAATAAATTTCGACAGTTGTTTTAACCTATTTAATATTGTTAAATGTTTGGTTTAAGTCCCAATTAGGGTTCTCCTATGGGTAAACTAACTGTATGTTAATTTTGGAGTTGTTTTGTGGAGTTTTGATTTCGATTTGGGGCTTGATTTAGTGAACTGAAAATCTGAATTCTGTATAACCTGAGAATACACTGATTTGATTTCCTTTCCTTTTCTATTTCTGAGAACCTAAATCTGAATTGTTTGGGGGTTCTATTAACTGTTTTCATGTGCACACTAGTGTATCTAACACACACATGGCTGGTTCCTCTATTTCCTGCACTGTCCAGAAATGGACTGCCTATTTCACCCTTTCTCACCATTCACTCACCCTCACTCACTGCTCACTGTCACTTTTTTCACTCATCACTCACTCACAGTTTACACACACGCACACATAGTAGCTCCACTCTCTTCACACCCACACATGCTCTCTCTCTATATTTCCCTATTTCCCTAATGTAGGTACTAGTGTATATATGTATGTATATGTAATGTAAAGTGTATCTATATATATAATATAAGTTTGTGTATTATATATGTGTCTAATATAGATATTTACTTGGATGTATAGGTTATGTATGTATATATATATACTTTTAGGTATCACATATTATGTGTATGTGTGTTTACTATATATATGTAATATATATATATATATATATATATATATATATATATATATATATATATACATGTGTTATATATTAGGTTATGTAAAAATATCAAGAGTGTATTTTTTAGATATAGAATTCGACATGGTGTATGTGTTATGGGTTGGCCTATAGGCATGATATAGCCTATGACATATATGTGAGTCTGTTTGACTAGTGAGCCTAGATTGGACTTGTATAGTTTTATTAGACCTAGAATAGACTTGCTAGACTAGTGTAGACTTGTTAGACCTAGTTTGACCATAGTTGACATAGTTTGACTTCTAGGGTTGACCAGAGTTGACCAAGAGTTGACTTTGGCCTAGTTTGACCTAGATTCATGTAGAATGCATTGTAGTACTTTATTTTACCATTCTGGACTTGTTGTGACTTGTGCTGTTCTAAATAGGAGCCAGACACCACTCCTCAGACCGTACTTTTCAATAGGACACTCAGATACCAGGCGAGTACATTCTCATATCATTTCATATCCTGCTTAGAATTATTTTCCTACATTAAATTACTTTACTTGATACTGTCACGTTGGTCACACGGATTAGTACTTTATGGATCCCTTCTTGAGATGTTATCCCTTCAGGGAGCATCGGGTACTCTATGTTCTGTTTTCACTTACATGGCGTATTACTATGCTTCTTTGGTTCTTTGATCACTTGTGACATATACTCTTATGATCACAGAGTCTTCTTTGAATCCTTATCCCATTTATTGGGTTTCCCAGAATCCCCATTTATGGGACTACTATGTACCACCCTTCGGGGGCCGTTACATAGAATCATAACATAACCTAGTTAGATCCTTGTATATTAATTGGGGGTACGGAGGAGTAGAAGTAGACATGTGAATAATATCCAAGTAGTGTAGCATCAGAATCCTTCCATAGTGTAGCATCAGAATCATCCTATGCCATTTACATGTCTATATTATACTCTGACTCACTAGCCACTGTTAGTTCTTTACTTATAGTAGATATTTCTGTTACAGTTCTCTCTCTCTGTTTACATACTGCATTTCTTCAGTATCTATATCTTACTTTACTGTATGATTATATTTTCTAACATGCTATGAACTTTTGAGTTGTATTGTGCTCGCTCCTGTCCTGACTGGACCTGTTGAAAATATTACAGAGGACGAGGAGGAGGCATGTGTGGATACCTTCTACGGGGCAGTCCTAGATGACACTTGCGAGCTGGACTCTCAGGAGGACCCAGCTCTAGCTGAGGACATCATCCCGACTGCCTAGACTAGTTTAGTTAGGCTTATCTTATTTTATGTTGTCTTGAGACTGTTTAGCTAGACTTTACTTCTGTTCAGAGATTCTGAGTTGTATATATTCTTTCGTATTCAGTAGCTGGGATTTGTACTTTGGATATTTGCCGGGATATTATCTTAGACTACTTTATCATTTTTATTTCCTTGAGTTCTATATCATATCGTGCTATCCCTTCCTTAGTTGTGATTGAGTTCATTTACTGCTATGTCACCCCCATTCGGGGAGTATAAACTGTGTAGGGTTATATTGTTAGATGTATGTTGACCTAGGACATCGTTCTACCGTCGACACTAGGGCGTAGGCTGGGCGTTATTACGTACTCGTACCCTCACAGTGGGTGCGGGTCGTGACACGTTTTTAGTGGTGGCCCATGCAGGTCCTAGACTAGAAGTGTAGTGGTATTCGAATTAGAGTATCACTATAGTCTGCAGTAGGATATAGGACATTAATTTTTAAGGTACTCAATCACATTAGGAAAAAATTCTTTTATTGCCATCTAAATCCTTATTGTCAGCTGATCCTTTGAATTTTAATTGTCCGCCTTTGTTATATCGCTTCTTTCTCAGAAATTGATACTCTTGTTTGGTCTATCTTCAGGATGGTAGAGACTCGGTCGCAGCATACCACTCATGGAGATGCTATGGAGGGATCTGCTACCTCTCAGCCAGTTCAGCAGAGACAGGAGACTGCAGCTCTTTCTACCTCTGTTCGTATTGAGGCTCCAGCAGCAGCAGTAGGGGGTATGTCTCCACCGTCTTGGAGGCAGGACCTAGTCATCGCAGAGAAGCCCTTCCAGCAGCAGCCACCTGCAGGGACAGTTGACACTGTTCAGCTGTTAGCTTTCTTCCGGCAGTACATAGAGGGTCAGCTGACCCAGCAGCAGAGGCACACAGCAGAGCTCACACGAGGCATTGAGCTGGCAGTGACCGCAATAGAGAGAGTCATAGCTCAGCCAGTGGAAGCCCTGCAGCCGCACCAGCCGCGGGAGGAGGGCATCCAAGATTTCCAGAAGATGTACCCGAGAGACTTCCGAGGGACAGAGGGGATCTTGTATGCCGATGAGTGGATCGAGCATATAGAGAAGATTTTTAGGTTGGCTGAGATCCGACGAGGCTCCAGATAGAGGCAGCGGCCAGCATGATGCAGGACCTGACCCGTACATGGTACCAGATCGACCCAAGGGTTGGCGCAGCAAAACAGACTTGGGCAGCATCCAAGAAACTGTTCAAGGAGAAGTTCTTTCTAGACGTAGCGCTGGGAGCCCTCGAGACCCATTTCGAGGCCCTAGTCCAGGGGAGCCAGTCCGTGGAGGAGTACGCAGGAGAGTTCTGCCGCCTGAGCAGATTTATGGAGGACTTGTCGAAGACGACGAAGGCCCGGAGGTTCCGGAAGGGCTTGGTAAAGGAGGTCAAGTCCTACACCAAGAACGCCCGCAGCACTACATTTGAGGAGATCCTGGTGGACGCACTAGCTACAGAGGATGATCTTGAGCTTAGGCTCAAGAAGGGGCGAGACTTCCAGGGAGGCAGCAGTAGTGGAGGACCAGCCAAGAGGCCATATTTCCAGCAGCACCAGCAGCACCACCAGCAGCTGAGGCAGTTCCAACCGCAGTTGATCCAGCAGAGGCCAGTTCACCAGCAGCAGCAGCCGAGATAGTACCAGCAGGACCAGAGACAGGTGATCACTTGTGCCTACTGCAAGAAACCCGGGCATGTCACCAATGAGTGCCGAAAGAGGCTGGGCCAGTGCCTAGTGTGTGGTTCAGCAGACCACCAAATGAAGGAGTGTCGCATGGGACGAGCAGCTCAGGAGGCAGCAGTCAGAGCTCCAGCAGGCCAGTAGAGGGGACCAGCCCTGCCGACACAGCAGCAGAGGTTCGTCCAGCACCAGCAGCAGGCCAGGGGAGGCCAGCAGGGGCGAGCTTTTGCTATGGCAGATGGAGATACAAAGGTGATAGGAGAGCTGATTGTAGGTTCGATCCTTCTCGACTCCAGTCTAGCTTTTGCATTATTCGATTCCAGTGCTTCGCATAGCTTCATATCAGTATCTTTTGCAATTAGACACGGTATCATAGCTGAATCGTTGCCTAGGACTTACAAGATCACGATCGGGGGTGGCATTATCCTCGTGAGTGATGTTTGTAAGGGTCGGAGAGTAGTTTTGGGAGGCCGTGAGTCGGAGGTGAGCCTGCTCGTAATACCATTGCCGAACTACCATATAGTACTAGGCATGGATTGGTTGAGCAGGCACCACACCAGCATTGATTACAGAGGGGTAGAGTTCTTTTCAGAGCGTCGGAGGAGCCAGAGTTCGAGTACTCCAGACGTCAGGCAGAGCAGACCAGCGAAGTTTTCTGTGGAGTCTCGGTCGAGGAGCAGGTGATTCCACACCCCTTGACAGCAGAGTATATGGATGTTTTCCCAGAGGAGTTGCCGGGATTGCCACCAGACAGAGATATAGAGTCCTCGATAGACTTAGTACCAGGAGCGGAACCCATCTCTCATCATCTCTATCGGGTGAACAACAGTGAGCTGGTGGAGTTAAAAAAACAGGTGGATGAGCTACAGGACAAGGGCTTCATCTGCTCGAGTTCATCGCCATGGGGTGCACCAGTGTTGTTTGTGCCAAAGAAGGATGGGTCAGTACGGATGTGTATTGACAACAGGGCACTCAACAACCTCATGATCAAGAACAAATACCCACTGCCGTGGATCGACGATCTTTTTGACCAGTTGAGCGGAGCTCGGGTATTTTTCAAGATTGATCTGAGGTCGGGATATCACCAGGTGAAGGTGAAGAGGGAGGATATTCCCAAGACCACTTTCAGGATGCGGTACGGGCAGTTTGAGTTTTTGGTTATGCCATTTGGGCTAACCAATGCACCAGCAGTGTTTATGAATCTAATGAACAAGGTGTTCCACCAGTATCTGGATCAGTTTGTGGTGGTGTTCATTGACGACATCTTGATATATTCTAAGACTGAGGAGGAGCACGAGGAGCATTTGAGGATAGTGCTGGAGATTCTCAGGAAGGAGCATCTTTACGGAAAGCTCTCCAAGTGTGAGTTCTTCTTGGACCGGGTGGATTTTTTGGGGCATGTGGTGACTGGATATGGTATCTCAGTTGACCCCAAGAAGATTGTAGCAGTTGAGGCATGGGCAGCGCCGACTTCAGTTGCGGAGATCAGGAGCAGGAGTTTCCTAGTGCTGGCAGGTTATTATCGGAGATATGTGCAGAATTTCTTCCGGGTTGCAGAGCCGTTGACTCGGTTGACCCAGAAGGATGCTGAGTATGTTTGGTCAGAGGAGTGTCAAGTAGCTTTTGATGACTTGAAGAAGCGGCTTACGACAGCTCCGATTCTGACATTACCTTCGGGATCAGGTGGATTCACTATTTATAATGACACTTCAGGGAAGGGGCTGGGTTGCGTTTTGCAGCAGCATAGAAAGGTGATTGCCTATGCTTCCAGGCAGTTATGTTCCCATGAGAAAAACTACCCTACCCATGACCTGGAGCTGGCAGTGATATTTGCTCTGAAGTTGTGGAAGCATTATCTGTATGGTGAGAGGGTGGAGATCCTCACAGATCACAAGAGCTTAAAGTATGTATTCACTCAGAATGAGTTGAACATGAGACAACACAGATGGCTAGAGTTGATGAAGGATTTTGACATCCTACTTCAGTATCACCTAGGGAAGGCTAACGTGGTTGCCGATGCCTTGAGTAGGTATCGACAGCCATGTGTTTGACCATGGATCGATATTTTCTTGCAGACTTAGAGAGCCTTGGTATTGAGGTGATCATGCCCGGAGTGCAGATGCAGATGTGGGGCATGCAGATTCAGTCAGACTTAGTAGAGAGGATCAAGTCAGCACAGTTTGAGGACGTTGCTCTGCGGTGTCTCCGATAGCAGGTTCGAGCAGGATTGCTGGAGGGCGAGTTTTCTCTTACAGAGGATGGTGCCTTGAGGCACGGTTCCAGGTTATGTGTGCCCAACGGAGAGCTCAGGGAGCAGGTTTTGCAGGAGGCCCACAGATCTCAGTACTCTATACACCCGGGTGCCAACAAGATGTACCGAGATCTTAGGGAGCATGTTTGGTGGTCAGGGATGAAGCAGGAGGTGGCTCGCTTCATGGCTAGGTGCTTGGTCTGTCAGCAGGTCAAGGCAGAGAGGTAGATGCCCGGTGGATTGTTGCAGCCGCTGTCCATTCTCGAGTGGAAATAGGAGTATATCACTATAGACTTCGTATCAGGATTGTCGTGCACATCAGGAGAAAAAAGACACGATTTGGGTCATCCTTGACAGGTTGACCAAATCGGCCCACTTCTTGCAATTCAAAGTGGGTACGTCTACAGAGAGGCTAGCGAAGATGTATGTACGAAAGATAGTCAAGATTCACGGAGTTCCGGTCAGCATCATCTCAGATTGGAATAGTCGCTTTACTTTCCATTTCTGGAGGAGTCTGCAGATTAGCTTGGGCACTCAGCTTAAGTTTAGTACTGCATACCACCCCCAGACGGACGGACAGTCAGAGCGGACTATTCAGACACTTGAGGATATGCTGCGGACGTGCGTCCTGTACTTTGGAGGTCGTGGGAGGATCATCTTCATTTGGTGGAGTTTGCTTACAAGAACAGTTTCCAGGCCAGCATCGAGATATCACCTTTCGAGGCTCTGTACGGGCGTAGGTGTCGTACACCCTTATCATAGGATGATGTTGGTGAGCGAGCTTTACTGGGGCCAGAGATGGTTGTTGACACAGTCGAGAAGGTGAAGCTCATCAAGGACAGACTTCACGTAGCGCAGGACAGACATCGGTACTGGGCCGATAGCCATCGGAGGCCCTTGGAGTTTGAGGTACAGATTACAGTAGGATTAGATTTAGGTTTGTTTGTTTATGATTTTGATCATGTTTGTTTATCATAATTAATTGAGACCTTGCTTGTGATTAGGTCGGAGACCAAGTTTTCTTGAGGATATCTCCGACTCGTGGTACGATACGTTTTGGTGGAGGCGGAAAGCTTAGCCCGCGCTTCATCGACCCTTTCGTTATCAGCGGGAGAGTCGGTGACGTTGCATACATGCTAGACTTGCCGCCTGTGCTAGTGGGGATCCACAACGTATTTCATGTATCATAGTTGAGATGGTACGTGGCTGACCCTAGCCATGTGCTTGATCATTCGGAGATTGAGGTTGGTCCTTCTCTCAGCTATCCAGAGCAGCCAGTGGAGATTCTGGATCGACGGGAGAAGGTTCTGAGGAACTAGGTGACACCCTTGGTGCACATCGTATGGATGCATCATTCTCCTGAAGAGTTTACTTGGGAGTGGGAGGATGAGATGCGCGAGCATTACCCATATCTTTTTGGATCGTGAGGTATACTTTCTATCCTTCTCATCAGTTGTATTTCGCCTTTCAATTTTGAGAACGAAATTCTTTTAAGGAGGGTAGATTTGTCACTACCACATTTCTAGTTTGAGGGTATTTTTGTCATTTTTGGGGTTATTTGAATTTATTAGAATTTATTGAATTTATGGGAATTTTTAGAAATTATTTTAGAATTTTTTGAATGAGGGTTGACTAGGTTGACTTTGACTAGCTTTAACTTTGTAACCTAACCCTAGTTGAGTTGGACTTGGCTAGATATGAGACCCTAGGTTAAATTAAGTTAACCATACTCTAGTTAGTGAAATCAATTAGGAATATAGAGATTAGAATAGAAAGATTTTGATCACAAGTCATAACTTGTAATTTTTGAGACATTGTTTTATGACTAAGCCTAAAGCCCATTAGCCAAATGCCCAACCCTAACCCTAACATTATTTGTCCAGCCACTTAACCCATCCTTGGGATTCCCACTCTATAAATATTCACTTAGAAATTAGGGCTAGCCTCAAGGAAGAACAAGCTTTAGAAAGAGATAATTTCTCAACTTCTAAAATCCCTAGAAATTCCATTTTAGCTCCATTTTCCCTCAAACAAATTGCAATAGGTTTTAATTTGAGTGTTCTTGCTTTTGTGATATTTTATTCTCAGATTGAAATCATTTTGGAGAAGTTTGACTCTCAAGAGGAACACCTCTCTTTAGAGCTTTTTTGGGGATTTTGATACATAGAGGTAACTTTCAATCTACACCATGAAATTCTAGTTTTATTGAATATCTAGGGAGCCCTAGGCCTAACCTAACTGTAGGAATAGGAAACCTAAAATTTGAGTCCAATTCGTGTCCTATTTGCACACGTATCAGTGTCCCTATGCAACTGTTTGATGAAATGCCCCAATGGGCATTTCGACATAATTTGTAGAAACTAATTGAATAGAAATTATTATTTTTTTGCCGCTTACACGTTTCTTATGGACTGAGGTGATTTTGGTCTGGTGTCGTGTATTTTGGACACAGGGACACGTTCGCGCGCGCTCGGGACTGCCTGCCCTGCTGTTCGGGGGCTGTATCGGACACGACACGCGGCCACTGGACACGAGGTTCGACATACCCTATGGGGCACCCACTGACACGCCACGTGTCAAGTTTCAGGGGCCCACGTGGCGTGTCGAGGGAGTAATCCTCCTTACACTAGTCGGGGCTGTCAGTTCCAATCGAGATTTCTTGACACTGATACGGTTTTCGTATCACTCACTGACACGACTTGGAGACTTGTTAGCCAGCCTATTGTGTAGCCCTATAGGTGGTCTACCTAGGTTGGTATGCACGAGTCCTGGGTTGGACTGTGTCGTGTGCACGACACACGTACACACGTGTACGATGTAGTACACTGAACAGTGCCTATGTGCACTGTTTCATGTCTGGAATCATTTGGACACAAACACCTAGTATGACACATATACACTGTATATTTTAATTACCAACTCATAGTTTCATATATTAGGTTGATTTTAATTTCGAATTCTCAGTTTATCCAATTTCTGAACAGTGTATTAATTTCTCTGTTTTCCAGTTTTCAAAAGTGAATTTCGACAGTTGTTTTAACCCGTTTAATATTGTTAAATGTTTGGTTTAAGTCCCAATTAGGCTTCTCCTATGGGTAAACTAACTGTATGTTAATTTTGGAGTTATTTTGTGGAGTTTTGATTTCGATTTGGGGCTTGATTTAGTGAACTGAAAATCTGAATTCTATATAACCTGAGAATACACTGATTTGATTTCTTTTCCTTTCCTATTTCTGAGAACCTAAATCTGAATTGTCTGGGGGTTCTATTAACTGTTATCATGTGCACACTAGTGTATCTAACACACACATGGCTGGTTCCTCTATTTCCTGCACTGTCCAGAAATAGACTTCCTATTTCACCCTCTCTCACCATTCACTCACCCTCACTCACTGCTCACTGTCATTTTTTTCACTCGTCACTCACTCATAGTTTACACACACACACACATAGTAGCTCCACTCTCTTCACACCCACACATGCTCTCTCTCTCTATATTTCTCTATTTTCCTAATGTAGGTACTAGTGTATATATGTATGTATATGTAATGTAAAGTGTATATATATATAATATAAGTTTGTGTATTATATATATGTCTAATATAGATATTTACTTGGATGTATAGGTTATGTATGTATATATATATATATATATATATATATATATATATATATATATATATATATATATATATATATATACTTTTAGGTATAACATATTATGTGTATGTGTGTTTACTATATATATGTAATATATATATATACATGTGCTATATATTAGGTTATGTAAAAATATCAAGAGTGTATTGTTTAGATATGGAATTCGACTTGGTATATGTGTTATGGGTTGGCCTATAGGCATGATATAGCCTATGGCATATATGTGAGTCGGTTTGACTAGTGAGCCTAGATTGGGCTTGTATAGCTTTATTAGACCTAGAATAGACTTGCTGGACTAGTGTAGACTTGTTAGACCTAGTTTCACCATAGTTGACCTAGTTTGACTTTTAGGGTTGACCAGAGTTGACCAAGAGTTGACTTTGGCCTAGATTGACCTAGATTCATGTAGAATGCATTGTAGTACTTCATTTTACCATTCTGGACTTGTTGTGACTTGTGCTGTTCTAAATAGGAGCCAGACACCACTCCTCGGACAGTACTTTTCAGTAGGACACTCAGATACCAGGCGAGTACATTCTCTGATCATTTCATATCCTGCTTGGAATTATTTTCCTGTGTTAAATTACTTTACTTGATACTGTCATGTTGGTCAAACGGATTACTACTTTATGGATCCCTTCATGAGATGTTATCCCTTCAGGGAGCATCGGGTATTCTATGTTCTGTGTTCACTTACATGGCGTATCACTATGCTTCTTTGGTTCTTTGATCACTTGTGACATATACTCTTATGATCATAGAGTCTTCTTTGAATTCTTATCCCATTTATTGGATTTTCCAGAATCCCCATTTATGGGACTACTATGTACCACCCTTCGGGGGCCGTTACATAGAATCATAACATAACTTGGTTGGATCCTTGTATATTAATTGGTGGTACGGGGGAGTAGAAGTAGACATGTGAATAATATCCAAGTAGTGTAGCATCAGAATCCTTCCATAGTGTAGCATCAGAATCATCCTATGCCATTTACATGTCTATATTATACTCTGACTCACTAGCCATTGTTAGTTCTTTACTTATAGTAGATATTTCTATTACAGTTCTCTCTCTTTGTTTACATACTGCATTTCTTCAGTATGTATATCGTACTTTACTTCATGATTATATTTTCTAACCTGCTATGAACTGTTGAGATGTATTGTGCTCGCTCCTGTCGTGACTGGACCTGTTGAAAATATTACAGAGGACGAGGAGGAGGCCTGTGTGGATACCTTCTACGGGGCAGCCCTAGATTACACTTGCGAGATGGACTCTCAGGAGGACCCAGCTCTAGCTGAGGACATCACCCCTACTGCCTAGACTAGTTTAGTTAGGCTTATCTTATTTTTTGTTGTCTTGAGACTGTTTAGCTAGACTTTACTTCTGTTCAGAGATTCTGAGTTGTATATATTCTTTCGTATTCAGTAGCTGGGATTTGTACTCTTGATATTTGTCGGAATATTATCTTAGACTACTTTATCATCTATATTTCCTTGAGTTCTATATCATATCGTGCTATCTCTTCCTTAGTTGTGATTGAGTTCATTTACTACTATGTCACCCCCATTCGGGGAGTATAAACTGTGTAGGGTTATATTGTTAGATGTATGTTGACCTAGGACAGCGTTCTACCGCCGACATTGCGACGTAGGCTGGGCATTGTTACGTACTCGTACCCTCACAGCGGGTGCGGGTCGTGACAGATGGCACACTAACCCATGATGAAGTATCTTCCAAAATTATGAATCCAATAAGCAATTCGGACCACAACAAGGTTCAGCACTTTATCATCGAAGTAGTCAGCCATACCTACAAACAAACAAGGACAAGATGTGGCAAACTAGTCCGCGATAAGTTAATGTTCCAAGCAACAGTCAGATACATGTACCCAAACCAAGAGTACTCATACCTAACGGATAAGGTAATCTAACCAGTTTAAGTGTATGGAGTTTTAAGAATATCCTCAAACACATGGGCCCTGGCTAAAATGAGATCGACATGGTCCCCTCTTGGGGCACGAGAGGCCAAATCAATAAGAGAATAACGTTCCGAAGAACGTCAGTGGTCGTCAGTTATCCTGGGTAATCTCATCCGCATCTCCGGCGGAGCTCACGGGTTACAAAATGTCAAATGCATAGTAGCCCATACGCTAAGGTATTGTCCTCCCCGCCCCATGCCTACTATGTTGTATCCACAACAAATAACATCTATTAACCGCTAAGTCAATCTAATCATGCAATACTATTAGCGGTTAAACCCTATCGTACGGCTTATACGTACTGGTCGCCAGCCATCACGCATGTCCGAGTTCTATATTCGACTCACAACTTTGTGGCAAATACGTGTCAAGGTCTATGAATGCAACACAACAAGGGTGGTTCAATAAATCTAAGGTTAATATGTATAAAGAAAATAAGTACAAAAAATAGAACTGCACAGTAAAATCTATCTAATCGTGACAGTTTAGCACAGTTTATTTTATAGAAAAATAAATAATAAATAAATGCATGAATATGAGCTAAAGTACAATAAACAGCTAATGGCAAGGTATCTTGCCTGATATTGACGCCTGGTGTGGTGCGATGATCAAGGTGGCATAAAAATCTGACTTCAGTGTTACAACTACGCAATGGTCTCTAACGATAGCACGGACAGTTTTATTTGGTCCAGGATGGTCGAATTTGTTAGGGTAGACGTTCGGATGTACAAAATTAGTGAGGAAACGTGAATAATGGGGTTGGTCATGGACAATTTGATCAAATAATACGAATTTAGAAAATTATTTATAACCTTGAAAACTGTATCTTATTACCAAAATATTTATAAGTAGTAAAAATCGTTTTAAGTTGAAAACTAAAATTTACTTAGTAAAATATTTTATAATACTTGAAAGGTAGAGTTTTATTAAAAAAAAAATAATTTGTCAAATACTTGAAAATATAATATCCTAAGTTTGTGAAAAATATGGTTTCTAGGTGATACCATATTTCCTTAGTCCAAAATTATTTTAAGAAAAATACTTAAAAATATAGGTAAATATTTTAGGGTTAAACCCTTCATTTATCAAATATAAATTACACCTAGGTACAAAACTTAATACTATTTTTTTGCCACGAACAATTTCTAGGAAATTATTTGACGTACATATAGAAAAGGTATTTATAATCGTTAAACTAAATAAGAATAATAATTAGTAATAATAATAGTATAATACTCTACAAAATAATAATATATAATGCATATATATATACTTACTGTATATAAGAGTAACTAATAAAAAATTTAAAACAAAAAAAGGAAAGAAAACACAAAACAGTAGGAGTGTTGTTCACTCCTGCTTCTTTTGGAGGGAACTAAACGATGGAACCCAAAATTATAGAGAGAGAGGGGAGGGATTAGGAACAGAGAAAGGAAAGAGAGTGATAGGAGAGGTCGGAAGAGCTGGTGTAAGGGTTTCTTAACATAGATCGTGCGTGCGCGGCCCATAGACGGTCGGCGGCTCGGGGCGCCAACAGGTAATGGGCGGATGCAGATGACAGAAGAAGCTGCGCATGAGTGGGTATCTGATACGGGGCTCTGCCTCAAACGACGGGGGCGATGCCTCCACGGAGAGGCGCGGCCACAGTGGTCGCAGGCGCGTGGGATGGGGTTCGCCGTGCTAGAAAGGGTGTTCGTCAGAGGAGCTCCGGTGGCGTGTTCGGTCGGTCGGGTCTGGAGGAGTGTGGCTGTGGAAGGAGCACGGTGGCTGCGGAGGATGGGGTTGCCGGAGGATGTCGAGGTGAGTTTGGTGGTGGTGGTGGTTTTGTTTGAATTTGGGGTTTTGGTAGTTTTTGGTCGAGATGTTGATGATGATGGATGTGTTGGTCAGCGATTCTTGGTGGCGGTGGCGATGGTTTTTTTTGGGGGGTCGCTGTTACGGAGGTATAGGCTGGAGTGGTGGTGGCATGGTGATGTTGGCGGGCTGTGGCTTTTTGCTGGGTCGAGCGCCGAGGAGTGACGGTGCCGTGTTGGGGGTGAGAGCTGTGGTGATCGACCATTGGCCAGAGTTGGCCAAGGCAAGCGGGTAGTGACGATGGTTGTTCGTCGGAGTTTGACGGAATGGCAGGTGGAGGAAGGAGGAGAGGGGTGATGGTGAGGGTGAAGGTGGTGAACGATCAGCATTGGGCGGTACTGCCAGACAGATGGCCGGAGTCGGCGGCAGGACTGGTGTAGAAGCATGGAAAAGAATAAAGAAAGGCCTATGCGGCTCTGACAGAAGGATCTCCATACGGCTCAGGATTCCCATGCGGCTCAGAAGTCCATGCGGCTCAGGAGTCCATGCGGCTCAAAGATCCATGCGGCTAAGAAAAAAAAGCTACGTGGCCTTCAACAGTTTTTCTCTACATTCGGCTGTATTTAATGTCCTGACGGCTGCTCTAACAAATAAACAACTATGACAGCTCTGACATAAGGACGTAATAATGACTCTGACATGATGGCGTTATCCTGGAAGAGAGGAGAAAATCTCCTTACAACTGGCAAAATCTACCAAGTACCGAGGCCACTCCATGCGGCCGCTGTACTTATGCGGCTACCCATCTGCATGCGGCTGCATATCCCTATGTGGCTACCTATCTATATGCGGTTGCCTATCCCCATACGGCTGCCTATCCCCATGTTGCTACCTATCTGTATGCGGCTGCCTATCCCTATGCGGCTACCTATCTGTATGCGGCTGCCTATCCCCATGCGGCTACCTATCTGTATGCGACTGTCTATCCCCATGCGGGTACCTATCTGTATGCGGCTGCCTATCCCCATACGGTTGCCCATCCCTATGCGGCTGCCCATCCCCATACGGTTGCCCATCCCCCTGTAGCTGTCCATCCTCATGCGGCTGCCCATCCCCATACGGCTACACGCTTCATGTGGCCGAAAGGACCATCCATATACGGCTCTGCCAGGACGGTCCAGCTGAGACACGTGGCGCTCTCCGTGACAATTGAGACACGTGGCAATCTTATCTTCCCTGGAACTATGGGTGCTAACAAATCCCAACAAAATTAGATTTGTTGCGATCGTCATAATTGCCCAGATCAAATCAAATCATGCAAATTGGACACATGGCAGGCTATCACAAATCACGAATATTCATGGCAATCAACATCTATTGCCCACAGAGATTTGATGCAATCACATTAATTACTCAAATTTATTTCAAGATGAATGGTCCAGATTAAGTGATCCTTAACCGCCGACTTCTAAAGGAGGACAATTATTGGCAAACCCTAATGAGCACGCCCCATTCTTATAAATAGCAAGGTGCCAATCCCTTACATGCAGGCAGAGCAAAAAGGGGACAGAGAGAGAAAAGGCGAGCGAAAAAAGAAAGAGAGAGTACTACAGAGACATCCAGAGATCAAGCAGCAGAGGGTGCAAGAGAGACTCCCCACACGTCCAAGAGCATTTCTTCACCAGTGCCAAGGCTACGTCTGATCGTCCAAGGAGTAAGGCAGAGCAGCCATCGCTTTCCCGAGCCTCTATCGTCACCCCCCAGAAAAACTAAACAATTGTACTTAGATTGCTGTACCTAGGTTTTCGTCCTTAGGCTTTCTTTGTACGAGCGAGTTTGTATTGTGAAGTAAAATTCCAGTCCTCCGATATAACTATTATGTTCTTTTATAATCAATGGCAAACAACAGGACAGGGGTTAGGGTTAGGTTTAGGGTCTTGGGTTCTGTGTCGTGTCATTTGGACACGACGGATGTAATGTGTGTCCGGGTTATCGGACACATAGGGCCGCATGTTGAAGTTAGATTTTATGGACTAATCGTGTCTGGTGTGTCGGACATGATGACGGGAACATGTAAATGTAATAGATGTTATAGTGGATGGAAAGAGGACACGGGCACAGACACGATGCACGAATTCTAGTTATGGTGGTGGAGAAATTGTGGAATAATATTATGGAGGAACAATAGGGAGTCTCCCCTATATATAGGGGGTAGAACTCCTAGTTGGATAAGTGGTAGGAATTTAAATCCCCATGTGGATATTCCCATATTAAATTTTAAATTGATTAACTAACTTAATCTTATCAACATTTAAACCTACAAAAATCTTATCCATAATTTAAACATATTAAAACTTAAAAATTCAATCTACAAATCTAAATTTGAATTACCATAACAAATTTAAACATTAAACCACCACTTTCAAAATATAATGAATAATAAAATAATTAATTTTAAAAATTAGAAATACTTTTAAATATCTTTTTGAATAATAAAATATTAATATTAATTAATTTTGAAAATAGAATTGTATACATGAATTCAAATTCATGTACCTCTTATCCAAAGAATATTTGTATAAAAATTGTTTTCAAAATTACTATTTATATTGTATAATAAAATAATTAACCTTTTAAAATGTAAAATAAAGTTTTGGACATCCCAATGTGACGCCTTTTACAACTTTAAGCAATTGAAAAATTTACTATATATTATTTTGAAAATTATGCTTCACCTATAGTTATAAAACAATTTACAAAAATATGTACCTCGCACATATTCGCACTCGACGAGCAAATGCAAAAAAGTGATTAGTACCAAACTTAAAATAAAAAAAATTGTAGTGAAAATTTAGGGGGTTTACACATTTAGTACCTTTGAACTCGCTTGGAGACATCCTTTTGAAATCCACAATGGTAACCTACCTCAGCTATTGCTGAACTAGATCACTCTGAGGCTAAACAATAGCCACCTTCTCTTCTGCAGCTACTGCCAGCTGGTGGGCACTCTTAATGCTCTGGCACATCACCTATGCCTGCCTCTACTGCACGTCGGCTTGGGCTCTCTGGGCCTCCATTATCTTGTTTGCAAAAACAAAAGTTTAAATACAAACTAAGAAAAGAAGAAAAGGACAATTGATTTCTGGTGAAGTACAACTATAGCAATCTGATCAGAAGACGATCACTTTATTCCTTAGACTTTACTATGTCGGAGGAGAAAAGATCTTGAATATGCTACAACAACTTCTCAGATGATTATGATCATTAGGGATGCCTTGAAGAGTGATTTTGAACTGTATTTATAGAATTTTAGAAATAACTATCAAGTGGTTACACTGATTGGCGCGCAGTCAAAATAGGGCTGATGATGTACTGGTTGGCGCATGGTAACCCAGTCACGTGAATGGTTAGCTTTACTGCATATGATGTGTGACATTCTATGAGAGAAGTGCGCTTGGTCATGGGCAGTATTGCATGTACATTCTTCGAGATTAGTGGCATCTATGACACGTCATCTAACTGCTTCTAGCAGATAATTAACTGATTGGCGCTAGTACATGAATGGTGCAAACCATTGAATGGTGCCAACTATTGGTTGGTGCCAACTGTGGAAAGCACTGAGTCTGTAGAGCTTAATCACTTTGCACCATTGATGAATGGCACGGAGAAATAAACGGCCGTCATTATGATGAGTCTGACGTGTTGTGAGTCATCATGACTAACATGTTGTGAGTCATCATGACTGACAGCTTGGATTTTTTAGGAAGATTGCCAGTTTGTAGCTGTACGATCTGAAAGTGGCGCGAATTGGTGTTGGGCACTATTAGGCACTGGATGCCATCTAATGAATGAATTCTAGTGCCATTTGTGAATGGCGCTATGCACTGTCTTGATATATTTTTAAGATTCTACAAGACCGCCTTCAAAGTTTTCTAATTTCAAAAAATTTGAAATTTAAAATACTTTGAAAAAGAAGCGTTCTTGCGCGATTCGCGCGCACAAAATCTCAACAGACCCGTATTTCGTGCACAATTCACACAACTGTTATGCGTGAGCTTAGGCTATAAATAGCCATCAAGTTGGAGAGAGAGAGAGAGGGAGAGTTCTTAACTTAGAAAATTTCTTTCTCAAACTCTCTTCGGCTTCTTCTTCTCATTTCAAACTCACGAAGCTTTCCATACTGTCGGCCATGGCACCCAAGAGATTTGCAGCGAAGAAAGAGAAAAAGATGGCTGAAACCACGTCGCGCGTGCCTCAACACATGTTGCGATCAGCGAGAGGTGAAGAAGCCAACACTGTTCTTGAAGGTGAGAAACTGGTCGAGAAAGACGAACAGTACAACTGGTGCGATTCGAGAGTTGGCGCCGTCTGATGGTTGGCACGAACTAAAGCCGGTATCAACCGCCTCTTTCAGAGTATTGGTTTGTGTTGCGCTATTCACAATCTTTGCCACCTCTTTCAGAGTGTTGGTGAACAAGCAAAATGCGCACGCATTTTGTTTACTCAAAGTGAACCGCGTGAAACACAATTTTGTCAATTCGCACACAGAAACTGTCACACGAATTTAGAATTGTCATGTTATGTCACACAAATTAGAAAAGTCATGCCTTAGCTTGTAAGGATACTTTTTTATGCTTTTAACTCTTTATTTTGCCTGTCTGCAGCGTCAATAGTGATCTCGAAAATAGATATCGCCGTCAAAGAGGAAATGTTGTCTTCTTTTGTTAAGGAAGATTTGGTGACTATTAAGGAGAAAACAATTCCTAAAGTCAATGTTCCCATAAAGGAAGAGGTGACCACAGAAGGCAGTGGCACCAGGAGCTCCGATCACCTAGCTCCTATAGATGACCTTAATCAGTTGGGACCTTCATATGCATAATGGTTGAGGGAGTGGTACCTACCCCAGAATGGCCATCCTCTGGAAAATGAATAAAATATCTTTCTTGTCTTCAATGTTTCCTGCTTGGATGTAGCTTTTTATATGTCCTAAGATGTAGTTGGCTTTCCTTTCTTTGCAAGTGTAGTCCTTTACTCCTTTTTATGGAAAAAGAAATAAAGAACCTTTATGTTTGCTCATTTGTTGTGATGTTATCTTTTTGAAACAACATTTATCAGTGACGATTCGTTGATGCAGTTAGTAGAATTCAGAGATAATGTTGACGTGAATTCGTATATCTGTTGATTATTCTTAAACCAACTAGTGCTCAAGAATAAGATATCTTTTAAAACATCGGGGTTTCAAAAGATAATGTTTGTGATAATATGTTTTGGTGGATATTGTAAACCCCTTAAAAATTGACTATAATTTTTTTAAAATTTATTTATTGTGGTATTGATTTTTTATTTATCGTGTTTGTACGTTGAGTGCTACATGCGGAGTATATAATTTTCATGTAAAGATTTTTATTATAGATTTTCTTCATATAGAAGATAGTATAGTTTTCAAAAATAATATAAGATAAATATTTGCTAAAAATTCTAAAGGGAGTCGCATCGAGATTTGGCAAATATTATTTATTAAATTTACAAAATGGCTAGTTATTTTATCCTACAATTAGTAATTTAGAAAAACTTTGTTTTATGTAAATATTCTATTTAAGAGGCACATGAAATTTAATTTCATATATGTATTAGCTTTCAAAAATTTATAAAAATTATATTAAAAACATATTTTAAATATTTAATTATATATTATGATTTTCAAAATTCTTTATTATGATATTTTTATTATTCGTAAAAAAATATTTTAAAATTTGATTGATATAATATTTAATTAATTGTGGAGATTTAAATTTGAAAGGGATTTTTACTGAATTTACTTAGTTTAATTTGAAGCAGGAATTTATTTATGTTAATTTGAATTTATTTAGATTGGAACTCAATTTGATTGAATTAAGTTTTAAATCGATATGAAATAAATAAGCGATTTATCTATAGGGGTTAAACAATCCAAGTCCTTATCCAACCAATGGGCTTCACTTCCTATTGAAGAAGAGGCTCCTTGCTCTTTGATAGAAATTTCTTAACCAAAATTTGTCCACCAAATTCGTGTATCGTGTCAATGTCCCTCTTTCAATCTACTATAATTTCTATTACAATTACATCCCGCCATGTTCGACACCCCGGACACGACGGCAGCCATCCACCACCAGTAAATCCCAAATCTGATCCTAATTCCTGTCCGCCGCCAGACGTCCCCAGTCATGGCCACGCATACCAGCACCAACAGCCACAGCGCCTTCAACCTAAACTTCTTCTTCGCCACCCATGTCCGTTGCCTCTACCACCGGAACCACGGCCACTGCCGCTCCGCCCTTCCAATCCAACCATCACCTTCACCACACCACCACGAGCACCTCCTTCATTGTTTGGCCCGTGGCCACCCCCGTCTCTACCATCGCCACCGCCATAAAACCACCTGCCACCATAAATTTCATCATCAATGCCACCAAAATCCCAACCACCATCGTTTAGCACCGCCACCCAAACAATACCATATCCACAAATCACACACGACCGACCGTCTCGACCCGGCGGCCTGCCATAATCTAAAATAAAAATAAACAAACACCCCTGTCCTTACCTGTCCTCCACCGAGCCGCCTCCACGAAAATTTTTCGTCGGCACTGACCCCGCTTCACGCTAGGACTCCCCCAGATCTGGTGCCCGATCAGATCTGGTTGCTGTACACCGTGTGTCACGACCCGCACCCTAGAGTAAAGGCACAAGAAGTGGGTACGTCCAGCCTACGCTGCAGTGTCGGCAGTAGAACGCTGTCCTAGGTCACAACATCTAACAATATAATGTACCTGTACAGTATATACACTCCGAGTGGAGGTGACAATACAGAATACAGTCTCAATCACATCTAAGGCAGAAGATAGAACGATATCATAAATATGAAAATCTCAAAGGAAGTACAAACATAAAGGAAAATAAGTCTCAGTGTCTAAACGACACAATAACAGACATAATACAACTCAATCCCAAATGACAACATAAGTAAGATAAAGCCAAACTAAACTAGTCTAGGCAGTAGGGGTGATAACATCAGCTAGAGCTGGGTCCTCCTGAAAGTCCAACTCGCAAGTGTCGTCTAGGGATGCTCCATAATATGTAGTGCAATAAGCCTCATCCTCATCTTCTGTAATATATCAACAGGTCCAGTCAGGACAGGAGCGAGCACAATACATCTCACGCAGTTCATATCATGTTAGAAGATAATAAACATGCAATAGAGTACGATATATGAATAACTGAAGGAATGTACATGAAGTAAAAGAGATAACTGTAATGGAAATATCTACTATAAGTAGAGAACTATCAGTGACTAGTGAATCAGAGTACACGCTAGACATGTGAACAGGTGGAGGTGATTCAAGAGAGGTGGTTCAAGATTATATTACTTGGAATTATTCACATGCTATTTCTACTCCCCCAGCCCCAACCAATACATAAGGATCCAGACATGTTATGTTAAGGTTCAAGATTTTACTGTCTCCGTGATGAGAGCACACGTGAAATTGATTCATGGGGGCTCTGCAAACATGAGAGTGCATAAATTCAGAGCAAGCATGAATAGTAAAGCATAATGATACATGATGTAAGTGAAACGCACAAGACATGAAGTACCTGATGCTCCTGAGGGGGATAACATCTCATGAAAAGATCCATATAGTACCAATCCGTGTTACCAACGTGACAACATGCACGTAAAGTAAATCTAGAGCAGGAATATAAGTTCTAGCAAGTATGAAACGGTCAGAGAATGTACTCACCTGATATCCTGAGTATCTTGTAAATGTAGATGTCCAGGCAGAGTAGATGAGTCCTATTTAGAGCAACACAGGTCACAATGTGTTTAACATAAGGTAAATAAAGTTTGTAATGCGATCTACATGATTTTTAGGTCATTCTAGGTCAAAGTCAAACTTGGCCAACTCTGGGTCAACCAAAGTCAACATCTAGTCAAACTAGGTCAACTCTAGGGTTTGGTCAACTGTAAGTCAATACTATAACTCTAGGCCTATACACTATACCAATACAACCCTACTTGCACAATACCCAAATTTAATATCTATACACTATATTGCACATATAGGTATCATTCACACATTCAATATGAATATAACTATGTAGGAAGCTATATGTATATGAACATACATATACATATATATTGAAGAAGGAAAAAAGGAAATTGAGAAAGTAAAATATGTGTGTGTGTTGTGTCACATGTGTGTGTGTGATACAAAGGGTGGCAATGTGTGTGTGCATACAGGACTATAGAATACAAGTGAGGGTTTAAAGGGCACATGGCATTGGGTTAATATTCCTAATTAATCTCATATTTCATTTGCCATTTTAGTTAACTACATTCAATAACAGTATACCAAAATCCCATCCTTCTTATATGAACTCTCAGTATTTGTTTAACAGTGAATCAAATTCATATTCAGTTTTAATTCCTAACTAAAACTCAGGAACAGTCAAGACCATTTCAGGTTACACATTTAAGCTAGGAATTGAAACTAAATTCAACATCAATCCAACTAATCTTTACATTAACTCAGTTAACTCCTTACTTAAACTCTCAGGTATTTATTTTATATTCAAAACAGAGCTCAAAACCATCCTTAACATGTGAACCTCTTTCAATATACACCAATTTCATCCCAGGTTTAATTCTAACAGTGAATTCAAATATAGCATAAAAATCAGTTAACATCTATTCGAATTCTCAGGATTCATTTCCAGGTTCAATACAGAAATCAAAACCCACCATTTACATGTGAATCTCATTTAACATTAAATCATTGAACCTCATTTCAGCTTTAATTCTAACAGTGAATCAACATTAAATCTCAGTTTTGACTTAACAGTGAATTCAGGATTTACAATGATTTAGTTCTCAGGTTTCTGACATTAGCAGTGCAATCTCATTTAATTGAACAGTGTAAATCCTACTAAATCTCATTCATACTGAAATCTCAGGAAACTCAGTAAACTATGTAGGCAATAACTCATGTGTTAGTGCATACACAAACTGAACGTCACAAACACTGATACTTCCTAATTCGAAACCTGAATTGAACTACTTAATTTAATAAACAGGTATACATACATATACAAGCTAACTTCTAAACTAATTTAACATTTAATCATCAGGGAAATGGTTCAAATATCTGACAGTTCAAAAAGAAACTCAACTGACAGTGAAGAACTGACACATGAATTCCCATTCATTCGAAACCTAAAACTAACCATTTAAATTCACAAACAGGTATACAAGTGTGTGTACCATGTGTCATGTGTCTAGGGGGTATCATTCGTGTCTACTAGAGTGGACACGAAGTGTCCAAGTGAAACAAAACACAGACAGGAAACCCTATGGTGCACATTTCATGCACAGGCTCGTGCACGCGTGCCGTGTCCTCGTACACACGACACGAGTCAAACTAGGACACGTGCTCGTGCACCTAGGTTCGCCCCATATAGGGCTTCATGCCTAGGACCCTGACACGAGCCCGAGTGTCGTCGTGTCTATACGGAAAGCTCGTATCAGTGAGCAAAATCAGTGCGCACTGACGGTGTACAAAAACCGTACATGTGGGATTTCTCCTCCGACACGACACCAGAGGACACGAGACTCAAGGGGGTTGTTGTCAGACACTGCCCTTGGTCCATGCTAAGTGGTAGGCCGCCACGTGGCGTGTCGTTTCCACACAGCAGATCGGGTAGCAGGACACTGAACGGGTCAGCGTGCGCGCGGCGCGTGTCCAATTTGGAAACAAAAAATACAGTGATCTCGACTCAGTCAAATGGAATCGTGATCTACAATTAAAGACCTAATTTTCCATTCAATTAGTTTTTGAGATTAATAGCATTTAATTCTCACAAGCATTTCATCGAACACGTTATTAATTTCACTGATACGCGTCCGATACGGACACGAAATGGACACTACGTAGCACCAAACTATCCCTACAGCTAGGGTATACCTATATGCATGCATCTATGAAAATAAAACACAATTTTACAAGAGTATCATGGGGTTTACCTATTGAGAAGGATTCTCAATGAGATGGGTGTTGATGAAGGTTCTTCTTTGAATTTCAACCGATCAAAACGATCCCAATCCTAGCTAGCAAGTCCCTACGAGCTCCCACTATGGTGGAGGGTTATGATGCGATTGATTAGGGCCAATTTGGGCTTGATTTGGATATTAGGGGAAGAAATTTGGAGAGGAATTTCTAGGGTTCTTAGCAAGTATAAAAAGTGGCAAGGGGCCTTGATCATGTGACTTTATAGGAAGGGGAAGGGGGTGTTGTTGGCTGCCATTGATTAATTAGGGTTAGTTTTTAGGTCTAGATGAGTGTCTAAGAGTTGTCCACCCAATTCCAAGCTCTCCTATTGGTTCAACTAGTCATAGGCGACTTTTCCACAAATATCCTAAGAGTAATATCTTACCTAGAATATCTAGATATTATTACCTTGTCATGACTAGGTTACCCTAATCAATACACTAATCCCAAGGCTAATATAGATTAGGCTAAGTTTCTAGGCCAAGCCTTAACCTAACAATTAGCACATATTTAATGAAAAAAATTCAAAATCACCAAAAAGTCAAAATGACCAAAATACCCTCAAGTCAAAAATGTGGTTGTGACAAGTCTACCCTCTTTAAAAGAATTTCGTCCTCGAAAATGAAAGGTGAAACTAACTGGTGAGAAGGATAGAAAATCATACCTCAAGTCCAAAAAGATAAGGGTATCGCTCGCGCATCTCATCATCCCTCTCCCAGGTAGACTCTCCTGGAGAATGATGCCTCTATGCGACGCAAACCAAAGGTATCATCTGGTTCCTCAGTACCTTCTCTCGTCGATCCAAAATCTCCATAGGCTGTTCTGGATAACTAAGAGTAGGTCCTACCTCGATCTCCGAATGATCGAGTACATGGCTAGGGTCCGCCACATACCGTCTCAACTGCGACACGTGAAATACGTTGTGGACTCCCACTAATGCAGGTGGCAAATCTAGCCTGTAAGCCACGTCACCGACTCATCCGATGATAACGAAAGGTCCGATGAAGCGCAGGCTAAGCTTCCTACCTCCACTAAAACGTATGGTACCACGTGTCGGAGATATCCTCAGAAAAACCAGATCTTAGACCTAAACACAATCAATGTTTCAAATTAACTATAATAATCAAACAAGATTAATAAAATCACAAAATAATCAATCCTACTTCTAATCCTATCTCTAAGCTGTACCATTGTCACGCCCCAGAACCAGAATACTGGAGAGCGGGGGCGAACATAGCTAGCTACGTATATTGAAATAGAATACATCTCAACTATACGGTTACGGCTGTCTAGATATGAGGGTTTACTACAAGCCAACAGTCTCTTAAGGTCAAGCCTACTGTCTCAATCTCAAGCAAATAATATAATTACAAGATGTTTGACCACCAAATATACAATAAAAGGCGTCCCAAATATTACATATCAGCTGATCATGAAGCTAGTCGTACAAAATGCTAGGACTAGCAAGAGTTAAGTCATACATGATCAGACCTAGGATTTGTCAATCATGTTTACAGCCCGTAGGCAGACAGTAAGTAAAAGTGCATCGAGCTAACAGGTGCTCGTCGGCTAAACGCCTCAAAAGAATAATTTTACAATAGAGTGAACGAAACAAAATAGAAAACCCACTCGTAGCCCGGGTTCCTTCTAGTCGCCACCATCGGGCTGGAGGTTCGGAAGATCCTCGGAAGCTGCTCCGAAATCTGGCCACACAAAACCAGCTGGGTCAAACCTCAGAAAGAGCAAGTGCCACAAAGGAGGCCACAAAATAAGAACAAAAGCCAGCATATCAGAACATAAGAAAATGAAAGAAAAGTACAAGTAATAGAGAGCACGTCAGGACAATAAACGACTAGGGATGTGGAACCATTCTGGGAGCCAGGTTATAACCCGTAAACCAAACAAGGACCGGGGTTGTAACCCTTCGCCTGAATATCTCCTTGTCTCTACCCAATTATTGTTAAATCAAGTAAAATAATCATGTTCAGGAGTACCAGGGTACGGGGACTAGACAAGACTTAGACAGGGCAGGACATCATCCATTCACAAGCGGCCAAGCAATAACTACGGCTTACTACTTTAACTAACTAGGGTTATCACAAGCCTAATTACTAACAAGATGCAATGAGAATTTCCCAGTCCCAAGCCCTGCAGACCATCCAGTTATCCTTCCGCGGGTTGAGAGTATAGTTGGGTACATCACCCCGGAGATGATATACCCTTAGGTGACTTAGAGGGTGCAACACATGACAGTGCGCTGGAAATGTGCTCTACTCGTCGGCAAGCTACAAGTCCAATTAAGAGCACCCAGATAACAAGATTGCCTGTGACTGGAAATTCTCCATGAACTATAGTTTGATCTAGTCATTAGCCTAATCCATGTTCAGTATGAATCCCTGACCGTGGGAACCAGGGAGTCACGCCCTAGATATGATGTAAGACAAGACAAGTGGATTGCACAAGCAAGCAAGCAGGAACACCCACGGTGTCAAGTTGATTATACGAGTCAAGTTAGCTGTCGCAACAACATCAAGTCAAGTCAAGTTACAATTTACAAGTTACAAGTTACAAGTCAAGTTGCAAGTTACAAGTTACAAGTCAAGTCAAGTCAAGAGTGCGCCACCACGGGCCACTATCAAGTTATCAAGTTAAATCATGTCAGGGTACTTGTCAGGAGTGCGCCACGATGGACCACTATTAAGTCAGGTTGGTCATGTCAGGAGTGCACCACTACGGGTCACTGTCGTGTTATGCTAGTTCCTTGCAATACCATGCCATATACAATAGTCATTCCAAACATATTAAGTAAAATCAAGTTCATGACAAAAGGCGTAAGGATATAAAATTGGCGTAAAATATCTAATAAAATATCAATGTACAGGGCTATAGAAGAGCCAAGCTTAAGGAAAATAAAACCAAATCTCCATGATTGGACAGATTGCGCAAGGGTCCCTGGGGTCGGACTGGGCAGGAGTCAAGTGCGCCAGGGGCCAACTGCGCAGGGGTGAGCTGCGCAGGGTACCAACTGCGCAGGGGTGAGCTGCACAGGGTACCAACTGCGCAGGAGTGGATGGTACAGCAGATGGATTGCGCTGGATCAGGTTGCGCAGGAATGGATGGCGCATGGATGGATTACGCAGAAATGGACTGCGCAAGAGCCATGCGCGCAAGGGAAAAGGGAACGCTGGGCTAAGAAGCGCCAGCGCAGTTCAGCTCAGCGCAATGCGCTGGCCGAAGGGATGCGCAGTTCACCAAAGGGTGAGCTGCGCAATCGGCCTTGCGCTAAAGAGCGCAGGCCGAGAGGTCTGCTCCTCCAACCCGAGAAGAACTCCAAGAACTCCAAAACTTCAATTCTTCATATCTTTGCCAAATGAAAGCCAAATCTAGATTTTCAAAGGTCTAACTTGAGTAAAATTGAATTCTCTTCCACATGGAAGCATCAAAACAAGCAAAAATCAAAGTTAAATAGATCAAAACTATGTAAATCCAAAAATAGAAAAAAACCTAGATCTAGAATAAAGGAAACTCCAAATCACAAAATAACAAGTTCTAATATTGATCACCATGGCCTAATCTAGCTAATGGACAAATAAAAAGTGGTTCTCATGTGGTGGCAAGGTGCACTTGCCTATGGATGTTGGTGTTGTGTAGAGGAAGGAAGAAGAAGAAGATGGAGAAATAAATGAGAGAATAAAGAGGAGAGAGAAAAGTAGGTGGAGTTTTAAATGAAGGTGAGTTGTGGTAGAATGAGGGTGGATCATAGGCTAAGGTGTTCCTAATGCAAAATAAACCAAACCAACCCAACCTTCTCCACAAAATAAACCAAGCCATGTAAAACCCAATTACGAGAACCAAAATCTGCAAGTCAAGCCAATTACAAGTACAGGCTAAAATCTAAGAAAATAAAATACAGGTCCAAGATACATGCAAGCTTAAATCAAAATACGTGTTCTGAGATATGGGTGTTACAACTCTACCCACCTTAAAAGAATCCCGTCCTCGGAATTTAATCAAGGGGCTAGAGAGACAAGGACAAGTTATACTATTCACATGCAAGCTATACTAAGTAGTCAATCAAACAATCATGCATGCAAGCAAGGACGAAAGGCATAAGGCATAAGGAAGACATTATACCTTACGAGTCAAACATGTAGGGATATCGCGATCGGATATCATCCTCATGCTCCCACGTTGACTCACCTAGAGAGTGATGACCCCAAGCAACGCGGACTAAGCTAATAGTCTTGTTATTGAGTATCTTCTCTCTCCGGTCCAATATAGACACGGGCCTCTCCTCATACGAAAGGTTGGTACCAACAACCAATTCCTAATGGTCTAGGATATGGCTCGGGTCCGGGATGTACCGTCGTAATTGGGACACATGGAATACGTCATGCACCTCACTTAACGACGGCGGAAGAGCAAGACGATAAGATACATCACCTACTCGCTCCAGGATATCGAACGGCCCTATATACCTAGGACTAAGCTTTTCTCGCACGCCAAAGCGAATGACGCCGCGGTTAGGCGAGATCCTAAGGAATACATGGTCGCCGATAGCAAACTCTAGGGGTTGTCGATGAGCATTGGCCCAATGCCGCTGGCGATCTTGGGCCACTCGAAGTCGATCTCTGATCCTTCTGACCACTTCAACTGTCTGGGCAATTATTTCTGGACCGAGCATCTGCCTCTCTCCAACATCATCCCACGCTAGCGGGGATCTGCACTTCCTACCATACAGAGCTTCGAACGGAGCCATCTGGATACTGGCCTGGAAACTATTATTGTACGAGAATTTCACAAGATGCAGGTGATCCTCCCACGAACCACCGAATTCAAGGGTGCAAGACCTCAACATGTCTTCAAGAGTCTGGATAGTGTGCTCTGACTGGCCATCTGTCTGTGGATGATATGCCAAACTGAACTGGAGATGAGTTCCCAAACTCTCTTGCAGGCTACGCCAAAAGTGTGATGTAAACCTTGAATCTCGGTCCAAGGTAATACTGACTTGCACACCGTGAAGCCTGACAATCTGCCTGAGGTACATCTCTGCCAATTGAGCCGTTGACTACCCAACTCTGAATGGAAGAAAATGAGCCACCTTCGTGAGCCGATCAACTATAACCCAAATAGCATCTCGACCAGCTGGGGATCTAGGCAACCCAGTCACAAAATCTATGGTCACATGCTCCCACTTCCATTCCAGAATCGGCAAGGGCTGAAGAAGTCCAGCGGGCCTCTGATGTTCAGCTTTAACCTGCTGGCAAACCAAACACCGAGAGACAAACCGGGATATCTCCCTCTTCATGCCATTCCACCAGAAGTGCTGACGGATATCACGGTACATCTTCGTACCACCAGGATAAATAGAATACTACGAGCTGTGAGCTTCTGCCATGACCTCCTGTCTGATATCTCCATTGGGTACACAAAGACGAGTGCCGTGTCGAAGTGTACCATCTTCATGAATGCATAACTCTGGCCTTCTTCCTGCCTCACACTCTGTTCTGAGCCGCTGAAGCTTAGAATCTGTAGACTGCGCCATCCGGATCCTCTCAACTATGCTGGACTGAACCTGTAGACTGGCCATCAATGCCACGTTGGTAGGAAGAACCACTTTGATTCCCATCTTCTGAAGATCTGCCAGTAACTCTGGTTGCACCGTTAGGAAATAAACTCCGGCTCTCCGGCTCAACGCATCTGCTACAACGTGGGCCTTTCCTGGGTGATACTGCAAATCCACATCGTAGTCTACCAATAGCTCAAGCCATCTTCTCTGCCGCATGTTAAGGTCCTTCTGGGTGAAAACATACTTCAGGCTCTTGTGATCAGTAAATATCTCCACTCTATCTCCGTACAAGTAGTACCTCCACAACTTAAGTGCAAACACTACTGCTGCCAGTTCCAAGTCGTGGGTCGGGTAATTCTTCTCATGATCATGAAGTTGACGTGATGCATAAGATATTACTTTTCCATGCTGCATCAAGACACACCCCAATCCTCTGCCTGAAGCGTCACAATAAACTGTGAATCCTTCGGTCCCATCCGGAAGTGTGAGAATGGGAGCCGTTATCAAACCTCGCTTCAACTTCTCAAATGATTCCTGACACTCTGCTGTCCAAGCAAACTGCACATCCTTGTGGGTCAACTGGGTTATCGGCGCTGAAATCCTTACAAAATCTAAAACGAATCGTCGATAGTAGCCGACCAATCCAAGGAAGCTACGAACCTCTGCCACTGAACTAGGTGCTGGCCATGACTCAATAGCCATAATCTTCTGGGGATCCACTTCTACTCCTCCTCGAGTAATGATGTGACCCAAGTACGAAATGCGATCGAGCCAGAACTCGCATTTACTGAACTTGGCGTATAACTGATGCTTCCTAAGCGTCTGAAGGACAACTCTGAGATGCTGCTCATGCTCTGCTTCGCTCTTGCTGTAGACCAGGATATTATCTAGGAACACGATCACGAACTGATCCAGGTAAGGCATAAAAATATGATTCATGAGGTCCATGAATACTGCCGGTGCATTGGTCGCTCCAAAGGGCATAACAAGGAACTCACAATGTCCATACCTCGATCGAAAAGCGGTCTTCGGGATGTCCTGCTCTCTGACTCTGATCTGGTGGTATCCTGACCGCAAGTCTATCTTCGAGAACACTGAAGCCCCTTTGAGTTGATCAAATAAGTCATCTATCCTCGAGAGAGGGTATATGTTCTTGATTGTCACTGAGTTCAAGGTACGATAATCTATACATAACCTGGACGTACCATCCTTCTTTTTCACAAGAAGCATCGGGGCTCCCCAAGGTGATCCACTTGCACGAATGAATCCCTTGGTCCTGAGTTCTTCAATCATCTTGTACAAAATCTCCAACTCTGAAGGCGACATCCTGTAGACTCGCTCTGATACTGGTGCTGTCCCGGGGATCAAGTCTATAGTGAACTCAATCTTCCGCTCTGGCGGCATCCCTGGAAGTTCTTCTGGGAAGACATCTGGAAACTCTTCAACTATCCTGGACAACTGCACTGCAGCTACTGCCATCCGCAATACTAGAGAAGATGGCTCCACCGCGCCTTTGGAAAAGGAAAACTCTGGCTCGCCTGGAATGCTGAAAATAACTCTGCCAACATGGCAGTCTATCCTAGCATACTGGTTCCTCAACTAATCCATGCCTAGGACTACATCATAGTCTGCCATAGGGAATTATATAAATCTAGCAAGGAACTCTCTACCGCTAACTACGATCTGACACGAGGAAAACACTCGATCTACTCCCACAAGACCATTACCAGTAAGTATATTGAGCCTCACTGATAATGACTCGGGCTCCAATCCTATCCGTGTCGCGAATCGTGCAGACATGAATGAATGCGATGCACCAGAATCAAATAATACCGATGCTGGAAAGGAGTTGACGAGAATAGTACCTGCCACTACCTCACCTTGTGCAACTTCTTCTTCCATAGCCATCATCATGGCCTGACCTCTAGCTGCGGGTCCCCTCTGCTGGAAACCTTTCTGCCTGCTCTGCACTGGAGCCTGGGCACACTACTGCTGGAATGCCTGGGCCTGAGGCAACAACAGCCTCGGGTACTGCTGCTGCTGCACAGGTACTGGTCCCCTAACCGATGGACTGGTTAGGTTGGAAGAGGAAGAACTACCCCTATTCGGGCAGGCTCCTATCTTATGATCTGCCATTCCACAAGCCAGGCACAATCCTTGCGCCCTACGACAATCTGCCACTACATGGCCTGGCTTCCCGTAATGAGAACATCCTATTGCCGAAGTCTGCTTCTGCTTCTGCTGCTGCGGGTACGTCGGGGTGGAATACTGAACCGATGTCACTGAGACCGTCCGCCTCGGGGTTCCAATGGTCAAACTTCTAGCTGCCGGGACTGGAGCTGATGATTGCTGCATCTGACTGTGGGACCGCTTCCTACCTCCGGTCCTATCCACGATCCTCTGGGAGGTGTACTCATGCCTCCTAGCCGCTCTCAATACTGTATCGAACGTCTGGTGCTCGAACTGCTCGACTGCCAACAAGATCTCCAAATGCAGTCCCTGTTGGAACCGCTGGGCCCTATCAAACTCGGTCGCCACCAAGGTGGGGACAAACCTACTGAGTCTAGAAAACTCAGTCGAATAGCCATCGACCGTTCTGCCTCCTTGCTTCAGGTTGGTAAATCTAGTCTGCAAGTCGTACCGAGCCACAACATCGAAATACTTTGTCTGGAATCTCTCTCTATACACCGCCCAAGCAATGGGTGCCACTAATCCTATGGCCTGAGTCGCCCACCAATTGTGAGCCAAGTCCAGCAACTGTAGCCGTACCACGGCCACCTTCTCATTCTCAGGTGTCCTAGCTGCTTCCAGAACTACCTCGGTATCCTGAAGCCAAGCGTCCGCAGCAATCGCATCTTCACTGCCGTCGAAGAATGGAGGGTTCAGGCGTTTGAAGCTGTTGGCCGCGCTGTTCCCTGGATGACCGCCTCTGGTCAAAGCATCTGCCACTGTCTGGTGCAAGGCGTCTCCTCTGCGATCATGAGAAGTTATCAAGGCCCTGATGAGACCTACCAAGGTGCCATCATCCGGTTCGGCAGGTTGAACGGGCTGAACTGGGGGCTCTTCTCCAGAAGGTATAACTCTAGAGGCTACTCCAGAGTGCTGGGCTTGATCACCAGGTTGCTGCTGGTCCACAGGAGGTGCTCCACCTTGCTGATCGGCGGGGTCAGGTACAGTGCCACTGAAGAAGACGACACAGGAAAACAATAAGGAAGGACCATGACAGATCAACGATACAAGCATGTGATCAGGGCAAGAATTTCAGGGATTTGAAAATATGGACGGAGATCAAGGGCGAATACTGATTGAGACATCTATTAGGTAAACCCTCATATTTCTTGATTGACAAGACCTGCATGGGCCACCACATAAACCATGTCACGCCCCAGAACCAGAATACTGGAGAGCGGGGGCGAACATAGCCAGCTACGTATATTGAAATAGAATACATCTCAACTATACGGTCACGGCTGTCTAGATATGAGGGTTTACTACAAGCCAACAGTCTCTTAAGGTCAAGCCTACTGTCTCAATCTCAAGCAAATAATATAATTACAAGATGTTTGACCACCAAATATATAATAAAAGGCGTCCCAAATATTACATATCAGCTGATCATGAAGCTAGTCGTATAAAATGCTAGGACTAGCAAGAGTTAAGTCATACATGATCAACCCTAGGATTTGTTAATCATGTTTACAGCCCGTAGGCAGACAGTAAGTAAAAGTGCATCGAGCTAACAGGTGCTCGTCGGCTAAACGCCTCAAAAGAATAATTTTACAATAGAGTAAGCGAAAAAAAATAGAAAACCCACTCGTAGCCCGGGTTCCTTCTAGTCGCCACCATCGGGCTGGAGGTTCGGAAGATCCTTGAGAGCTGCTCCGAAATCTGGCCACACAAAACCAGCTGGGTCAAACCCCAGAAAGAGCAAGTGCCACAAAGGAGGCAACGAAATAAGAACAAAAGCCAACATATCAGAACATAAGAAAATGAAAGAAAAGTACAAGTAATAGAGAGCACGTCAGGACAATAAACGACTAGGGACGTGGAACCATTCTGGGAGCCAGGTTATAACTCGTAATCCAAACAAGGACCGGGGTTGTAACCCTTCGCCTGAATATCTCCTTGTCTCTACCCAATTACTGTTAAAGCAAGTAAAATAATCATGTTCAGGAGTACCAGGGTACGGGGACTAGACAAGACTTAGACAGGGCTGGACATCATCCATTCACAAGCGGCCAAGCAATTACTACGGCTTACTACTTTAACTAACTAGGGTTATCACAAGCCTAATTTCTAACAAGATACAATAAGAATTTCCCAGTCCCAAGCCCTGCAGACCATCCAGTTATCCTTCTACGGGTTGAGAGTATAGTTGGGTACATCGCCCCGGAAACGATATACCCTTAGGTGACTTAGAGGGTGCAACACATGACAGTGCGCTGGAAATGTGCTCTACTCGTCGGCAAGCTACAAGTCCAATTAAGAGCGCCCAGATAACAAGATTGCCTGTGACTGGAAATTCTCCATGAACTATAGTTTGATCTAGTCATTAGCCTAATCCATGTTCAGTATGAATCCCTGACCGTGGGAACCAGGGAGTCACGCCCTAGACATGATGCAAGACAAGACAAGTGGATTGCACAAGCAAGCAAGCAGGAACACCCACGGTGTGAAGTTGATTATACGAGTCAAGTTAGCTGTCGCAACAGCATCAAGTCAAGTCAAGTTACAAGTTACAAGTTACAAGTTACAAGTCAAGTTACAAGTTACAAATTACAAGTCAAGTCAAGTCAAGATAAGTCAAGAGTGCGCCGCCACGGGCCACTATCAAGTTATCAAGTTAAATCATGTCAGGGTACTTGTCAGGAGTGCGCCACGACGGACCACTATTAAGTCAGGTTGGTCATGTCTGGAGTGCACCACTACGGGTCACTGTCGTGTTATGCTAGTTCCTTGCCATACCATACCATGTACAATAGTCATTCCAAACATATCAAGTAAAATCAAGTTCATGACAAAAGGCGTAAGGATATAAAATGGGCGTAAAATATCTAATAAAATATCAATGTACAGGGCTATAGAAGGGCCAAGCTTAAGGAAAATAAAACCAAATCTCCATGATTGGACAGATTACGCAAGGGTCCCTGGGGTCGGGTTGCGCAGGAGTCAAGTACGCCAGGGGCCAACTGCGCAGGGGTGAGCTGCACAGGGTACCAACTGTGCAGGAGTGGATGGCGCAGCAGATGGATTGCGCTGGATCAGGTTGCGCAGGAATGGATGGCGCATGGATGGATTACGCAGAAGTGGACTGCGCAAGAGCCATGCGCGCAATGGGAAAGGGAACGCTGGGCTATGAAGCGCCAGCACAGTTCAGCTCAGCGCAATGCGCTGGCCGAGGGGATGCGCAGTTCACCAAAGGGTGAGCTGCTCAATCGGCCTTGCACTAAAGAGCGCAGGCCGAGAGGTCTGCTCCTCCAACACGAAAAAAACTTCAAGAACTCCAAAACTTCAATTCTTTATATCTTTGCCAAATCAAAGCCAAATCTAGATTTTCAAAGGTCTAACTTGAGTAAAATTAAATTCTCTTCCACATGGAAGCATCAAAACAAGCAAAAATCAAAGTTAAATAGATCAAAACCATGTAAATCCAAAAATAGTAAAAAAACCTAGATCTAGAACAAAGGAAACTCCAAATCACAAAATGACAAGTTCTAATGTTGATCACCATGGCCTAATCTAGCTAATGGACAAATAAAAAATGGTTCTTATGTGGTGGCAAGGTGCACTTGCCTATGGGTGTTGGTGTTGTGTAGAGGAAGGAAGAAGAAGAAGATGGAGAAATAAATGAGAGAATAAAGAGGAGAGAGAAAAATAGGTAGAGTTTTAAATGAAGGTGAGTTGTGGTGGAATGAGGGTGGATCATAGGCTAAGGTGTTCCTAATGCAAAATAAACCAAACCAACCCAACCTTCTCCATAAAATAAACCAAGCCAGGTAAAACCCAATTACAAGAACAAAAATCTGCAAGTCAAGCCAATTACAAGTACAGGCCAAAATCTGAGAAAATAAAATACATGTCCAAGATACTTGCAAGCTTAAATCAAAATACGTGTTCTGAGATATGGGTGTTACAACCACGAACTCCAACGGTCTATGGTGGCTATCGGCCCAATGCCGACGTTTGTCCTGTGCCATGCGAAGTCGATCTCTGGTGAGCTTCACCTTCTCGGCTGCATCGACAACCATCTCAGGTCCCAATAAAGCTCACTCCCCGATATCATCCCAAGACAAGGGTGTACGACATCTATGCCCGTACAGTACCTCGAACGGTGACATCTCAATGCTGGCCTGAAAGCTGTTATTGTATGCAAACTCCACTAAGTACAGGTGATCCTCCCAGGATCCTCCGAAATCCAAGGCATAAGTCTGCAGCATGTACTCGAGTGTCTGAATAGTCCTCTCTGACTGTCCGTCCGTCGGAGGGTGGTATGCAGTACTTAACTTGAGCTGAGTGCCCAAACTAGTCTTTAGACTCCTCCAAAATTGGGAAGTAAAGAGACAATCCCGATCCGAGACAATCCTCACCGGAATCCCATATATCCTGACGATCTGTCGCATGTACATCTCCGCCAGCCTCTCTGTAGACGTACCCACTTTAAATGGCAAAAAGTGAGCTGATTTGGTCAACCTGTCTACGATGACCCAAATCGCGTCTTTTCCTTCTGGAGTACGTGGCAATCCCAAAATGAAGTCCATCGTGATGTGTTCCTACTTCCATTCCAGAATAGGCAATGGCTGCAAAAATCCTTCTGGCCTCTGCCTCTTTGCCTTCACCTGTTGGCAGACTAAGCATTTAGCGATGATGCGTGCTATCTCCCGCTTCATCCCACACCACCATATATGCTCCCTCAGATCTCTATACATCTTGTTTGCACCTAGATGTATAGAGTAATGAGAACGATGGGCCTCCTGTATGACCTACTCCTGAAGCTCTCTACTGGGCACACACAGTCTAGAACCGTGCCTCAATGCGCCATCCTCTGCAATGGTGAACTCCTCGTCCACCAATCCTGCTCGAGCCTGCTCTCGGATGCACCGCAGAGCAACATCATCGAACTGAGTCGACTTGATCCTCTTAATCAAGTCTGACTGAATCTGCAGACCCCACATCTGCATCTCCACTCCTAGTACTAGCACCTCGATCCCCAGGCTCTCCAGATCTGCTAGCAAGTGATGATCTGCCGTCAAACACATGGCTGTCAGATATCTGATCAAAGCATCGACAACCACGTTGGCCTTTCCTGGATGATACTGCAGTACAATGTCGAAGTCATTTATCAACTCCAACCATCTGCGCTGCCTCATATTAAGCTCCTTCTGTGTAAACACATACTTCAAGCTCTTGTGGTCTGTGAAGATCTTCACACACTCTCCGTATAAATAGTGTTTCCACAACTTCAAGGCAAAAATAACGGCCGCCAACTCTAAATCGTTGGTAGGGTAGTTCTTCTCATACGGACGTAACTTCCTGGAAGCATAGGCAATTACCTTTCCAAGCTGCTGTAAGACACAACCCAAACCCTTCCAAGAGGCGTCACTGTAGATAGTGAACCCGCCTGATCCTGATAAAAAGTCTTAATCGGAGCTGTCGTCAACCGCTTCTTCAACTCATCAAAAGCGACCTGACACTCCTCTGACCAGATGTACTCTGCATCCTTCCAGGTCGCCTAGTCAATGGCTCTGCAACCCGAAAGAAATCCTGAACGAACCTCCTGTAGTAGCCTGCCAATTCCAAGAAGCTCCTGATCTCTGCAACTGAAGTCGGTGCTACCCACGCCTTAACTGCCATCATCTTCTTCGGGTCAACTGAGATCCCATCGCCAGTCACAACATGACCCAGGAAATCAACTCGGTCTAGGAAGAACTTATACTTCGAGAGCTTGCCATAAAGCTCATCCTTCCTGAGAGTCTCCAGAACTACTCTCAAATGCTCCTCATGCTCCTCTGCTGTCTTCGAGTACACCAAAATATCATCGATGAATACCATAATGAACTTGTCTATGTACTGGTGGAACACCTTGTTCATCAGGTTCATGAATACGGCCGGGGCATTAGTCAACCCAAACGACATCACCAAAAACTCGAACTGGCCATACCGCGTCCTGAAGGCTGTCTTCGGGATATCCTCCCTCTTCACCTTCACCTGATGATAACCTGACCTCAGATCAATCTTCGAGATTACCCTAGCTCCGCTCAACTGATCAAAGAGATCATCGATCCGCGGCAGTGGGTACCTGTTCTTGATCGTAAGGTTGTTGAGTGCCCTGTAATCGATACACATCCGTACCGTCCCATCCTTCTTCGGTACAAAGAGCACCGGTGCACCCTATGGTGAAGAACTAGATCGAATGAATCCTTTGTCCTGCAACTCATCCACATATTTCTTTAACTCTACCAAATCGCAGTTGTTCACCCTATAGACGTGCTGAAAAATTGGCACTGCGCCATGCACCAAGTCTATAGAGAACTCAACGTCTCTGTCCGGTGGAAGTCCTGGCAAGTCCTCCAAAAAAACATACATGAACTCTGGTATCAATGGATGTGGCACTGTCTACTCCTCGATTACAACTCCGCAGAAGACTCCGCTGCGCTGCTCCGCCTCCCACCTGGCGAACTTGAACTCTGGCTCTCCTGGCGGACAGAAAATAACTGTGCCGCCATGGCAATCTATACTGGTATGATGCCTGCTAAACCAATCCATCCCGAGTACTATATCGTAGTTCGGTAACAGCATTATGAGCACACCAACATCCAGTTCTCGGCCTCCCAAAACTACTCTCTGATCCCTGTAAATATCACTGACGAGGATAATACCACCCCCGATCGTGATATTGCAAATCCTAGACAACGATTCAGAAGCAAGGTGGTGTCGAATAGCAAAAGATACTAACACGAAGATATGGGAAGCCTCCGAATCGAACAAGGCAAAAGCTGGAATAGAATCAAGAAGAAGAAAACCTGCAATAAGATCTCCTATAGCCTCTGCATCCTCCGCTGCAATGGCGAATGCTCGCCCCTGCTGGCCTCCACTGGCTTGTTGCTGATGCTGGCCAAACCTCTGCTGCTGTGTCTGCAGGACTGGTCCCCTCTGCTGGCCTACTTGAGCCTTGGCTCCGGCTCCCTGAGCTGCTCTGCCCGTAGAGAGAGAAAAGTCCTTCATCTGATGCTCTGACGATCCGCAAAGAAGACACTTTTCCAGTCTCCTCCTGCACTCAGTCCACCCATGCCCTGGCTTCTTGCAGTAGAGATAACTGGTGGACTGCTGTCTCTGAGCCTGCTGCTGTTGTACCTGCTAAAAAGGTGCACGGCCCTGTCCCTGAGGCTATTGCTGAAACGGCCTTTGCTGAGACTGCTGCTGGAAGTGAGGCCTCTTGGCCTGGTCGCCGTTGCTACTGGCTCCAAGAAGGTTTCGACCCCTCTTCAATTTCAACCCCAGGTCGTCCTCTACCGCCATAGCTCCTACAAAGATCTCTGCGAAGGTGGCATCCCGGTCACTCTTAGTCAATGACCGGACCTCCCTGATCAAGCCCCTGCGGAACTTCCTCGCCTTCGTCTTCTCGCTTAAGTCCTCAATAAATCTGCTCAACCGACAGTACTCTCCGGCATATTCCCCGACAGTCTGGTTTCCCCGAACCAGGCTCTTGAACTGCTGCTCTATGCCTTCCAATGCTACATCCGAAAAGAACTGCTCCTTGAATAACATCCTGAATGCTGCCCAAGTCTGCCCCTGAGTTCCCACTCGAGGGTCTGTCTGATACCACGTACGGGCCAGGTCCAGCATCTGGCTGGCTGGCGCCTCGATCTGAAGGCGGGCTGGTATCTCTACAAACCGGAATATCTCCTCTATATGCTCTATCCAGTCATCCGCATAGTGGATGCCCTCTGTACCATAGAAATCCCTCGGACGCATCTTTTGGAAATCCTGGATGCCCGGCATCCTCGGCTGGTACTGATGCTGCTGCTGCTGAGCTGGTCCCTGGATGGTCACCATCTCCACTGTCGTCCGGACCAGCTAGTCAGCCTCATCTATACCCTGTCGGAAATCGACAGTCTGACGCTGCTGCTGCTGCTGGTGGGACTCCAGTATCCTCTCTACAAAGGAAAATAGATGCCCCATATCAACCATCCCCGTGGATGGCTGCTGCTATAGATGAAGAACATCCGATATAACCGGGGTCTGCCTCCGAACTGGGGGAGGTGCTCCTCCAAAGGCTGCAGATACTCCAACCTGAGTCAGTAGAAAGGGAGCTGCCACCTCAGGTCCTGGCTGAACTATACGAGAAGTGGCAGACCTCTCTGACATACCTTCCGTGGTGGGGTGCTACGATCGTGTCTCAACCATCCTGGAGACAGATCAAACAAGAAACAATTTCTGAGAATGAGTCGAAATAGCAAAGGATGACAGTTTATATTCAAGAGAAGGCAATAAGCAGCAAATTAGGATAAAAGGAATCTGATTAAGAGTTTTTCCTAATGTGATTGAGTACCTTCAAAATATCATAATCCTACTGCAGGCTGCAGTAATACTCTAGTTCGAATACAACCGCAAATCTAGACCTGCATGGGCCACCACTAAAAATATGTCACGACACGCACCCTAGAGTAAGGGCACAAGAAGTGGGTACATCCAGCCTACGCCACAGTGTCGGTGGTAGAACGCTGTCCTAGGTCACAACATCTAACAATATAAGGTACCTGTACAAGTATATACACTCCGAGTGGAGGTAACAATACAGAATACAGCCTCAATCACATCTAAGGCAGAAGATAGAACGATATCATAAATATAAAAATCTCAAAGGAAGTACAAACAGAAAGAGAAATAAGTCTAAGTGTCTAAACAACACAATAACAGACATAATACAACTCAATCCTAAATGACAACATAAGTAAGATAAAGCCTAACTAAACTAGTCTAGGCAGTAGGGGTGATAACATCAGCTAGAGCTGGGTCCTCCTGAGAGTCCAACTCGCAAGTGTCGTCTAGGGCTTCTCCATAATTGGTAGTGCAGTAAGCCTCATCCTCATCCTCTGTAATATATCAACAGGTCCAGTCAGGACAGCAGAGAGCACAATACATCTCATGCAGTTCATATCATGTCAGAAGATAATAAACATGAAATAGAGTACGATATATGAATAACTGAAGGAAAGTACAAGAAGTAAAAGAGATAACTGTAATAGAAATATCTACTATAAGTAGAAAACTATCAGTGACTAGTGAATCAGAGTACAAGCTCGACATGTGAACAAGTAGAGGTGATTCAAGAGAGGTGGTTCAAGATTATATTACTTGGAATTATTCACATGCTATTTCTACTCCCCCAGCCCCAACCTATACACAAGGATCCAGACATTTTACATTAAGGTTCATGATTTCACTGTCTCCGTGATGAGAGCACACGTGAAATTGATTTATGGGGGCTCTGCAAACATGAGAGTACATGAATTCAGAGCGAGCATGAATAGTGAAGCATGATGTAAGTGAAACGCACAAGACATGAAGTACCTGATGCTCCTGAGGGGCATAACCTCTCATAAAAAGATCCATATAGTACCAATCCGTGTTACCAACGTGACAGCATGCAAGTAAAGTAAATCTAGAGCATGAATATAAGTTCTAGCAAGTATGAAACGGTCAAAGAATGTACTCGCATGATATCCTGAGTATCTTGTAAGTGTAGATGTCCATGAAGAGTAGATGAGTCCTATTTAGAGCAACACATATCACAATGTGTTTAACATAAGGTAAATGAAGTTTGTAATGCGGTCTACATGATTTTTAGGTCATTCTAGGTCAAAGTCAAACTTGGTCAACTCTGGGTCAACCAAAGTTAACATCTGGTCAAACTAGGTCATCTCTAGGGTTTGGTCAACTATAAGTCAACACTATAACTCTAGGCCTATACACTATACCAACACAACCCTACTTGCATAATACTCAAATTTAATATCTATACACTATATTGCACATATAGGTATCATTCACATATTCAATATGAATATAACTATGTAGGAAGCTATATGTATATGAACATACACATACATATATATTGAAGAAAGAAAAAGGAAAATAGAGAAAGTGAAATATGTGTGTGGGTTGTGTCACTTGTGTGTGTGATACAAGGGGTAGCAATGTGTGTGTGCATATAGGACTATAGAATACAAGTGAGGGTTTAAAGGGCACATGGCATTGGGTTAATATTCCTAATTAATCTCAGATTTCATTTTCCATTTCAGTTAACTATATTGAATAACAGTAAACCAAAACCCCATCCTTCTTATATGAACTCTCTGTACTTGTTTAACAGTGAATCAAATTCACATTCAGTTTTAATTCCCAACTAAAACTCAGGAACAATCAAAACCATTTCAGGTTACACATTTAAGCTAGGAATTCAAACTCAATTCAACATCAATCCAACTAATCTTTACATTAACTCAGTTAACTCCTTACTTGAACTCTCATGTATTTATTTCATATTCAAAACAGAGCTCAAAACCATCCTTAACATGTGAACCTCTTTCAATGTACACTGATTTCATCCCAGGTTTAATTCTAACAGTGAATTCAAATATAGCATAAAAATTAGTTAACATCTATTCGAATTCTCAGGATGCATTTCCAGGTTCAATACAGAAATCAAAACCCACCATTCACATGTGAATCTCATTTTACATTAAATCATTGAATCTCATTTCAACTTTAATTCTAACAGTGAATCAACATTAAATCTCAGTTTTGACTTAACAGTGAATTCAGGATTTACAATGATTTAGTTCTCAGGTTTCTGACATTAGCAGTGCAATCTCATTTAATTGAACAGTGTAAATCCTACTAAATCTCATTCACACTGAAATCTCAGGAAACTCAGTAAACTATGTAGGCAATAACTTATGTGTTAGTGCATACACAAACTGAACATCACAAACACTGATACTTTCTCATTCGAAACCTAAATTGAACTACTGAATTTAACAAACAGGTATACATACATATACAATATAACTTCTAAACTAATTTCACATTTAATCATCAGGAAAATGGTTCAAATATCTGACGGTTCAAAAAGAAACTCAACTGACAGTGAAGAACTGACACATGAATTCCCATTCATTCGAAACCCAAAATTAACCATTTAAATTCACAAACAGGTATACAAGTGTGTGTACCATGTGTCATGTGTCTAGGGGGTATCATTCGTATCCACTAGAGTGGACACGAAGTGTCCAAGTGAAATAAAACACAGACAAGAAATTCTGTGGTGCACATTTCGTGCACAGGCTCGTGCACGCGTGCCGTATCCTCGTGCACACGACACAAGTCAAACTAGGACACATGCTCGTGCACCTAGGTTCGCCCCACATAGGGCTTTGTGCCTAGGACCCTGACACGAGCCATATTGTCGTCGTGTCCATACGGGAAGCCCATATCAGTGAGCAAAATCAGTACGCACTGACAGTGTACAAAACCCGTACGTGTAGGATTTCTCCTCCGATACGACACAAGAGGACACGAGACTCAAGGAGGGTGTTGTTAGACACTGCCCCTTGGTCCATGCCAAGTGGCAGGCTGCCACGTGGCGTGTCGTGTCCACACAGCAGATCGGGTAGCAGGACACTGAACGGGTCCGCGCTGGCGGTGTATGTCCAATTTGGACACTAAAAATACAGTGATCTCGACTCAGTCAAATGGATTCGTGATCTACAATTAAAGACCTAATTTTCCATTCAATTAGTTTTTGAAATTAATACTATTTAATTCTCACAAGCATTTTATCGAACACGTTATTAAATTCACTGATACGTGTCCGATACGGACACAAAATGGTCACTACCTAGCACTAAACTATCCCTACAGCTAGGGTATACCTATATGCATGCATCTATGAAAATAAAACACAATTTTATAAGAGTTTCATGGGGTTTACCTATTGAGAAGGATTCTCAATGAGAAGGGTGTTGATGAAGGTTCTCCTTTGAATTTCAACCGATCAAAACGATCCCAATCCTAGCTAGCAAGGCCCTACTAGCTCCCACTATGGTAGAGGGTTATGATGCAATTGATTAGGGCCAATTTGGGCTTGATTTAGATATTAGAGAAAGGAATTTGGAGAGGAATTTCTAGGGTTCTTAGTAAGTGTAAAAAGAGGCAAGGGGCCTTGATCATGTGACTTTATAGGAAGGGGAAGGGGGTATTGTTGGCTGCCATTGATTAATTAGGGTTAGTTTTTAGGTCTAGATGAGTGGCTAAGAGTTGTCCTCCTATTGGTTCAACTAGTCATAGGCTACTTTTCCACAAATATCCTAAGAGTTATATCTTACCTAGAATATGTAGATATTATTACCTTGTCATGACTAGGTTACCCTAATCAATACACTAAGCCCAAGGCTAATCTAGATTATGCTAAGTTTCTAGGCCAATCCTCAACCTAACAATTAGCACATATTTAATTAATAAAAATTCAAAATCACCAAAAAGTCAAAATAACCAAAATACCCTCAAGTCAAAATTATGGTAGTGACACCGTAGCACCCTGACCACCGCCAGATTTTGGCACCAGCACCTGTGCCTGATCCAGGGCAGCCTTCGCCTCCGCTCGTGGACGACCATCAGTGCGCCTCACTCGGCTCTCAACGCCAGCTCATCGATGCAGCCCCTCCGCCTCATCCTCTCTTTTGTGCCTCCCTCCTGGAGCGTGAGACTCCGCATCTCCGTCGCGGCTGCGACGAACCCCCATCAGCCGTGGCCTCATGAGCCTCTCCGGTGAGGCGCCACCTTCGTCGGTGGTGGCCGAGCCTCGCCGTAATGACCTCTAGCACAAGCCCGACCATGCCAGCATAGGCGCACTCCCCGACTCTGTCGGCGGTATCTCCGGATGGTAAGCTTCCTATCTTCTCCTTTCTACCCCTTCGTTCACTCTCACACAAATTTTATCCTTTATTTTTCTTTCACCTACCTCTTCAGTCTCTCTTTAAAAACTCTCTCCCTCTTTCCTTTGAGTCCTCATCTATTTAAAAAGAGAACAGCAGTACAACTGCTGTATATTTGTATTATTATATTTTTTATATTTTGTTTGTTTTCTTTATTGTGGTTGGTGTTATTTTGTTTTGTTTTCACTAGTTTGATATTATTGTTGTTATTATTATTATTATTATTACTATTTTAGATTTTAGTATTAAAATTATTATTTTTATTACCCTATTTCTTAAGAGCACTAATAAAAACAGTATACATATGAGTAAACGAAAGTATTTTTATATATTCATACTATGTATTATTATTATCATTATATTAGTTATAATTATTATTTATTATTATCGTGTTAGTATTTTTACTAATATAAATGTTATGATAAACATATACATACTTTCTACAAGCTATATCATGGGACCTGCATCTACATTTCAAATTTTAAGTTTTAAACTTATAATACATTTTTTCGATATTAAATATTTATCAAAAAATAATTTCACCCGTAAAAAGTAATTATAAATTTTCTTGTATTTCAAAGAAGTTATCTAAATTATTTCTAAACTGATAGTTTTTACATAAAAATCCTATTTTTACAAACTTAGAGTTTTCATGCCTAAAACGATTCTTCATTTTTAAGTGTTATGTAAAATATTTTACTAATAAAATCTAGTTCTATATATCTTATATATAAATATATATATATAAAGTAATTTCAAAATATTTTCCTAGATAAATATATATTTTTTCATATTAAGAAAATTTCTTTTCAAAATCTCTCTTAGATTAGAAAGTCTCGATCGTAACTAATCATCCTTCCATATTTCACGTAAATTTTGGACCCTTACACATCGACCCCGGCTATTGGACAAAATAGGACTTGTCGGAGCATCGCACTACACTAGGTAAGATACCTTGCCGTATTTACTACTTGAATTTTGTTTGCATTTTCTTTAGTTATTGCATATTACTGTCTGTTGTCATTTCTAGTTTCTAGTTGCCTTCTTGATATAGTTCATACTTACTTGCTTTCAGTTATACATAATGATAGTTGTATTCTTCTTTCTCGCCTTTAAATTTGTATATGAACCTAGAGTTAAGGGACTACCACTAGTTTAGCGTATTTCATAAACTTTGACACAGATGTGCCAGGAGATGAGTGGTGAGTAGCATATAGCCTCCGAACTCGTGTGTTGGCTGATCACAGATATGTATGGAACGTGCATTAGGTCTAACTGTCAATTACATGCATGTTAGGAGACTTGCCAGTTAGTAGACATACATGGTCGTGGATGCGACTTAGATAGGTACATTGGGTGAGAAGAACATAGCCTTATCGTATGGGCCATTACTACACTTTTTTTTGTAACCCGGAAGCTCCGCTAGAGATACGGGTAAGCTTACCCTCTCAAGTTGGCTACTGACGTTATTAAAACATTATGCGCTTGGTCACCGGTGCCAAGTGGGCCTATACCGGATCCCATTTATAGCCAGAAGTGCCCATACGACTAAAGGTTTGTTCTTAACTGCATGTACACAATAGAATGGTTAGATAACCCTAGTTGTGTGATGTCACACTCCGTTCTAGTCATGGCATGGGATAGTGTCACATCACGGAATGGTGTAGCATCCATTATCCTTGTTTAATTGTAGGGGTGGACCACTGCTTCGTTGTTGGGATATTGAACCATGTTATGGTTGGGACAATCTATATTTATTTGTGATCTTATGGCATATTTTATATTCAGTTTTATGGCATGTTCTTTTTGTATCTTGTTATGTCCCTCTGAGGACCTGGTTAATTATCTAGGTGTGTGTTTGTGACTTTCCGTAGGTGCTCTAGCCAAGGCCGTACTCTTCTCTATTTCCTTCGAAAATGATTGCTCTTGGATCGTCTTTTGCTTCGCTCGACAAATTTTTTCATTGTTATACATTATGCTCATTTAAAATAGTTGGTAGTAGATTAGTCTCCGCCCAACGTCTTGTACAAAATAACGATTCACAGTTGATTTGTATCATTATTCTTTTATTTTTGTGGATGAGATTTAGTTGTCATGGTTTACTATTTTTTACAGCTTATGTATACATACAAGGATTCCATATGCTAGAGCATACTTTGTATGTATGTAGCTGGTATGTCTACGTACTTAGTCCTAAGTATTTTGGTACTGGGATGTTACAGATATTATAGGTTAATATTTTGAGGATGTACCATAAGATCTAGTTAGATTCTACCGAGAATTTTTGAGGACTTATTATCTGTGGGATTTATTCACGAAAGAGTGAATAAAAGATAATAATTTGAAGATTTGTGTATGTGCAATATTTATCAAAAAATATAATACATATTTTAGGAATTGTCATTGATAGGCATCATAGCTATTTGACCGTCCATCCCGGTCAGCTGATAAGCTCCATTAGAGAAAACTTTGCTTATGACGTAAGAACCTTCATACTTTTGCTCGAATTTGCCCTTGCTCATGTGTTAAAGTCATAGGACGTCTGACAGTCAGGACTAGCTTACCTTTTTGAAAGGTTGTACTTTGACTTTGCGATTAAAAGCTTTCGAGATTTGGGCTTGATATAGCTCTATGCGTTGTTGAGCTTGTAACCGCTTCTCGTCGAGTGCTTCAAGCTCTTGAAGTCGAAGACGATTATTGTTTTCCATCGTGAGTTCATGGGCAATATCTATCCTCGGGGATGGAATTTAAATCTCCAATGGTAAGATGGCTTCGCATCCGTACACCAGAGAGAAGGGTGTACAGCCAGTTGGGGTATGTACAGTAGTGCGGTATGCCCATAGACACTCTCCAAGCTTTTCGCTCCAGTTGCGTTTATTGGCAGAAATAAACTTCTTGTGGAGCTTGATGATTGTTTTGTAGAATGCTTATGCTAAATCATTGGCAACGGGATTATAAGCTGTAGAAGCTATGTTGTTGATTCGAGTGTCATTAAAGTATCGAATAAATACTTGACTTACGGACGGAGGTCTGTTGTCATGGATGATTCTTCGAAGAACTCCGAATCGATAGATGACATGATGTTTGATAAAGCTGATGATACTACTTATCTTGACTTTGGCTAGAGGAATAGCTTCTGCCCATTTTGAGAAGTAATCGATTATAGCTTGGATGAATCGATGTCCTTGAGATGATGGGGTTAATAGGACCAATGACATCTATGCCCTAGGCTTCAAAAGGCCAAGATACTGCAGTGCGATGTAAAAATTCTGATGGTTGGTGGATGAAATCTGCATGGATCTGACATGCTTTACATTTTTTAAATATTCAATTGCATCTATCACCATAGTAGGCCAAAAGTATCCCATACGTCTGATACGGTCTTGTAGCTTGGGACCAGGCTGATGTGCACCGTAGACACCGTCATGAGCTTCACGTAATATCTGTTTTGCTTTATCGCCCGTAAGATAATGTAGATGTTTGCCATTAAAAATCAAAGACATGTATTACAGAAATACTAAAATTGATTACAAACTCGCTTGTACAAAGAAGAGCCTAGAAAGAAATCCAAGGAAACATTCTAAGTATAATTGTTTAATTTTTGATTTTGGAGGGTGACGATGGAGGCTCGGAAAAGTGCTATCAACTCTGCCTTACTCCTTGGACTATCTGACGCAGTCTTTAGCTCTTGAAGTAATTGCCTTTCGAAGGTTGCCAATCTTTTGTAGGGGTATGGCACCCTGCTATTTATAGTGGTGTATGATGGCCTGTTGCCACGTGGCTAATCAGTACGTGAAAACCCGTTCTTTGGCCACCAGCTATCGATCTGTTAGAATTTTGTTGCAGCAAATCTGGGTAGTTGAGACTTGGTTACCCTGCCATGTGTCCTATCGAAGGATAGGATTCATTTTGAGACGCATGAGTCTCTCAGTTTTTGACCAAGTTGGGTCGCATGAGACTCATGCGGCTTAAGTCACAATCTTCCTTGGCCCGCATATAGCTTAAGGACTTTTTTAGCCGCATAGATTCTGTATTTTGGGCCACATAAAGATCATACGGCTTGGGTTACAGCCACCCTTGGCAGCATAATGTTCGGAGACTTTGGGGCCGTATATGTTTGAGCCGCATAAGGTTCATACGGCTTGGCCTTTTGGCCGCATGAAAGCGTATGAACCCTGTTTTTGGTGACATCTCACGTCTTATCTTTTTGTCAAAGTGTCAGCACTGTCATTTTTGTCAGTTTTTCAGCTTTATTAGACGAATTTATCCTCTTGGCCGCATACCTTTCTTCTGCAGCTGGTTGTCGATGGGCCGTATAAGGTATTGAATCTGTAATGTGGCTCTCCTTTATACGGACCTATTTGGCCTAAAGTACATATACGACAAATTGTGACATGAACCCCATATTTTCTATGCTTCTACAAGACCCCCTTCAATGTTTTTAAATTACAAATTTTGAATACTTTGAATAAGAATCATGAAGATTATGTCAAGTCGCAGGGAGTCTTCAAGTCACAGGGAATTTTTCGAGCCGCAGAGAAATCTTGAGTTACAGGGAAATCTCGAGCCGCAGAAAGACCCCATCAGTCTGCCAGTTGTCAATGCTGTATTTAATTTTCTTGATTCGGTTGTGGATCTCTTTTCGAGATAAAGCCGACGGTTACTAGGGATAAAGACCCCAAACGTCGATATTATCTTTAATGATCTCAAGAACCGAAGAGGCACTCGACGGTTATTAGGGATAAAATCCCCAAACGTCGTCATTATCCTTAATGATCTCAAGAATCGAAGAGGCACTTTTCAGCAACTCTATAAATAGGGATCATTCGGAGAGAGATTTTCCTCTTTCACCTTCTTCTCCTTCGACTTCATCATACTTTTTGCTATGGCTCCATAAGCTTCCAAGTCGACTGGTGCGACGGCCAAAGGGAGGGGCCTTGCCTCTCCGTCGAGAGTGGCAGACGCTACTTCCATTCATCCCGACATGCAACCCCCTCTCAAGAATATGGACGGTGGAAAGACAACGACTAAAATTTTGAATGGCTATATCGTATATTTTATGCGCGGGCCTGTCATATACTTCCTATATGCTTTAAACCTGGTCGATACATGACCTATCTCATTTGGACCACATGTGTTCTGTATGATAGGGCCGCACGGACTGGGCCGCATAATCGCTGCTCATTCGAACTTGAACCGCATAAGTGCCCTAAGACTGATCTGCATGAATACTTCATGACTGAGCCGCATAAGTGCCTCATGACTGAGCCACATGAGCACTTTATGATCGGACGGCATGAATACTGTATGGCTGGGCCGCATAAGTGTCTCATGAATGAGCCGTATGAGTACTTTATGACTGGGTCGCATGAGTATTTCATGACTGAGCCACATAAATGTCTCATAATCGAGCCGTATGGACACTTCATGACTGAGCTGCATAAGTGCTTCATAACTGAGCTGCATGAGTACTTCATGAATCCGGTCTTATGGCTTTGGGCCGTATGAGTTCTGTTTGGCTAGGCCGCATAACTGGCTAGTCCGCATAACTGAAAAAATAGAGTTCTTTATTTTTTTTCTGTGCTAAGCCTTTTTTCAATGTTTTGTAGGGATCTGGCTAGCAAACTTCTCCAGGACTGGTATCGACGATAGAGTAAAAATACACCATTCTGACACATACATCAGACAACTCAAAACTCCTTATGCTTTGAAAGAGTTTTCTCCGTGCCATTTTGGCATACACGTCAAATAACTCAGATCTCTTCATGCTTCGAAAGAGTTTTCTCCAGGTGGTAGGAAGAGCCTTTATACCTCGAGGAGTTGGACGGTGGTCAGGCATCATTTTGAACGTCCTGCCTTCACAGCTCTCCAAGTAGGCGAAACCACCATCATGGATGATATTTTGAAGGTATGGTCCTTCGGGGGAGCGGGGCTAAGGTATCAGCAATCAGGAGAGGAGGATAGCATGCTATATTTGCCCTCCTCCGGACAGCTCCTTGGATATTCAACAGCCTTGTTTGCTTCTCAGCAGTAAAACATGACTTTTTTCGAGGGCCACGAACCTACTTTTTTATGAAGACGAAGTGCTGTCAAACTGACCAAACTATGTATTGCTAGATTTTCCTTTCTTTATTTTCTGCTGTCGATGTAGTCCTATGAATGGAACTATTTTTGAATAAACAGAATATGTTCACTCTATTCTTCATTTGTTGTATATTGTGGTGCTTGTACTAGAGGGCCTAATACAACATTTGTATTTGATAAAGGACATCCTACTGGGGAATTTTTGTGGACCTATTGCCCTTTTGTGCATCTGGATTCGAGCATATAGGTTTGAATGATATTTTGTGGATCCACTACTCTTTGGTACACTGATGGCGCGAGTAATAGATTAGGATAACTTTTATAGACTTATTACCCTTTTTGTGTACTGGCGATGCGAGTACTAATAATAAGTGGAGAGAAAACCAACATATTTACTCAGAGGTAATGAGGACGTGGTAAATATGGGTCTAAAGTAGAGCCTTCCTACTAAGAGGTAATGAGGACGTGGTAAGAGTAGGCAAAATGGGGATACACAGAATAACTCAAAGGTGCTATCAACGTGGAAGTTCTATGTATTAGGTGATTTGTTTGTGATGGACGGAAAAATAACTCAGCGGTAATATGGACATGATTGTTTTTCCCCGTTGGAGAATTTTGTGGCCCTATTACCCTTCTTGTGCAACTATGGTACGAGTAATAGATTATGATAAGTTTTATGGACCTATTACCCTTCTACGCACTAGTGGTGCGGGTAATAGATTTTGAGGCAAACTCTGGTGGAAGAAAAAATATTTAATATGGAAGTTCATGACCAGAAAATGAGGTGTGAATCCACTCGGAGTAGTCAGAGAGTAAGTTCAATGGTACCTGAAGGTACATAACTCAATAATTGGAAAGATTTACGGTTGGAGTATAAGTTCAGCGATACCAGAGGGTACATAACTCACAATCTGAGAGATAGTTGGAAGATGTCGTTTAGACATAATATTTCTTGAGGAACTTTCCGTTGATGGGCATCATGAGCAAGTCTCCATTTTGTTTTGCGAGACGGTACACACCATTGGAGAATACGGTCTCAATGATGAACGGACCCTTCCATTTAGGCTAGAATTTCCAGGGGTCTTGTAAGTCATGACCATTGGTCTGCGAATGGCTAAAACGAAATTGCCGACTTGGAATACTCTATGTTTGACTTTCTTGTTAAAAGCCCGAGAGATGCACGCTTGGTAGAGCTTTATGCTTTGTTGAGCTTGTAAACGCATCTCATCTAATGCTTCCAACTCTTGTAGCCGTCGACGGTAGTTATCGTCCGACGTTAACCGACAAGTAATGGCAGCTTAAGTGAGGGGATCTGAGTCTCCAATGGGAGGACTGCCTCGCTTCCATAAACCAAGGAGAACGGTTTATTTTCTGTAGCCGTCCGAATCATGGTACGATACGCCCATAAGGACTCGCTAAGCTTTTCATTCCAGTCGCGTTTGTTTGAAGACACAAACTTTTTGAGGAGCTTGATTATGGTTTTATTGAAAGCTTCAGCCACACCGTTAGCCGACGGGTTATATGCTGTCGATGCCATATTCTGAATTTGATTCTTGTCACAAAATCGGAAGAAAGCGTGGCTTGCGGACTACGGACCATTGTCGTGAATAATCCTTCTGGGCAGTCCAAAATGTTAGATGATGTGATGTTTTATGAAGCTAATCACGTTCGATGTCTTCACCTCTGCTAGCGGAACAACTTTCGTCTATTTGGAGAAGTAATTAGTGATTGCAAGTATGAACCGATGCCCTCTAGACGACGGCGGAATGATTGGCCCAATGATGTCCATTCCCCATACTTTAAATGGCCAAGAGGCCATTTTCGGATACAAGAATTCAGATGGCAGATGTATGAAATATGTATGGATCTGGCAAGCCTTATACTTTTTTGTATAATCAACTGCATCTGCAACCACTGTGTGCCAGTAATAACCCATCCGTCGGAGACGATCCTGTAATTTTGGGCCAGGTTGGTGAGCCCCACAAGCGCCATCGTGAGCCTCGCGTAAGGCTTCTGTATTTGACAGGCATCTTAACAGTATCCCATTGTAGGATCGTCGATATAACATTTTTGTTTCTGTTTCATAGAATAATTTGAGAGAGCGCCTTCTGATTGAAGTTTCTTCCTTCATATTTTCTGGCAGAACTCCGTAGACTGCAAAGTCGATGAGCTGGCGTCTCCAGTCTTATATATTATTGGTTATCTGGGCAGAGTAACTCGTACCCAGTTGAATATTGTTCTTGGGACAGACCTGCTCATGGCCTATTACATCGACTAGTTGATGAGTATCATTTGGAAGTGCCAAGGAAGTGGTGAGGCCTGCTTGGGCGCCGGCTTCGATATTTTGGAGCCTAGGAACATGCTCTATAAAGAATCCTTCTAATATTGTAATGATAGCAATTGTTGTCTGATAGTAGGGAATTAGGTCCTTATTACGAACCTCGTATGAACCTTAGATCTGGTTAACCACCAACTATGAGTCACCATATGCTTCCAGGTAATTGATCCCAACTTCTTTTGCGAGTTGGAGCCCGCTGACTAGAGCGTTATATTCGGCTATGTTGTTTGAACAGGGTTCCGTAAGAGAATATGCCCGACTGACCACCAACCCAGAGGAAAAAATTAATACTACCCCGACTCCAGCGACGATATCACCTTGCGGCCCAATTCTTGAAGCACGGTCAAAGAACATTCGCCAAATGGTGTCATGCGAAGTCATATTTGATGAGACGACTTCGTCGAGGATTTTTTATAAATTCTGGCTGTTTCTGAGCCTGGATGGGCTGCTAAGAAGTCGACCAGGGCTTGACCTTTGACAGCCTTCTGTGGAACAAAAATCATGTCGTATGGGGACAATTGTATTTTCCAGGTGGCTAGACGAGAACTGAGTGCGCTTGGCTTGGTCATGAAAACCCTGAGAGGATTAACTCGTGAAACAACATGGATGGTCTTTCCTGTCACATAGTATCGTATTTTCTGAATGGTGACTACTAGGGCAAGGCACTCCTTCTCCACGGTGGTGTGCCTATGTTTCAGACCTACCATCATCCGGCTGAGATAGTAAATGGCTTGTTCAAGTCCTGCATCATTATTCTGTGCTAGAAAAGCACCGGAGTGTTCTATCGCCCGTACATAAAGCAGGAAGGGCTTTGTGGCAATCGAGGCTACCAGAACTGGTTGATTCGTCAGGTACTCTTTAATATCATCAAAGGCACGCTGACATTCCTTATTCCATGCGAAAGAGACACATTTCCTCATGAGTTGAGTGAAGGGTTGACATCACCCTGAGAGGTTAGATATAAACCTTCTGATATAGGCTAGTCTTCCCTGAAGGCCGCGGAGTTCACGGAGGTTCCTCGGTGGACACATCTCTAAGATTGCTTTTATTTTGTCGGGATCTATATGAATGACCCGGGAAGTAATGAAAAGCCTAAGAACTTTTCGCTGAACATGCCAAGGAATGACTTGGTGGGATTCATCTTCAGGTTATACGCTCGCATGAGGTCGAACACTGTTCTCAAATCATATAAGTGATCATTTTTGGAGCAACCTTTGACGACGATGTCGTCAACGTAACACTCCACCGTCTTGCGCAAATGCTCTCTGAAGATGACACTCATAGCCCGTTGATATGTAGCACCAACGTTCTTTAGTCCGAAGGGCATGACCGTATAATAATACATGCCGATCGGTGTTCGAAATGACTTATGCTTTTCGTCATCAGGATATATTTTGATTTGATTGTATCCTGAAAAGCCATCCATGAAGGATATGCGCTCGAAGCCGCACGTATTATCGATCATTATGTCGGTGATCGGAAGAGGGAATTCATCCTTTGGGATGCTGCATTCAGGTTGCGGAAGTCGATTCAAATTTGGAACTTTCCGTTCTTCTTGATGACTGGTACTATAGTAGCTTTCCAGTCTGGGTGCTGCTCTTCATGGATGAACCCGCTAGCTATAAGCTTGTTTACATCTGCTTCAATGGAATTCATGATGTTTGGACGAAACCACCGCTGCTGTTGTTTGACTAGTTTTGCGTCCGAATAAATGTTGAGCTTATGAAGTACGATCTCGGGATTTAGCCCTGTCATGTCTTCATAGCTCCAGGCGAAGACGTTGATGTATTCTCTGTCGAGTTGCAACAACGACTGTCGTTCGCCATCTGTCAGGCTTTTACTGACAAAGATTGGCTTTGGAGAGGATTCATCACCGAGGTTAACTAGCATGACCGCGTCCTCAGTAGGGATCACGAAGCTCAATGAATTTCTACTATTATGCATCTAGTTGCTGGACCCACGGCTCCAACTCAAGTAGTTCGAGTAGATCTTCATCCTCCTCTTCGATATCAGCGGATGTCATGTTGACAGATAATGTCTGTTTAAATATATCTCCAATGCTGCTATCGAAGTCGTAAGTGGGTGACTCGGACGAATGAGAGTGCCACTCGCATTCTTTATCGAAACTTTCGGTCGTTTTTGGTGGTGTAACATACCCGAGGCCATGTCTAGATTTGTGATAATGGTCCTGAAGTTTCCCTGCCGGTATTGACGGCTGTAGAGGCAATCGCCGACTGCTGCCATAATTTAGACCCGGGGTAGCCTCCAAGTCTTACTCCTGCTTTTGTATGAAGTACTTGGCTTGAGGACTATACAGGTAGAGTGGTAATCTTCTGGCGTCGGGTCCGAGATCGAACTCTTGTGGCATGAAAGATTGAGGACCTTCTTTTTGGCCAAAGATAATCGTGTGATCCCATCTTCTTTTGTCTGGGACCAAGAAGTAAGCGCCTTTAATGGAAGCAAGTTGATATGGGGTATGGACGGTTGTCACCTGTGTGTACAGGTTAACGTCTAGACAGTCCCGTGCAGCATACATTAGATTAGGCTTATCATACTCAGAATAGTCTAACGACAGCCTCTTATTGATAAAATAAGAAATTTTGTCCATAGGGATTACATCATCAGGAGAAGGGCTGTCCACCTGCGTAACCAGGTATTTGGCGAGTTTTACGTCCTCTTCGGCTACCCCTGCGAGCTTAGAGGTCGGGATGCTGTTTTGGGCAACTTGACCACCAACGGTTCAGCTTGAGGTATTGAATTGCCTGAGAGTGTTGGATCGACACTTGGTTGTCGGCTCGTCATGGAAAAACGGATGACAATTGGCTCAGCAAGGGACTTTGGGTCTCCCGGTTGCCTTTGAGTAGATTTAGGCAATCGGATCACCATCGGCGTTACAGAGGGCCTCGCATCTTCTTGTTGCCTTTGATTGGATTTCGACAGTCGGATTACCATCAGCCCTATGACCGGTTTTGGCTCCTGGCAAGATCTCGTGAGCCGGATGACTATTGGTTCCAACTGCGTAGGTGAGACAGGAGAACCGAGCACCACTTTATGCAAAGTTGCGACGAAGGGTGCGGCCTTGCCCGGTTTGCAGACCTGAAGATAAATTCTCAAGGATTCTTCTGGCCCTGTGATGGACTCCAGTTCGTCAGTTATATGATTCCTGAATTCGTCATATAGACAAGCCTCCAAAGAATAATAAGATTCAACCCCTTTGAAGGGATCGATGTCGGCAAATTCAGTCTTCACAAAGTCGTTTTTATTGACATACTTGAAACATTGGTGAAGGGTGGATGGCACGATCATATAGTCATGTATCCCCGGACGTCCCAGGAGAATGTTGTAGGAGGTATCTGCATCTATGACATAGCAGGTAACCTCCGTCTTCAGGTCACCAATCTGACATTTCAATCAGATCTTCCCTAGGGGATAGCCCTTTTCCGAGTTGAAATCGCTAATGGCAGTGTTGGTCGCTGCTAGCCGGTGTATAGGGATGCCAAGAAGTTGGAGCAAGCTTTCGGGATGATGCTTATTAACGAGCCAGGGTCGATATGCATCCGATCCACCTTGATGTCGCCTATGTACCCAGTATAGTATAAGGGGCTGTCATGCAAGTTGGACTTGATCAACATGTCCTGTGGAGTAAATATGATGTTGGGCATTGCTTCTATGCCATTGCTGCCCTGTAGATCTGCTGGCGGGTCTTCCCCTGGAGGCTTGACTTGAGCTAAGTAGGCGTCAACATTTTGGAGTGCTTCGCTCAACGCTACATGAAGGTACTTGGAGAGCCTTAGGAGCTCGTATAACGACAAGTTTGCTAGCATATTAGCTAATTGTCCTAATAAGTCAAAGTTGTAAGGTCTCTCCAGCCCCTGAGGTGCGTCATTACGAAGTGGCCTGTCGAAGCGGGTTTCCTTTGGCTTGGACTTATCCGCCAGTGGAGGCTGAGATGGCCTTGGAACATCAGAGGGAGGCAACGTTGCCGGCAGAGGATCTTCGACTAAACTGTCCCGTGTGGGCTGAACTTGTGCTCTTGACCGGGTAAGAACGGCTACTGCTTCCTCATCTTCGGCTGAAATTTTATGGCACGATCTAGACTTTCTATCCTTTTTCTTGTTGGTAGGAGAAGACACCTCCTAGGTAACTTTGGGCCCTAAGTCCAGGTGCAACCACAAGATTTCTCCTCGCAAAGTAGTGAGAGGTACCAGTCCAGATGTCTGGTTTCGGACGGGTAGAAGATTGGTAACCTCCATAATCGCCCGAGGGACAGGTGTTACCCCGTCTGGAGTGCTTGTTGGAGGGAAGTCGCCGAACTAAATTGATACCATGTTCGCCGCCACGTTAACTTCTTGAAAGTCTATCGACAGAGCTTTAGAGTCGATATGAATCTGGATGTACCATTTTAATTGGAAGCAGTCATGAGTGGAATGATGAACATAGCGGTAGAAGTGATAATATTTTGGGTCCTCCATTTCTGCTGCTCGAAGCTCGCGTATTGGTGCAGGGAGCTGGATCCTACCCTCTTGTAAGAGCAAATCGAAGATAGGTTTGACATGTCTATCTTCAAATGAGTAATTCACCTTGGGCGATTGGCCTTCCGCCTGTTTTTGCTCGGGCTTCTGGGTCGCATCAGCGACCATGGCCTGTTATCCCTTATTGTTTCGGTTGGAGGTGGTGCCACTGTTGCTGTTACTGGAGGTAAAACTAGGACATTTGCCCTTATCCTCTTCATCTGGGATGTGTAATCCCAAATGTGGAGCCTTATTCAATTTTGCCTCCGTATTAGGAGCACTTATGATTAAGGTCGTCCAATCCCTGAACTGATCGTCGCCCATCCAGAGGCTAATTACGGGAAGCAACTTCTTATGGCAGATTTCAATCAAGGAGCTCTCGGGATTGGCATAGGGCAATCACATTGCAGTTTGGCAGAACCGCATGATATAATTCCTTGTTACCTTCCTATCTCCCGAAATGACGTCCATGAGAGATAACATCGTCACATCATGACCCACTTCGGAGAATCTTTCCAGGAACATGTGCTTGAAGCTGTCAAAAGAATAGATACATTTGTTGGAAAGGTTGCGGTACCAGTAGATACGATCCCCTCCAATGCTCCGATGAATAACCGCATGAGGATGGCGTCACTATGCGGTAGATGGTCGGTTGTGACTTCAAAGTAAGTCATGTACTGATTAGCAGAGGTCTTTCCGTCATACAAATCGATATGGAACGGCTTGTACCGTGGTGGAAAGGCACATCTCTCCATACAGCAAGATACAGTTGCCATATTCTGAGGTCCCGAGAGGAGTCTCGGGCATTGAACTTTGTTCGAAGCTCCTGGACTTCCCTCCTTGCCTCATTGGCTTCATTTGTAGCTAAAGGAACGGATGCTCCTACGGGATCATCACCCAAAGGAGGGGAGGTCATGTTGGAGTCCGCATTAACTGCGAATACCAAGCTTGTTTGTCTGAGTGTCCTTGCTGGTTGAGTTGGCAGGGCGACTTTGATTTCGTCTAAAGACTTGACCAAAGACAATAGCATGGCTTCAAGTACTTCTAGACGTTGTCGGTCAGTAGGCGCTTCATGATCATCGTCATCCATAAAGACTATCCTCACGTGGGTAGAGGTGGAAGGAATCGTAGCAGAGGTAGTCTCTATGTTGTACCCTTGTACAGAGAAATTGTCGAAGAATGTCGGAATGTCATCTTCCTCGAACTCAGAAGGGTTGCTACCCCCTGTGCAGGAAGCCGTATCGTCTTGGTGAGGGTGGTGGCCCTCAGGGAAGTCCAAGTCTATTACGCAGTTCTGTGGGATCTCTACCCCCTGTGTGTGCTCTTGGTATACCGGGTTATCGCATATATTGAGGGGACTGCTACCCCCTGCTTCATCAACTCTATAGGAGGTCGAAGGTGCACCCCCGGGTGCTGGAAGCTTCTTTTTGGATCGAGTGCCTAAATAGACACCCCCTGTGGTTTGTAGGTCCTAAAAATCAAGTTGCACCCATCAAGAAAAGCAATAAAAATCAAATTATGCATCCTTCAAATGAACTGTGCAGGAGACAGACTGCACAATAACTCAACAGTGCAAGCTGAACTGCACACCCGTCCAAGTGCGCTAGCTGACATGGCCGCGTCATCATTATCTGACAGAAAATCAGATCTTCTGACAGCTGACAGCCTAAAGAATGAGGAAACTGTTCGTTTCTTGTGCAGCACAGCATTCGAGGACAGTTGTATAGCCAGCGCAAGCTACCAGCCCAATCGAAGTGCAGTCTGCCAGATACTCTGCAGGGCAGTTCAATCCCAGCGCAGTCTGAAGTTAGCGCAATTCATGTGGCACAGTCCATCAAGACAACTGACATTTTGTATGTGGCATACATGCTATCAATTGTTCACCACTTGGCAACCGTTTGTACACAATCATGCACATTTCAATCAAATAATGCCATGTGTCCAATACAGTTGAGCCACGATCAAGTAACTGCCAGCGCAGTTTGATGACTGCGCAGTCCAATGCATGTGCAATCCAACCTGCACAATCCAGAATAACTAAGAATTAGTTATTTCCATAACTCTATAAATAGATTTTCAAGTCCTTCATAGGGGGATCAGAAAATAATTAGAATCAAGAGCAGAGATCATTCTAGATCATCAGAGAGATCAGGAGTTCTTGCCCAAGTGCTGTTGCTTTCTTCAGAGGCTATCGTCTTCAAAGTTTACATCGTTCAAGGGATAAAGCGATCGCCTTCAGATCGGATTCCTAAAGTTGTACTTTTCCATAATTTAATTGTAATCTTCTTACAAAGTTTGTGAAATAAAGAACAACTTTTATTTTTGCAAACAAAATGGCGACACTGCTGGGGACGACTTTCTCCTCCGACGAGGACGTGACAACTCAATGTGACGTTGTGTCTATCGGAAAGACGCAAAAGACGCTAGTTGTGAAGGTCAACCAGACGGCCTACGAAGAAATGATCAACTCCGGGACTACTTGTCGTACTGCAACTTCTGCCAAGAGCAAAGTTCGTTCAGTGTGGACTACAAAGTCCTCTGCACAATCCTTTGCACAATCCTCTGCGCAGTCTGCAGTCTCTGCTCCCAAAATTGATGTACAGTTTGATACTGCTACTGGCCATACGCAGTATGCTGCTCCTCTTGCCAGTGCACAAACCACTTCATATGCTGCTCTGGCAAAGTACAACTCAAGCACTTTGAAGTCAAGACTTCTGCTGCGCAAGCTACAGTGTCTATGGCCAAAAGGCCATCTATCACAGCTTCTCATGCGCAATCAACCAATGCGCCTACTGTCACTTCAACCCCTGCACAAACTGTGCCAGCACAGTCTATGAGGGATAGCCCTTTCGCTAATCTCCCTTCTTCTCACAGCAAGGGGAAAAACTATGCTCCTCTTCCCAAGCACCCTGTTGCTCCAGCGCAATCTACTAGGGTTAGTCTGCTGACTATTCCTCCTCCTCTTCAGAACAAAGAAAAAGGCCCGTTGGTCTTTTCTTAAACTTTCTCGTTCCACTACTTGGAAGACAACAGAGAGAAACGCTCTATAGCTAACCCTTCCTCACAAAACAAGGGAAAAGGTCCTTTGGTCTTTTCTCAGTCTTTCCCAGTTTTTACCTCAAAAGATCAATCCGAATGTGCCTCGGCACCAATCAGTACAAGAACTCTCTCAAACAAGAGATCTTCTCTTCTGGCAAAAGGGAAAAGTACTGATCAAAGAGGTATTCTGCCTACTCCGGTAGCGGAATTCCAAGATCTCCCAACTCTCCAGATATTCCGATCAAAGCAGGGCAAATTACTGGTGTCTCAGACAGAAACCCCTGGGGGTGAGTTTGCTGATCTACGAAGTTATCTCATTAGACCTCGGTCTACGTCAACTTCGACGAAATGCAAGCAGCTAATGTCGAAGACGAACCTACATCAAAGGCAAGCTTCCAGGTTCAAAAATCCTGACACCTATGCTAATGAAGTGAGTACTTCCCTGTACACTCAAGGGACAAAACATTTGAAGAACCGAAACCATGTTCCGAATGTTGTCAAAGAACATATCCCTCAAACTTCTTCTCGTCCCGTCGTTGTTTCTGACCTCCGAGAGCACCTCAGGCAAAAGCGGGAAAATATCTCAACACCCCCAGTTCAACCACCTGAACACCATTGTAATCACAAGGTTATCATCCAGTGTTGTTGCTAGACAACAAAACGATCTGTCTTCGATCGTCCGAACTTTGCAACTTCGGAACCAATGTCGGAAGACGAAGACGAAGTATTGTATGCTTCCGTCAACATGGCCTCCCGAGACACCGGGGGTAGAAAGTGCTACAAACACGGCAAGCGTCGCCGGCCCAGCCAGCGGTATTTAGATTTACTCCAAGAATCTTCTGAAGGAGTATTTCGACATACCCGATCTCGAAGCCAAGATACAATCGGTCAAAGGAATCTTCTCCAAGATCCTTCCGGTCAACTTCCTATTTCTCATTCAGGAGATGATTCTTTCTCTGATTACGATGCATACAGTGAAAGTTCTGAACAAACAGTATCTTCTACTGTACCTAGAGAAGTGACTGCTTATGTTGTTACTAAAGATCCAGATGCTTCTAGTTCAGCAAATTAAGAACAATGAATTGCTGCACTGGAAGACAAGTTGAAGACCATGGCCGAAATGGTCGCAAGTATGCATTCTATCATTGTGGCCCAACATACAGTACCACCAACCATACCTGCTGTAAATCCTGAGATCATAGCATCGTCGGTGCCTGTCAATGCAGGGCTGGGGGTAGTATCTCCTCAAGTACCCCCTGTACAAATTCAACCCACACCCAGTCAGTCAGGTGCTGGGGGTAGTGCTTACCACGCTGTTCCTCCCCCTAACACTCTGATTCAGCCTGCTCCTTCTTCATCATCGAAGGATGCTAATAAAGCTGTCAAACTCTTGCGCACTCAGTTCGAGGCCTTCAAAGAGAAAGACAACTTACAGAGATCGGGGATCAAACAACCCTATTCAGTTGAATGGAAGGAAGTCCCATTTCCTCCAAAGTACAAGATTCCTACAATTTTGCTGTTTGACGGCAGTACTTCTCCGAGCCAGTTTATTAACCACTTTAAGGTAATGACCGTTCAACTTCAGCCAAATGACGCTCTTCTTACCATGGTATTCGTCGGTTGTTTAACCGGTGTAGCATACGATTGGTACAGAAGCTTGCCTGATGGCTGTATCACTTCTTTCTCGGGTCTTAAACAAATCTTCTTGGAACGATTCTATGAGGGAATCAATGACATGACCATGTCAGCCCTCAATAAGATCAAACAAATACACAATGAAACTGCTGAGAGTTTTATTAAAAGATTCTATCGAGAAGCTTTAAAGATGCCTCCTAGGACTCCGGGCGCTGTAACTATAGACACTTGCAAGGCAAATCTTTTGCCTATTATCAGCATGTGGACGGGTTCAACTCAATTCCATGACTGGCCATCATTTATTGTCAATGCTAAAGCAGCTGAAGTTAGCGCTGACAAGTTCAAGCAGCTAGGGTTACACATGTCTAATCCCGACTGGGATGAACATCAGACATCGAGTAGCGGTAATCTCCAGAACAACCGCAAGAGTAAAGAGACTTTGAACATCAATTTGAAGAGCAAAGAATCTCTGGCTGTCAACGTGGCTCCACCTACGTCTACTTCTACTCCTTCTGCCCCTCCACCAAGGGAACTTCGTCCAAAAGTAGAGTATTCCTATGACGAGAATGACACCGTCAGCATCTTTGATTTCTTAACCAAAAGTAATAAGCTCCAACTCCCAGACCCGAAGAATCCTGATGAGGTCGGTAAGACCGATCATCCAAAATATTGTGTCTATCACATGTTTATTGGGCATCCCACTCGAGCATGCTATGTACTCAAGGACAAGATTCAAGAGCTAGTCAATGCTGGGGTTGTCACTCTTCAGCAAGACGAGAAGACTGTTACCGTAAACATGGTCTCAGTACAATTCGGTAACTTCCCTCCACAGATGGTACAGCATGGTGACATCCCTATCCCCAAGGCCACTCTTGAGTTTGAGAATCTTCCTCCTCTACAAAGTGAAGGTCTTGTCCCCTTATCTCTTGACAATGGTGAGATTTTGTGGATTCACCCTGATCTTGCTTCGGAGTTTGAAGTTCCCTCTCCTTCCAAGAAGAAAGAATGCTCCAAGGGCAAAGACAAAGACTTGCAATATCGTATCTTTTGACCCCATAGTTGAAAAGAAAATCCTACTAGGCACCAGATCAGGAAAAGCCTATCTACGAAAAGTTCCTGAAAATCAAGAAAAACCTGCTTCTTTTTCTGAGTCCGCTCCAGTGCAACCTGTTTCTTCTGACGATATCCCTTCTGCGTCCTCACCGGTTGTAGAACCTACTCCTTCCAAGCCGGCGGTAGCTGACAAAGGCAAACAACAAGTCTACTTCGAAAAACCTTTGAAGAAGTCATCTCCTTCTGGACTTGAGAAGCCATATAACTTTGATATCTTAGGTCAACTAGCCAATACACCGGCCAGGTTGTCGATTTTCGAGCTCTTGCGCCTCTCCAAAGAAACTCGAGAAACTCTGAGTGAAGTCCTAATGCAGGCGAAAACCTGTCTAACCCTTCTAAAGAAGCCGAAAGCAGAGCTGGTCTCTTGCCACCATTGTCACAGTATATTGGAATTGATTCCAAATATTACCTTCACACAGGATGATATGCTGATGAAAGACAATAGGCATGACCATCCTCTATACTATACAGGATATGTCGACTCGATGAAAGTCGATCGTATTCTGATAGATCCAGGATCAGCACTCAGCATCATACCGAAGACAATGCTAGATGCACTGAAGATCCCGGTCCATAGTCTTTCTGGCACAATCACCACCATCTTGGGGTTCAATCAGGGAAGAAGTGAGCTTCTGGGCAAGATTCGCCTGAAACTCCAAATAGGCAATCTTCGCACAAAGGTGACCTTCTACATCATAGACAACCATGGTTGCTCTTACAATGCTCTATTGGGGAGACCATTCCTGCATGAACACAACATTGTTTCTTATACTCTCCCTCAATGTTTCAAATACGTTGATGACAATGGAGAGGTTCAAAAAGAGGTTGTAGATCTCTATCCTTTCAAAGGTGTCGAAGCATATTGTAACGACGCTTGCATGTATAAAGATGAGTTCATGAAGGTAGTACTGGCTTTGGACACCGAAGAAGAACAAGAAGCAATGCCCAATGAAACCCTCATCATACCTGTCAAAGGGCGTGTTTCTCATCCTCAGTCCTCCAAACCACTGGCTATTCACTTGCCTGTCTGGAAGCAACCAGCTGATGGTGGTCAAGATCAAAGGGAGCTCACCTCTTCTGAGCCACTTGTTATCGACTTACATCATAACAAGGATAAAAAGCAGCTCATCTCTTCTGAGCCACTTATTATTGATTTATCTTATAACAAGGATAGAAGGGAGCTCACCTCCTCTGAGCTACTTGTTATTGACCTTCGTCGTAACAAGCCTCCTCCACGTTCTTCTTCACCCCCTCTTGTAGTCAATCTGACCAAGTTTGCTAAGGCTAAAGGTCCTGTTGTAAATACAGATGTACAAATCAATGAAAAAGTATCTACTTTCCAGTATACTGATGTCATTTATCATGCTAAGTGCTATTTGGATATATTAGATAGCTTCCAGTCATTTACAATAGGAGTTGTACAGTCTCTTCAAACAGAGGTCTTACTCGAATATTCAGACGATTCATACTTTGTTGTTCATTTTGGAAAAAGAGGCGAGAGTCCAATACTTTTTTATAAAGGACCAGAACAAAAATTCAGCTATACAGATGATAGCAAAAGCAACGATACAGGACATCTCCAACTTCGTCGTTACAGTCAACAATCAAAAGATATCATCCGAAAGATGGATTATGTCTTCAAGAATAGCCTCAACTATGGTAAGGGTAGACGAACCCCTATCCGTACGGCTGTTCCGAAAGGAAAATCAGAGATGTACTATAGCAAGACCAAAAGAGGTCTCGGATATGCTTCATCTCCGATATTATCCCCAGTAGAGTCGCCATTTTGTTTGCAAAAACAAAAGTTGTCTTTTATTTCACAAACTTTGTAAGAAGATTACAATTAAATTCTAGGAAAGTACAACTTTAGGAATCCGATCTGAAGACGATCGCTTTATCCCTTAGACAATATGAACTTTAAAGACGATAGCCTCTGAAGAAAGCAGCAGCACTAAGTACTCCTGATCTCTCTGATGATCTTGAATGATCTCTGCTCTTGATTTTGATTATTTTCTGATCCCCCCTATGAAGGACATGAAACTCTATTTATAGAATTCTGAAAATAACTAATTTTTAGTAATTCTGGATTGCGCATGATGGATTGTGCATACATTAGACTACGCAGTCATCAAACTGCGCTGGCAGTTACTTGATCGTGGCTCAACTGTATTGGACACATGGCATTGTTTGATTGAAATGCGCATGATCGTGTACAGACGGTTGCCATATGGTGAGCAATTGATGGCATGTATGCCACGTACAAAATGTCAGTTGTCTTGATAGACTGCGCCACGTGAACTGCACAATAACTCAACTGCGCAAGCTGAACTGCGCACCCATCCAAGCGTGCTAGCTGACGTGGCCGCGTCGTCATTGTTTGACAGAAAATCAGATCTTCTGACAGCTGACAGCCCGAAGAACGAGGAAACTGTTCCTTTCTTGTGCAGCACAGCGCTCGAGGATAGCTGTACAGCCAGCGCAAGCTACCAGCCCAATCGAAGCACAGTCTGCCAGATTCCCTGCAGAGTAGTTCAATCCCAGCGCAGTCTGAAGTTAGCGCAGTTCATGTGGCACAGTCCATCACGATAACAGACATTTTGTACGTGGCATACATGCCATCAATTGCTCATCACGTGGCAACCGTCTGTACACGATCATGCACATTTCAATCAAACAATGCCATGTGTCCAATACAGTTGAGCCACGATCAAGTAACTGCCAGCATAGTTTGACGACTGCGCAGTCCAATGCATGCGCAATCCATCTTGCGCAATCCAGAATAACTAAAAATTAGTTATTTCCAGAACTCTATAAATAGAGTTTCAAGTCCTTCATAGGAGGGATCAGAAAATAATCAAAATCAAGAGCAGAGATCATTCAAGATCATCAGAGAGATCAGGAGTTCTTGCCCAAGTGCTGCTGCTTTCTTCAGAGGCTATCGTCTTCAAAGTTCACATCGTCTAAGGATAAAGCGATCGTCTTCAGATCGGATTCCTAAAGTTGTACTTTTCCAGAATTCAATTGTAATCTCCATAACAAGTTTGTGAAATAAAGGACAACTTTTGTTTTTGCAAACATGGTTGTCGGTGGCAACTCTCTAGATGAGGGTCTCCTTGCAATACTGGCCGAGATTATCGGTCTGGAAGAGCTTGTATTCTTTTCTCCCTTGCCAGGAGGAACCTTCTGAGTTGAATTACAGGAGGCGAGAGGAAACTACTCGTCTCCCGGAATTTGCACCTGTTTCTTGAGTTGTTGTCGGACAGGTACTGGCTGCTATAGTCATTAGAAAACAAACTGCTGACCTTCAGGTGCTGCCGATTTGTCACAACAATAGTTGATGATGACTTGGGTACAACGACGTCCCGAGAGGCACTCATCACATGCCAATGTTGCCACCTTACGTTTGTGAGTAATTACTTCACGCAAGTCGGTAGCAAGCTAATCTACCTTTTGCCCACAACTTGTGGACTCTAGTATCCCGAGGCACAGGTGCTTAGGTATCATGTTTGCATCCTGATCGAAGGATACTAACAACACTTGCTCTGGATCGTTGGAGGGAGACTTTAATGATCTACCATGTCCGTTAGACTTGGGGGACTAGACGCGGGTGGTTCTGTACAACTTTCCATCAGGAGCCCGTATAACAGTTAACGGGGCCCGATGACAGTCAACAACTTGGATAGTTGATTGGGCTTGTTGGGCCCAAACTGTCCTAGACTTTTTTGACTTAACAGTCAAAGTCGCATAGTAAAAAGAGTCCAGATTGATACATCCCACATTCTTAATGGGCCGTATTGATTCGGGCCCGCATGAGAGTCGGTTGAACACAGAGCTTCTGACAGGGCCGCATAAGACATTCTATCTCAGGCCAGGATTGGTTGTCGCATGGGCTATCATCTTGTGGCCAGAGCTGGCTGCCGTATAGGCCATCTTTCTACGGCCAGAGGTGGCTGTCGCATGAGTTGTCTGCCTGGGGGCAGAGTTGGCTGCCGCATGGACAGACTGCACATATCTCTTATGTGACTTCTTCTTTGTCCGTATAGATTTTCCTTGTACCCACAAAAATTCAGCAACGTAGTATTTTCCTCTGCCAGGTTTGTGGACAATGGAGTCCTCTGCGGTCGGAAGCAAGGCAGTAGGAGAGCTTTGGTCACCATCTTCGGCTACAGAAGGAGCTTCTTCGAGAACTTGGTCAGGGGCAATAGTTTTGCGCGCCGACATCCTACGAGTTCTCTTTGGGTTGGCTCGCTTCTGTGACGGGCTGGCGCTCCCTTCAGAGAGCATTTCATCGAAGGCTTGTTTGTCAAAATGAACCACAAGCCTTTGCTACGTAGAGCCAAGCTTGGACGCGACAGATTGGATCACCAGCTTCTCATCAGAGGAGAAGGACATCCCCAGCAGAGTTACCATCGTGTTTGCCATTAAAAATCGAAGACAGGTATTACAAAAATACTGAAATTGATTGCAAACTCGTTTGTACAAAGAAGGGCCTAGAAAGAAATCATAGGAAACAATCTAAGTACAATTATTTAGTTTTTGATTCTGGGGGGTGACGGTGGAGGCTCGGTAAAGTGCTATCAACTCTGCCTTACTCCTTGGACTATCTGACGCATTCTTTAGCTCTTGAAGAAATTGTATTTCGAAGGTTGCCAGCCTTTTGTAGGGGTGTGGCACCCTGCTATTTATAGTGGTGTGTATGTTGGATGGCATAGATGGCATGTGGCCACGTGGCTAATTAGCATGTGAAGACCCGTTCTTTGGCCGCCAGCTGTCGATCTATTGGGATTTTGTTACAGAAAATCTTGGTAGTTGAGACTTGGTCAGCCTGCCACGTGTCCTATCGAAGGATAGGAATCATTTTAGGCTACATGAGTCTCTCAGTTTTTGACCATGTTGGGCCGTATGAGACTCATGCGGCTTAAGTCGTAATCTTCCTTGGCCCGTGTATAGCTTTAGGACTTTTTTAGCCGCATAGATTATGTATTTTAGGCCGCATAAAGCTCATACGGCTTGGTTTACAGCCACCCTTGGCCGCATGAAGTTCGGAGACTTTGGGGCCGCATATGTTTGAGCCGCATAAGGTTTATGCGGCTTGGTCTTCTGGCCGCATGAAAGCGTATAAACCCTGCTTTTGGTGACGTCTCACGTCTTATCTTTTTGTCAGAGTGTCAGAGCTTTCATTTTTGTCAGTTTTGACAGAACTTGTCAGCTTTGTCAGACGAACTGATCCTCTTTGCCGCATATCTTTCTTCTGTAGCTTGTTGTCGACGGGCCGCATAAGGTATTGAATCGGTCATGCGGCTCTCTTTTATGCGGACCTGTTTGGCCCAATGTTCATATGCGACAAATTGTGATCCGTATGAACCCCATATTTTTTATGCTTCTACAGTAGGAGCATACTGTCAAATGATCAATAGTAAAGAGTCTTGGACAAGTTATTTTAATAGAATCAGAGTGATCGACGATAAATTGACGTAGCTTCTTTAGGATCATCTGGCAGGATGTCATGCACTGTAAAGTCGATAAAGGAGGTTCTCTAATCCTCGGTAATAGTACAAATCTCAACCGTTATTTAATTCAATTTTTAGGTTATTCTCGATACAGAATAATTTTCGATTAGCGATGACGATTAACTGTTGTCTTTTCACAGGAACAGCTAGTACTGCTGCTAGATTAGCAAGTGCATCGGCTTCTGTATTACATGCTCGACGTACATTCTTAATAAAGAAACCTTTGAATGATGTAGTCAGCTTGACTGCCCCTTCTTGATAGGGGATGAGATCTTATGTCGGACCTCGTACGTACCTCTAACTTGGTTGACAATCGGTTTGGAGTCTCCGTATAGTTTAAGATAGTCGATACCCAGCTGTTTAGCTAACTGGAGACCGATGAGTAAGGGAGTAGACTCTTTGAACGGTTAGCCCATCTGGGGATCCAAGAACAATTCCTACTCCAGCTATGATAATACTGTTGGGTCCAATTTTAGATATACCATAAAAGAATATACGCCAAGCGAGTATTTCTTCTTAAGTCATGTTGGACTCTAGAGTCACATCAGGAATTTTTTCATAGAGTTTTAAAGTTTCAGGAATTGGATGAGCAGCTAAGAAATCAGCTAGGGCTTGACCCTTAACAGACTTCTGCAGGACATAGACCATAGCATACTGTGCTAGCAATATCGCCAATGTAGCAAATCTGGAATTGAGTATACTAGGCTTCTTCATCAGAACCCGCAGAGAATCAGCTCTGAAGATGACATGAATGGTCTGGCCCGTGATGTAATGACGCGTCTTCTGGACGATGAACATCAAGGCTAAACATTCTTTTTCTACCAGACTATATCGATGTTCAGCACCGATAATTATGCGGCTGAGGTAATAAATTGCTTGCTCATGGCCTTCATTGTTCTTTTAGGCTTAGCGGGCACCCAGAGAGTGATCCATTGCTCAAACGTACATAAGAAAGTGTATTCCTGTGATTGGAGGAACTAGGACTGGAGGGTTCGTCAAGTACCACTTAATGTCCTTGAATGCTTGCAGGCATTAGTCAGTCCAAATGAAAAACACACCTTTCTTCATTAGTTGAGTGAACGGTCTGCAGCGTCCAGAGAGATTTGGGATGAATCTCCTGATATACGTAAGTTGGCCCTGGAAACCTCGTAGCTCTTTTAGGTTGCATGGAGGACACATCTCTTGAATGGCTTTGACTTTCTCGGGGTCAACCTGTATACCCTTAGAGGTAATAACGAATCCGAAAAATATGCCACTAGAGACTCCCAAAAATGACTTGGTGGGATCTATTTTGAGTTGATGCTGGCGCATTAGATCGAAAATAGTTCTTATGTCTTGAATGTGGTCTTCCTTTAGACGACTCATGATAGCAATATCGTCAATATAGCATTCGACTATTTTTCGTAAATGTTCCTAGAAAATAGTACTCATAGCTCGTTGATAGGTGGCACCAGCGTTCTTAAGACCAAATGGCATAACTGTGTAGCAGTAGACTCCTAGAGGAGTGCAAAAAGATGTATGCTTTTGTCTTCGGGATTCATTCTGATCTGATTATAACCAGATAATCCATCCATGAATGACATTCGCTCGAACCTGCAGGTGTTGTCGATCATGACATTAGTGATTTGAAGAGGAAACTCGTCCTTGGGACAAGCTGCATTGAGATCTCTGAAGTTAATATATGTCACGACCCGCTCCCAGTGCAAGGGCACGAGAAGTGACGAACGCCCAGCCTACGCCGCATTATCGGCGGTAGAACGCTGTCCTGAGTCACAGTATATAACACAGTCTAAAATAAACTCCGAATGGAGAGTAGAATAATAAGTAACTCAATCACAATACTAAGATGGAATAGAAGAAAGAATCTCAAGAGAGTCACAGATAAAAAGTCTATGTGTAAACCACCAGAATAAATCTCAAGTATAACTCATAAAGTCTCAAATAGAAATACAAATAAAGTAGTAAATTACAGCTAGACTACGGGCAAGTCCTCAGCGACTGTGGGATCCTCCTGAGGGTCCACGTCGCCAGTGTCATCTAAGCCAATGCCATAATAAGTAGGGCAGTACTCCTCATCAATACCTGTAAAATTTTCAACTTGCCCAGTCAAGACGGAACGAGCACATATCTCTCACAACAGTTCATAGCAGGAATGGACATATAAAGCAAGCTATAGAAAACTATACTTGAATCGCTGTAAAGGAAATCAACAAGAAAGAGAGACTATAAAATGAGATATAATGTGATAATAGAGAAATGTAACCTTTTACGTGATTCAGAGCATGAATTGGTTATGTAAACAGCTTGGGTTGCACATGGATACAGCTATGGAGTGCACATGGATACCTACTGGAATAATAATCACATAACCAACTACACTCTCCCTGCCCCCAATCAATACACAAGGATCAATGTATGTTATGTTATTGCACCTGGATAACAACTACTGTATACATGGAGCTCATATGGTCATGAGTGTACATGAATAACATATGAATGCATATGGATAAATATGAATACATGGAGTACATGATGGCCATTATAAAGTACATGAACATGACATACTCGATGTATTCGAAGGGATAACATCGCATGAAAAGATCCATAGGTACTAATCCGTGTGAACATCGTGTCAGCATCAAATATACTAGTCTATAACAAGAGAACATATCCAAAAAAGTATGAAAAGATCAGAGAATGTACTCGTCTGGCAAATCGAACTGCTGATGATGAGGTGTAGCTAAATTGGGGCAATATAAACCTATTTAAAATACACACATATCACAACCAAGTCTACAATATCAAAAAAAATAGCTACAATGCAAGATTACATGCTTCTAGGTCCATTTTGGTCAAAGTCAACCCTAGGTCAACTCTGGTCATACATGGTCAACGCTGGTCATACCTGGTCAAACTTGGGTCAACTAGTCCGTCTACTAATTTCTAGGTCATACACAAAATTCTAGGTCATTTGGAGTTCGTTTGAGTTGAATTGGATCAAGTTTGACCCAAAGTTGACTTTTGTCAATTTGGTCAACTTGTCGGCCAATTCAACTAAACTAAGCTCGAAATGACAAACCAAATCTATCTTTGGGCTCCTATAGTTATATACACAACTACAATCTAATCTAAGAGAATTAACAAGCATAAATATATATATACATATAGGTATATACATACATGTGTATATACAATACAACCAAACCTTATTTCTAACAAAAGATGATGTGTGTGTGTGTACTGGTGCTTACTGAAATAAGGTAAATATGAGATTAAAAACAGTAAAATGCAACCATGGAATTACTCAAAATAATATACTATTTATATACATATATACAAAGTAAGAAACTACATATATATATATGTATCTATATACACAACGTTTAAATGAAAAGATACGCAATGATGCGAGATAAATAAAAGTCTAAAATCTGGAATAATATCTCCCTCGACCCATTCGCAATATACATGCATTATGAATGGGTTTTAGCAGAATTATATATATTTATATATATATATAAATATATATATATATATATATATATATATATATATATATAGTTAAATATATGCATAAAGCTATATAGAAACACAAATATTCATAAATGATGGAGAAACTATGAAACAAAGCCAAAGGTTGGTTTCCACGAATCCAAAATTTCATATAAGCCCTGTAAACTCAGATTTTAGAAGCTAAGAAGTTGGAAATCAAAATATAACATTTAATGAAAAATTAAAAACTAAAGAAAAATAACCAAATTCACACAACGGCCCAAAATGCAAAATACACCAAACGAACCCGCGAAACTCGACATACACATTGGTCTCGACCCATGTGATGCGTTCGTATACTCTCGGGTTCGAAAACGTGTCTTTGTCGTGTCCACAGAACGCGTATCAGAATTTCCCGATACCGCGTGGTACGTGTGCGTTCTCGCTCGTTTGAGCGCCGCACACGCAACGAAACGCCACGTGCTTGTACACATAGCTGGGGGGGTCCTGGGGTAGGTCTCGGACACGATGACATGGTGACACGCTGCGCCAAAGCGGTGCACATAGTCCCCGCACCCGCACGGCCTGCTGCGCGCGTGCGTGGTTCCGGCCTCGCTGCTCCCTCGTTGGGCCACGCCGCGACTCGGGGTTCGTCCTACGGGTCGTCTAGGTCTAGGTCTATGTGTGCCCTCGTGTGCGTGGTTCTGGCCTCACTGTTCTGGGTCCTGGAACAGGTCTTCGCTGCATCGTGTGCTCGCACGAAGTCCGTCTCTGCGACAAAAATGACAGGCTGAATGCACAGTGGCTGAGCGGTGCACGCGAGATTTCTCCGCGCTCGCTCAACGAAAAGTCGTAATATTTTACGAGCATGAGGGTAGAGGTTGCCCCCACATTCTCACAAATTTTCACGCAAAAATATGCTCTGTGCATCGAGAAATCACACGCGAACAGCAGGGCACGCACGGCCTCGTGCACAGGATCCGTGCACGTGCGTCCGTTGCCCAAAACGTTGCTAAAACGATGTCAAACCCAAATCCGTCTTCATGAAAGTTTATCAAAATCATATTATCTAAACATCCATGAAGTCGGAAACAAAAAACAACAACTTTCTATCCTAAGCGGCATTTTGTCGAATACGTGCCATAAGGGACCGACATGGGCTCGATACCTCCATCAAACGGAGTCAAAATCCCACCAAATTTTATGGGCAAGGCTAGGGCACCTATATGGATGCCAAAATGAAGAAAAAAACAGATTTGCATTGGTATATTAGGATTTTACCTATTGAGTGTCAAAACTCAATGATCGGGGCTCCTCGGTTGTCGTGTCGGTCGATTTCCCTCCAGCAAAAACCTCCATCTCCACTCCAAAAACTCCAGCAGATCCTCCTCTCCTCGACGAGTGCAACGGAGTTCGTTTGGGAAGAAACAAACTCCGGATGAAGAAAATAGGTGTTTTGGAGAGATGGATCTTTTAGGATTTCTTTGTGGAGGCTCAAAATTTCACAAATGATGAAAAGAGGAGGGGGTGCTGCTGTGTTGGGCAGCCAAGGGGGGTCTCTAGGGGTTAGGGTTTCACTTGGGCCAACTCTTTCTCAATTAAAAATGGGCCCAAGTCAAAAAGCTTAAACCATAAGTCATGGCTTATGACTAAAAAACCTCTCTATTCTAACTTAAGTTTTAAAGACTAAAACATGGGTTAACTTTAGTCTAACTAGGGTTACATATCCTAATCAGATAGTCATGACCTAGGTTAGCCACTAGGTTAGTCTCAAAAGTCAACATAAGTCAAAGTCAACTAAAACACCAAAATCAATTATACTAAAAATCTCTAAAAATCATATTAATTCTAATAAATCTAAATAATACATAATAATTCCAAATAATTCTCCAAATTAAAGAAATGACTAAAATATCCCTTAATCTAGGAATGATAAATGAAATACCCTAATCACATGGCTAGGCTCTATGGTTACACTAGCAAGACACCAATCATAAGTCATGATTTAAAAATAGTTTTAAAATGGTTAAAAATCAATAAAAATCATAAAAAATTTGAAATACCATAATGAAATAAATTAAAATACAAAATTTCAAAATTACCCTCATTTTAGAAAACTGGGTGTTACAAAAACTATAATCTAATCTAAGAGAATTAACAAGCATATATATATATATATATTTTTTATTTATATATATATATATATATATATATATATATATATATACATATACATATAGGTATATTTTTAAACACATGTGTATATAAACACATGTGTATATACAATACAACCAAACTTTATTTCTAACAAAAGATGATGTGTGTGTGTGTACTGGTGCTTACTGAAATAAGGTAAATCTGAGATTAAAAATAGTAAAACGCAACCATGGAATTACTCAAAATAATATACTATTTATATACATATATACAAAGTAAGAAACTACATATATATATGTATCTATATACACAACGTTTAAATAGAAAGATACGCAATGATGCGAGATAAATAAAGAGTCTAAGATCTGGAATAATATCTCCCTCGACCCATTCGCAATATATATGCATTAGGAATGGGTTTCAACAAAATTATATATATAGTTAAATATATGCATAAAGCTATATAGAAACACATATATTCATAAATGATGGAAAAATTATGAAACAAAGCCAAAGGTTCATTTTTACGAATCTGAAATCTCATATACGTCCTGTAAACTCAGATTTTAGAAGCTAAGAAGTTGGAAATCAAAATATCAAATTTAATTCAAAAATCGAAAACTAAAAAAAAATAACCCAATTCACACAACGGCCCAAAATGCAAAATACACCAAACAAACCCACGAAACTCGGCATACATGTTGGTCTCGACCCATATGAGGCATTTGTATACTCTCGGGTTCGAAAATGTTTCCGCATCGTGTCCATAGAACGTGTATCAGAATTTTCCGATACCGCGTGGTACGCGTGCGTTCTCGCTCGTTTGATCGCCGCACACGCAACGAAATGCCACGTGCTTGTGCATATAGCTGGGGGGTCCTGGGGTAGGTCTAGGACACGATGACATGGTGACACGCTGTGCCAAAGCGGCACACGCAGCCCCCGTACCCGTGCGGTTTGCTGTGCTCGCGCCCGCCCGTGCTTCCTCGTGCGCGTGGTTCCGGTATCGCTGCTCCCTCGTCGGGCCACGCCGCGACTCGGGGTTCGTCCTACTAGTTGTCTTGGTCTAGGTCGACATGTTTTGGGTCCTGGAACGGGTCTTTGTTGCATCGTGTGCGCGCACGAAGTCCGTCTCCGCGATAAAAATGACAGGCTGAATGCACAGTGGCTGAGCGGTGCACGCACGATTTCTCCGCGCTCGCTCAACGATAAGTCTTGAAATTTTACGAGCATGAGGGCAGAGGTTGCCCCTATGTTCTCACAAATTTTCACACAAAAATACGCTCTATGCATCGAGAAATCACATACGGACAGCAGGGCACGCACGGCCTCGTGCACGGAATCCGTGCACGTGCATCCTTTGCCCAAAACGTCACTGAAACGATGTCAAACCCAAATCCGTCTTCATGAAAGTTTATCAAAATCATATTATATAAACATCCACGAAGTCAGAAACAAAAAACAACAACTTTCTATCCTAAGCGGCATTTCGTCGAACATGTGTCGTAAGGGACCGACACGGGCTCGATAGCTCCATCAACGGAGTCAAAATCCTACCAAATTTTGTGGGCAAGGCTAGGGAACCTATATTGATGCAAAAATGAAGAAAAAACTATATTTGCAATGGTAGATTAGGATTTTACCTATTGAGTGTCAAAACTCAATGATCGGGGCTCCTCAGTTGTCGTGTCGGCCGATTTCACTCCAGCAGAAATCTCTGTCTCTACTGTAGAAATGTTCCAGCAGATCCTCCTCTCCTCAATGAGCACAACAGAGTTCATTTGGGAAGAAACGGACTCCGGATGAAGGAAATAGGTGTTTTGGAGAGATGGATCTTTTAGGGTTTCTTTGTGGAGGCTCAAAATTTCACAAATGATAAAAAGAGGAGGGGGTGCTGCTGTGTTGGGCAGCCAAGGGGGGTCTCTAGAGGTTAGGGTTTCACTTGGGCCAACTCCTTCTCAATTAGAAATGGTCCCAAGTCAAAAAGCATAAAGGCCTACATGCAAAAAGGCAAAATAAATAAATAAAAGCCTTAAAAATAATCAAATGCATAAAAATAATTTCTAAAAATGAAAATAACAATCCTAATGCATGGTTAGACACCTATACAAGTCCACTAAGGTTAAACCAGTTGCTAGCACAATCATAAGTCAACATATTCAGGAAATCACTCCTAAGGCCAAAAATGGCTGAAAAGACTAAAATACCCTTCTATGAAAAAGTGGATGCTACAATATAGACTCGAACCTTCCCAGTTTTCTTCATGACTGGGACGATATTAGCTACCCGGTCGGGATGTTGTTTCTACCTAATAAAGCCGCAGGTGATGAGCTTCTTAACTTCGACTTCAATGGCATCCATCATACCTGGACGGAACCGTCATTTCTGTTGTTTGTCCGGTCGAGCATTTGGCAAAATATTGAGCTTATGGGTAGCAATTCGAGGATATAGTCCCCACATATCTTTATAGCTCCAGGCAAATACGTCAATGTATTCTCTAATGAGCTGGATCAAGTCTTGTTTGTCTGCTTCAGAAAGACTTTTGCTGATAAAGATTGGCCTTGGATAAGCTTCGTCTCTGACATCGATTTAGATTAGCTCCTCTCTAGTGGGTGGTTTACAATGCTTTAAGCGAAGCTCCCATTGAGTATCCATCCTTTGTACCCAAGTCTCTTCTTTATAAGCCTTGGTAAAGTCATCATTGTCATCATCTTCTAGGAATTCAGTTGTCACCATATTGACCAATAGAGTCAGTTGATAAACTTCTCCTATGCTGTTGTCTGAGTCTCATGAAGCAGAATCGGAAGAATGAGATCGTATTTTTTGTCTAATTTAGATCTATCTGGGGTTTTTTTTCGACGAAATGTAGCCTAACCCATGTCTGATCTTATTGTATCATTGTGATGACTTTTCTTTTGGAGTAGGTATTCGAATAGGAGTACTTCTACCTTTGCCTCCATTCAATCCAGACCCAAAATTGTAACCCATTTTTCGAATGATATTTTTGGACTGTTGACTATAACAACACAATTGTATTCTTCCACGATCATCATTTTCAGAATTGCTATCAAGTATACTACTTTGATTACGTTCTCTGCTGAATAGGATTTGATGCTCATCATCATTCCGAAGAGGAACTACAAAGAATGAATTATGCATTCTCTATCTCATCTTGAAAAGGTTGAATGGCTCCTAAGGTGAGAGATTCAAATTTGTCCAATATTTATAAGTAATACTTTGCATAATAATTGACATCAGTATACTATAAAGGAGATATTACTTCATTGATATTTTTAGTCTGAACAATTACAACAGCATTTGCGACCTTGGCTTGAGACACCGTCAGGTCGATAACAAGAGGAGGAAAAAGAAAAAGAGTAGGCTTGTTACGACGAAGGTCGATAACAAAAGGCTCGGAAGAGGTAAGCTTCTTTTGCTCCACTTTTCCAGTAGGAGGAGAAAGAGTGATGGTTAGCATTTGAGAGGAGGAAGGACGAGAGGTGCGTCCTTTGACTGGATTCACCAAGACGTCATTCGAGTCAACTTTTTGGTCTTCTTCAGTATCCATGGCCAGCACTACCTTTATGTAATCTTTTTTGTACATTCTAGGGTCTGTATAGTAGGCCTCAACACCTCAAAAAGGATTGAGGTCAGCAATTTCCTTCTTGGTCTTTCCATTATCATCTACGTACTTGATGCACTGTTGAAGAGTAGATGGCACAATATTTTGTTCAAGCAACCATGGCCTTACAAGTAATAGATTATAGGAGATGTAGTCGTCAATCACATAGCAGGTGACTTTTGTACGGAGATCGCCAATTTGGACTCTCAGGCGAATATTTTCGAGCGGTTTCGTCTTTTCAAAATTGAATCCGAGAATAGTTGTAACCGTTGCTGAGAGATTATGGACTGGAATCTTTAGAGAATCCAGTAAAGTCTTTGGGATTATGATTAGTGCGGACCCAGGATCGACAAGGATGCGATCCACCATCATCATGTCGACGTACCTAGTGAAGTAAAGAGGTCGATCGTACCGATTGTCCTACAACAACATGTCATCCTGGGTGAAGGTGATATTTGGCATGATCTCCATCACAGTATGACATTGAGGGCAAGCTATTGGCTTTTCAACAGACTTCTTGAGATGTGTAATACAAGCATTGGCTTGCATCAGGGCTTCGCTTAATGTTTTTCGAGTTTTCTTCAAGAGACGAAGGAGCTTGAAGATCGATAGTCTTACTGGAGTATTGGCTAGTTGAGCCAATATGTCAAAGTTACATAGTTTCAGAAGGCCCTGCAGTAGGGTCTTCTTCAGGTTCTTATCAAAGCAAACCTGCTGCTTGCCTTTATCAGTTGTTGTCGACTTAGAAGGACCCGAGTCAACTAGTGGAGCTGATGTTGGAGGAGCATCAGAAATACGAGGGTTGTGACAACTTTATTCTCTTGACCATCTGGGTAATCTCTAAGGTAGAGTCTACCAAATCTAGTATCGGTCAAGACTTCTTCTTCGGGAGCGGTTGAGAGAGAAACCATGTTACAGGTCCCACTCGTGCTTTGCTCTTGGAGGATTTCTTTTTCTTATGGAGAACTGTGTTATTTATCTCGAATCCCAGTCCAATATAAGACCTGTTATCTTAGAGTTGTAAAAATAAGGGTATCAGAGATCCCTTTCCATTATTCAAGCCTGTGGCTTTCTGAAAGTCATATCCCATCTTTGTCATCAACTCGCGGGATTGCTGACCATATCAATAGAATTTGGGCGGTAGTAGACTTTCGATATTGATGTAGTAGTCTCTGAAAAAGATGTAGATCCTGCCAAAATGAAAGTAGTCTTCAAAGAAGGAACATGGCTATCAAACAAGGAGTACTCACATGAAGTTATGTTACATGATTTGTACTTGGCTGACTTTATTGATTTAACAGAAGGAACAAACGTCTTTTGTTTAAATTTGCCAACGATGTCTGGATGGACGCACATGATCTCGCCTTTGGTTGTTGACAGTGGAACCAAAACGTCATTTCGTGTTAGAGGAAGGTTGATAATATCCCTAATTACCTTCGAAATCAGGAATAACACCGTTGGGAATTAACCGAGAAGCGAAGTCTCTGAATTGTAAATATACGACATTAGCTGTCATTATCTTCTCATCCTTTCAGAGGGTGATTGCTTTAGCGTTGATCAACTCCTAGATCTTTCCTTTGAGGATATAGCATTCCCTGGTTGGATGCCCCAGAAACCTGTGATACAAGCAATATTTAGGATTGTCAGTTTTACCTACTTTATCTGGCTGTTTGATTTTCGGCAATTGAAGTTTATTGCTTTTGATCAAGCAAAGATTCTTATGATGTCATCGTCGTTGAAGGAATACTCTTTCTTAGGTCGTGGTACTGCCCTCTGTGGAGGTGTTTTTGCAATATGTGTTGACTGACCTATATTGATGGTTAAGGCTTCTTTACCTTTACGATTGTTTTGGTGACCACCGCTGCTGGCAGCAAGGTTCTTATATTTATCCAGATTAGGTATCGGAATGCCTAGTTACTTAAACTTCTCAGCACTGTCTTCGGCTGTTCTGGCACTTACGATGAAAAAACCCAATCTTGAAATTGTGTTGGTCCCGTCCACATGCTAACGATAGATAACAAGTTTGATTTGTATGTATCTATCAATAATATGTCGAGAGTACCAAGAGACATTTTGAGTGCCTCCCATCGGAAGCGTTCGATAAAATGTTCAGCCATTCATTGGACTTCTGTTTGATTTTGGAAAGGGCGGATATGGTCATGTCATGAGTCCCTTCATAGAATCGTTCCAGTTACATCTGTTTCAATGTTGCGAAGGATGTTATGCAACAATCTGGTAGACTTCGGTACCAGTCATAGGCAACACCCGCTAAGCATCCGACGAAGACTCTGGTAAGTAGAGCATCGTTTTGTTGGTGATGGTCAGTCATCCTCTCAAAGTGAGTGATATACTGACTCGGTGATGTGCTTCCGTTGAATAGCATTATGGTCGACGACTTATATTTGGACGGGAATAGAACTTTCTTCCACTCAGCGGGATAGGGCTGCTTGATCCCAAACTTTTGCAATCCTTCTTTCTGTTTGAAAGATTCAAACAGATTTCGCATAAGCTTGACTGCCTCAAGGGGATCTCCTAATGATTGAGAAGCAACAGATTTATTCAAAGGATTTGGAGGTGAAACTATATTATAATCACCACCTCCATCACTAGAAATACTTGGAGTAGCCTATGCTTGACGATGTATGACATCTGGGACGATATTATTTGGAAGAGGTTGTGCTCCAAGACCAGTGTTGATAGGCATGGAGCCTGCTGCGTATTATTAGGTTGAAATTGTATTCACAACCGACGAAACAACATGTTGTGTCATGATCTCCGCGTGCATGCTTGTAACCGTGTCAGCCATGGCTTTTAGGTTGGCCTCCAGAGCAGCAATTTTTTTGCACTTGACTAGCAGAATTGGAAGAGTCTTGCTTTTCGTTCGTCATATAACACTTCTCTCGATACAAATGATGAGCTAGTAGATAAGATTGTCTGATCAGAGTCTTCGCTATTAGCATCGAAGTCTAGCAGACTGCTACCCCAGGTTTGGAACCGAGAAGATTCTTTTGACCGAGGAAGTCTCGATTAGAATTAGAAAGATTCCTTTGACCAAGGAAATCTCGGTTTCTTGATCTTGTATTTTGGTAGGCCCCTTTAGTAGAGTCTGGGATCTTACCGCAAATTTGTAGCCTTGAAGGTTGTGATGAATTACGTCTCGGGTGTCTTCCACCACAAGTGCTATGAGATGCTATGTTACCTAAAGCGAATAGCAGTTCATCTTCATCCACTAAAATCACATTGGGAGATCGAGAGTTATTAAGAGATCGAAAGTAGTTCAAATGGTTGAACACCACCCATTTTGCTAGTTTGTAGAAGCACTTGACGTCGACTTCATGTTAATGACAGTGACGTTTGTCATATATGAACAATCATCGTCAAATATCAAGATCATTCCAGGAAAGCTAGGGTAAATCAAGCGGTTAAACACAAACTGTTTAGTTGTCTTGCAGCAGCAGTTGATTACAATTTCATGATACTAGTTACAGTGACGTTCAGTTTATGGAGTTATCGCTGCACGAGATGTACTCGTCATCTTCTACTTTTGTAAAATAAGTTCGCGGAGGTCAGGTACATAATAAGAAGGAGGAGCAGGAAGCAGACTCTGTCTTATTACATTAGAAATATGATGCCTATTCCTAATCTTTTGTGTTCCCTGTATGTACAAAGCAGTGCTAAGTTCATTAGCATAAGTGAGTGGGTTCTGGCTCATAGAAGCCTTCACTGTGCATGAATTAGTGATTGGCGTCGACTGTACTGGGTTCTTCTGACGCGCCATCTGATTTAATTCTATTCGGCGCCTATTGAGATAGGCATGCATGTCAGCATCTGGCCGACTAGGTTGTTGGTATGTGACACTTGCAATGTTCCATGTCCTATCCTTGATATGCACATAGTAGGGAAGTTATGGTGCTGTCTTAATTGGCATGGTGCAACCTGGCGCCAATTTAATTGTTGTGGAGTAGGCAAGATGCCTTGGTGCTCTACACGCATTGGCACAACGCATTTGGCGCGACACCTATGGACAGAAGGAAGTGAACTCTGAATAGAACCTACTTTCTGGGAAGTAGAGTTCTTGTTCAGAGATGCATCTTTGGCAATGATTGGCGCTAAGGCATAATCAAGTAGGTTTTTTGCCAATTCCAGGGCTGGGGAAGAGTGGAGAATAGCCATAGGGCCCTTTTCCATATATTGAGTAGTAGCAGCAGCAACTGCCACGACATAGGACTTTGGAATCCAAATAGCATGTGCCTTATTATGGGCAGTAGCGTGGTAGCACGCTTGGCACCCTCGGCGCCAATCGGATGTCCATAAGCAGTTTAGTCAAATTCGATGACCAAGGTCTCTTGCATCGTGCCGACCGACACAGCATCGCCTTGCGTTGTCACCTTCTCATCGGAGGAGAAAGTCGTCCCCAGCAGAGTCGTCATTTTGTTTGCAAAAACAAGAATAAATACAAACTAAGAAAAAAAAAAGTACAATTGATTTTTGGGTAAGTACAACTATAGGAATCTGATCAGAAGACGATCACTTTATCCCTTGGACTATGCGATGTCAGAGGAAAAAAGCTCTTGAATGTGCTGCAGCAACTTCTCAGGCGATTATGATCATTAGTGATCCCTTAAAGAGTGATTTTGAACTCTATTTATAGAGTTTTGGAAATAACTGTTAAGGAGTTATACTGATTGACGCATAGTCAAAATAGGGCTGATGATGCACTGGTTGGCGAGCAGTGACCCAGTCGCACGAACGGTTAGCTTAACTGCATATGACACGTGGAATTATATGAAAGAAGTGCGCTTGGTCATGGACAATATTGCATATACGTTCTTCGAGATTAGTGGCATGTACGCGACGTCATCTAACCGCTTCTAGAGGATAATTGACTGATTGGCGCCAGTACATGAATGGAATGAACCATTGATTGACGCCAACTATGGAAAGCACTGAATGTGAAGGGCTTGATCACTTTGCACCATTGATGAATGGTGCGAAGAAACAAACGGCCATCATTATGAGGAGTCTGACATAATCTCTTCCACTACTAAAATACAACGATATAGCGACGGCCATATCTGTCGGCTATCCATCGGTAAATCATCTTACCGACGGATGTCCGACGGATACAGGCTAAAAAAATCCGTCGAAGATATCCTCGTCGCTAAAAATAGCTCGTTGCTAGTCCGCCTCTTCGCGACTAATTAGCGACGGATTTCCGTTGGCAGAATAAAAACTTTTAGCGACAGCTAACCGACAGCTTTCCGTCAACTTCGACAGTTTAAATTTTTAATATATTCATAAACTAAGCGACATAAAATTTGTCGCTAAATCGTCGCTAACCGTATATCTGAGGGTTTCTGATACGCAATATCCGTCGCTATAAGCGTCGCTAACCTCGACGGATTAGCGGCAGAAGAGCGACGGATAATACGTCGCCACCCTTCTGGAAATCTTCCATACAATCCTGAATATGAGTGACGGAAAGTCCGTCGCCCTTCCGTCGCAAAATTTTTCCAGAAATAGGCCGACGGACAATCCGTCAGAAAACTTTTGCTAGCTGCAAAAGTCAGTCGGTAACCCGTCGGTAATCCGTCGATACCTTCAACAGGCCGTCGGTAACCCGTCGGTAATGCGTCACTAACTGAAAGATTTTTGAAAAAAATTGCAGGAAAGAGACTATTCCCTGTAATATAACATATTCAGCATCCACCATACACAAATATAACATATCCGATATCCAATATATCCAACAAATATCCATATTGCCAACACAATATCTCCAAACATCAAATATATAACAACATACACAAAAAATATCCAACACAATGACCAACAAAATATCCAACACAATATCCAACACACTATCCCAACATATATAGCAAAATATCTAAACATAAACAACACAATACAAATACGAAGGCTCAATCTGGTTGCGTTGAGGCATGTACCATTCTATCAGCTACTTTGTAAAAAATCTAAATATAAACAATCCAACACAATGCCTCAGAAAAGACCGCAAGTCAGACGATGAATCCTCACAGCCAGGGATCATAGTTACATTGAGGCAAGTACCATTCTATCAGCTACTTTGCATACGAAGGCTCAATCTGGTTGAGATCTTCTGTAGGGACAGGAGGGTCGGTCCCGATGCTACTACTCTCTGACGGTGGCTCTTCCTTAACTTCAACCTTGGGAGCAATCTCTTCCCTGATGGTCATCGGTTCTTCCTTGACCTCGACCTTTGGTAACACCTCCTTCTTAACAGTCATCGGCTCTTGTTTGACGACGGGGACTTCCTCCGTATTGACCTCCAAGGGTTCCTTGCCTCGGCCCCTTCCTCGGCTAGCAGCACCACCTCGGAGAGTCTTGGGAGCCATCTCTGACAAAAAAAAATTTCATATAGGGTAATAAAATTTACTCAAATTATAAAAAAATAAGAATTTTATCGAAATTTTTAGCCACATATGATATCCACCTCGGGGAGTCTTGGGAGCCTTCTCCTCTCCTCCACCATGGCTCTGGACCCATCTGCTCCTCCCTACTTTCCTTCTTCTTATTTGACTCTCTCAGCCACATATGATATCCAGCTCAAGTGTAGAGTCGGGAAAGAAGAAGTGGGCAGGAAGAGGAGGGGAAACCAGCACAGCCAACAGCATGACCTGGAGGAAGTACAGAGGTTTTGCTGGTGGTGCTGGCAATTTTCCCAGGATGGTGTTGAGGAGCAAGTGAAGAGTCGGCCGAAGGAAGCTGTGGCTCCTTCGGCCGACTATACACTTGCTCCTTAACACCATCCTGGAAAAATTGCCAACACCTCCAGTAAAACCTCTGTACTTCCTCCAGGTTATGCCGCCGGCTGTGCTGCTTCCCCCTCCTCTTCTTGTCCAGTTCTTCTCCCCCGACTCTACACTTGAGCTGGATATCATATGTGGTTGTGAGAGTCAAATAAGAAGAAGGGAAGTAGAGAGGAGCAAATGGGTCCAGAGCATGGATGGAAGAGAACTATAAAGCACTGAACCTTCCTGTTGTGAGAACTGTGAAGAGCAAGAAAGGAGAGGGGGGTCTTTGATTTTTGCGTTCATCATCATTAGAGGGAGCAGCACTGAAAAAGTTGTGACATTGGTAGCATGAGAGAGTAAAAATCTGTATCACAAGACTAACAGAATTACAATGTAATCATGTACTCACCAATAACCAGATGTAACTGGAGTCGTTGGGCCTATCGTACAGTAATTGGTGGATCCGCTGGTATAGGCCAGATGTACTTAGTATGTACTGTATCTGATTAGTATCGGTCTATCGGTTTGGTACAGGACGTATCAGATTGGTATTGGCCTTAAAAAATTGGTATCGTCCTATCCGATATGTACATGTATCGGCTGTATAGCTAGGAATCATATTGGACTTATCGATTTGGTATCGGTCATATCTGATAGGTATCGGCCGTGTTGGATTAGTATAGACCATTTCAGATTAGTATCTTAAAAGGTTTAGTAAAACTGTACTTGGATTTCTCTCTTCTCGAGCTAGAATACCATTGCAAGAGAGTCACCAGATCGTGATTGGCCAGTTACAGTAACATACATGCTTCATTTTCCAACAGAAAAAGCGAAATTGAAAAAAAAGTATGTATGTTCTGTAACTGGCCAGCTACGCTCTCGTGACTCTCTTGCAATGGTAATCTACCTCTAGAAGAGAGAAATCCAATTACAGTTGTTACTAAACCTTCCACGATACTAATCCAAAATGGTCTATACTAATCCAACACGGCCGATACCTATCGGATATGACCAATACCAAATCGATAAGGCCAATACGAATCGTAGCTATACGGCCGATACATGTTGGATAGGAAGATAACAATTTGCTAAGACCTATACCAATCGATACGGCACATACCAAAACGATAGATCGATACTAATCCGATACGGTCAATACTTATAAGTACCATAATGATAGATCGTAGCTATACGGCCGATACATGTCCAGGAGGTTGATCCGCTAGTACATCCATGTACGATCAACGAAGTAACGATCCATTTCAATTCGGATGTGAAAATCTGTATCGTAAGACAAACTAAAGATAATCAGTTTTATTTCACATGTTTAATTGCCAAGTATGGGAACGAATGGCTCAGAACACAACCCAACATTTATTCTAGCATACATTAGAGTAAATCATCGATGTTCTGTACATATGGTGTAGGATATGTTCTTATCGTATCTAGTATCTGAAGAATGTAATAGGATCAAGATGAACTCACACAATGTAATACTAAGACATCATCTACTACTATATAAGATATAGTGATAGGTTGTCATATCATCATTGCCAAGGTTTGAGGGTCGAAGGACAGTCAACTTTATCTACGGCTACATAGTTTCTGCCTCGCCAGTCGAATGGCAGCAGGGACTATGTCCTGATCACTATGTCCTGATCACCATAGTATCTTCCTACACCATCATGTCGTTTGAGTACATTTTCGAAAGCAGATAAAAGACAGAATATTCAATTTTTTGCGAAGTGTTAGAACGGATTACTCAGAACACAACCCAAAATTCATTCTAGCATACATTAGAGTGAATCATCTATGTTCTGTACCAATGGTGTAGTATATGTTCTTTTCGTATCTAGTATCTGAAAAATGTGACAGAATCAAGATGAACTCACATAATATAATACTAAGACATCATCTACTACTATATAAGATATAATGATAGGTTGTCATATCATCAGTGCCGAGGGATGAGGGTCGAAGGACAGTCAACTTTATCTACGGCTATATAGTTTCTGTCTCGCCAGTGGAATGGCTATAGGGACTTTGTCCTGATCACTATGACCTGATCACCATAGTTTCTTCCTACACCATTATGTCGTTTGAGTACATTTTCGAAAGCAGATAAAAGACAGAATATTCGATTTTTTGCCAAGTGTGAGAACGGATGGCTCAGAACACAATCCAAAATTCATTCTAGCATACATTAGAGTGAATCATCTATGTTCTGTACATATGGTGTAGTATAAGTTCTTATCGTATCTAGTATCTGAATAATGTAACAGAATCAAGATGAACTCACATAATGTAATACTAAGACATCATCTACTACTATATAAGATATAGCGATAGGTTGTCATATCATCATTGCCGAGGGATGAGGGTCGAAGGACAGTCAACTTTATCTACAGCTACATAGTTTCTGCCTCGCCAGTTAAATGGCGACAGGGACTATGTCATGATCACTATGTCCTGATCACCATAGTTTCTCCCTACACCATCATGTCGTTTGAGTACATTTTCGAAAGTATATAAAAGACAGAATATTCGATTTTTTTCCAAGTGTGAGAACGGATGGCTCAGAACACAACCCAAAATTCATTCTAGCATACATTAGAGTGAATCATCTATGTTCTTTACATATGGTGTAGTACATGTTCTTATCGTATCTAGTATCTAAAGAATGTAACAGAATCAAGATGAACTCACATAATGTAATACTAAGACATCATCTACTACTATATAAGATATAGTAATAGGTTGTCATATCATCATTGCCGAAGGATGAGGGTCGACGGACAGTCGACTTTATCAATGGCTACATAGTTTCTACCTCGCCAGTCGAATGGCTACAGGGACTATGACTTGATCACTATGTCCTAATCACCATAGTTTCTCCATACAACATCATGTTGTTTGAGTACATTTTCGAAAGCAGATAAAAGACAAAATATTCGATTTTTTGCCAAGTGTGAGAATGGATGGCTCAGAACACAACCCAAAATTCATTCTAGCATACATTAGAGTGAATCATCTATGTTCTATACATATGGTGTAGTATATCTTCTTATCGTATCTAATATCTGAAGAATGTAACAGAATCAAGATGAACTCACATAATGTAGTACTAAGACATCATCTACTGCTATATAAGATATAGTGACAGGTTGTCATATCATCATTGTCGAGTTTTGATGGTCGGAGGACAGTCAACTTTATCTACGGCTACATAGTTTCTGCCTCGCCAGTCGAATGGCTGCAGGGACTATGTCGGAGGATAGTCAACTTTATTAATAGTTATTTTTTTCGATACCAAAAAATCCGATACTCCGATCCGAAACCACCGATATTACCGATACCCCTGATCCGATACTCATAGGAATGGTCCGATACCGATTCTGATTCCGATACCGATTTCGATTCCGATACCGATTCTGATACCCCCCTCCCCCGATCCAATACTTATAGGATTGGTCCGATCCGAAACCACCTATACCCCCTTCCCCGATCCGTAACCATCGATACTCATAGGAATGGTCCGATCCGAAACCTCAGATACCTCCACCCAAAACCCTACCCCTGCCCCGAAACCCTACCCGTGTGTCCCCTACCCGACCCCCCTCCTCCACCTCCACCCCCTCCCCCACCCCACCACCCCCTCCCCGACCTCCCTTCCCGACAGCACCCCCTCCTCCGATCCCCCCGATAGCAAACCCCCACCCCAAAACACCATCCACCCCACGTCCCCCTCTCTCCCTCCATCATCGTCGGCCCCCGCGACAGCCGGCCCACCCCCCATGACCCGAAACCCTACCCCTGTACCGAAACACTAAACCCTATCCTGCCCTCCGCCCTCAACAACCTCCCTCCCCGCCCTCACTCCCTTTCCTCCACCCCGCCGGCCCCAGCGACAGCTGACCCCCCAACCCAAAACCCTAAATGTTATGCTAAACAGAGAGAGAGAGGGAGAGAGAGAGCATACCGAAGAAAGAGATATATATCCCGTCGGAGAAAGCTTCGCTGGAGAATGTGACCCGTCGGAGAGAACTCGGCGGAGAAAGAGAGAGAGAGAGATGGGGAAGAGAGAGAGTTTTTTAGGGGGAATGAAAAATTTCCCCCCATCGGTTCAATTTAAGCTAGGTTACAGAATTTAGCGACGGATTACCGACGGATATATCCGTCGGCAGATAGTAGCTAAATACCCACTGGATTACCGACGGAACGTCCGTCGCTAGATAGACGACAATTTAGCGCGCCATTTTTTTACAGATTTTGTCGCCACAATGTTCGACATATTAGCGACGGACATGAATTCGTCGCTAAAGTTTCGTCAAATGAGAGACGGATGTGCGACTACATTTTGACGTAAAAAAACTAAAAATTTATCCATTGCTTTCTGACGGTAGCCCGTCACAAGGTAGTCGGAAAGCCATTGCTATGGCTGACGGATACGGTCCGTCGCTAATCTTCCGTCGCCAAACTGCTGTATTTTAGTAGTGTTCGAGCATTGCGCGATTGGGATTCGAAAAGATTTTCATCGACTGACGTATTATCAGTCATCATGATTGATAGCTTAGATTTTTTTAGAAAGATTGTCAGGTGGCAGCCCACACGATCTGAAAGTAACACAAATTGGTGTTGTCTACTATTAGGCACAGGGCGCCAGATTATGAATGAATTCCAGCGCCATTTTTGAATGGCACTATGCACTGCCATGATATATTTTTAAGCTTCTACACATCTGCTGAAAGATTGTGAACATCTGTACTGTCTCAATAGATGCTGGAGGTGACGGGGGAATAGCCTCGGCCTCAACAGGAATAGCCCTCAGAACAGGCAGAGGCGCACCCCCGAAAGCAGCTAATAATTCCACATAAACGAAAGAAACGGCAGGAGCAGCTCCCCCAGCCAGAACAGGAGGTCGAGAGGTAGTAGAGCTCTCGAAAGTTGTTGTGGGACCAGAGTGCTGAGACCTAGTCTTCAACGACATCCTAAAGACAGATCAAACAAAGCCAGACAATATGGCACAAGATAAGATATTATCAAGGAAGGACAATAATTGAGAAAGATAGTAATCAAATAAATAGAATGAAAGATAGCAATTTCAATCTCTAAGAGTCTACCATGTTCTATGCTAAATGCAAGACAATCAAATATTTAATAATATTAGAGGTAAAAAGCCGAGAACCAATCTAGAATAAAATCTGATAATCATACAATTGTGCCCGAAAATTATGTTATCCAGAATCTTCATCATGCTAATCAGCATAGCTGTGATAACTCTGGTCCCATATTTATGGTATATATATCTAAAATTATGTTATTTCGAATAACCACCTTGCTAGTTAGTTTGGTTGCGAGAAATCCCAAATTCCATAACTAAGATATGTATATCTAAAAACATGTGATCAAGAATTTTACCTCACCAGCTAAGATGGCCACGATAAAATCTTGACTCCACCACCAAGACTGATGGCTGCAATCCTCACTGCCTCGCCTAGTATGTACTACCAGAAGAAATCCTTGACATAGTCCATAAACTTGTTCTTAATACAATTCAACATCAACAACGAACACCAAGGATCTATTTCAACAACAAACAAGGAAAAGTAGACGGAAACAAATGAAAACATATTCCGAAATATGGTATATAGTAATATTCTCAAGGGACATCCCAGGAATCTCTCAAGAAGTCCTAATTGTGATTGGTACCTCTCATCCTAAAAACCTATTTTCTATATCATATCGCAAGCTCGCAGTAGTACAACGAAGTCATTGTACTACACGACATTGCTCTAATTGTGAAGCCTGACCTGTATGGGATACCATAAAAATATATCATGACCCACACCCAATATAGGGGTACGAGTACATGGGTACGACCAGCCTACGCGGCGCCACAACATCGGCGGTAGAATGTTGTCTAGGTCAACAATGCTATATAACATGTTTAGGAATATATAAGTCATAACATGTCAATAACAATCACATCTCCAAAATAACCAAAAAGAGGACAGTATAATATCTAACTCATACTCAATCACAATAACTAAAGAAAGATAAGGGCACGAATGATATAAAGATATTAAGTGATAATAGAAAAAATCTAGTAGTATATCACAAATCCACAACAAAGTCTAGGAGTCTAATATCTCAATAAGTACATGTCTCAAATAAATATAACATCCCAAGTCTCATAAACTAGAGACAAATCCAGTAGTAACCATGCAACCTAACTAGCATATATCTAAGAAAATCTAAGCTACACAGCCGGGGAATCCACCCTTTGGGTCTCCTGAGCATCCTTATGAGTATGACACATATCCTCGAGCTCGTCAACTGAAAAAATATATCCAATCAGGATTTGAGTAAGTACAAATATTTTAACTATTCATAACATGATAGAAACTACATAACAAAGAATATAAATGTGAAGACACAACAATAAATAAGTAATCATGAAGTACGAAACAGTAAATGAAAAATAGGTGATAAACAATGTAAACACCATATGACCGAGGAGGAACATGTGGAGGAATAAACCAACTACAACTAAGTGTTTTGGAAGTGCTACGTTCTATATGTGATCAGTTGTACATGATCCAACTATTGGCCACGGTCTATATTATCTACGGTCCATCACGAAATGCAATAATTATAGTTTATTAGGTTTGATCACATATATACTAAGGCATTTTCTCTCCGTCCAACTAGTAATCGCGAACTCAAGTCATAGTACAAAATAAAAAATAGAATAAGTGAGATAAAAACTATAATCATGATATGCATGGAAATCATGAAACATCATAAACATATATAGAATCTGTAAATACTAATCACGTGTATCCAGTGTGTCAATAAGCAAGGAACACTATCTAAATCAATGAAATAGAGAAACTATCAAGGAATGAATGAGATCATGGAATGCACATGCTTATGGTCCTGAGCAATGAGTGACGATCGATGTCCAAAATAGAGTCACAAAGACCTAATATGAAATAATAATGTCAATTGGGGTTTTTGAGTGAAAATTATCAAGGTCAAACTAGTTCATACCTTGCTAAACAAGGTTTAACTAGGTCAATTTACCAAAAATGTTAACTTTAGGATCAAACTAGTCAACACTAATGAAAACTAGGTCATAACTAGGTTTCTAGGTTCATACCTTGTCATACCAAGTATCCAATTACCTATACTCTTACCTATACATATCTATTTACCCATATATATTCATATACTAAATATTAATATATATCTAACAACCCTATACTATATGTATCAATCCTACATCACATCCACCTAGGTACCAGTATACCAAGATACTCAATACTACTGTTACATGTAGCTATACTCCTCTCACTACCTACACATATATACTTACCTACCTCTCATACCGCATCACCCATTACCCGTCACATATACACACAAAAGCTATACACACACAAGCACTCGTATGTGTATTACTAATACACACGCACACAAGCCCAAGCCTCACATATGGCTGCCTAGTAGTTTTCTCCTCATCCTTGCAAACACAACATTCATGCGCACTGGTGCCTTACTCACATACCCATCTATTACTGTGCCTCCCTCACACACAACGCTCATGCACACAGGTTCCTTAATCATACACCCATACATTATTATGGCTAATAGGCAGCATATAGTGCTGCTGTTAGAACAAAGGTTTTCCCTCTTGCACATGCTCTACACATACTCACATGCATTTCACTTATATATATATTGCATCCTATTAACTATACACCATTATCCCCAGATATATTAATCCCTGCTGCACAACTACCTATGGATACACTAGGTATATATTAGACACACACACACACAGGATACATAGCTGTTGGTCACCACCACCTGCCTAATATTTTCCTATTCGACTATTGTTGTTGCTACATATTTGTGTAGCCTATACTATCACCACTACCCCACATCCTGCATGCATCTCCCCTATTGGTGCATATGTGTGCAACCCACTGCACATCAGGAGACATATGATCCAAATGTAATGCAAGTACCAGTCTTTCACTACTACCACCCTCTTCTTTTACTACTATAGGAAATTACCCCTTGCCACTATTACAATGTTATACATCCCACACACAAATCTACATATAGGTGAATACACATACATCCTTCCATACGTCTATATATCTGCGTATATCAAACACACACACACACTAGCCCACACCACATCAAACTACTGTCTCTAATAGCAACCCTGCTGCTACTACATATTGTAAATACAAAAATTCCCCTACTGCTACTTGTTTATTAATCTCCTCTCTGCATACTCTATCTGTTGATAGCAGTCAACAGATAAGAGCAGTTGCTACTGCTACACAAGCAACAGCCTACTGCTTCAAAGCATAATGTTACTACAACTGCATTTAGTTTCCTGTACAAGAAACCTCTATCTTCCTGCTTGTGAAACCCCTGTGAACAAATGTATAGATGCACCATGCTAAAGCAAGACAGACTTATTTTTGTCAGGCCTTGCACACTGCTCTCTTCTCCCCATCTATCACTCCTTTACATTTACCTATCCTCCCTCTCTTCACATATACACTCTTCTATCAATATACCCAACTACCACAAATATAAACATATATATACATATCCATGTATCTTCAAATACATACATATACGCTTGCATATAGGTATCCACTCTACCCCACCTCTACCTATATGATCATAGGACACATAGACACCATATAAACACTTACCTGACCAAAAGCGACACTCATCTATATTGACAAGTGTTACACACATGTATACACGATATAACAGTGCGTATCATGAGATACCATGACACAACATCACGTATCCTATATAAGACAAGTACACCCAATCTCGACTCAAAAGGGACATAAAAATTATTTTGGGGACACGTGTCAAACACTTGGTGCACAAGCTTGTGATACTCCCAAGATACTCTACCAAAACTTGTACGAACCTAACCAAAATATATGAGCATGCTTAAAATGGTAATTAGAACCTAATTATAGTAGTGTCTAACTCGTGCCATGTGTCATGTGGAATTGGACATGTGTACCACAAGCGTCAGAAGAGAAAACCCCCCAAATTGACTCTATGTCCTAAAGTATCATGACATAACCTACTAGTATCCATTTGTGGACACATATCTAACCAAACACAACAAAAATAAATCCAAAAAGACCTATCAATCCATATGACAAACACTTGGTGTACCATTCTCGGATTTTCTCAAAAATGGTACAAAAATTCTATATAACTTCTACACAAAGGGTCATTAGAGCCAAGTTCTTCCTCGTATAGGTAACCATAGTCCGTGGGTGGGTTCTTAATGGTCTAATATATTCATTAGAGTCTAGAAATAGGGAATAATAGAGGTATACCTATTGGGAGATAGATTCCAAATATAGTACACCACAAGGACACAAGGAGATGGATGGATACCTCCTTCTAGCAAGCTCCACACCAAAGCATCCCTCCTCAAGTGCTCCTCTAGCAATGACAAGCTCCTCAGCCTCCTTGGAATGAAAAATGAGAGGGTTGAGATTTGGGAATGATGGGTTAGGTTTTCTTCCTATTTGTGATTAACTATTTCGGAAAACTAAAGAAGGCCATTAATGAATAGAGAGGTTTATATAGACTCCTATTAAGGTTAGGCTTTGGTTTAGGAATAGCTAGTAAGACTTAAAAGTCCATCTCCATATCATGAATGGAATCTCTACAACTAATAGGAATATTATATTCTTTAATCTAGAGGAAATAACTAATTAACTACTCTAATGATGACTACTCTAATTAATTATACTAATAGGTCCAGTCAAGTCTAGTTGGGTCTACTAAAACCAAGTCTGATAAATAGGCTAGTTCACCAATCAATAACATATATAATTATAACTATTATTCGTAAAATTTAAATAATATGGAAACAAAAATACCCCTATATAGAAATGTGGTAGTGACACCATGCCATGCGCACTAAATTCAAACGTGTCAACCCATGCTTCTTTGGTTCAAAGTATTCCAAAAATATCCAAGTTTGAAAACTTTGAAGGGGATCTTCTAGAAGCATGAAAAAAATTAAAAGTGCATTATAGGCAACTAGGCACAGAGCTAAGAAGCACAACCCCATAGAGGACTAGATTATAATTTCTGTGCATACCGTTGGACAAGACTCATGCTCTTAAAAAGTACTACACATTATTGAAACCATGCATAAAAATATTTTTTTCAATAGTATTCATGATTACAATATGTTGGAAGTCTATTAAAGATTTTAAATAATATTCATGATTACATAGAAAAATCTATCTATCTACAGAACTGGGCCTACATTAATTTTTCAAGAAAAGTGCAGGTCTCTCCTCGGCCATATGCTGGTAGCATGTACAACCTTAACCTTGTCTTCAGCCATGTGGTTTAGCGGTTAATAGCCTGCAAAACTCCCCTACGAGGTGAACTAAGCGCTGGTCGAATAGGGTTTGGAATAACAATCAATCCAAAAATTGTATTAAACATCTTAGAACTCGATGACGTCTCAAGGTAGAACGCGGCTATTATGCTGCATGAATAGGGCCTACTCCACTTATAATCAATTAAGATCTTCTCAGTCATTCGACAAATTTCTTCATCAAGTTGGTTACTTACTTGAACAGAGAAGTCGACGATCCTAGCCCATGACTGACACAAGTGTTGCCATATTCACCAAGAGTGCAGCGAAGTCTCCGATATGAAGTATGAAAGAGAAATGAACAATGAATTCTTCCTAAAAAACACTCTTATTTATAAACCATGCACGGTCAAACCGATGTGCCAATTCACAGCCAAACAAAGGCCCCAAAATAATAGAATGAACCTTTTATTCGTGGTAATAAATCTGCCATATTTAATGTTTGACTAAGTTCCAGTAAAAAGTCATCACTTCCCGAGCCCGACGCGGCGGCAGAATCTTGGAAATATTGACTCAAGTGTCCCAAAAGCACAACCTCTAAAAAGCGCAGTCACCTAAGTGCCCCAATGGCACAACTTCCAAAAGCACAGCCTCCTGGAGCATTATATCAAAAAGTACAGCATCCAAAAGTGCAGTCTTCCAAGCACAGAACCTTAAGCCAACATTTCAGTATTTATGGCACACTGACACAGACGTCAAATATTAGCTATAAGTTGTCAGTTATCAGTGGCTAGATGTCAGATGTCAACTACAAATACCCACTGTCAATTTGGCCAAGAGCACGGTCTTCAAGGCACACAAAAGTAAAATCACTCGGGTGCTCTAAAGCGCAACTTCTAGCAGTGTTCAAATGATGCAGCTTCTACGACACTCAAAGAGCACAACTCTCATGATATCCAATATACATAGCACTTGCTGAGGGATGTCACGTGGTCGAAAATGGCTCAATGCCTCTCAGGCAGAATCAAATCTCTTATGTTTTAATAGAATAGAATCTTTGACAATGTACACATGCCACGTGTCGTTGACTCAGTCATATCTATGAATGGGTGCCAACCACCCAAGATCTCAGCAATAATCGAATCTCAACAACTGCCATATGTCAGCTCATTTATAGCCCAAATGTGCAGTTACAATAGATTCAGTTCCATCCTCATACCCAACGCTCATGTGGGCCAAAATCCTATACGTGCATCGTATATGTGCGTATCGGGGGGCTTATTCCACCATCCTATGAATAGAAGGAGCCTTCATTCATTTTCGGTCTTCATTTTATCCTCTGTCCTGATTATCCAGAGTGAGACATCCAGAGTGTCGGAGTAATTTCTTTTGTTTAGGAGTTCTTTTGTACTTTCTCGTTAGATCGTCAATGGAGTAAAGGTTCAACTACAGTGTCCAATCGATATCGTCTCACTTTTCTAGAATTATATGTACTTAGATCTTCTATTTGTGAGTTTTTTGTACTTTTCTTGTTCGAATCCATACAAAAAGTTCTCCAACTTTTGTCCATGATGAACATAAATCTTTGTCGGTATCGATTGATCTGGATGAAATACAATGAACCTTTCCTACAGATGGATCGGCTTCTATTGAAAGAGTCTAAGAGTTTTTGTTTGAATATTTCTTTCATTGCTTGATTTTGATTAATGCATTTTCGTGTTGGTTTTCGTTGATTAGTTTTCATTGTTCGCATTCATCTTATTTCACATTCATTTTGAATCTTGAGAGAGGGAGATCGAAGTATGCTAATCAAATATTTTTTCCAATATATGACGCATAGACGGTGCGTGATCGGTACGTGAAGTCCTTCATTATCTCAAATAAGATTCAATCTTCGTGAGTCGCTTTAACTGGGCTAACATTTATCTCCACACCCTAATATAAATAATCTATAGTCCATTTTTTTACGTCCCTCTGATTAATGATGTCGAAAAAACAAAAGATAAGAATAATGAAATAAATTATATGCTAAACTATAGAACTGTTGCTTCACTCATTTTTAATTTGAATGGTTACAAGCTCTCTTACTATGCAGCAAAGATTTTTTGGTTAATGTTACTAAAGTCACATGATAGAGATGATACGGCTTGCCGTATTGAGAATAGAAATAAGAGTAAATAGAAATTCAGAAATGATGCACAGTTGTTATAATAGAGATTTATCTAATGTAGTTGCTTTCATGTATTGGTCTCGGACAACTTATGCACAAGGGCAATCTCTACGACCGGTTCTAGGCATTGGAACTGCTCGGCTGAAGGGGATTAAAGTAACATCCTGAGATAAATAGGCCTTATGATTAGGGAGGTGTATAGAGTGTCCAATAGCGATGAGCTAAACCAAATAGTCACAGCTGTAGGAGCGTAAAAAGTGCTTCAAAGAAAGAGTCATCCTATTCATAAGTGATCGGTTTTTACACCAAGCAGAGCGGGTAATCTCTTTTACGTCCAAGACTAGGCTAATCAATTTACGCCTAAGCAGGCTGATCATTTTACGCTTGGGTCTACACCTATGATTTTATGCCAAGGACAGAGCAACCTCTTTTACGCTGGACAAAACTGTCAAATCTCGCATTTAATGCAAACTCTGACATGAAGATATTAATGATGGCATTTACCACAGAATTCAATGGGATTTTCTTAAACAAAGACCATTGTTGTCGTTTATGGGGATCGAGCTACTTTACGCTCACTGTATGGTTTTTTTTACGCACAAAGTTTTACATGAGTTCTTACGCTCATAAAACAATGTGTGTGTAAAGTCTATTTGAGCCATTTTACGCTCAAGGTTATTCAATAACCACTTTACGCGGAAAACCTATAACAGAGCTATTTTACGCTGATCTCAATGTTTTACGCCCATAGGATGTTAGAGCTATTTTTACGCCCAATTCTATTAGGACAGTTTGGAACGTGGTTTGCCTACATGGCCTTCATGCCACATATTTCGAAGAACGTGTGTACATGTATCCTATTCTTACTGAAATAATGGGACACGTGTCAACGTATGCAAAGGATGACTCTGATCATGGGTGACAGTTGTTAGCGTAAAGACAGACTTTGATGATCTTTTACGCAGAGAAACCCCATTCTATAAATAGACTCATTTTTCTCAAGGGAACGGACAGAGAGAGAACAGGAGAGAATACAGAGATCAGGACTTCGAGATTTTGATTCTCCGGAGCATTCTTCTTCAACTTTTCTTTCAGAACAGAGTAAAGCAAAGCAGGAAAGCATTCGGCCTCGCCATCAGTGCCCAAGTGCGTCGATACCTTTCTGGTGACTTAGTTCTTCCAAGTTGTTCTACTTCAAGCAGTGATCTTCATCATCATCATATGGTCCAAGGAACAAAGTGATCGTTTATGAATCAGACTTCTATAGCAATACTTTCCCAGAATCAAATTTATACTTCTTGTACTTTTTTTCGTTTTATTTTCAAAATCTAACCTTTTGTTTGGCAATTTTGTTCAGTGAAACAAAATGGCGACTCTGCTGGGGACTACTTTCTCCTCCGACGAGGAAGTGATTGCTCAATATGATGATGTTTCGGTCGGTTCGACCAAGAAGACTCTAGTCGTGCACTTCGACCAGACTGCCTATGAAGAAATGCTCCAAACTGGGGGTGGTTCTCGCCATTCCAATGTTCAAAAGTCTCGCAAAGCACGAAAAGTTTGGATTCCCAAATCCAAAGTGGTTTCTGATGACAAGGGAATTCTTTCCACTCCTGTCGTAGGGGCTCCCGTTCGTAACGAGGCGGTCCCTACTTCAGAGTTGCACTCAAAGTGTGATTATTTATCTCTCGTTTGTAACGGTTAAGATAATCAGGTTTCACGCCCACTGCGTAAGAATCAAGTTTTACGCTCAGTAGGTAAGAACCAAATTTTACGCTCAAGGCATAAAAATGAGTCTCCCATTTGTAATGTGGCAGATCCTAATGCTTCTGAGTGTAAGAATCAGTCTCCCGTCGGTGACGTGGTAGGCCTACACAAATTACGCTTCTCGCGTAAAACAAAATCTCCCGTCTATGACGTGGTAGATAATCAATTTTTACGTTTTACGCGCAAAGGTAAGTCTCCTGTCTGTGACAGTGTGGATAAAATTCACAATAATGTTTGCACATCTAATGTGAATGTACCAAAATGCATACAGCGTAAAAATGTTGTTGGTAAAACTTTTGTCCTACACCAACAACCTTCTTATACTGCTTTACGCAAAGTACCAAACTTGCAAATCATGCGCCATGAAAATGGAGTCCTTCGTGCTAAATCTCAAGATTTACGCACACAACTCCAAATGAGTAAAAATGTACAGTTTGGTTCTGCGAATGAAGCCAGTAATCTTCTTTATACACAAGGCACTAAATGTTTTTCTACCCCAAATGTAATAAAGAAGAATATTCCCTCCACTCCTTCTGACTTACGTGAATTGCTAATGCAAAAGCATAAGAATTCACAATCTCCGGTGACGTTCCCCCAAGAAAAACATCATTGTGAATATCATCAGGTTGTGATCAATTGTTGTTGTTCAGCTTCAAGATGGTCAGTTTTTTATCGTTTAAGTTTTAACTCGCTTCAACGTCAAACTGAAGACCAAGAAGATGAGCTGTCATATGCATCGGTCAACATGGTATCTCATACTAACAGAGGACGATGACCGAGACGAAACATGTCCCAAACTCCAGGTCAACAACAGTTCAACAGATTCTTGATTCCTTTGAAGGAGTATATCAGAATACTCGATCAAGAAGACAAAGACAATTACAGACTTCTGATTCAGAAGCTGGGGGTACTCAGTCTTTGGAGTCTGATACCGATAGTATGGATTCATACTTCTATACTAATCCCTCTATATCTTCAAGAGAGGTTGAATCTTACGCTATTGGAGATGAATCAGAGACATCATCTGCTAATACGGAACAACGTCTCACTGCCGTTGAGCAATCATTGAAAGACATGCTCAACATGGTGCAAAGCATGCATCAAATAATTTTGAATCAGCAAACTGCTCAACCTACAGTAGTAACTTCGGTACTAGTAGCAGCACAAACTCAAGATAGTCAAGGGGCTGATATACCTTCGAATATTCAAGAGCATGCTGTTAATCAAAATTCTGCATCTCCAGATCCCATCATTCCAGAAGATGTACCACCTCCAGTAGGGGTTACGGTACATCCAACGACTATTCAATCAAATGTGCTTCCTCAAACCAGTAAAGCCATTCAAGCAGTGCGTGAACTCAAAACACAGTTTGAGGTTTTGAGGCACAAAGATCAGCTCCAGAGGTTAGGGATTAAGCAACCTTATCCTCCTCATTGGAATGATGTACCCTTCCCTCCGAAGTTCAAGCCACAATCCATTGTTTTATTCGATGAAAAAGCATCTCCCAGTCAATATATCAATTACTTTGATATTATGACTGTACACTTGCAGAAAAATGATGCTCTCCTCACTCGAGTGTTCATTGGGTGCTTGACGGGTTCGGCTTATGACTGGTATCGTAGCTTACCCGATAACTCTATTTTGTCTTTTGACGAATTCAAGGCAATGTTTCTTTCCCGCTTCTATGAAGGAGGTATGGACATAAACATGTCCTCCTTAATAGAAATAAAACAAAAGGAGAAAGAAGATACTCGAACGTTTCCGACAGGCTACTCTAAAGATGCCTCCTGGTATACCAGATTCAGCGTTGATCGATACATACAAGATGAATCTGCGACCATCCATTGCTGTCTTCACAGGTTCCCAATTCACAGATTGGGCTTCGTTTATCATAGCAGCAGTTTCTGTCGAAACCAATGGTAGGTTGGCTCGGGAATATGGGATGATTTTCGCTTCAGAAGATAAAGGAAAGAAAAGTAATCGTGGTAATAATCCTGGCAATCGTAACGTGAAAGGAAAAGATACTCTTATGGTCAATCTCTCTAAGAACAAAACGACGTCAAATAATCAGAAATCTTCCAGGCCAAAGGAAGAATACTCTTTTGACGAAAGTGATATCCCAGGGATATTTCAGTGTCTGGTGAAAAGTGGCAAACTTCAGATTCCAGAGCCAAAAAGGCCTAATAAGGTGAATCTGCCTGACAATCCCAAATATTGTATCTATCATAGATACATTAATCATCCTACCAGTGCTTGGTATGTCTTGAAAAAGAAGATCCAAGACCTGATAAATGATGGCGCTATCGCTTTAACCAATGATGACCATACGGTTACAACCAACAAGGTCTCTCTTCAGTTTGGAGATTTTCCTCCACAGCAAGTCCCAGATGGAATTATCCCAATTCCGAAGGCGACGATGAAGATCGTAAATATCCCGCCCGCCAGGGGAGAAAATACAGGATTGTTGCCGCTCACATTGAAGAATGGTGAAATCATGTGGGTACATCTTGACCTAATTCCTGAGTTGGAAAATGAAGGTAAAACTTTAAAATCCAAGAAATGTAAGAAAGTCAAAACCTGCAACATGATTTCTTATGTTATTACAAATCCTGATGACTTGGATCATCTATGGGATAGCCTTCCTCTAGAAGGTAGACTGAAAGGACTAAACATCTGTCCTCCAAGTCTAGCTCCTCCTACCAAGCTCAAGCATACCCATCAGCAGTGGCTAGCCATGAATAGTGTTCCTTTATATCGGGCACAACAAGTCTTTGCTGCTTATAAAAAAGCTCCGACAGGGATTTTTCCTTATATCCTGAATCCTTCTCCTCCCGTAACTACAGACACATCTATTCTTCATTCTCCTGAGGTTACAGAAGGTTTTGCTTCTTCCTCTTCCTCTGTTGAAACACCTGTCAAAAGTCTGCGGCCCACTCACTTGTATAGTCAGCAATCTGTTCATCTCATGAAGAAGATGGGTTACGACTTTCAAAAGGCAGAAGGTTTGAATTATGATAAAGGAATACGTCTTCCTTTACAAATTCAAAATCAGAATTCCACTGCTGGATTGGGTTCTGAAATGCCTCATAACAACCCTCACAAAAAAGAAGGCTAAGGGAAGAAAGATTAAATCCTGTAATATGGTATTTCCTTCTCCTGAGTCTGAAGAAGAAACTTTTGCTGGTACAAGATCTGGAAAAGAGTACCATAAAGACTATGAGGGATCCTCCAAAGAAGCGAAAGATATAGTGGAAACTCTACCAGTTCAACCTTCTCCTGTTCCTATTAAACCGTCTGTGGTTGAAAAGGGAAAACAGAAGGCAGTACGCTTTGATATCCCATTGAAGTCTGCTTCCAATCAGGGGGTGGTGATGAAGCCTTACAAATTTGACATTCTAGCTCAGTTAGCCAATACTCCGGCTAGACTTTCTATATTTGAACTGCTTTGCCTTTCCAGAGAAAGCAGAGAGACTTTGAGCGAAGCTTTCCTTCAAGCAGATTCATGCTTGGCACAACTCAAGACTCCTGATAATATACCAGTGTCATGTCCGTAATGCCATAGTGTGATGGAAGCAATTCCCAATATCACCTTTACACAAGAGGATATGCTATTGAAACACAACAAGCATGATAGGCCTCTGTGTTACACTGGATATATCGGATCCACTGAAATCGACAGAATTTATATCGATCCTGGGTCTTCAATTAGTATAATTCTTCAGAGTATGCTAAGACCCCTGAGGATTCCTACTAGTGAGCTGACTTACACTAGTACTACGATAGTTGGTTTTAACTCTGGCAAGAGCAAACCACTGGGGAAGATTCGTCTGCAGATTCAGATTGGTGATCTTCGAACTATGGTAACTTTCTATGTTATCAACTCGAACGTATCCTACAATATTCTTCTTGGAAGACCGTGGATTCATGAGCACAATATTGTGCCTTCAACTCTTCACCAATGTTTCAAATATGTGGACTCCCAAGGAGTTATGAAAACTGAGTTTGCTGATATTAATCCATTCAAAGGTGTTGAAGCCTACTTCTCTGATTCAAGGCTTTATAAACAAGAGCATGTGAAAGATATATCAAACATGGCTGAAGATCAATCACCCTCTGAGGATCACTCTATTAATGAAGATCCGCCAGAGGAGCAACCTTTGAAGATCATAGTCAAGGGACGAATCCAATCCGAACCTGTCAATGATCAACCTTTGATGATCAAGGTTAAAGGAAGAACTCAAACTTCATCTGAGGAATCAATAAATATTCTTGCTAAGAGCCAAGTTCAACCTTTTATGATTAAGGTCAAAGGACGTACTTCTTGCACGAATGATCCAGAACTACCGTTGATTGTCAATCTTGGCAAATCTATGCAGAAGACGGATGATGGTCCACTGTTGATTAATCCGAAGCGTAGCAATCAGACTGTAAATGATGTAAATATTGATCATTCTGTACTTTTTGATATCAATGAAGATTTTCTGTTCGAGTATATGGCTGTCAAGTTTATTGAAAGAATGACTTTATCTTCTGATAATCAAAGTCATCAATATAAAGACAACATAGAACCGGAAGAAACTTTATACATTGATCATAAGGAGAATTCTTTCCTCCTTATACAGATATTGGACCGTATGCTCAAAGGTTCCTAACATCTTTTCATTATCTTCTACCTGTGGCCGCTTCATCACAAGCTTGCATAACTTTTAGACGTCATGAAGAATCTTATTTCGTGGTTCCGTCTGATAAGAAAAACAAGTGCCAAATTGTGTTTGGCCTGGCTAGAAATATCCCTGTTGCTCAGACAGATGAGCTGAAGGATAAAGACAAAGGAAGAATCCGAATTGATAAATACAGTCAGCAATCTATCAAGATCATTCAGAACATGGGGTATGATTTGAAGACTATACAAGGTCTCAATCAAGGCAAGGGCAGACGATTACCAATAGATGGTGATCCGTTTTACCAAAAGACTCGTCATGGGTTGGGATATGACCCGTCCCACATGTTTTATGATGATATACAAGAAGAATTCTCTTCCAGCTCTTCACAATCATCAGATTCAGAGGAACTTCAATGAATCTGGACAAGTACTCTCAGTCAATATGGTTCAAACTGATGGTAAATCCGAACCATTTGAAAATGTCCCTCGAGCCACCATCGGTTCATTTATTTCTCTCATATATATCTACAACAACATCCGTCTTCTTAATCCCCAGCTACCAAAGTTTGGTCAAGCTGATTACTTGTCTCTTTGAAGAGAGATTTTGATCTTTTATCTTACCAATTAGTATATAAAGTTGGATTTACTATTTATCATGTTTTCATAACCTCTGAATAAATACTAAATCTACCTTCTTTTCCTATATATCATGTCCATCTGACCTCTGCATAGATATTAAATCTACTTTCCTTTGGATTTTTACATACTGTCATGTTCATATTACCTCTGATAGTATTATACACCCTAAGTAGAAAATAAGATTACATTATCTATCATGTTCATATTACCTCTGGATAGATATATTGATTGAGTTTAGAAAATCTGTCATGTTTATATAACCTCTGATGAGTATTTTCTACCCCATACAAAACAAGATTTCACCATAGACTTGTCACGTCCATATTACCTCTGATAAGTGCTTTCTATCTCCTACCTATTGTTTAAAATTCAACGATAGGATCATAAAACAAATCTTTCATTCATTTCTGGTGGAAATACTACATAATGGATAAGACAAAAAAAATGACAAAATACTCTCTTAAGGTGGAGTGGAAGCATCTTGGAGCAACTTTTTTAATTCTTCTAGCTGTCTGCCACGAGAACTCATAACCTTATTGGTAGCCTCTGCACGTCGAGCTTTAGGAGTACAAATACGGGAAAGTTCAGCGAAGGTGATTATCAAGTTGTCCTTTGCTTTATCAAGAGTTCTGATGGTCGACTCAGTCCCAAAAGCCTTTTCTTCTAAAATTGAGCTTTGGGTGAGGTATAGATTTCGAGCATTGATCATCTTCTCCCTTTCAGCCTTCAAGCAAGCTAGCTCTGCCTCAACTTCGCAGTTTCTGTCATTCTTGCTCTGAATATCTATGTTCAAAGTGTCATAAGCCACTCTGTGGCCATGCAGTGCAGGTTTTATGCCAGTTAAAAAGGCTCTCTCTTTGGCAACCTTCAGACTGTGTTCACGGAGGGCTGTATTATATGTAGTCTCTCGAGTAAGATAATTAGCTGTTAAGGCATCATATTCTTCCTCGATGAGACTTTCAACAGTTTTACTAGACAGATTAAGATATTCTCTGATTGGCTGTTCAAGGTCTTCCACAATTTTCTCCAATGCGGCAGCTCCTTCAGTATCATTGAACAAAGCAACGTTCTTGATGGTCGAAGCCATTGCCATCTTCAGAGTCTCATAATTGAGGCCCTTATTTAGGACCATTGTTATCAAGGTTGCCAGGCTTTTATAAAAGGTGTCAGTATAAATCTCAATGAGGAGATCCATTTTTGTGCTGGAACTTGGCGTGGCAACAATATCTAATAGATCCCTTTTTCGAAATCAGGAACAGATGTTGGTGGTACAACAGTAGGATGAGAAGAAGTCGTTGTTGCTACCACCGTTATAGCCAATTGATCCCTAGAAGCTTCGGGGATTATATCTCCAATCGGTGTAACAACAGATGGAGGTGGAGCCGATGACGTTACTACTGTTGTCTGGTTCCCAGGGACCTCAGTATCAACGTCTTCAATATTTGTCACTCCAGCCGTTTTTGGAGTTCTGGCGGCGGTAATGTCGGTGGGTGTGGTGACAACTACAGGAGCTGGTTCAGATTCTGACATTGGCTTGTCAAAAATTGGTACTGGATCAGTGAGAACAGTAGAGGATATTATTATTTCCTCAGTTTCTGTTGGAAGTTCAAGCATGCCTCCAACATCTCCTTCAATTGATTGCTCCACAGGATTTCCCAATGATTCAAATGTGGTGAAACTTTCTACAGCCAATTCTTTGTTCAAGTCTGGATCACCTCCAGTAGTTCCATCATCACCTACAGTGGGATCAACTCTAGTCTTCTCTTTGTGCTGATCCTCAACAAGAGAAGATAATTCAGATTGTGCTTGTTGTAAACCCCCATATTTTTATTAATTTTTATAATAGATATGGTCATGCAACTTATTAATTATGAAATTATTGATACTAGCTTATTAGTAGATATATATGCATGTGTGCATATATTATATGTGTACTTGGTAATATTTTATTAAATATGGTGTATAGTAAATTCTAGAATTTTTTTAGGAATTTATTGATAATTTTTAGGAATTGATTGCTTACTTAAAAGGTATTCATAACTATATTTGATATATATATATATATATATATATATATATATATATATATATATATATATATATATATAATTAGTTGTTATAAAAAAATAATAATAATGATAACAGTGGCCTCGGCCACACACCCAGAATAGGGAGGGGCGGGCCAGGTACTGTATGGGGGCACAAAACATTTTAAAAATAAAAAAATATATATATATATGTAACAATGTATATGGGGAGGGGACCAACCCACGTGGGCGGTCCACCTCACCCGTACCCCCACCAAAATATTTGTAACAGCAGCTTGCTGCTGTGATCCTTAGGAACCCGACCCCACATTATTTTAAGTAACAGCATATAGCTGCTGCACCCTTAGAAGAAACCCGAGCCCATTATAGTTCCTATTCGAAATAGGAACTTCGGCAATATATTATTGCAGCCGCCCAATCAAGTAAACCCTAACCCTCCATCTTTCCATCTCCTCTCCACCCTCAACCCCAAGGCCGACCTCTTCACGCACACGCTCCGACTACTCGCCGTCGACGACGTCGGGACCGCTCGGAAGCGACAGTAAACAAGGACTACTCTGTTTGATTCAGAACTCAGGTACCCGTTTTCAACTTCAAATATTTTTGATTCTATCCAACGAAAATTCGATCTATCGAATGCTGTGCGTAGACAACATAACCCCCCTCAAAACCCTTTTTGGTAGAATCAAGCGAAACCCCATATATCGCTTGGTATTCGAACCCAAACTTCCCAAAAAACTGTCGAAACAGAACAGTTTCAGGGCAGTCCCAAATCCCTATTTGGAAGCCAAATTCTTGGCGATCCTTCGACTGTTTTGAAAAACTAATTGAACACGTTTGAAGACAACCTAACCACGATGGAAACGTAACTGGTAGATTAGTATTTTGATTCCTTTGTGTGTATTAATTCCGTGTTAAACTTGTGAGAAAAACTGATTTCAAAATAACAGATTTCTAAAATTTTTGTCCGATACGACGTCGCCCCGACAAACCGGGAAACGTGGTCGTGCGTTATACGCATCGAAAGGTGCGTATGGACGTTGCGGATGTGTGGGAACTGACGGAACTCAGTTTCGTCGCGTGTGTGCGACGAAATCAACACGTATCCGTCGAGATACCCCTGTATCGGCATTTTGCAAACTTGTCCATAACTTTGTGTACAGTCGTCGAATCGAGACAAAACTTGCACGAACAGGTCCGAATCGAAATTCTGGTCCTGTATGCCAAGTTTGGTTCGATTCTGAGAAGGTCGAATCGGAACCCAATTTTGGCGGGCCCGCGACCTACTCAAACGGGCGATTTGGTGCACGGCTCCTCGGAATCCAAAACTGGACATACCGTTGAGTTCCTCTCCTCAAACTGAAACCATAGACATATAGTATGACGACTTTAGATACCGTAGACTTCGGCACGCGTTTCGGTGCAAAGCGGGTCTAACGGCGGACATCGTTTTGACCCAAAATTATGATTTTGCCCCTGTTCCAGAAGTTGACTTTCAGACTGGCGTTTCCTAGGTATATCTTCTTCACCGAGACCGTTTTTGATGTTTGTTTCAGCATTTGGAGTCATCTGTGATTTGTGAGTTTTGGTGCTGACGCTTGCTACTCTTGGACTTGCCACTTTGCACCACCAGGCAAGATACCTTGCCACCTTACTCTGTGATTATCATATTCTTATTTTCAGTTGTTATTTTCAGCATTTTATTTATGTTATTTAAACTGTGCATCCAAGTCACACTTGGGTGCAAGCGACTCTATCGGTCGTATTCCTGCTTTATTTATTCTCTTGCATTGACTTAGTTTATTGACCACCCATTGATGTTGAGGTATTGATATATCTCATACGGCCTTAACACTTGTTGTATCATGTGTTGTGAGTCACATATAGGACACGTTTCCGCGTAGTCGGCTGGCCACCGATACGTATGGAGCGTGCGACGGATAGGGGTAACTGCCAATAGAATTGCATGCTAGAAGACTTGGCGGTTACTAGAGGTACATGTCAGTCATGGAGATGATGATACTAGGCATTGGGTGGGGAGAACATTACCTGACGTATGGGCTTCGATTGCACATCCTTTGTAACCCGGAAGCTCCGCTGGAGATACGGGTATGAGCCTCTCAGGTTGGCCACTGTCGTTTTTCAACGACATGCACTTGGTCACTGGTGCCCAAGAGGGGACTATACCGGATCCTATATTTAGCCAGGGCTCATGCGTCGAAGGAATGTATCTCAACTACGTATTCACAGTAGAATGGTCAGGAACCCGGTTGCATGCATACCTTTCTCTCTTATTATATTATCACAGTTTATATGGCATGGTGTTTTCTTATATCATGCTATGTCCCCTGAGGACCTGTTTATCTCTCCAGGTTTAGAGGATTTTCTACAGGAGTACGGAGCGGCATTGGAGCTATCTTATATTGATGACGAGGCAGTACCTTATGACTTCTAGTCTATTTCTTATCTGAGACAGTTGTAGACATTATTTTACACCTCTTTTTATTTTTATTTTGCGGAGGTCGGACTCCGATCTTGTGAGACTATTTTTCATAGCTCTTTTGGAGTGAGTATGTTCACCCGGCTATCTTTTAATACTCTTATTTATTTAATTGGACTTCATTACCTTCTGTGTTGAGCTGTGATGAGATTAGATATGTTATTCTGGCCTGTGATTATTTATTTACAGCTTATGTGCATATGCGAGGATTCTATATATTGGAGTATTCTTCGTATATGTGCAGCTGGCATGTTCAGGTACTTGGTCCTATGTATTTTGGGACTGGGGCATTACATGTTTTTGTGGTGGCCCATGCAGGTCCGATCTAATATTGTCGAGTTACATGACTGTGCCCAACAAGCCTGCATATATGAATAGGAATATCTCATCCAGAACTACTACTATCCCTTGACTTCCAATCTTTTTTGAAACTTCCTTGATTATTCGATTTACTTCATATCTAACCTTTCTTAATATCAACTTATCTTCCTCGTACCTACAGTATGAATCTACGAAGCGGACGCACTTCTGCCTTGGCCCTCACATCTGGTGAGGAGATTACTCCGGAGGGACATAATCCTCCTATGACTCCAGCAACACCTTACCAGCCAGGACTGTCGCAGCCTACTACGACACCGACGACGGAGTACCCAGAGGTCACAGCACTCCCAGGCAGCCAGGCTGGATAGACTACTACCATGCCACCGGGATGGAATATACCACTGCCTCCACCACCACCATTCCCTCAGCAGTTTCCTCTACAGTCGGGAACTCAGATACCTCCACCACCAACTGATGGGAGCCCTACTACTCAGTTTATATATGCCATGATGCAGGCTCAGTGGCAGCAGACTGAGCTGATGAGACAGACGATGGTGGCAGCTATGGCTAGACCCCCACCACCACCTCCAGCACCAGTACCAGTACCGGCTCTGCATTCCTATGAAGGCTCTATCAAAGATTTCACAGATATGAACCCCAAGGCCTTCAGAGGGACGGAGAAGCCATTAGAGGTATCACAGTGGCTTATTAGTACCGAGAAGCTACTGAAGGCATCCCAGTTGCCAGCTCGAAATTGGATGACAGCAGTGGACCTACTGTTAGAAGACAATGCTCACCACTGGTGGAAGGCGGAAGAGAGACGATTAGGCACTGGGATCACTTGGAAGCAGTTCTATGATGCATTTTATGAGAGATTCTTCCCTATTCATGTCCGAGATGGTCTCTATGACCAGTTCCTCCATCTGAAGCAAGGGAATATGACAGTTGATGAGTATGACTCAGAGTTCAACCGCCTGAGTCGATTTGGTGCAGAATTGATTCCGACCGAGTTAGAGAAGGCGAGGAGATTTCACCAGGGGCTTGCTCCAGAGCTCAAGTCTTATACGACTACTCAGTCTCGAGTCTCCTATTCAGTTGTCTTGGAAGAAGCTCGTGCTCAGAAGATTCTTCGCAAGGAACAGCAGCAGACATCGAGGCGCCATACCCCAGCAGCTACACCAGCCCGAGCCACTCAGAGTGGACCTATCAGAAGGACCACGGGACAGTACCAGCAGAGGCACACACCTTATCAGAAGCCTATCTGCAACTTTTACGGAAAGCAGGGGCATATTAAAGATGACTGTCGACTTCGTTTGGGCTTATGTATGAGATGTAGATCAGGACAGCACTTGGCCAGAGATTGTCCTGAGCAGCAGGCTCTAGTTCATGCACATCAGGCCCAGAGGCCCACAGCCCCAGCACCTCGTCCACCATTACCTCCACAGATAGCACAGTACAATAAGGCCAGAGCTCAAGGCCCAGGACAGAACCAAGGAAAGGCATTCTCTCTAGCTGTTGAGAATGTAGAGACAGAGGCAGAGGTCATAGCAGGTATGGTTCTAGTTGCATCTTTTCCTGATATTACATTATTTGATACTGGAGCCACTCACTCATTCATAGCCACTAGTTTTGCCACTAGACACAGCATTCCCATCACACCCTTAGCTAAGAATGTTAAGATCCTCACTGGAGTAGGAGTTGTACCTGTTAGTGGTACTTGTAGACTTTGTCCTATAGTGATAAATGGCAGAGAGATAATGGCACGACTTTTTGTTTTCCCTATGCCGATATTTGATGTGGTTCTTGGAATGGACTGGTTGAGCCAGCATTTTGCTCTCATAGACTGCCATAGGGGCAGTATTATCTTTAGACCACCAAATGCGGAAGAGTTTGAGTTCACCAAAGAAGACGAAGATAGTTGTGAGGCGCACACATCGGGGACTCCTATGATGATGCACGACACCCCTCAGCACCCTATTATTACCGAGTTCGAGGATGTATTCCCTGAGGAGTTACAAGGACTACCACCTGACCGAGATATTGAGTTTTCTATTGAGCTGATTCCCGGAGCCGAGCCTATTTCATTACGAGTATATTGTCTGGCACCAAAGGAGTTGGTAGAGATGAAGACGCAGATTAATGACTTATTAGAGAAGGGATTTATTCGTGCCAGTGCGTCACCATAGGGAGCACCCGTTCTTTTTGTGCCTATGTAAGACGGGACAGTGCGCATGTGCATTGACTACAGAGCGTTGAATGCAGTGACAGTGAAGAACAAGTATCCCCTGCCGCGTATAGACGATCTATTCGATCAACTGAGTGGAGCAAAAGTATTCTCTAAAATTGACTTACGAACGGGCTATCACCAATTGAAGGTTCGGAAGAAAGACATTACAAAGACGACTTTTCGATCGAGGTATGGACACTACGAGTTCTTGGTCATGCCCTTCGGTTTGACCAATGCACCCGCAGTCTTCATGAATTTAATGAACAAGATCGTTCACCAATACTTGGACAAATTTGTAGTAGTCTTTATAGACGATATCTTGATTTACTCCAAGAGTCAAAAGGAGCACGAGCAGCATCTACGGATCGTTTTAGGAACATTAAGGAATGAGCGACTTTTCGCGAAGCTTAGCAAGTGTGATTTCTTTCTCATGGAGGTATCATTCCTTGGTCATATTGTTACGGGCGATGGTATATCGGTGGATCCAGAGAAGATCACAGCAGTCAAATCATGGCCCGCTCCCACAACAGCTTCTGAAGTGAGAAGTTTCCTCGGACTTGCGGGTTACTACCGACGGTTCGTAGAAGATTTCTCTCGAATAGCCGGGCCTATGACTCGATTGACTTGCAAGGATCAGGAGTTTATATGAACAGAAGAGTGTCAAGCCGCTTTTGACGAGTTGAAGAAGCGGTTGACCATAGCACCGATCTTGACACTACCGTCGGGCGCAGGAGGATTTGTGATCTACAGCGACGCATCCGAGAAGGGATTAGGATGTGTATTGATGCAGCACGGTCGGGTAGTAGCATATGCATCTCGACAGTTGAGAGTGCACGAGAAGAATTATCCGCCCACGATCTAGAGCTCGCAGTGGTTATCTTTGCTTTGAAGCTATGGAGACACTACTTGTACGGCAAGAAGGTTGATATCTATACTGATCATAAGAGCCTCAAGTACGTGTTCACACAAAAGGAGTTGAATATGTGACAGCGACGTTGGTTGGAGTTGATGAAGGATTATGAGATTGAGCTATATTATCATCCGGGCAAGGCTAACGCAGTGGCAGACGCATTAAGCCGCAAGCCCATGGCACACTTTTTGACTACACAGAAGGAATTGATTAGAGATTTAGAGCAGCTTGGTATTGAGGTAGTATTGTCGGGAGCAGATGGCGTATTAGCCAACCTTCAAGTGCAATCATCATTGGTAGACCGCATCAAGGCAGCATTGCCTAATGATGCTAGATTTCGACGGCTGAAGGAGAGGACTGAAGCAGGAGAGCAGACAGGATTGAGGATCCACACTGATGGGACATTACGATGTGGTAATCGCATTTATGTTCCCAATAGAGATCTACGACAGGAGCTGATGGCAGAGGCTCACAGTTCGATTTACTCTATTCATCCCGGAGGGACCAAGATGTATTGCGATTTACGACAGTATTATTGGTGGCATGGAATGAAGCGAGAGATAGCTCGTTTTGTTGTCAAGTGCTTGGTATGCCAACAAGTAAAGGCGGAGCACCAAAGGACGGCCGGATTATTACAGCCGCTATCCATTCCCTAGTGGAAGTGGGAGCACATTACTATAGATTTCGTCACGGGTTTTCTTCGGAGTCCTAGAGGACGTGACGCAGTATGGGTGATTGTTGATAGACTTACGAAGTCAGCACATTTCTTGCCTTTTAGTGTGGGCCAGTCGACAGAGGTATTGGCAGAGATGCATATGGAGCAGATTGTGAGATTGCATGGTATGCCTGTTAGTATTGTGTCGGACCGTGACTCGAGATTCACCTCGCACTTTTGGAGGAGCATACAAGAGAGTTTGGGCACTCGATTGAAGTTTAGCACATCGTATCATCCGCAGAAAGACGGCCAGTCGGAGCGTATCATTCAGACGCTAGAGGATATGTTGAGAGCGTGTATGCTTGATTTTGGCAGTTCGTGGGAGGACCATCTTCATCTTGTAGAATTTTCCTACAATAATAGCTATCAAGCGAGCATTCAGATGGCTCCGTTTGAGGCATTGTATGGTAGGAAGTGTCGGTCTCCTGTTTGTTGGAGCGACATAGGAGAGCGACAGCTATTGGGTCCCGAGTTGGTCTTGAGCACAGTGGAGACAGTGAAAAAGATTCAGGACCACCTGCGAGAAGCGCAGGATCGTCAGAAGCAGTGGGCAGATAATCGTCGTCGACCCTTGGAGTTCAAAAAGGGTGACCATGTGTTCTTGAAGATATCCCCCACTAGGGGCACGATTCGGTTCGGAGGACGTGGCAAGTTGAGCCCAAGGTACATCGACCCTTTCGATGTCTTGGAACGTGTTGGAGAGGTTGCCTTTAGATTGGCCTTGCCACCGTCACTAGAGGGAGTACATGACGTATTCCATGTATCTCAGCTGAGGAGGTACGTGGCGGACAGCAATCATATGCTTGATCACTCCGAGATCACAGTTGGACCGAGCTTGTCATACGAAGAGCAACCAGTAGGTATCCTCGATCGCCGAGTGAAGGTGTTGCGGAACCAATTTATTCCATTGGTTCGCGTGGCATGGAAGCATCACTCGCCAGGGGAGTCTACTTGGGAGCGCGAGGATGACATCCGAAACCGCTACCCGTATTTGTTCGAAGGCGAAGGTATGTCTTGCATATTAAGTACCATTATAATTCCATGCATTGTATTGATCCCCTGACCTTAGTTTAATTTCGAGGACGAAATTTTCTTTAAGTTGGGTAGGATGTAAACCCCCATATTTTTATTTATTTTTATAATAAATATGGTCATGCAACTTATTAATCATGAAATTATTGATACTAGCTTATTAGTAGATATATATGCATGTGTGTATATATTATATGTGTACTTGGTAATATTTATTAAATATGGTGTATAGTAAATTCTAGAATTTTTTTAGGAATTTATTGATAATTTTTAGGAATTGATTTCTTACTTAAAAGGTATTCATAATTATATTTGATATATATATATATATATATGTATATATATATATATATATATATATAATTAGTTGTTATAAAAAATAATAATAATAATAATAATGATAACAGTGGCCTCGGCCACACACCCAGAATAGGGAGGGGCGGGCCAGGCACTGTATGGGGGCACAAAACGTTTTAAAAAGAAAAAACATATATATATAGGTAACAATATATATGGGGAGGGGACCAACCCACGTGGGCGGTCCACCTCACCCGTACCCCCACCAAAACATTTGTAACAGCAGCTTGCTGCTGTGATCCTTAGGAACCCGACCCCACATTATTTTAAGTAACAGCATATAGCTGCTGCACCCTTAGGAGAAACCCGAGCCCATTATAGTTCCAATTCGAAATAGGAACTTCGGCAATATATTATTGCAGCCGCCCAATCAAGTAAACCCTAACCCTCCATCTTTCCATCTCCTCTCCACCCTCAACCCCAAGGCCGACCTCTTCACGCACACGCTCCGACTACTCGCCGTCGATGACGTCGGGACCGCTCGAAAGCGACAGTAAACAGAGACTACTCTGTTTGATTCAGAACTCAGGTACCCGTTTTCAACTTCAAATATTTTTGATTCTATCCAACGAAAATTTGATCTATCGAATGCTGTGCGTAGACAACAGAACCCCCCTCAAAACCCTTTTTGGTAGAATCAAGCGAAACCCCATATATCGCTTCGTATTCGAACCCAAACTTCCCGAAAAACTGTCAAAACAGAACAGTTTCAGGGCAGTCCCAAACCCCTATTTGGAAGCCAAATTCTTGGCGATCCTTCGACTGTTTTGAAAAACTAATTGAACACGTTTGAAGACAACCTAACCACGATGGAAACGTAACTGGTAGATTAGTATTTCGATTTCTGTGTGTGTATTAATTCTGTGTTAAGCTTGTGAGAAAAACTGATTTCAAAATAATAGATTTCTAAAATTTTTGTCCGATACGACGTCGCCCCGACAAACCGGGCGACGTGGTTGTGCGTTATACACATCGAAAGGCGCGTATGGACGTTGCGGATGTGTGGGAACTGACGGAACTCAGTTTCGTCGCGTGTGTGCGACGAAATCAACGCGTATCCGTCGAGATACCCCTGTATTGGCATTTTGCAAACTTGTCCATAACTTTGTGTACAGTCGTCGAATCGAGACAAAACTTGCGCCAACAGGTCTGGACTAAAATTCTGCTCCTGTATGCCAAGTTTGGTTCGATTCTGAGAAGGTCGAATCGGAACCCAATTTTGGCGGGCCCGCGACCCACTCAAACGGGCGATTTGGTGCACGGCTCCTCGGAATCCAAAACTGGACATACCGTTGAGTTCCTCTCCTCAAACTGAAACCATAGACATGTAGTTTGACGACTTTAGAGATCGTAGACTTCAGCACAGGTTTCGGTGTAAAGCGGGTCCAACGGCGGACATCGTTTTGACCCAAAATTATGATTTTGCCCCTGTTCTAGAATTTGACTTTCGGACAGGCATTTCCTAGGTATATCTTCTTCACCGAGACCGTTTTTGATGTTTGTTTCAGTGTTTGGAGTCATCTGTGATTTGTGAGTTTTGGTGCTGACGTTTGCTACTCTTGGACTTGCCACTTTGCACCACCAGGCAAGATACCTTGCCACCTTACACTGTGATTATCATATTCTTATTTTCAGTTGTTATTTTCAGCATTTTTTTATGTTATTTAAACTGTGCGTCCAAGTCACACTTGGGTGCAAGCGACTCTATCGGTCGTATTCCTGCTTTATTTATTCTCTTGCATTGACTTAGTTTATTGACCACCCATTGATGTTGAGGTATTGATATATCTCATACGGCCTTGACACTTGTTGTATCACGTGTTGTGAGTCACATATAGGACACGTTTCTGCGTAGTCGGCTGGCCACCGATACGTATGGAGCGTACGACGGATAGGGGTAACTGCCAATAGAATTGCATGCTAGAAGACTTGGCGGTTACTAGAGGTACATGTCAGTCATGGAGATGATGATACTAGGCATTGGGTAGGAAGAACATTACCTGACGTATGGGCTTCGATTGCACATCCCTTGTAACCCGGAAGCTCCGCTGGAGATACGGGTATGAGCCTCTCAGGTTGGCCACTGTCGTTTTTCAACGACAAGCTCTTGGTCACTGGTGTCCAAGAGGGGACTATACCGGATCCTATATTTAGCCAGGGCTCATGCGTCGAAGGAATGTATCTCAACTGCATATTCACAGTAGAATGGTCAGGAACCCGGTTGCATGCATACCTTTCTCTCTTATTATATTATCACAGTTTATATGGCATGGTGTTTTCTTATATCTTGCTACGTCCCCTGAGGACCTGGTTATCTCTCCAGGTTTAGAGGATTTTCTACAGGAGTACGGAGCGGCATTGGAGCTATCTTATATCGATGACGAGGCAGTGCCTTATGACTTCTAGTCTATTTCTTATCGGAGACAGTTGTAGACATTATTTTACACCTCTTTTTCTTTCTATTTTGCGGAGGTCGAACTCCGATCTTGTGAGACTATTTTTCATAGCTGTTTGGAGTGAGTATGTTCACCCGGCTATCTTTTGATACTCTTATTTATTTATTTGGACTTCATTACCTTCTGTGTTGAGCTGTGATGAGATTAGATATGTTATTCTGGCCTGTGATTATTTATTTACAGCTTATGTGCATATGCAAGGATTCTATATATTGGAGTATTCTTCGTATATGTGCAGCTGGCATGTTCACATACTTGGTCCAACGTATTTTGGGACTGGGGCGTTACACTTGTTGTGCCTCAAGTGATGGAGGATGTTCTTCTTGAGGCCCCATCTCAGGTTTTTGCACTCTCCCTTCTTTAGCATCTGAGTTTCCTGAAGAAGAAGCTTCCCCTTCAGACTCCTCATTTTCTTTATAGTTTTCTTCTTCTTGAGGATGAAGAACTACAGGCTTTGGTACAATTATGACATCTGCAAAATGAACAAAAATAAGTTAGTATACAAAATCATGATATATAATTCCGTATAGGTTTTGTATAATACTTGGAATATGTGCATTTTTTCAAGATATGTATCATAATCACCATCCCAGTCATCATCCTCAAAGTCAAGAGCCGGTTCGTCTGATGGAATGCAATCTTGATCAGCAGTGGATACAGTAGTAGTACTCCGTAACTTGTGCCTTAGACGGCAAAGATAAATGAAGTGAGGTGCTAAGACGTCCAGGAGACAAAAGTGTTACAGCTCCTAATCCCACTATCTGGGGAGAAGCTGAAGATCCTTCTCCAGGATGGACTGAGGAAGAACCGACGAGAGGATCTTCTTCAATGTCCTCTTCTGGAGTGTGAACGCTTGGTTTGGAAGGCCCTTTTGTGGTAGACATCTTCCTCTTTTTCGGAGTTTTCATTGGAGATGTGGCGACTGCACTCTGTTTTCTATTTCGGCCTTTACCAATAATGATAGGTTCTGCAGCTGGTTCTCCAACTCCTGTTGGGATAACTACTAAAAATGGATCTGGGATGCCAGTATCGTCAGGAATGTCTGCTGGTACCCAGACCTGCTCTTCAATATCTCCTTCTTTAGGCCACCTCAGACTACCCTTCATATTATAACCATGGGTAAAAGAACGAATTGAAGCATAGAAGTGGGCATACGTATGGAGTATACGTAGTTCTGTAGTGCTAGTGGCAGTCGAAATCCTAAATTTAGCACCAGTCCGAGCAGCACCAAAATACCTCCAACCCCTAGCCCCGTCAAGTAATTTCCTATAGTAACGGAAATTAGTCAAAGGATTACCAACATGAAGTTGGTCGTACCCAAATTGGCGAGCAAACCTACTGGGTAAGTATGGTTCGAACGCACAATTATCTTCATTTCTGAACATCAGATGAGAAGGTCTGATGCACTGAAGCCATCTAAAGACTAACTGTGGCAGTACAACTCTTCCTTCAACTTCATCTTCAAACTGGACACCGAATCAATCCGCTGGAACTTGCGGCCGGGTACAGAAGAAGTTCCAACCGTATGAATAATTCAGAACTGCTCGGGTATCTGCCACAGTCGTAGCAATCCATGTAGCCTTGCTGAATTTTTGGAGGAAAACCTCCGCATCATCACCTGGGCCTGGCGGTAACAATCTACAGTTGTGATGCAACAACTAGCCCATCAGATAAGTGTAGGGCATCTCTACTCTAGGGAAAACATTCCGATGAGGAGCATTGTTGATTAACTCCTCGCCGAAGGTCCTTAAACCTGCATTTATCCGACACACCATGGCTGACAGCAGGTTGATCCTGACTTTAAAAACCAGACGTACTGTTGGCCATAGCACACTGCGGTGAATTCTGTCAACAGTACCAATACCTGGTACAACCCATTTTCTCAACCATAAAGAAAGAAAGCCTACCAGCTAAGCTCTCCGTGAGATTTTCTGACTACCATATCTGAGGAAGCTCAAGGTTTCAGTTCCGGCAGGAAATTCCCCAGTCTTTGTAGACAGATATTTATTCGGGAATTTGTAAGTAATCATCATATCCCGAACCTTGTTAGAGGGGATTGTCGAATCTATGTTGATTACTGGAGCTTTGTTTTCTTGAAACCTTTCTTTGTCTTCCTTGGATATCTTATCCTTATGGAAGAAGAGATAAGTTGTCCACTTGTTGATATACGCCAAATGGGATGTACTTTCATGCATCGTGGTACAAATCAGGTAGTGGCACATCAGTTCCTCGTATATCTCGATTAACTGTGGGTTAACTCCTCTGATTTCAGCAAGCTCCCTGTTGGAGGGAACATATTCTTCATATGGGGCTTCCCCCATTGGCAGCTTTGAGATAAACTGCATCTCATGAAGGGCAAGACCCATTTCACCTTTTGGGGTGGCAAAAGTTCCAGTTGAACTTACATATATCTCCATCAAGGCCAGAAATAAGTTTCCATTCGGAGGAATACCATAACTGGTGGAAGCTACTGCTTCGTACAAGCCAATATCTTTCAACTCTTCCTCAAAGTTCTTCATCATCCAAAGGCTTATCTGAATCCAACTCTGGTTGAATGGAGTCAACCATCCTGGCAGTCTGGGGTTGGTTTGGGGATATAATACAGCTTCCCTCATAAATTTATTGACAAACATCGTGGTTTGTACTGGCTGTATTAAACCCGAATCTTCTCTAGGATTAGAGCCTGGCATAACGCCAAAGATAGAAGTAACACCTCCATTGGGAACACTAGCAAAGTATCCCATATCATTGGCACGCTCTCTCTTGAAAACAATTCTACCTGGTCGTCCATGACTGTTGGGAGTCAAGTTCCACAACATTTGTCGAGGATGAGTAGCATGGACGAATGCTGACAAAGGATAATCTCTGTCCATATCTGGAAGATACATGGCTCTATTTCCAAATTTGAAAACCCAAGACTCCTTCTTGGGGTGTGTTTGGGATTTGCAATCAATGGCATCTCCAAATAGAAAGGCTGGTTTTGCGAAGTGTTGTCCGTCTAGTGAACTCAACAATTCCTCATTTATCATGGATAGCAACAGTCTATCCCCTTGAGCTGCTATCAACTGTGCCCTCTCTGTCGGATACTCGGGGTTCGACTGAGGAAATTGGACATGAGATAAATCTTCCAAATAGTTCGAACGTACCATGCCAACTGATGATCCAAAAATTTCAGCGAGGGGGTGAACTTGCAAATCCACTGGTGAAATAACAAAAGAGATCAAGTAGTTCGAAGTTTTTTATTAAAAGAGTTGATGAAAAGCTTATGAAGTCTTTGTTCGACAAAATCTCTCAAAAAGATTGATGAACTTTACGCTACCACACAGTAATATGAGCGTAATACAACTTTTTACGCTGGCATGTACGAACATGAGCGTAGTTAAGTTTTACGCTAGCATATTAACTGTGGGAATAAAACCAAATTTTATGCTGACACGTATAACGTGGGCGTATTCTTGTTATTTATTTTACGCTAACACGAACAACGTGGGCGTACAATGTTATTTCAGATTTACACTAACACGTACAACGTGGGAGTAAAAAGCTGAAAGTTTGGTTTATCTTCTTCTTCCTCGACGGATTTGTTTTCTCCCAACCGAAGATTAGGGTTTTACCCATCATAGGCGGAGCCACGGCCGGGTTGGGGTTTCGTTGTGGTAGTGATGACTGAGTAGGGGTTTTCACATGATCAGTCGAGGAGGAATCAATGGCTGGCTTCTTCCCCATGCTACCGGCAGCGGATGATTTCTTAGGAGCCATCAGATCAGAGTTTCGAAGAAAGAAAAGGAAAAGAGATTCAAAAAGATGAGTAAAAGTGTTTTCTCTCTCTGTGAAAAAGACTTATTTATAAGAGAGATTCAAAACCGACTGTTGGATATCCCTATAATTACGCCGACTGTTGGACATCCCCGCTTTTATGCGGATGGCTGTTGCGTATTCCAAATTTTACGCTGGCAGATCAAATCTCAACTTTTACGCTTCTGTTCAAAGTATTTCAAATGTTGGAGATATTTGAAAACTTTGAAGGGGGTCTTGTAGGAGCGTAAAAAGTGCTTCAAAGAAAGAGTCATCCCATTCATAAGTGATCGGTTTTTACACCAAGCAGAGCGGGTAATCTCTTTTACGTCCAAGACTAGGCTAATCAATTTACGCCTAAGCAGGCTGATCATTTTACGCTTGGGTCTACACCTGTGATTTTACGCCAAGGACAGAGCAGCCTCTTTTACGCTAGACAAAACTGTCAAATCTCGCATTTAATGCAAACTCTGACATGAAGATATTAATGATGGCATTTGCCACAGAATTCAATAGGATTTGTCTTATACAAAGACCATTGTTGTCGTTTATGGGGATCGAGCTACTTTACGCTCACTGTATGGTTTCTTTTACGCACGAAGTTTTACATGAGTTCTTACGCTCATAAAACAATGTGTGTGTAAAGTCTATTTGAGCCATTTTACGCTCAAGGTTATTCAATAACCACTTTACGCGGGAAACCTATGACAGAGCTATTTTACGCTCATCTCACTGTTTTACGCCCAGAGGATGTTAGAGCTATTTTTACGTCCTATTCTTTCTGGCCAGTTTGGAACGTGGTTTGCCTACATGGCCTTCATGCCACATATTTCGAAGAACGTGTGTACATGTATCCTATTCTTACTGAAATGATGGGACGTGTGTCAACGTATGCAAAGGATGACTCTGATCATGGGTGGCAGTTATTAGCGTAAAGACAGACTTTGATGATCTTTTACGCAGAGAAACCCCAGTCTATAAATAGACTCATTTTTCTCAAGGGAACGGACAGAGAGAGAACAAGAGAGAATACAGAGATCAGGACTTCGAGATTTTGATTCTCCGGAGCATTCTTCTTCAACTTTTCTTTCAGAACAGAGTGAAGCAAAGCAGGAAAGCATTCGGCCTCGCCATCAGTGCCCAAGTGCGTCGATACCTTTCTGGTGACTTAGTTCTTCCAAGTTGTTCTACTTCAAGCAGTGATCTTCATCATCATCATATGGTCCAAGGAACAAAGTGATCATTTAGGAATCAGACTTCCATAGCAATACTTTTCAAGAATCAAATTTGTACTTCTTGTACTTTTTCTCGTTTTATTTTCAAAATCCAACCTTTTTTGGCAATTTTGTTAAGTGAAACAAATTCTTCACAAACGCAAGGAAAGAGACGAAGACTCGGTGTGTAGAGAGTCCTTTCAGGGACATCACTGCACCCAAGTCATTTTTAACTACTGCTGCAATAAGGAGGCAGTACAAGAAGACCGGCGGTCCGTCTTCCAACGGCTGCAACACCTAAGCTCAGAAGATGAGACGTTTCTTGTCGCCTCCTGGAATTCTACTCTGAAGATTCCTGACAGTGGAAGAGGGAAGAAAACAAATGTCTCCAGTCCAAAAATCTCAACCGGCGTAACCAAGAAACTTTCTTCTAAACGGTTGTCTACCACCATTGCAAGAGGAGTTTACCAAGGTACCCGCTCAAAGACAAAATTTGCCACACTTGAAGATTTTTCGTCCATATCTCTAGAAGACACTGGAGTCAGGGGTATCACTCCTCCAAATATCCACGAAAATCTGGTGTTCCAAGAAGATGATCCAGGGGAAACGGTTCACCCAACAGATGCAGCAGATCCCGATGTCCCCGAGGACGTCCACAACTCTCAAGACAAGGCAAGCTCTGAAGCTGGGGGTACCACACCCTCCGAGTCTGAACCAGAGGAGAACATTCCTACATACCCTGACGACTTCTCTGTACATGGGTATGACTCAGAGGATACGTCCTCCACCGTTCCTTCCATCTCTCCTCATGTAAGGACGATGTTCATGACGGACAGCAACCCATATGGTCCCAGTGATCGCCAATGCATCAACACTCTGGAGGACGTATTGCATACCTTGGTCAAGTCCATAGACGAGATCAAAGCGGCCCTTCCAACTCTGCAAGGAAGGATACTTGGCCAAACAAACGTGGGACCCGCGGTCAATACGGACTCGAACTCAGCCGCACCAAACCCGGGTGATAATCTTCCTAAAATATTGGCCCCCACCGCTGTAGACGAGGCTAGGGAGGCAAGAAGAGAGGTCTAGGAGCTCCGGGCCATGTTCCACGCCCGAGAAAACTGCCAAGACCTCAGGATACGACAATCGTATCCTGTTGCGTGGAGAGATGTTCCCTTCCCACCAAGATATAAACCATTTAAAATTAATCCATACGATGGGAAGATATCTGCAAGCAGGTACATCACCTATTTTGAAGTCACAACCGACCATCTGTGTCATGACGACGCCATCCTTACGCGGTTGTTTATCGGGGCACTAGAGGGGGTCACCTTCGACTAGTACCGCAACTTGTCGGACAACTGCATCCATTCCTTCGCTGGCTTCAAACGTATGTTCCTGGAGAGGTTCTATGAAGTAGGACAAGATGTTACAATGTCCACCCTCATGGACGTTGTCCAGGGAGAAAAGGAGATGACATGGAACTATATCGAGCGGTTTCGTCAAACCGCGATAAAGTTGCCTTCCAGTTGTCATGCCCTGCTCCCGCAGGAGCAATCGTCCTCGCTAAGGCGTGATGGCGCACGAGACTAGGTTGCGCCCGTGCAAGGCTAAGTCCAGAAACGGTTGATTTGAGCTAGGCCACAGAGTCGCACAGAGTGTCCCTATTTACAGCGGAAAGTAAATGAACACAAATTGAAGCGAATTCAACTCTTTATTGATATTCAAAAAGTTTACAAGCGGCGCTAGGCAGATATTACAAATCGCTCAAGCTCTCTCTCTCTGAAACATAAAAGGTGTGCCAAGTGGCTTACAATATGGAATGATTCATGGCGATGTTCCGATACATTATGTCCTGTATATGGTGCTCCAGCTCCTTGCAACGCTCCAAGGCTCCAGGGATAGCTCCTCGCCTTAGCACGTTCGAGGGAAGCTCCGTACCCGACGATGTCTCCTGCATCCTGCAAGCAGACTGTAGGGTTATCAGTACATTGTTATGCACTGGTGGGGACGCTAGCTCGCCCACAATGCTATCATTACCAAACACGTTCATTTTACTTTTGTGTACCGTCTATCATTCATTGTCTTTCTAATCTTGCCTTAGGATCATTTACATGGCATATTTTATAGCCTATCTCGTGTTGCCGAATACAAGTATCGTATGAAATTACATGCACGACTTACCCATACTTACCGTCCGGCCTTCCCTGTTCAAAGTAAACCAAGTTAGTCCACAATTCATATGTAATAACTTATCATGATTTATGTAAGCATTCAATGTCAAGGGCGTGTCCCTGCCTCAGGCCTAGCGCATCGTAGGCGCATTTCCTAACTCAATTTCACGAAGTACTCTTTATCCTTTGGTGTGTTATATTTCAAGCCTGTTCAGAAGGCACTTCATTTAGTTAACTTAGACCATTTTGTTCAATACAAGGACTTTCACGTGGAACGCCACCAGCAAAGCCCACTTAACTCTATATGTACCGGTCGCTGGCATCACAAGCCATTTTGGACCCTTTTTCCCTTGGTATTTCGCAACTATTCAGAGCGTACGGCTGGTACACGTCGATAGTGTCTTGAAAATACCCTGCATTTACGTCTCCCGGGTAGCCAAGCCCTCCAAGCAGTCCGTAAGCCCCCTTTGATTTCTGCCTAGGCCGGCCACGATCCTCCCTTTGATCATGCCGCAGAAATCCCTTATATCTCCCACCTTCCGTATACGAGGGGATTGTCCATGACCATTACGTATTATTTGTCATTTTAACATAACGGCTGTCTCCGAGCCGTAGGCAAACCCTTAGCCATAATACGTTATCGACTAGGTTGGCGTCCGTACAGCGCGGGTAGCGAGCCCCGTTGCACCTGCCCGTCATACCTGTCGCTAACCATTCCTTTCCTTCTTATCTTTTATTCATTCTTTCTTTCTTTCACTTGTTTGTTCGTTCATTGATTCATTCATTCTTTCATTCGTTGGCTCATTCCTTCACTTATCCATTCATTCTTTCATTCACATATTATGCAACTCCCCGTGCGGGAGTCGCCTAGGCGACCCATCGGTCCCATAATCTTTCAATGTTGCTATACTCTACTTGGAACGACTATGTTGATAGTCTTCCCATTTTATTGTTGTAATCCATTCATTGTTTTATTGTTGAACGCGTAAGGGACTTGAACGTAAGCTTGTGCCGTAGCACGAGCATGGAGCACGGTGCTAGAGTTCTCATATTTTCCATGTTCCTTTCCATATTCTATAAAAGCATGCAAGGTGGGATTAATCCCTTAGCTAGGTGCGTTGAGTCATTTATTAACATGTACGGTGTTATCGCCTAGCGATTCTCGTGATAGTGTCCGCATTGTTAAGTGTCTAGGCTAAGCAAAGACGGGTTCATCGGAGCCACCCACCTTAGCGATGTTCGCATCGGCCGAGCGATACTCCGAGCGCGCCTTTGAAAGTTAAGTCTGGATTCCTCTAGACGGGCCAATGTAAGCCTTGTATCGATTCTTCATCAGGTCGATGCCAACTCTTCGGGTCGACGACTCGTTCGAGTCGTTGCACTTGCCATTTGAATCGGCGTTCTGCTAGGGCGGAGCGGGTCATTACATAATACACCATTCAAAAAAAGTCTCGTCCTCGAGACTTCCTGAGTGCAGGTTAACCTACGATTCCTTTAACTCGTGTCGTCGCGTTTCTTAGACAATTCTATCGAACGGCTCCATCGTTTGATGGCATCGAATTTTGCTCGGTTATCCTTCCAAGTTTTATGTTGCATGCGTTCGGTGAATTTTAAGGAATGACTGTCCATTCATTTTAGACTTGATGGCACTTATTCAATTTTCGTTATGCGCATCTCAACACCCACTTGCAGTTGCATTCGAGTTCATCATATCGCTGCGTGGGGACTATGCACATATTCAAGACGTCCCCCGAATACGTACATTTCAACCAAGCTAAGCGATTAACGAAGTCGGACAAGCTACTCGTGATAGTTTTGATTTGCCGATCGTTTTACTAACTTCGGTTTAAAACCGAACTTGCACGCATCTTACTATCGTTTATCTTGATCTTCGAGATGATCCGATTCGTTTCTCAAGCGTTCTTGTCTATGAAATCACTATAATTTCTTCTTAGCGGAGTCGACTAAGTTTAAGTAATTCTCGTCTGATTCGAGACCAAGTATTGCCACATCTTCGAGTACGTCTTCCAATCAATGATTCAATTCGTTATCCCAACTTTACTTGCGCATCATCCATTCCTATCTTTTCTTCCGTTTGGGGCCAGTCTCGTCGTCGTTCATGCACACTCCCAGTTCCCCGTCCTACTCTAAGTCTTGTTGCCCCAAGTCTATCGTCCGTCCAGACGATACTGTAAATGCCATCGCACAGGTTCAATCACTCGGCATTTGGTCATCCGCCTATCCGCTAGGTCAGATCACAAGGTCATAGTTACACGTCAAGTCCGTTGCTCATCGTGCAAGGTCGTTGCACGAAGCTCTACCCAAATCCTATGGTCAAACTTGTTCGTTTGTATGGAAGTTTCTACCCAAGTTCGTTTCGCTCAAACTTTTAATCATCAAGCAGCGTTTACCCTATTCGCATTAACACATTCTCCGCTCCAAGTTCAAGCTCGTTAGGAAAGTTATCCTACGATAGGTTGTCCTTAACTAAATCCTCAACATGTTAATATCGTGTGTCCATACTAGCAATTATCGTAATCTATCTCTTCAAGTATGTTTTGATATAGTTCCCCTATCCAATTCACGTAGTCGATCACAAGGTCGTCTAGCCTTGCAATATATCGCGCCCCGATCACACGCAAGTCAGATTATCCATGGCGGACATGAATCACCATGTCGACATTCCCGCAGAATAATCGTCCTCATCGGGACGTAACTCTTGCGTTGCGTCTAGACTTGCTCATTTTTGATATGCGGATTGGGTCTACTCAATCCTCGACTTTACTTCGCCGTCTATTATACGTCCGATCAATCCTCAATCTGCCTTCGCTTCAAACCACAAGTCGTAGCAATCAAAATTGCTATGTCAAGGTATTTCGAGTTCGATCATTCCCGCTGGACATGAATCACCATGCCAACGCTCACGCCGAACGATCGTCCCAAATCCGATGTTACGTATGTACGAGGCTGGAGTTGCGCTCGCGCAAGACAAGATCGTTGTTGTTGTGGTTATCACCGAACAATCAAGTCACTTTCCGCTCCATCCAACATTCATTTCTATCCAATCTCCAATATAGCATCCTTCGAAACAATAACTTATAACACGGTCATCATTCATCGAATTAGAGTACCTCCGAGTTATCGTACATCGATCTTTGATACGCCTCAATACCATCGATGATGCACATAACCTGACGATCTTTCTTTTGTAACGAATTCTGAGTCGTACAACTTAATTCCTCAATTCACGTTGTCTCGTGCTAAATCTTCATTTAGCAATATCTATTCTAAATCCTTAGTCATCCTCGTATCTTCAAACCAACGTTTTTCATGCACGCTATCTTTCGATCGTGCTATCTTCGATCTCGTCCATGGGTATTTCACCTCAACTCAAGTTTCAATCCCTTCGACTAAATTCAAAATTGCATGCACGATCTCCTATGTTTCCTCGATCAAGACCTCCATTCGTTTCATGATTCGCACTATGCATTCTTAATTCATCCGAATGATATCTTGTTTGAGACTCTCGAAGTCGAAACCAACTAAGCGTTACAAGTTCCAAGGCTTACGCGATATCATCGCTTGCCGACATACTCGTTCTATTCATAAATCCTTTAGTCTCGCTCGAACAATTTTTATAACGTCCATACACCACTCAGGGTTCGAGCCATTCGACTAGTCATCGACACTCGCTCTTTTCCTTCTTCGAAGCTATCACATACACCACTCGGAGTCAAGTCATTCTACAAATCCTCAAAAGGTTATTCGACTCCCGATCGACATGTCCAATTGCGCGTTCGCTCATTCTTCAAAATCTAAGAACCATTTCCCCGTGTTCGCTTTAGCGCCGGTCAAGTAGCGTCTCTATCAACATACTTTCTAAGTCTCTCTTATTCTCGTCCAAGCGATAGTCAATCTCGCTCGCAACTCATTTGCACCATAAAGTCTAGGTACACGATACTCGGCACAACTTAGCCAAAAGGCTGCGTGCATAACCATCCCGTTCGAACTATACTTCGGTCTCATGTACTCATTCGCTATTGTCAGCATTTTGCTAACTCTTAGCATCGGTTCCTTCCAACTCAAGTACGTCGTGGTTCGGCACAAAGGCCTTCGCCTAGCGATCCCGTTCGACTGAGTACATGTACGAGCTTTTGAAAATATTAGACTTATTGTATGGAACATTCCAAGGCACAACGAGAGAGAGCGTACACTTCTTTTGTTTCAAAATCGAGCTTTCAAAACTGAGAAAATCAAAATGAAGTCCAAGGACGTAAAGCCGCGCTTTGATACCAATCTGTCACGCCCTGCTCCCGTAGGAGCGATCGCCCTCGCTAAGGCGTGATGCCGCATGGGCCTAGGTTGCGCCCGTGCAAGGCTAAGTCCAGAAACGACCGATTTGAGCTAGGCCACAGAGTCGCACAGAGTGTCCCTATTTGTAGCGGAAAGTAAATGAACACAAATTGAAGCGAATTCAACTCTTTATTGATATTCAAAAAGTTTACAAGCGGCGCTAGGCCGATATTGCAAATCGCTGAAGCTCTCTCTCTCTGAAATAGAAAAGGCGTGCCAAGTGGCTTACAACATGGAATGATTCATGGCGATGTTCCGATACATTATGTCCTGTATATGGTGCTCCAGCTCCTTGCAATGCTCCAAGGCTCAGCTCCGCACCCGATGACGTCTTCTGCATCCTGCAAGCAGACTGTGGGGTTATCAGTACATTGTTATGCACCGGTGGGGAGGCTAGCTCGTCCACAATGCTATCATTACCAAACACGTTCATTTTACTTTTGTGCACCGTCTATAATTCATTGTCTTTCTAATCTTGCCTTAGGATTATTTACATGGCATATTTCATAGCCGATCTCGTGTTGCCGAATACAAGTGTCGTATGGAATTACATGTACGACTTACCCATACTTACCGTCTGACCTTCCCTGTTCAAAGTAAACCAAGTTAGTCAACAATTCATATGTAATAACTTATCATGATTTACGTAAGCATTCAATGTCAAGGGCATGTCCCTGCCTCAGGCCTAGCGCGTCGTAGGCATATTTTCTTACTCAAATTCACGAAGTACTCTTTATCCTTTGGTGTGTTATATTTCAAGCATGTTCAGAAGGCACTTCATTTAGTTAACTTAGGCCACTTTGTTCAATGCAAGGACTTGCACATGGATCGCCAGCAGCAAAGCCCACTTAACTCTATATGTACTGGTCGCTGGCATCACAAGCCATTTTGGACCCTTTTTCCTTTGGTATTTCGCAACTATTCAGAGCGTGCGGCTGGTACACATTGATAGTGTCATGAAAATACCCTGCACTTACGTCCCCCGATAGCCAAGCCCCCCCAAGAAGCCCGTAAGCCCCCTTTGATTAACGCCTAGGCCGGCCACGATCCTCCCTTTGATCATGCCGCAAAAATTACTTATATCTTCCACCTCTCGTATACGAGGGGATTATCCATGACCATTTCGTATTATTTGTCATTTTAACATAACGGCTGTCTCCGAGTCGTAGGCTAACCCTTAACCATAATACGTTATCGACTAGGTTGGCGTCCGTGCAGCGCGGGTAGCGAGCTCCGATGCACGTGCCCGCCATACCTGTCGCTAACCATTCATTTCCTTCTTATCTTTTATTCATTCTTTCTTTCTTTCACTTGTTTGTTCGATCATTGATTCATTCATTCTTTCATTCGTTGGCTCATTCTTTCACTTATCCATTCATTCTTACATTCACATATTATGCAACTCCCCGTGCGGGAGTCGCCTTGGCGACCCATCGGTCCCATAATCTTTCAATGTTGCTATACTCTACTTGGAATGACTATGTTGATAGTCTTCCCGTTTTATTGTTGTAATCCATTCATTGTTTCATTGTTGAACGCGTAAGGGACTTGAACGTAAGCTTGTGCCGTAGCACGAGCATGGAGCACGGTGCTAGAGTTCTCATATTTTCCATGTTCCTTTCCATATTCTATACAAGCATGCAAGGTGGGATTAATCCCTTAGCTAGGTGCGTTGAGTCATTTATTAACATGCATGGTGTTATCGCCTAGAGATTCTCGTGATAGTGTCCGTATTGTTAAGTGTCTAGGCTAAGCAAAGACGGGTTCATCGAAGCCACCCACCTTAGCGATGTTCGCATCGGCCGAGCGATACTCCGAGCGCACCTTTGAAAGTCTAAGTCTGGATTCCTCTAGACGGTCCAATGTAAGCCTTACATCGATTCTTCATCAGGTCGATGCCAACTCTTCGGGTCGACGACTCGTTCGAGTCATTGCACTTGTCGTTTGAATCGGTGTTCCGCTAGGGCGAAGCAAATTATTACACCGGTAACCCTGATTCCTCCTTAATTAAAATTTGCCAAAAGAGGCTGCTTTCCACAATCAGCCTCTTGATGGGAGAAAGTCAATTTAAGGATTGGAAGACTTTCATTATCAGCGCCACTAGCGCAGAAGACAAGTTGAAGAAAGCTCGCCAACTGGGATTGCACGTATCGGAAGGAGAAGACAAGGGCAAATGCTCTAACACCAACCGCAACAATGGTGGTAATCCTTCCAACAATCGAGACAACAAGGGCAAGCAGGCTATGGTGGCCGATACAGCCCCAAAATCCGAATCGAACCCGGCAGAAAAGCAGTAGCCTCAGATGACCTACTCCTTCGAGGAAGGCCATGTCAAACCCATCTTGGACATGCTCATACAAGGAGGCCGAATTCAGCTCCCTCCTCCAAGGCGTGAACCTCGTCCTACAGAGATGGAGAGCCCCAAGTACAGCCACTACCATCGCTATGTCCACCATGCTACACAAGACTTACCAACTGAAGCGATACATCCAGCATCTCATCGATTCTAAGGCCCTGGCCATTGATTTCGAAGAGGTTACCGTGGCAGCCAACATGGTGTCAGTATAATTCGGCAACTTTTCTCCGACAAAGATTCAAGATTGAGTACTGTCCGTTCTCAGAGCAAAGTTGGAGGTCGCTAACCTTCCACCTCCACGAGACCAGGCTGCTGGTGTAACACCCAGTTTTCTAAAATGAGGGTAATTTTAAAATTTTGTAATTATAATCATTTAATAATGATATTTAAATCATATTGTAATTTTTGGTAATTTTTAATCAATTTAAAACTATTTAAAATATTGAATTATGATTTTGATGGTTAACTAGTTAAACCCTAGTTTTGCTAAGCCTAGAGACTAACCATGACCAAGGGAGCCTAGCCATGTGATTAGGATAACTAATTATAAGTTTTTAGCCTAAGGGTATATTGGTCATTTTGACAATTTTGTGAAATTATATTTTTGATTTTATTAATATTGTGCTAATTGAATTGTTAGAAACTAACCTCTAAGCTTAGCCTAATCTAGATTAGCTTTGAGTTCAGAACCTTGATTAGGTTAACCTAGTAATGACATGATTATCAATATCTAGATATTTCATAGTAGGATATTTATACTCTTAGGATATTTGTGAAAAAGGTAGCCTATGACAAGTTGAACCAATATGAAGGCCTAGAATTGGGTGGACAACTCGTAGCCACTCATCTAGACCTAAAACCTAACCCTAAATCATCTAATGGCAGCCACAATTGATCCCCCCCATCCTATAAAACATCCTTAGTGAAAACTCTTGCCTCTTTTACAACTTGGTAGAACCCTAATAGTTCCTTCCCAAATTTTCTTCCCTAAATATCCAAATCAAGCACAAATTGGTTCTAATCAATTGCAACATCACCCTCTCCATAGTGGAAGCTAGTAGGTGCTTGCTAGCAAGGGTTTGAAGTGCTTTGGTGAATTGGAGTTCAAGAAGAAACGTCATAATTACCCTTTTTCATTGAGATTCAATCTCAATAGGTAAATTCCAAGAAACCCTTCTAAAATCATGTTTTATTTTCATAGATGCACGTATGTAGGTATACCCTAGCTGTAGGAATAGTTTGGTGCTAGGTAGTGTCCATTTCGTGTATGTATCGGACACGTATCAGCCCAAATAAAATAGTGTTCGATGAAATGCCTAAAGCAGTATTTTAATAACCATTTCTAAAACAAATTGCATGAATTGGTAGCCCTATACATGTGTTTTCAATTTCCCATTGACTGAGCACGCACTGGTATCGTTTTCGTCAAAAATTGACACGTACTCGCAGTACGAGACAGTGTCTCGATTGTAGGAACGAAATCGTAAAGCAGAATACTCTTGAGGGGGGGTGAATAGAGTTGGCAGCGGAATAATGCTAATTTAAAAATGTTAGCAGCAAGACCACAGAGTAATAATCACAACTAAATAATGTAAAGGGGGAGATAAGAAATCAAACGCAAAGACATCGATGTATACTAGTTTTCCTCTGTTGAGGACTAATCCAGTCAGTAGAACTCTTACTACCAGTTGAATCCACTATTGGCAAAACCGCAAGTTTTCTTACGAAGTCCTTGCAACTTCTACAATGCGAGCTTTGATACGAAGACCTCGTCCAACTTTAATTTTGAAGAGTTGAATCTTCTATCAAGCCTCTGATTACAATCACTCTGAAACTTTTAGACCGCGCCGCACTGGCAAATCGACTAAAGGATTGTAACTGGCTTGGGATCTGAAATTTGAAGCTCAAGAAAAACTCTTTGGAAGACTGAAAGCTTTTTAAAGAGAGAAGATTAAAAGTGAATGAGTGAGTTAAAATGATCAAAATCCTTCTCTATTTATAGGAATTCCAAAGACAGAATTCTGGCAGAATTCGGGCAGAATTCGGGCAGAACTCGATGAGAAAATCTCGGTCAAATCCGCAACTGCAGGAGGACCAAGTTCCAAGGAATTCAAAAACAAAACGGCCACTAACCGAACTCTGGCCAAACTCTGGCCGAGTTCTGTCAGGGTTAGGTTATGTTTTAAAATAAGTTTTTGGGGAATTTTGAAAACCTTTTTGAAGCTTTTGTAAATACGAATGTTTTACAAAACTAAGGACATTTTAAAAGCAGTTTGAAATCATTTTGGAATAGCCTATTTGCCAGTACGACTCGGTGTACAAAGTATTCCTAGATTCAAATAAAATAAAAAATACATTGCTTAAAGAAATACAGACTCGAACAGGCAAACAGCGCTTCGGTCTTGAACTGAGTAGATAGTTGTTCTTGATCATGTCCAAGAGTCCGAGATGTCGTGACTAGCTTCATATATCGAGACAGAGTTTGATCAATTATTAAAATCAGTTTGACCATATGACCAATAGACCAACAATCTCCCCCATTTTGATAATTGACAAACTATGAATGATATAACATCTAAGCTTGGAATCAAATCAAAAAATAGTAAAGTAAAATTGTCCATATCCTGCATGTATTTTCTCAAAAGATGTTAGATCCTTTATTTCTCCCCCGTTGTTACTTAGCAAAATAATTGTAAAAGAGAAAACTCTGCCGCAATCAATGCATAAGAAACGAACAGTGAAGAAACACATAATAAAAATTTAAAAAAATAATATGACAGATGGTAGAGACAGTAAAAAAATAATATCACAGGCATGTATTTGTCTCAGGCAGTTTATAATATAAAACAAAGAATTGATATAACAGTGAGAATAATAGAGAATTATGTCACAGGCAATTTATAATATAGAAGCAAATAAAGATACTATAAATAAATAAAATGATGTGAAAGATAAACTACGAAATCCATAAAGATGAAATGATGTGCAAGAAACATCAGTAAAATATCCAGTACAAGTCTGAAAAAGAAACAGAAACTTGGAATGTCGGAGCATTTCCAAGTATACAGTAAATAATGTCTAAGTCTCAAAAATCAAATAATATATTATATCTCCTCCTCCTCCTCCTCCTCATCATCATCAGCATGACCGGCATGTCCAGAGGGACCAGCTGCAGAGGTACCAGCTCCAGAAGGGTGAGGAGGAGTGCCAGTGTAAAACTCACCGACATAATCTTGAGGAGCTCGGTCAGAACGGTACCAATCATATGCGTTACCGGGCTGAAAGTAGGTATGAACAGCCTCATCCTCATAGCGGTAACCAGAAAAGGCTGGATCTCTAGGAATAGAACCGACAGAATGTCTAATCTGGGCAAATTAGAGATTAGCGAGAGAATTTGCTATCGCCTGATAACGAGTGACATCGCGGAACTCACGCTCGAGAGCCATATCTGTCATCGAGACGTGCAAATCAGAAAGATGCTGGTGTATGCCATCAAAGGTCATGGCATACTGCTGAGTAGGTGAAGGAGGTGGAGCAGTAGGAGGAAAAGTAGCAGTCATACTACGACGAGATAACTTCAGAAACTTGGGCTCAGGGTCTTCAGTACAAGTTGACAAATCAATATCAAAATGCTGAAAGATGCGTGGGAGAATTATCGCATAATAGAGATTTCTATCTCTTGTACGACAACGTCCCATCATCTGGATAATGGTCTTAGGGGCAGAAAATGGAATCCCCTTAAGAATGTGATACATAGCAGATAATTCAAGAGATGTCACATCATCCTTTGAACTAGACTTTGGAAGGAGAGTGGAGTAGATGATGCGGTGCAATTCATAATTAAACAAGTTCAAGTTGTTTGCCTTGAACTTCCCAGAGCGAACTCGATCAGGTGCACAGAGTTCAGCTTTGAAACTAGCAAGTGTCGTGCCGTCGGGGAAATCAAATTCAGTGATATCAACAAACGGTGCACCTTCGTTAGATAGACCAAGGATTTTCGCTAAGAGGACATCATTGAACTCGATGTCTAGTCCGCCAACACGAGTACTTACGTCAAACGTGTTTAATATGATATTACAGTAGAACAGTCTAATGGCATTAGTTGCTACCGGGACACAAAGTTTAACAACGTGTTGTAACCCTAATGCCTCAAAATATTGGCGTTGTTCGGGAAACACAGTCCATTTGATAGGAGCGCCTGTGCATATAGATCGTATGGAAAAGTCTCCATACCACAGAAGGGCTTGATCTAGGGTTTTGAAAGTAAAATCCATCGAACGCGCCATCGTTTGATTGGACTGGCGAAAAGAGGAAATCCGTGGGTGGATTCGAAGATGATCCTTCCTCACTAGGATTGGTCGTCTTCTTCCTCTTGAAGGGGTTAAATCCCTTAGGTGCCATTGTGCAATAAAAGTAAATATGCACAAAATTGAAAGAAGGAAAGATACGAATTTATACCTTCCGAGATTCCAGTATGTTGTAGAAAACAACGAACTACGCACGAATCCAAAATTTGGATAGATTTCACCACGTAGATAGGGAGAAATAGAGTGGTGAAGAACTAGGGTTAGGGGCTCTCGCGTGGCTGCTGTTGCTGTGATAGTGGTGTTTAGAAGTAATGAAGAAGAAAGGCTCTCGGGTTCTGGTTATATAACCAGATACCTTCAACCGAACTCGGGCCGAATTCGGTCCGAAGTCTGGCCGAATTCGCCTGGGGTTGGTTTGGAACACTTTCTTTTTCATTTGCTCATTTCAAAGATTTAATTCAAAGATTAGTAATTTTAACATTCAATTAAGATAATTAATATTATTTTATAAATTAAATTTCATTACACAGCGACTGTTTCATATAACCTGTAGGAGTACTGTCCCAGCTGGCGGAGGTTTACCGAGGAACTCTTAAATACTGCTTCGCTTCAACCGTAGTTGTGGTGACAGACATACTCTTTATTGGCTTGTCTCTAACACAGTTTTTGCGTATTGACATACAATCTTAAAATAAAATTAATTAACATTAATGACGTCCAAAATTCCTAATTCTCGACGTAAATAATTGAAACGATCTTCTGCTAGAGGTTTTATGAAAATATCAGCTAATTGATTCTCAGTATCTATGTACACAAGGTCAATATCTCCATTTTGATGATGATCTCTAAGAAAATGATGTCGGATCTCGATATGCTTAGTACGAGAATGACATACTGGATTCTTAGTCAAATTAGTAGTGCTCGTATTGTCATAGAAAATTGGAATGTGTGTGTAAAATAAATCATAGTCTTCTATGGTTTGTTTTATCCATAAAATCTGAGCACAACAACTTCCTACGGCGATATACCCAGCCTCTGTTGTTGATAGGGCTACAGAATTTTGCTTTTTACTAAACAATGAGACTAAAGCCTTGCCTAAGAAATGACATGTGTCTTTGGTACTTTTTATATCAACTTTGCATCCAGCAAAATCTGCATCCGAGTAACCAATAAGGTCAAAGGACTTAGTTTTGGGATACCATAAGCCAACAGAAGAAGTGCCCTTAAGGTATCGAAAGATACGCTTAACTACGCACAGATGTGATTTCTTTGGATTAGCTTGAAAACGTGCACACAGGCAAACACTAAACATAATATCTGGACGACTAGCAGTTAAATAAAGTAAACTATCGATCATACCTCGATACTTACGTGTGTCGACCGGCTTGCCTTGTTCATCAATATCAAGCTTTGTTGAAGTTGCCATCGGAGTGCCAATAGGTTTGACATTGTCCAGATCAAACTTCTTTCTCAAATCTTTTGTGTACTTGGCTTGATTTATGAATGTCCCATTGTCAGTTTATTTGATTTGCAGTCCGAGAAAGAATTTCAGCTCTCCCATCATGCTCATCTCAAACTCATTCTGTATACACTTAGAGAATTCTTGACACAGAGATTCATCAGTAGATCCAAATATCATATCGTCAACATAGACTTGTATTAAGAGAAGCTTGTCATTAAAAGACTTAATAAAAAGTGTAGTGTCAACCTTGCCTTTTGAAAAACCTTATCAAGTAGAAAAGAGCTTAGACGATCATACCAAGCACAAGGGGCTTTTTTAAACCGTATAAAGCTTTCTTCAACTTGAAAACATGATCAAGGTTTTTAAAATCTGTGAAACCTGAAGGTTGTGCTACAAAAACTTTTTCTTTTATAAAACCATTTAAAAAAGTACTCTTGACATCCATTTGAAATAATTTGAAATTATAAAAATATGCAAATGTACATAACATGCGAATGGATTCTAATCTCGTAACTGGGGCATAAGTCTCATCGTAGTCGATACCTTCTTCCTGATTGTATCCTTGAGCTACGAGTCGAGCCTTATTACGAGTCACTACACCATTCTCATTCAGTTTATTTCGGAATACCCAACGGGTGCCAATGACCGGATGATCAGTAGGCTTGGAAACATGTTCCCAAACTTGATTCCGTTCAAATTGGTTTAATTCCTCTTGCATAGCATCTATCCAAAAACTATCACTACATGCTTCATCAATAGTTTTAGGTTCTAGCTATGAAGTGAATGCAACACTAGAAACAATGTCTCTACTAGATGTACGAGTACTTACACCTTTGGTAATATCACCAATTACCAAATCCTTTGGATGATCAGCCATAAATTTCAATCTTTTCGTCAGACTCTGAAGGTAGCTGGTTCCTGGATCTTCTCTAGGAGGATCAGCTAGTGCCGAGCTTGGTTGAGAATCAGCTATTGTTGAGCTTGGTACAGTTAGATCTTCCTCATTGTCATCGATAGTCATTTGATTCAGTTCATCAAAAGTGACGTTGATTGACTCTTCGATGATCATGGTTCGTTTGTTGAAGACTCTGTATCCTTTGCTCTTCGCCGCATAACCTAAAAATACACCTTCATCGGCCTTTTCGTCAAACTTTCCCAAATTGTCTTTCGTATTAAGAATAAAGCATTTACAACCAAATAATCTAAAATATGAAACTGATGGAATTCTATCAAACCATAACTCAAATGGAGTCTTCTTCGATTTAGGTCGAATTAGAACTCTATTGAGAACAAAACAAGCTGTATTGACACCTTCAGCCCAGAAATATTTGGGTAGACTAAACTGGTTTAACATTACTCTAGCCATTTCAGATAGAGTTCTATTCTTACATTCCACAACTCCATTTTGTTGTGGAGTCCTAGGGCAGGAGAAATCGTGTACAAAATCGTGTGTGTCACAAAATTGCTCAAACTTTGCATTCTCGAATTCGTAACCATGATCGCTTCTAATACGAGTGATCATGTAACCTTTTTTATTCTGTACTTTCTTACAAAAGGCGATAAATTCGGACAATGCATCATTCTTGCGTGTCAAGAAGTATACCCACGTGTATCTAGAGTAATCATCTACAATTACAAAAGCATAAAGCTTACCTCCGAGGCTAGCAACTCTGCTAGGACCAAATAAGTCCGTATGTAGCAATTATAGAGGTCTAGTAGTACATACTGCATTTACTGACTTGAATGTGGATCTGGTAGCTTTGTTCTTTTCACATTGGCTGCATACCGAATCCTTCGTGAATGTTAAGTCCGGTAAACCGCGTACTAGCTTCTTCGTAGATAATCTTGAGATTGTGTCCATATTTGCATAACCGAGTCTCATATGCCACAGATGACTCTCATCACTTTTAGCTATTAAGCATCTACCTGAAATGTTAGTTTCTTCCAACAAATAAAAAACATATATGTTGTCTTCCCTGATACCTTCAAAGATAGTACTACCAGTTGAGCTATCAACTATAGTATATTTGTCTTTGCCAAAGTTGATGCCATAACCATGATCAGCTAGATGAATTACGCTGAGTAGATTATGTTTCAACTTGGTAACCAGACAGACATCCTTAATCACAAGATAGGGAGACTTACCAACATCACCGATACCAATGATATACCCTTTCAAGTTATTACCGAAGGAGACATAGCCTTCCTTCTTCTTCTTCGACAGTGTTGCAAATAATGTAGCGTCATCGGTCATATACCGTGAACAACCGCTGTCGACGATCCATTTGCTTTTAGCATGTGAAAGGTGTTCCACCAAAAAAATAGTGTGCAGATGAAACTTTTGGTACCCATTTCTTGTAGGGTCCTGAAATGTTAGCTTTTGGTATCCATGCATAAATATTTATATCAACAAGCTTTCTGATTCTACATGCAGAAGAAATTTGACCAATGTGGCCACAATAATGACACTGTGCATGTTTAGTGTTGAAAGCTGAGTGATGTGCACGGTTGGTAGGTTTAGGTTTTCTAGTATAGAAGAAAGCATACATATAATCCTGTTTGGGCTTAACCTTTTGGGGTAAAGGTTTGATAGGGTTAGGTATGACAGTGTTTGGTTTGGAAATGTTTCGATTATTCGGTAAGTGACAAATGTTAGGGTAGGAAGCAGCAGCCTTAGGCTATTTTCCTAACCTAATTTCCAATCTTTTGGAAGTGTCATACAACTTAGTATAGTCAGAAGTGAGTGCTTCCATTTTGACTTGTGCACTTTGAAGACTTTTCTTCTCTTTAGAAAGTTCATCTTTCAGTTGGTCAATAACCTTATCTTTCTCTTCAGATGACTTGGTAGTCTCGTGCAATAAGAGCTTAATAGAGGAAAGCTCACCAAACTCACTAACATTATTTCTAACCTCAGCTAGTAGGTCGGTAAGTCTTCCTATTTCACCTTTGTACTCTTTGAGTACCATCTTAGAGGTCTGATATTTGCTACGAGGTTTTCTGTAATCACTTATCAGTTCACTGAAGGCATCTCCTAATTGCTCAAAGATGAAGTCATCATATGTATCAACTACAGGTTCAGATAGTACCTATTCAGATGCAATAAAGCATACATTTACAGCGTCTTCTGATTGTTCATCTTCTGAGTCGCTGGCTTCACTTTTATGCCATATGCTGGTGTTGGCATATCTCTGAGATTTTGATCTCTTCAGGTTCCCTTTCTCATACCTGTTGCTCTTCTTGCTTGATGATGAGTTTGTAGGACAATCCTTCTTCATGTGTCCCTTCTTCTTACAGCCGTAGCAGACAACATCATCTTGATACCAGTTGTTGCTGTTATTGTTTTCTTTGGCTTTCTTCTCATATCTCATGAATCTTTTGAATTTCCTTGCTAGGAGTGCTTGATCTTCAATATCAGATTCACTGCCGTCTGAATCACCTTCAGCAGCTTTTCTGTGCTGAGCCTTGAAAGCGATTGTCTTCTCCTTTGGTGCAGGCTCTTCAAAATCTTGTAGCTCCAGTTCATGAGTGAGTAGCTTACCCATGAGTACTTCGAGGGACATAGTTGTGAGGTCGTTCCCTTCAATGATCACAGTAGCCTTTGGAATCCAGTTCATGGAAAGTGCTCGCAGGAGTTTGCGAATCTTTTCATGGTTACTGTAATCTTTGCCTAGGGAGGACAAAGGATTTACAATATCCAAGAATCTTTCGAACATCTGAGTAACTATTTCGTTGGGCTTTATCTTGAACACCTCATACTCTTGAGTAAGTCTGCTGACCTTTGATTCTTTGACTTGAGTCATGCCTTCATGTGTGACTTCAAGGAGCTTCCATACTTCATTAGGAGTTGTACAGATAGACACCCTGTTAAATTTAGTTCTGTCTAAAGCATAAAATAAAGCGTTAATAGCACGTGCGTCAAGACTGGCCTTTTTTTTTCTTCCTCTGTATATCTGTTATGGGGTTTTTCAACTAAAACTCCATCAACATTTATACGAGGTGGCTTTCGATAGCCATCAATAACAATAGACCATAAATCAAAGTCAAGCGATTTCAAGAAGAAACTCATCCGTGTTTTCCAATAGATATAGTTCGTACCATCAAATAGTGGAGGTCTGCTTGTGGCCTGGCCTTCACTTGTGAATTTCACAGTTGTCATGTGTTGTGCTGTGATCTATATAACAATTAGTTAAATGAATAAATAATTGCAATATTACCTTACTTTACCTGTAACACCCGCTCTGATACCAATTGTAGGAACGAAATCGTAAAGAAGAATACTCTAAAGGAGGGTGAATAGAGTTGGCAGCGGAATAATGCTAATTTAAAAATGTTAGCAGCAAGATCACAGAGTAATAATCACAACTAAATAATGTAAAGACAGTGATAAGAAAGCAAACGCAAAGACAGCGATGTATACTGGTTTCCCTCTGTTGAGGACTAATCCAGTCGGTAGAACTCTTGCTACCAGTTGAATCAACTATTGGCAAAACCGCAAGTTTTCTTACGAAGTCCTTTCAACATCTACAACGCGAGCTTTGATTCAAAGAACTCGTCCGACTTCAATTTTGAAGAGTTGAATCTTCTATCAAGCCTCTGATTATAATCACTCTGAAACTTCTAGACCGTACCGCACTGGCAAATCGACTAGAGGATTGTAACTGGCTTGGGATCTGAAATTTAAAGCTCGAGAAAAACTCTTTTGAAGACTGAAAGCTTTTTAGAAGAGAGAAGATTGAAAGTGAATGAGTGAGTTAAAATGATCGAAATCCTTCTCTATTTATAGGAGTTCCAAAGACAGAATTCTGGCAGAATTCGGGCAGAACTCGATGAGAAAATCTCGGTCAAATCCGCAACTGTAGGAGGACCAAATTCCAAGGAATTCAAAAACAAAACGGCCACTAACCGAACTCTTGCCGAACACTTGCCGAACTCTGGCCGAGTTCTGTCAGGGTTAGGTTATGGTTTTAAAATAAGTTTTTAGGGAATTTTGAAAACCTTTTTGAAAACCTTTTTGAAGCTTTTGTAAATACGAATGTTTTACAAAACTAAGGACATTTTAAAAGCAGTTTGAAATCATTTTGGAATAGCCAATATTTGCCAGTACGACTCGGTGTACAAAGTATTCCTAGACTCAAATAAAATGAAAAATACATTACTTAAAGAAATACAGACTCGAACAGGCAAACAGCGCTTCGGTCTTGAATTGTGTATGTAGCTGTTCTTGATCATGTCCAAGAGTCCGAGATATCCTGACTAGCTTCATATATCGAGACAGAGTTTGATCAATTATTAAAATTAGTTTGACCATATGACCAATGGGCCAACAATCTCCTCCATTTTGAAAATTGACAAACTATGAATGATATAACATTTAAGCTTGGAATCAAATAAAAAAATAGTAAAGTAAAATAGTTCATATCCTGCATGCATTGTCAATAAAGATGTTAGATCCTTATTTCTCCCCCGTTGTCACTTAGCAAAATAATTGTAAAAGAGAAAACTCCCCCGCAATCAATGCATAAGAAACGAACAGTGAAGAAACACATAATAAAAATTAAAAAAGTTATGGCAGATGGTAGAGACAGTAAAAAAAAACATCATAGGCATTATTTGTCTCAGGTAGTTTATAAAATAAAACAGAGAATTAATATAACAGTGAGAATAATAGAAAATTATGTCACAGGCAGTTTATAATATAGAAGCAAATAAAGATACTATAAATAAATAAACTGATGTGAAAGATAAACTACGAAATCCATAAAGATGAAATGATGTGCAAGAAACATCAGTAAAATATCCAGTACAAGTCTGATAAAAAAAGAAACAGAAACTTGGAATATCGTAGCATTTCCAAGTATACAGTAGATAATGTCTAAGTCTCAAAAATTAACTAATATATCACATCTTCTCATCATCATCATTATCATCATCAGCATGACCAGCATGTCCAGAGGGACCAGCTGCAGAGGTACCAGCTCCAGAAGGGTGAGAAGGAGTGCTAGTGTAAAACTCACCGACATAGTCTCGAGGAGCACGGTCAGAACGGTACCAATCATATGCGTTACCGGGTTGAAAGTAGGCATGAACATCCTCATCCTCATAGTGGTAACCAGAAATGGCTGGATCTCTAGGAATGGAACCGACAGAATGTCCAGTCTAGGAAAATCGGTGATCAGCGAGAGAATTTGCTATCGCGTGATAACGAGTGACATCGCAGAACTCATGCTCGTAAGCCATATCTGTCATCGAGACGTGCAAATCAGAAAGATGCTGGTGTATGCCCTCAAAGGTCATGGCATACTGCTGAGTAGGTGGAGAAGGTAGAGCAGTAGGAGGAACAGTAGGAGGAGCAGTAGCAGTCATACTACGACGAGATAACTTCAGAAACTTGGGCTCAGGGTCTTGAGTACAAGTTGACAAATCAATATCAAAACGCTGGAAGATGCGTAGGAGAATTATCGCATAAGAGAGATTTCTATCTCTTGCACGACAACGTCCCATCATCTGGATAATGGTCTTAGGGGCAGAAAATGGAATCCCCTTAAGAATGTGATATATAGCAGATAATTCAAGAGATGTCACATCATCCTTTGAAGTAGACTTCGAAAGAAGAGTGGAGTAGATGATGCGGTGCAATTCATAATTAAACAAGTTCAAGTTGTTTGCCTTGAACTTTCTAGAGCGAACTCGATCAGGTGCACAGAGTTCAGCTTTGAAACTAGCAAGTGTCGTACCGTCGGAGAAATCAAATTTAGTGATATCAACAAGCGGTGCACCTTCGTTAGATAGACCAAGGATTTCCGCTAAGAGGACATCATTGAACTCGATGTCTAGTCCACCAACACGAGTACTTACGTCAAACGTGTTTAATATGATATTGCAGTAGAACAGTCTAATGGCATTAGTTGCTACCGGGAAATAAAGTTTAACAACGTGTTGTAACACTAATGCCTCAAAATATTGGCGGTGTTCTGGAAATACAGTCCATTTGATAGGAGCGCTTGTGCATATGGATCGCATGGAAAAGTCTCCATACCACAGAAGGGCTTGATCTAGGGTTTTGAAAGTAAAACCCATCGAACACGCCATTGCTTGATTGGACTGGCGAAAAGAGGGAATCCGTTGGTGGATTCGAAGATGATCCTTCCTCACTAGGATTGGTCGTCTTCTTCCTCTTGAAGGGGTTAAATCCCTTAGGTGCCATTGTGCAATAAAAGTAAATATGCAGGAAATTGAAAGAAGGAGAGATACGAAGTTATACCTCCCGAGATTCCAGTATGTTGTAGAGAACAACGAACTACGCACGAATCCAAAATTTAGATGGATTTTACCACGTAGGTAGGGAAAAACGGAGTGGTGAAGAACTAGGGTTAGGGGGCTCTCGCGTGGCTGTTGTTGCTGTGATGGTGGTGTTTAGAAGTAATGAAGAAGAAAGGCTCTCGGGTTCTGGTTATATAACCAGATACCTTCAACCGAACTCGGGCCGAATTCGGTCCGAAGTCTGGCCGAATTCGCCTGGGGTTGGTTTGGAACACTTTCTTTTTCATTTTCTTGTTTCAAAGATTTAATTCAAAGATTAGTAATTTTAACATTCAATTAAGATAATTAATGTTATTTTATAAACTAAATTTTGTTACACAGTGGCTGTTTCAGATTAGCTGTAGGAGTACTGTCCCAGCTAGCGGAGGTTCACCGGGGAACTCTTAAATACCGCTTCGCTTCAACCGTAGTTGTGGTGACAGACAGAATCTTTATTGGCTTGTCTCTAACACAGTTTTTGCGTATTGACATACAATCATAAAATAAAATTAATTAACATTATTGACGTCCAAAATTTCTAATTCTCGACGTAAATAATTGAAACGATCTTCTGCTAGAGGTTTTGTAAAAATATCAGCTAATTGATTCTCAGTATCTATGTACACAAGGTCAATATCTCCATTTTGATGATGATCTCTAAGAAAATGATGTCAGATCTCGATATGCTTAGTACGAGAATGACATACTGGATTCTTAGTCAAATTAATAGTACTCGTATTGTCACAGAAAATAGGAATGTGTGTGTAAAATAAATCATAGTCTTCTAAGGTTTGTTTCATCTACAAAATCTGGGCACAACAACGTCCTGCGGCGATATACTCAGCCTCTGTTGTTGATAGGGCTACAGAATTTTGCTTTTTACTAGGCCATTAGACTAAAGCCTTGCCTAAGAAATGACATGTGTCACTGGTACTTTTTCTATCAACTTTGCATCCAGTAAAATCTGCATCCGAGTAACCAATAAGGTCAAAGGACTTAGTTTTGGGATACCATAAGCCAACAGAAGAAGTGCCCTTAAGGTATCGAAAGATACGCTTAACTGCGCATAGATGTGATTCCTTTGGATTAGCTTGAAAACGTGCACACAGGCAAACACTAAACATAATATCTGGACGACTAGCAGTTAAATAAAGTAAACTACCGATCATACCTCGATACTTACGTGCGTTGACCGGCTTGCCTTGTTCATCAATATCAAGCTTTGTTGAAGTTGCCATCGGAGTTCCAATTGGTTTGACATTGTCCAGATCAAACTTCTTTAGCAAATCTTTTGTGTACTTGGCTTGATTTATGAATGTCCCACTGTCACTTTGTTTGATTTGCAGTCCGAGAAAGAATTTCAGCTCTCCCATCATGCTGATCTCAAACTCATTCTGCTTACACTTAGAGAATTCTTGACACAGAGATTCATCAGTAGATCCAAATATAATATCATCAACATAGACTTGTATTAGAAGAAGCTTGCCATTAAAAGACTTAATAAAAAGTGTAGTGTCAACCTTGCCTTTTGAAAAACCGTTGTCAAGTAGGAAAGAGCTTAAACGATCATACCAAGCACGAGAGGCTTGTTTTAAACCGTATAAAGCTTTCTTCAACTTGAAAACATGATAAGGGTTTTTAAAATCTGTGAAACCTGGAGGTTGTGCTATAAAAACTTCTTTTATAAAACCATTTAAAAAAGCACTCTTGACATCCATTTGAAATAATTTGAAATTATAAAAACATGCAAATGCACATAACATGAGAATGGATTCTAATCTCACAACTGGGGCATAAGTCTCATCGTAGTCGATACCTTCTTCCTGATTGTATCCTTGAGCTATGAGTCGAGCCTTATTACGAGTCACTAAACCATTCTCATTCAGTTTATTTCGGAATACCCAACGGGTGCCAATGAATGGATGATCAATAGGCTTGGGAACAAGTTCCCAAACTTGATTCCGTTCAAATTGGTTTAATTCCTCTTGCATAGCATCAATCCAAAAACTATTACTACATGCTTCATCAATAGTTTTGGGTTCTAGTTGTGAAATGAATGCAACACTAGAAATAATGTCTCTACTGGATGTACGAGTACTTACACCTTTGGTAATATCACCAATTACCAAATCCTTTTGATGATCAGCCGTCAATTTCAATCTTTTTGGCAGACTCTGAAGGTAGCTGGTTCCTGGATCTTCTCTAGGAGGATCAACTAGTGCCGAGCTTGGTTGAGAATCAGCTGTTGTTGAGCTTGGTACAGTTAGATCTTCATCATTATCATCGATAGTCGTTTGATTCAGTTCATCAAAAGTGACGTTGATTGACTCTTCGAAGAACATGGTTCGTTTGTTGAAGACTCTGTATCCTTTGCTTTTGGCCGCATAACCTAAAAATATACCTTCAATGGCCTTTTCGTCAAACTTTCCCAAATTGTCTTTTGTATTAAGAATAAAGTATTTACAACCAAATATTCTAAAATATGAAACTGATGGAATTCTATCAAACCATAACTCAAATGGAGTCTTCTTCGATTTGGATCGAATTAGAACTCTATTGAGAACAAAACAAGCTGTATTGACAGCTTCAGCCCAGAAATATTTGGGTAGACTAAACTGGTTTAACATTACTCTGGCCATTTCGGATAGAGTTATGTTCTTACGTTCCACAACTCCATTTTGTTGTGGAGTCCTAGGGTAGGAGAACTCGTGTACAAAATCGTGTGTGTCACAAAATTGCTCAAACTCTGCATTCTCGAATTCGCCACCATGATCGCTTATAATACGAGTGATCATGTAACCTTTTTCATTCTGTACTTACTTGTAAAAGGCGACAAATTCGGATAATGCATCATTCTTGCGTGTCAAGAAGTATACCCACGTGTATCTAGAGTAATCATCTACAATTACAAAAGCATAAAGCTTACCTTCGAGGCTAGCAACTCTGCTAGGACCAAATAAGTCCATATATAGCAATTGTAGAGGTCTTGTAGTACATACTGCATTTACTGACTTGAATATGGATCTGGTAGCTTTGTTCTTTTTATATTGGCGGCATACTGAATCCTTTTTGAATGTTATGTCCGGTAAACCGCGTACTAGCTTCTTCGTGGATAATCTTGAGATTGTGTCCATATTTGCATGACCGAGTCTCATATGCCACAGATGACTCTCATCACCTTTAGCCATTAAGCATCTACCTGAAATGTTAGTTTCTTCCAACAAATAGAAAATATATATGTTGTCTTCCCTGATACCTTCAAAGATAGTACTAACAGTTGAGCTATCAACTATAGCATATTTATCTTTGCCAAAGTTGATGCCATAACCATGATCAGCTAGATGAATTACGCTGAGTAGACTATGTTTCAACTCGGTAACCCGACAGACATCCTTAATCACAGGATAGGGAGACTTACCAACATCACCGATACCAATGATATACCCTTTCAAGTTATTACAGAAGGAGACATAGCCTTCCTTCTTCTTCTTCGACAGTGTTGCAAATAATGTAGCGTCACTGGTCATATGCCGTGAACAACCGCTGTTGAGGATCCATTTGGTGTTAGCATGTGAAAGGTGTTCCACCTACAAAACAGTTTGCAGATAAAACTTTTGGTACCCATTTCTTGTAGGGTCATAAAATGTTAGCTTTTGGTATCCATGCATAAATATTTAAATCAACAAGCTTTCTGATTCTACATGTAGAAGAAATATGACCAATGTGGCCACAATAATGACACTGTACATATTTAGTGTTGAATGCTGAGTGATGTGCACGGTTGGTAGGTTTAGGTTTTCTAGTATAGAAGAAAGCTTACCTATAATCTTGTTTGGGCAGAACCTTTTAGGGTAAAGGTTTGATAGGGTTAGGTCTGACAGTGTTTGGTTTGGGAATGTTTCGATTATTCGATAAGTGACACATGTTAGGGTAGAAAGCAGCAGTCTCAGGCTATTTTCCTAACATAATTTCTAATCTTTTGGAAGTGTCATACATCTTAGTATAGTCAGAAGTGAGTGCTTCCGTTCTGACTTGTGCACTTTGAAGACTTTTCTTCTCTTTCGAAAGTTCTTCTTTCAGTTGGTCAATAACCTTATCTTTCTTTTAAGATGACTTGGTAGTCTTGTGTAATAAGAGCTTAATAGAGAAAAGCTCACCAGACTCACTAACATTATTTCTAACCTCAGCTAGTAGGTCGGTAAGTCTTCCTATTTTACCTTTGTACTCTTTGAGTACCTTCTTAAAGGTCTAATATTTGCAACGCAGTTTCCTGTAATCACTTATCAGTTCACTGAAGGCATCTCCTAATTGCTCAAAGGTGAAGTCATCATATGTATCAACTACAGGTTCAGAGAGTACCTGATCGGATGCCATAAAGCATACATTTGCAGCGTCTTCTGATTGTTCATCTTCTGAGTCGCTGGCTTCACTTTCATGCCATATGCTGGTGTTGGCATATCTCCGAGATGTTGATCTCTTCAGGTTCCCTTTCTCATACATGTTGCACTTCTTGCTTGATGATGAGTTTGTAGGACAATCCTTCTTCATGTGTCCCTTCTTCTTGCAGCCCTAGCAGACAGCATCATCTTGATACCAGTTGTTTCTGCTATTGTTTTCTTTGGCTTTCTTCTCATATCTCATAAATCTTTTGAATTTTCTTGCTAGGAGTGCTTGATCATCAGTATCAGATTTACTGCCGTCTGAATCACCTTCAGCAACTTTTCTGTGCTGAGCCTTGAAAGCGATTGTCTTCTCCTTTGGTGCAGGCTCTTCAAAATCTTATAGCTCCAGTTCATGAGTGAGTAGCTTACCCATGAGTACTTCGAGGGACATAGTTGTGAGGTCGTTCCCTTCAATGATCGCAGTAGCCTTTGGAATCCAGTTTTTGGTAAGTGCTCGCAGGAGTTTGCGAATCTTTTCATGGTTACTGTAATCTTTGCCTAGGGAGGACAAAGGATTTACAATATCCAAGAATCTTTCGAACATCTGAGTAACTGTTTCGTTAGGCTTCATCTTGAATACCTCATACTCTTGAGTAAGTCTGCTGACCTTTGATTCTTTGACTTGAGTCGTGCCTTCATGTGTGACTTCAAGGAGCTTCTATACTTCATTAGCAGTTGTATAGATAGACACCCTGTTATATTCAGTTCTGTCTAAAGCACAAAATAAAACGTTAATAGCACGCGCATCAAGACTGGCCTTTTTTTTTCTTCCTCTGTATATCTGTTATGGGGTTTTGCAACTAAAACTCCATCAATATTTATACGAGGTGGCTTTTGATAGTCATCAATAACAATAGACCATAAATCAAAGTCAAGCGATTTCAAGAAGAAACTCATACGTATTTTCTAATAGGTATAGTTCGTACCATCAAACAGTGGAGGTCTGTTTGTGGCCTGGCCTTCACTTGTAAATTTCACAGTTGTCATGTGTTGTGCTGTGATCTATATAATAATTAATTAAATGAATAAATAATTGTAATGTTACCTTGCTTTACCTGTAACACCCGCTCTGATACCAATTGTAGGAACAATTGGGATCATAATATATTACCTCTAGTTGCAGAACCTGTTCTGTTACCAAATGTAGGAAAGAAATCGTAAAGCAGAATAATCTAGAAGGGGTGAATAGAGTTGGCAGTGAAATAATGCTAATTTAAAAAAGTTAGCAGCAAGATCACAGAATAATAATCACAACTAAATAATGTAAAGGCAGAGATAAGAAAGCAAACGCAAAGACAGCGATGTATACTGGTTTCCCTCTGTTGAGGACTAATCCAGTCGGTAGAACTCTTGCTACCAGTTTAATCCACTATTGGCAAAACCGTAAGTTTTCTTACGAAGTCCTTGCAACTTCTACAACACGAGCTTTGACACGAAGAACTCGTCCAACTTCAATTTTGAAGAGTTGAATCTTCTATCAAGCCTCTGATTATAATCACTCTAAAACTTCTAGACCGTACCTCACTGGCAAATCGACTAGAGGATTGTAACTGGCTTGGAATTTGAAATTTTAAGCTCGAGAAAAACTCTTTGGAAGACTGAAAGCTTTTTAGAAGAGAGAAGATTGAAAGTGAATGAGTGAGTTAAAATGATCAAAATTGTTCTCTATTTATAGGAGTTCCAAAAATAGAATTATGGCAGAATTTGGGCAGAATTCGGGCAGAACTCGATGAGAAAATCTCGATCAAATCTGCAACTTCAGAAGGACAAAGTTCCAAGGAATTCAAAAACAAAACGGCCACTAACCGAACTCTGGCCGAACTCTGGCAAATATGTCCATTCATACCACAATAATGACAGAAAGAATTAACATTAGTACTATGTACAGCAGTATGAGAACGTGTAGTAGTGTGATATGATCTTCGTGGATACTTGTAATAGAAAGCATGGTTGTGTGAAGCTTTAGCTTTGCTTGCTTCCTTTCTAAAAGATCTGACGTGTGTGACTTTGTGATGTGTTAAGTGTCTTCTGTTAGACTGAGTCGTAGGTTGTACTACCTGCTTTCCCAGTCTAATCTCTAACTTTTTAGAGTTAGCACAGATCTCATCATACTTAGCAGAAAGAGCATCAATTCTACATGAAGCAATAGAATACTTCTTCTTTTCTGATTCTACTTCCTCCTTAAGTTTAGCATTTTCTTGAGTGCTTTTCTCAATGCAATTAAGTGCCTCATGCAATCTAAACTTCAGTATGGAAATCTCAGAAGAATTATCAGAAGGAGAACTATTTCTAACATCATTCAATATGCAAGTAAGCTTTTCATTCTCACGCTTATAGGATTGAATATCCTTTCTAGCTTGCTTATACTTATCAAATACTTTCTTGTGTTCCTCTAACATCTCACTAAAAGCATCAGATAAATCATCATAAGAAAATTCACTCTCTTCAGAAAAAGAATTATTTTGTACCTCGTTAGATAATACTATTGAGCATAAATTTGCAGCTTGATGAGGTCTCTCTTTTTCTTCTTCAGAATCTGTTGCTTTGCTTTTACACTATTTGCTCGTGCTAGTGTACTTGTGAGACGATGATCTTCCTTCATTTGATTGTTCGTAGTGACTCTCCTTTCTTGTAGTAGTACAATCTTCTTGGATGTGGTCTATCTTGTTGTAGTTGTCACATACAAGCTCTTCTTCGTATAGGGGACTGTGTTGTACCTTAAATCCTAATTCCATTATGCATATATTTGAATCATTATGAAGACTATCCTTCTCTCTGAAGTTGCTAGCTTTGCTTTTATACCTGCACTCATAAGTAGCTTCAAGAACTTTTCAAATTTTATGAGAAGTTGTGCAAGTAGAAATAAGATTGAATGCATTTGTGTCTACAGCACAATAAAACATATGCATAGCTTTTGCATCAAGGCTAGCTAACTTCTTCTCTTCCTCCGTTTAACTATAATAAGGCTTGTTGATTATAGAGGATGTGAGAATAGAAGTAATAGTAGGCTTTTTGTAGCCATTGACAACGATTGACCATAAATCAAAATCTAGAGACTTCAAGTAGAAGCTCATTCGTGTCTTCCAATAACTATAGTTTGTTCCATAAAATAGTGGGAGTCGATTTGAGGATTGCTCTTCAGTTGTGAAGTACATACTTGCTATATGTAATATTGTGATCTATGTAACAACAGTTATATAATAACAATATTACCTCGCTTTACCTGTATAACCCGCTCTGATAATGAGGATCTGCTCCAAGGATGTTAAGCCTAGAGTCCTTGCTAGGATACCAATTGAAGGAGCAATTGGTATAAGCAATAATATCTCTATAAGGAGCACTTGTAATAATATCTCTAGAAGGAGCACCTGCTCTGATACCAATTGTAACAATGTCTTACTGCCACATGTGTCGTGCTCACTGCACAGACCTTGTGAACCCACCAAATTTGGTATAGGGCTCGGCACAGTGACTGACAAGTCACTCCCCAAGTTTCAAGACTTCTAGCGTCGTGTCGGACACGAAAATTGACTCGCACTGATCCTCCACTGTACTGTACGGACAAAATTTTCCCACTGATATGTGTCTCGCGTCGCACGGACACGTGCCGATAGACTCTCGTATCATATCGAGTGTGTAGCCCTATGCCTGGGCTACACGTGGCTGTGAGCACGAGAAGCCTTATGGCTTGTGTCGTGTCCACGAGAGCTCGACACGCACGCATGAGGCCCATGTTGTACTGGTTTCAGACACAGTTCATTTTGTTGGTTTTGACACGATTGTGTCCACTTCGTGGACACATCTAGGCTCGTGAGGACACGTGGGACGAGTACCTACCTCTATACACCTATTTCATTTATTAATTTCGAGTTTTTATTAGAAATTAGATTCAAATTCATGGAATTTCTTATTAGGACTGATACTTAGTTTCAGTTTCTTAAATTCTGATGTTTAATTCCACTTTAAACTGATTTTAATGATTAATTTCCATGTTTGAATCCTTATACATGTGTATTAGTTCATGTTAGTTTGATTTTTTAAGTTAATATTGGTTTTGCATTTCAAAATAGAATTTGGACAATGGGATCGGGCTGTTTAATATGACTGATACTTAGTTACTGTTGTTTAATTCCTGAGATCCCATTTCCTGTTTTAACTAATTTGAATGTTAAGTTCACGTTTTAATCAGCTATACATGTATATTAGTTTGTTGTTAATGATGGTTACATGTGTTGGTTGAGGATTAGCAAGGTTGGGGTTTTCGAATATGAATGAACTGTTAATGATAGACTGAACCCACATTCCTAAATTTGATTTCTGAACTTCACTCCTATTAACTGTCAATATTGGGTTTACTTTTAGTTTTTAGGAACTGACATTTGATTTCCTTCACTCTTGTTAAAACTGAATTCCATGTTAAAATAGCCATGTTGATTCAATGTTGGTTAGTTCACTGTTAGTTTAGAATTCAATTGGTTTGGATAGAAGGGTGAACTGTCACATGAGTTTCCTAAATCTGAGAATATCACTGACTTTGATTTCCATTCCTGTCAACTGATTTCCAATGCTAATTTTCCTATGTTAAATCATCATATGTAGTGTTGTTGAATGATGGGATTGGTGTTGGGACAATGGGTTTCGATTTGAGTTAATTATTATTATATAAACTGTCAATTTGGTCTTCTAATACTGGGAATTTCTCACTGTTAATTGATTCCTTTTTATCCTGTTAAACTGATTGGATGATTGGTTGTGTGGGATAGGTAATGGGGTTTCGAAGTTGAATGATTCATGAACTGTCATGTGGGATTTTGTTTGTGTTGGAAATAATGGATTCAATGAGTGATTGAGTCCTTGGTTAACTGTCTTTTATTTCTTCCTTAAAAACTGGAACCATGAACTGAGCATTGAAGCCCCTATTTTCTAAGATACACACAAAAACCTGACAACTAAACCTTTGAAGAGCACTCACCCACACACACTAAAACCCTCTATAAGCCTATGTACATTTTAGACACGTTTCATTACACTATGCCATGTACACTAACATGTTTCCCTCTCATATTTTCCCTCTTTACATACCTATATTCATATATAATATTAGCTCATATTATGCATGTTGATCCTATATTGGTTGTATAGTGGTTATGGATAGATATGTATGTATACATGTAATGGTATAAACGAATGAATGCAAATAATTATGAAATATAAGCATGAATGAGAATATGTAGGTAAGTATGCATGTTTCATGACTTGTATGTATGCATACCAGGAATGTATGATTTATGCCTAATATAGATGTATACCTCGTTAGTCATGCATGTTAAGTGCAATTAGATGTTGTAATGTAAATAGATGTAACCTTGTTAACTTGTGCCATGTTCTAGTATAATGTATAAATAGTGTTGATTTCCCTTTGTTGTGCACCTTCATGTTCACACACACATAGCTATACATGCAATCCTTTCTCTCCCATTATATAATGCTGATTATAGCTCAATATGAATGTACCCTTGATGTGTGGCTTGATGTAGTTGGCTTGTATAGCTTAGATATTGTGTGTGTATGCTAGAATAGGCTGGTTAGGCTTAGTGAGACTTGTTGTCTTAGGCTTGACCTAGTTGACCTAATTTGACTTGGTTTGACCCAGAGTTGACCAAAAGTTGACTTTGACCTAGATTGACCTAGAAATCATGTAGATGCATTGTACACTTCATTTATAACCCCTTTTTATACATCATGACTTGTATTGCTCTAAATAGGACTCAGATACCTTATTTCGGACAGTGTATTCTCATAGACATTCAGAACGCAGGCGAGTACATTCTGTGATTGTTTCAGACTTGTCACGACTTATATTCTTGGTCTAGATTACTTTACTTGATGCTGAAACTTGTTATCACGGATTAGTACTATATGGATCTTTCAGGCGATGTTATCCCCTTATAGGATACATCGGATATTTCGTATTTGTGTACTTTATAATGGGCATTGTATACTCCTTGTGTTCGTGTTATTCGTGTGCAAATCGTGTGAAATCGTGTACTCTAATGTGCCCACATGATCATTGTACAACTATACTTCGTGTGCAATAACATAACTTCACTGGATCCTTGTGTATTGATTGGGGAGAGTGAGTAGGAAATGGTTATGCGATCAAATTCCCTATTGTACAAGACATTGTATATGTTCATTGTACCTTCCTATATAATGGAGTCCTATTGTATTTCATAACCCAACCTGTTTACATAACCATATTGTGCTCTAAATCACTAGTCACTTACAGTTCTTACTTATCATGTATATATTTTCAGTTATCAAATGTCTCTTCTGTTTTCATGTACATCTTCTTACAGCATTTCATGTATCCTACTCTATTGCCTGCTTTATATTTTCTACCATGATATGAACTGCATGAGATGTACTGTGCTCGCTTCCGTCCTGACTGGACCTGTTGAAAATATTACAGATGATAAAGAGGAATTCTGCCCGACCTACTATGGAGCCCATCTAGACGATACATGTGAGTTGGATCCACAGGAGGATCCAGCTCTAGCTGAGGACGTCATCCATACTGCTTTGACTAGATTAGCTAGGCTTTATCTTATTTCTTATGTTATTTGTATTGTCTTCAGAGTTGTATTATTTTCTGGATGTTGTGACGTCGTGTTGTTAGACACTTAGACTTTCTTTCTGTTGTATCTTCCTTTGAGATTTTCATATCTATGATATCGTGCTATTTCTACCTTAGTTGTGATTGACACTGTATTCTATATTGTCACCTCCACTCGGAGTATATATACTGTACATGTATCTTATATTGTTAGATGTTGTGACCAAAGACAGCATTCTACCGCCGACACTACGGCGTATGCTGGACATACCCACTTCTCGTGCCTTTACACTAGGGTGCGGGTCGTGACACGTTTTTAGTGGTGGCCCATGCAGGTCCTGAGAGTCGTAGTTAGTACGATTTTGTAGTGGTACTCGAAGTAGAGTGTCACTACAGCCTGTGGTTGAATATAGGATATAAGTTTTGAGGTACTCAATCACAGTTAGAATTCCTTGAGAGATTCCTGGGATGCCCTTTAAGAATCTTATTCTGAACTTCAAATTTGAAATCCTTTTCTCTTGTTTTGATTTACCCTTAGTCCTTGATATTTGAATTTGATTTTGATGGATCGTTGTTGATTTGATTTTTCTTATCGAGATGAATTTTATGTCCCGAGTTACAGTATCTTCTGATAATATATGTTGACGGAAATAATAGGGATGGTAAAACATCTACTTTATTATGGAACATAGAGTTTATCGCAGCTATATTAGCCGGTGTGGCAAGAACATAGGGACCTGACTTCGGATGTACATATCTTGATCAAGAGATTGAAATTTCTTGCAGCTATACTAGTCGGCATAGCGAAGATTCCAGACGACATGATCATAGAGATGCATGTCCCAGTTATGGACTCTACCGTTCATCGCAGCCTTGCTTACTAGCGTGGCGAGGATTCTGAGTATCATGATTTTGGACAAACGCATGTGATTATCAGATTATATCTTGAAGGTTTTTAAAGTATCACCTCTTTCATTTCTCTTCTGTTAAATTTTTTTCCATCATCAAATAACTTAGGAGTAGGGAAAACTTTAGTTGACTAGTCTAATTTCTTGTAGAAATTCATTAGTTATAACCCTTTCTTAGTATGACGATTTGATGAGTTGTGATTAGGCCTTTATCTTAGGAATGATAGTATAACCCTGGCTTTAGAGTAGTGACCCTTGTAGCTGGTTCTCTGTTGTTTATATTTACCAGTTTTTATATAGAATAATAGACTGCATTACAGCCTTTGATGATTGATTTATCCCTTACTTTTTCTAGTATGTCACCTATGACCCGAGCCCGTTGTCTGAGAGCTGCTGCAGCTCCGGAGAGTAGGAGCGTGCTCCCACCTCCTATTGCTCAGGAGGTAGTGACCCCTCTGGCTGACCCAAGGGTAGTGGCACTTTCCGCCATCGAGAAGGTATTAGCAGCCTCACCAGAGAGTTTCTCTCCACCACCTGTTATTCAGAAGAGAGTTGCAGTCTCATCTGAGATCGAGAGTCTTTCCCCGCCTCCTCCTCTGCCTCTTGGAGTGGTACCCCATACCAGGCCCTCGACATGTTTGTTTTCTGACGGAGCTCAGATATCTAGACTTCTCCGGGATGTGTTGGAGGCACAGAGTGTTCAGGCTGAGATCCTGAGGGAGCAGGGCCATGGGATCCTACTGCTGTAGGATTTGGTACATTCAGGAGGAGAGCCTAGTTTTAAGAGGACGAAGAGCAGTGTATACCCAGAGCCCCATGAGCACACAGACTATCAGCCTAGACCAGCCTATCCAGTCCAGACTCCTGTTCAGCAGAGGTCAGTTGAGAAAGTGCTTACTTGTACCTTCTGTAGGAAGCTTGGACATATATGGGACTATTGTAGGAAGAGAAGAGGGGTGTGCCTGTTTTGTGGGTCAGCTGCACACCTGGGGCGAGACTTTCCTTCTATACTTATCCCAGCCAAGGCTCCACCTTCGGGAGGGAGTTCCAGCCACCAGACCTAGTTGGAGGTGAGTCTTTGACCTATATCTTAGCCAGTCTTTGATAATTGATGCACCCCAGATTGCTTGTATGTTTTGATACCCTATGACCGTTTTGGTTTAGCATGACTAGTATACCTAGATGAGACTTTCAACTACCACCATATGCCATGACCCTGTATGCCATTCTTTTAAATTGTATGATTTAAGTAAGTTCTGAGACCATAATTATTGGGGACGAGATTCTAGAAGAAGTACGACCATCTTAATTTCGAGGACAAAATTCTTCTAGGGGGATAGACTTGTAACACCCAGTTTTCTAAAATGAGAGTAATTTTAAAATTTTGTGATTATAATCATTTAATAATGATATTTAAATCATATTGTGATTTTTGGTGATTTTTATTCATTTTAAAACTATTTAAAACATTGAATTATGATTTTGATGGTTAACTAGTTAAACCCTAGTTTTGCTAAGCCTAGAGACTAAACATGACCAAGGGAGCCTAGCCATGTGATTAGGATGACTAATTACAAGTTTTTAGCCTAAGGGTATTTTAGTTATTTTGAAAATTTTGTGAAATTGTATTTTTGATTTTATTAATATTGTGCTAATTGAATTGTTAGAGACTAACCTCTAAGCTTAGCCTAATCTAGATTAGCCTTGAGTTTAGAACCTTGATTAGGTTAACCTAGTAATGATATGATTATCAATATCTAGATATTTGATATTTATACTCTTAGGATATTTGTGAAAAAGGTAGCCTATGACAAGTTAAACCAATAGGAAGGCCTAGAATTGGGTGGACAACTCCTAGCCACCCATCTAGACCTAAAACCTAACCCTAAATCATCTAATGGCAGCCACAATTGATCCTCCTTTCCTATAAAACATCCTTAGTGAAAACTCTTGCCTCTTTTACAACTTCTTAGAACCCTAATAGTTCCTCCCCAAATTTCCTTCCCTAAATATCCAAATCAAGCCCAAATTGGTTCTAATCAATTGCAACATCACCCTCTACCATAGTGGAAGCTAGTAGGTGCTTGCTAGCTAGGGTTTGAAGCGCTTTGGTGAATTGGAGTTCAAGAAGAAACCTCATAATTACCCTTTTTTATTGAGATTCAATCTCAATAGGTAAATTTCATGAAACCCTTCTAAAATAATGTTTTATTTTCATAGATGCATGTATGTAGATATACCCTAGCTGTAGAAATAGTTTGGTGCTATGTAGTGTCCATTTCGTGTTCGTATCGGACACGTATCAGCCCAAATAAAACAGTGTTCGATGAAATGCCTAAACCAGTATTTTAATAACCATTTCTGAAACAAATTACATGAATTAGTAGTAGCCCTATACATGTGTTTTCAATTCCCCATTGACTGAGCACGAACTGGTATCATTTTTGTGCCGAAAATCGACACGTACTCGTAGCACGAGACATTGTCTCGATGTCCTGCTACCACATGTGTCGTGCTCACTGCACAGACCTTATGAACCCACCAAATTTGGTGTGGGGCTCGGGGTAGTGACTGACAAGTTACTCCCCAAGTTTTAAAACTCCTAGTGTCGTGTCGGACACAAAAATTGACTCGCACTGATCCTCTACAGTACTGTACGTACGAAAATTTTCCACTGATATGTGTCTCGCGTCACGCGAACACTTGTCGATAGACTCTCGTGTCATGTCGAGTGTGTAGCCCTATGTCTGGGATACACGTGGCTGTGAGCACGAGAAGCCTTATGGCTTGTGTCGTGTCCACGAGAGCTCGACACGCACGCACGAGGCCAATGTTGCACTGGTTTCAGACACAGTTTATTTTGTTGGTTTTGCAACGATTGTGTCCACTTCGTGGACACGTCTAGGCTCATGAGGACACATGGGACGAGTACCAACCTCTGTACACCTATTTCAATTATTGATTTCGAATTTTTATTAGAAATTAGATTCGAATTTGTGGAATTCCCTATTAGGACTGATACTTAGTTTCAGTTTCTTAAATTCTGACGTTTAATTCCATTTTCAAACTGATTTTAATGACTAATTTCCATGTTTGAATCCTTATACATGTGTATTAGTTCATGTTAGTTTGATTTTTAAGTTAAAATTGGTTTTGCATTTTAAAATAGAATTTGGACAGTATATTCTAACAGACATTCAGAACGCAGGCGAGTACATTCTATGATCGTTTTATACTTGTCACGACTTATATTCTTGCTCTAGATTACTTTATTTGATGCTGACACTTGTTATCACGGATTAGTACTATATGGATCTTTCATGCGATGTTATCCCCTTATAGGATATATCGGGTATTTCGTGTTAGTGTACTTTACCATGGGCATTGTATACTCCTTGTGTTCATGTTATTCGTGTGCAAATCGTATGAAATCGTGTACTCTCATGTGCCCACATGATCATTGTACAACTATACTTCGTGTGTAATAACATAACTTGACTAGATCCTTGTGTAATGATTGGGGAGGGTGAGTAGGAAATTGTCACGACCCGTACCCTAGAGTAAGGGCATGAGACGTGGGTACGTCCAGCCTACGCCGCAGTGTCGGCGGTAGAACGCTGTCCTAGGTCACAACATCTAACAGTTTAAGGTAATAACAGTTATACTCCCCGAATGGGGGTGACATAACAGAATATATCTCAATCACATCTAAGGTAGAATACGATAAGATAGAATGATATAAAAGATGCAAGTTCTAATTCCACAGGAAATACAAATAGAGAGAAAGCTAAGTGTCTAGATAAACTCCACTAACATCCAGAAATAATACAGATCCAAATATACAACTCAATCTCCAATACTATGAAATAAGATAAAGATATATATGGAGCAACAGTCTCTACAGCTAAGGGATCCGACTGGAAGTCCGAATCGCAAGTGTCCTCTAAGGCTGTCGCATAGAAAGTATCTAAGCAGGCCTCCTCCTCGTCCTCTGTAAAATTTTCAACAGGTCCAATCAGGACAGGAACGAGTACAACTCATCAAGAAAACCCAAGTAATGACAGAGAACTATAAAGCAGTTATAAATAGTTTTATTGATGAATATGGCTGTTTATATTTAGGTGATAGTATAGAGAAGCAGTAAGATACAAGGAAAGTAAAGTAACTAAAACAAGAGAAGAATGATGGCAATGAAGACTGTAAAATAAATCTAGCTGAACTAAAGTAACATAATAAGTCCAGATAGTAAATACAAAATAAGTGTAAAACTACTATAAGTCCAGTACGAGATGAATCTAATACAAGCTGAATCCAGTACAAAATGATTCTAGGTAGTGATCAAGAATCCGGGTGAGCCCAGCTATTCTAACAGTGTGTTTTAAAATACCGAGATCGACATGTAAATGACTGTAGGTAATCAGGCACATCTCTCACTGATCAGACGAGAGATGGCTATGCTTCCAGTAGATTCCAGTTGGGAGATTCCAGATTTGGGGTATGTCTACATGTCTTACTCAATATTTTCCCATCCTACAATACAAATAAATCCAGAATTCGACACAAGAATCGAGATGTGTCCAGCCGAAATATAATGATTCCAGAAATAGATTCCGGAATGATTCCAGTGATTCAAGTAATAGATGCCAGATAAGTATGGTATGTGTGTCGCATAAATAAATCCAGAAATATCCATACGTGTGGTATCAGAGAATCGTATAAAACTAAATAGAACTGAAATACAGTAACTGGTAAATAAATGAGAGAACTATCAGAGAATGTACTCGCCTGCTATCTGAATGTCCAAAGAAAATGTACTGTCCGAGGAGAGGTGTCTGGCTCCTATTTAGAACAGCACAAGTCACAACAAGTCCAAAATGGTAAAATAAAGCTCTACTATGCATTCTACATTATTCTAGGTCATTCTAGGTCAAAGTCAACTCTTGGTCAACTCTGGTCAACCGTACTAGTCAAACTAGGTTAACTAGGCAGTACTAGGTCTAAACTTAGACTAACAAGTCTCATTAGGCATAACCAAGCGTAGACTATCACTCACACAAAATCATAAAGGTACACAAGTTATCAAACACACATTACATATATATTCATATATATTTTTATTACAAGCAAAGTGCATAAAGACAAAGAGTGAGTGATACATGAATTTGGATATGGCAATGTGTACATAGCAGTACAATGTGTTCAAGTGTGAGGAGGTTATGTTAGAAGGATAACATTTAGCAAGGGTTCATTGTGTCACATAGAAGAAATAATATGTAAAGCGTAGGTTTAGCATGTGTGTGTGTGTGGGTGTTAATCATATCAAAAAGGTTTATTTATAGGTCAAAGGGTTTACTCATAATAGTAAGTAGGTTTTATGTGTATTCATGCTTGGGGTTACTGTCAACATGTAGAAGTGGGTTTTAACATATGAACATGGTGCTAAGTGCTAATATGGCATCATACATTCCTATCATGTTGGCATTTATATATACCATACATTCATACTTGATTACGTTACTTACTTACATATGGATACTTGCATACATGTTTCAATACCTTGTAGTACCCACATGCTTGCATTTCATCCATTCATTCATGCATTGCATTCATTCATTCATTCATGCACCTATACATACATATTTGAATACATTATATACTTTCATACATTATATCATTTATGCATACTCTATATTATATTACATTCTCTTAACACACACACACACATATATATACACATACGTACATACATATTTGTACATACAAGGATACACAAAATACATATGTCGTATAGTAATCTTCTACTTAAAATCAATACTGTACAAATTAAGCATTCATTAAATTCTAGGATTAATGTATGTTATATATCTTTGTGTTAGCTTTCCGAAACTTTAAACTGATCGTATTTTCATCTCCGGAAGCTCCCGGAATCGCAAAAACACCGAAACGCGTTCGTCTTTCGTACAACTGACACTCAAATAATTTTACAGAAAGTTTTAGAACTAATTTGGCTTATTAAAATATATATTTGGAAAGCTAACTTCAATATGGTTCTTTTAAAAAAACGGAAGATAAATCGGAGTTTTAAGCTAAAAGTTATGACATTTCTAAGTTGCTATTGCTACTAAAAACGTGGATAAATATTATGACGAATTTAGGTAGTTTGAGACAAAAGAAACACAAGTTTATAACATAATATATCAAGAACTCACTCTCTACACTAATATATATATATGAGACACTATAGAACACATCTCCAATACAAAAATATGAGATTAAACATGTAATAATTCATTCACACATAACAACGAAACTAGTGTGTCCAAATTTGGGGTTTTCCCACATGGACACAATAACACATCAATGACACTCCTAAATGTCTCCAAATGGACCCAAAATGGACACAAATGGAGACATAACCATGGAAGAAATTCCTATGGGTTCAAAACATGTTTGGATTAGAGGGTAGATTTTACCTTCTGGGAGGTGAAATCTCAAGAACTCCTTCCGATACGACACCGACACGAAGGGATCTCCAAATAGACACGAAACAATACAAACTCCTCCCAAACTTGGCTAGCACCTCCTCTTGCTTGAGTAGAGAAGAAATGGAGAAGATTGGATGGGGGAATGGGTTGATTTGGAGATGAAATCAATGGAGGTTCTTCTCAAATTTGGAGAAGAACTCAAGGAGATGAAAAAAGAGGCTAAGAACAAAATGAATGATGACTCATTCCCCTCCTTTGGTGGCTGTCCATATTGGCTATTTCTTCCATTTTGGCAAAGTCCAAAATGCCCCTATTGTCCCATTAGGTTCAACTTAAGTTATGTTAGGGTTTGGGGCTAAAATAGACTAGTTTGAGTCTCAAAATAACCCAACCTAGTCATGAACAATTAGCCGAACCAGACTAACATAAATTTTGTCAAATATGGGCCATGTCTAACTAATGAGTGGGTCCACACTAGAGTCGAAGCTACCCCGGGTCTCCGATACAAGTCGGATTGAGTTGAAATTCAAACCCGACTAAACAAATCCAATAAAAACAATATTCAAAATATAAAATTTTCCCAAAATATTAAGATATGAAAAATAACCAAAATCATAATAAATTAATTTAAATATTATTAAAATAATCTAAAATTCACCAATTAATTAAAATCCTAAATAATTCAAAAGTCACAAAATGACCAAAATACCCTTAGCCTAAAAAGTTGTAAATAGTCATTCTAATCACATGATTTGGTCCCCATGGTCATGGTTAGTCTCTAGGTTCAACAGTTCTAGGGTTCACTAGCTAACACATCAAAATTATAATTTACCAATTTTAAATAGTATTAAATTAATTAAAAATTCTCATAAATCATAAATCCTATTATTAAATGTTATGTGGTTAGTGTGTGTATGGGTGTATGTGGACATGTTCAAATGGTTAGATAGTAGGCTTGTGTGTGTGAAATATACATGAAAGTGTATGGGAGGATTTGGGTCGCAAAACAATAGCTATCAAGTTATACTATTCATGGCATATTGGTTAAACAGTCTACAAGGCACAAGCTATTTACTCATAACATGCATGGCTAACCATATATATATGTATATCTATATGTATAGAGAGGTAAAGATTTAATTATGTATCTATATACATTATAACATGTATGCATAAACTATATATATATATATATATATATATATATATATATATATATATATATATATATATATATATATATAAATCTATATAGATTTATAAACATAACATGGAGATGAAGGGTTAGGTTTACATGGCAGTTGTGAACATTAGTGTAGAGTGTCAAGTGTACATGGGTTAAAACTTGAAATGAAGGGTTCAATCATTCAGTTTAGTTCAACATTACATATTAATCTGAAATTGAACTACACATTTGAAAGCAATGTAAAAAAATGTTAACATGTATTCAGTTTTCAGGATTTTGGAGAAATTCGAACATCAAAACCAACCCAACGTTTACCACAACCATAACCTAACATGTAAGAGTATGAAACGTAACATTATATCCCTACATAAAATAATGTATACGGCTGAAAACATTATATTTAAAAAAACTGTAAATTGACTAATCACTTAGAATTCAGGCTTAAAGGGTTAATATGCACACAGTCTCAGATTTGACAAATTCAAACATAAAACTCAACCAATTTCTTTAAAACTTGAAACCCTGTATATAACATACATGTGCAGTGATGTAAACAATGACTAATGACCTAAAATTTATATTTAATTTACAAATTTAATCTGGAAAACAGAGAACTAGTCACTGATACTGTACTATATTAGAAATATTAGAATTTTGAGAAATTAACATCAAACATATTAATATGCATTTAGATAGGTTGGTAATCAAGTGTAGCATGCATACGTGTCAGGCAAGTATCTGTGTCCACTATATATATATATTTTAAGGTAATACAAGAAATAATGGCAAGAAAGAAATAATGATAAAATCTGTTCTGCTTATCTGTTTAAAAGAAGGCTAGCAGAAGCTTGGGTAACCTTTTCGGCTTCCTGAACGATCAGCTCTTTATCCGCACGGGAAGCTTCAAGCTCAGACCCCAAGAGGGCCAGCTTCCTCTGGAGTTCGAGGATCTTCTCCCTGGTATTAATTATTCTACGGGAGGCGGCCGCTTCCCGAGCTATGCAATTCTCGCTCCTGCGGCTCAGCTGATCATACTGTAGAGATAGGTCACCAAGGTCCTTCATTATAACCGGCTTGGACTTATCTCGTGTACCCTTACCTTCTCCAGGACAATGGTAAGGAATCTCCGCTCCTGATCTATTGCTGCAGATAGATCAGCTTGCCGCAACACTTGAAACTGGGCTACGAGCTGATCAGCCTCTAATAATTTAGGTTCCAGAAGCACAGCTATCCCTTCCCCACCAGGAAGGATTTTAAGAATGTCAATCTGGCCTCGGGCGCATTGTCGGGCCAAGGCCAAGGGTGTCCCCTGCTCCACAGCAGCCTCGATCCCCCTCTTCAAGTGGTGGTAGAAACTGTCAACTACATCCTGTGATGCCTCATCCAGAACTTCCGTAGAGGACGACGTCAGAGGAAGTGTAGCTGGCAGTGTCGAAGGAGATGTGCCAGAACTTGCCATCCCTGCCACCAGAGAAACAAATTTTGAGCAAAAAGACGCGTGAATGGCATCTAACTCCTCCTTCACGGCCCAAAGAACCTGGATACTCGGCAATGCGAAGAGGTCGACCCCCGAAGCCACATGAGCAGAGGAGGACGCATGGACCATTGCTCCCTGTCCTGACTGCGTCGTCGTCCGATCTCCTGAACTCGATCCAGCGGAAGGCCCCTCAATATAAGTCGAAAGAGGAGGGGGCACACTCCCTCCCACCAGATCACCGCTGGTAGAGCCTTCCCTGACAATATTCGTCATTGGCAGTGAAGAGGCAGGACCTGTATGTTCAGAGCAACCATCAATCAGCATAACCCGAAGAATGTGATGATAGAGCAAATGGGCCTCCTCACTAGTCAAAATTTGGCTTATCTTACCCGAAAAGTGTTGTGGAGGCTGATGTTCGCTCACAGCCGCCGTAGTCCCCTCACCAGCAACATCCAAGCCGAATTCAGCTGGATCTTCTGCCCCAGCCGCCATGGAAGAAGATACGACTAGGACAATGTCACCCTGCCGAAATTCAGCAGTCTCGGGGACGGGTTCAGCAGAGCCCCAGTCGCCCTTAGTCGAGACCTCAGCAACGTGAGATCCCTCAGCCGCCGCCGAGAGAACCCCGACAGAAATCATCTCGGCACACATGTCACTAATCAAAGTATTCAGGGCCAGATTGACTTCAGAAACAGCGGCCGGTTCTCGAGAGTCGGACACTTCTGACGCCTACAGAGAAAAAGAAAAAAAAATAGAACATAATTCAAGAAAAGCTAAAGAAAAAGCGGGTTGTGATTCAATTCACCTCCGAAACGGCATTATCACCTTCGCCCCACTCTTTAATGAGCAGCCCGCGATGTCTTACCGCAGCCCGCTTCACGGAGAAGGTTACGCCACCAATAGAATCACACCTGCCTCACTTGCGTGAAGGGCCAGGCGCAACAGGCGGCTGATCCGCCACCATCTCATCTGGCACAACAGACGGTTGGTCCGTCCTAACATCTTCCACATGAGGGGAAGAGTTATCCGTATCATGCTCGTTATTCTCTTCGTCCGTATTAGTGGACTCCGAGTCAGACACGGGAACTGTGTTCGCCCTCCTCTTCCTCGTCTTAGACCCCTTGGGCTTCTCCGCTAAGCCAGTACCCACAATGAAGCTGGTACTCGGGTCAAAATTAACGGGAGGCTTGCTCGCCGTAACATGGTATAGGGCCGCCGTATACAAAATCACCCCTGACACCTTACCATCAGGAACCAAAAATATGGTTCGGGTATGAACCGTATCATAATAATGCCATACCCGGATACCGTCCAGGACGCTACATTCAAAGCCCAGGCAAGAGCTGGGACTGTCAAAGAACAGCTGCCTATACCCGAACTGGCGGAAGAACGTGCTGGACAAGTAGGGCTCCAGGTAGACGTTGTTGCGGTTACGATATACTAGGTGCACTGGACGGATATTACGCAGCCAAAGGCAAATTTTTTCAGGCAAGAGGTGAGGAGGTCCGGTACCATCAACATGTACGCCCCTCACTTCTTCAGCGGTAAAACGAGGAACAGACACAAAAAAGTCGTATCCGTCCACTCTCGCCAGCGCCCTTCGACAGGCTGGCATGGTGCTGCACTCCCAGGGCTGATGGTAGAATCAAAAAATGAAAGCATCATCAGCCGTAACGTCGTCTTCTGCTCCAAGCCTCATCAAAGATCGACAGTACATTAACAGCCACCCCATCAGATAATGGTATAGCAGCTCTATGCACTCAAAATCCATCGTCGTGTCACGGGCGATGACCTTGGACAAAAAGGTTCGAAGGCCGTGGTATATGCTGCACACCATGGCCGGAAGAAGGGCCAGTCTGGCCCCAAAGACCAACTTTACGGCAGGGAGGATAAAGTGGCAGCTGATCCTCTCAATGGAACCCGCCCCTCCTGAGACTACGCAGTTTCGTAGCCACACCATCAGGAATCCTGTAAGGAGCGCCTTCTCTGACAGTCGCTGAGTACCATGATAAAAATAACTAAAGGAGTTAGTTTGACTCACAAATGTGTCACCCGTGGACCTCGATCTCTTGGCAGTTGACGCCAGGTTTTATACCTCCTCCTGAGTTTGAGGATCTCGAGAAGAGACCCGGCCTGAGGTGCCTAGTGTAAAAAGGTATGAGACCCAGGACGTGGTGTGAGGAATGCTCCCATTCGAGCTACCATCCTTCTTAATAGTCGTCTGGTGACAAGTACTGTGGTGACATAATAATTCCCGATATACGGCAACAAAGCCCGGGAACTGCCGATCTAAATCCTCGAGCTCTTCGCTCGTAGGGGTGTACACTTCAAAGACTTCTCCCCCCAGGGTAGCTTGGAGATAACGTACATCTCGTGGAGAGCGAGTCCCAGCTCCCCTCCAGGCGTGAAGAAGATTTTCGTCCGCCGGTTGTACATCTCCAGGAGAGCCATGAACAACGGCTTATTTATGGGTAGACCATGATAGGTGTCCCGAATGGCGTGGTAGAGGCCGATCTCACGTAGAGGAGTCTCATACCTTCTCAGAATCTACGTGGTCAAGTTGGCCCACACAGGGATAGGGTTTATCCAATTCAGCAACGCCAACCGGCCGATGGGATAGGACCCTTTCCGAGCAAGCTGATTCAAGAAGGTATCAGCTTAAGAGAACGTGAAATTGGGACCCGATACGTTTATGAAGGTACCCGGAGCCATTTCCATCATGTACCGACTGACCGGTTCCCTTCCCGCATATGCTAACCCTAAATTCCTGTTGTAATAGATGTTTTCCACAATCATCCCCGACCTCTTTGGAGTAAAGGAGTCCACCATCTTTCAGTCCAGCGGTAACATGTTGAACCATGACAGAGAAAAATAACGCTCTATCGGAGGGATATGGATCTCCACCCCGTCAAGAGTAAAGTCCCAACTCTCGGATATGTCCAGCACTCAAGGGTTCTTTACAGATAAAGCATCCCCAAAGAGGAACGCCGGCTTCAGGTATTTTCCCTCCAATTACCCCGAGTTCATCATGGCGCAGAAAAAGTAGAAGGGCTAGTTCTTGATAGCATTCAGCCTCTCCAAAAGCTCGTTTATGGGAAACTGGTTCGTCATATTTTGGACTAAGTGGTCGAATCGCACACCCACAGTATACTGGACCGAACCCACAAGGGGTTCTCCCGCTGGATTGACTTGCAGATTCACTAGAGAAAGATAAAGAGAAACAAGATTAAAAGATGGCTAAACAAAACCACCTAGTGTTTTAGGCTTATGCGGCCCAGTCCACATGAGTTTATACGGCTCTGTTTAGAGCGAGCTTATGCTGTTCTGTTTAAAAGAGCTCATGCGGCTCTGTTTGAACATGAGCTTATGCGGTACTAATTAGCATAAGCTTATGCAGCTCTATTCAGCGTGAGCTTATGCAGTTTTGCTTAGCGGAGCATTATGCGGCCCAATTAAGAGGAGCTTATGTGGCTCGGTTTAGCACAGCCTCATGCGGCCCAGTCCAGATGAGGTTATAAGGTCCTGTTTGAGGGGGCTTCATGCGGTTCAATTCAGAGGGACTTATGCGGCTCTATTCGACGGGTCCTTATGTGGTTCAGTTTATAAAGTGTTTATGCGGCCAATAGACAACTCCCATGTGGCCCGAACATAGGACGTATATGTGCCCCATATAATTTGAACAGTTCGATGAAGACGAAGGATGCATTAAAGGCTTGTGCAAAAGACATACAATATGGCCATCTTTGTTAGGTTTTATGAAGCATACGATCCTCCCAAATCCTTACCAGCAATAATGGGGTAAACGTCGGAATGAACATCAGGCACCGCAGTCGACGTAGAAGCCACTCCCTTACCCTTCGTCGTAGCCTTGAAAGTCTTGGGGGCCATCGTTGATCGAAGAAGAAGAAGAAGAAGACGGCAGCCTAGGGCAAGAAAGGTTCAAGTAAAAGAAGAAAGTAAATAGTTTCCATAAGAAATTACTCCTATTTATAGGCGAACAGGGGCTCATAAATCGATGGACAATTCGATTCGCGTGTCGCCTAAAGAACAAAATCGACGCTTCGGTCATCGAGGCAAATTTGACGCTTGGGATCCTGTCCCTAAAAGACGGCTTCAAATCAAAATGAATCAAGAGCAATTAATGACGCCTACGTGGCAGAAAAGACAGTATACGGCCAGAGCGGTATATGCGGTCAGAGCGGTCCATACGGCCAGAGCGGTCCATACAGCTAGGCAATCCATGTGGCCAGGCGGTCCATGCGGCTAGGCGGTCCATGCGGCTAGGCAGTCCCTGCGGCCAGGAAGGCCATGCGGCCAGAAAGGCCATGCGGCTAGGAAGTCCATACTGCTAGAATATCTTATGCGGCCAGGAGAGCTTATGTGGACATAGCCATGCTTCTCATTCAAAGTATTTCAATTTTTCAAATTGAAAACTTTGAAGGGGGTCGTGTAGAAGCATGGAAATGAACAAGAAATCCTATGCGGCTCAAGACTAGGAGAGGTTCATGCGGCTCAAAAGTTCATTAGAGTTGCATGCGGCTCAGAAGTTTCCAGCGAGCCACGTGGCCTTATGCGGTTCAAAAAGTCCTTCACAAATCGGCTATAATTAATTTATGCAGCTGGCTCATTTAATGCCCTAATGCGAAACGACTGCTCTGACACGAAGCTTTGACAGCTCTGACATAAAGCTGCAATGATGACTCTGACATAATGGCGTGCTCCTAGGAAAATAAAGAAAATCTCTATAGCTGGTACGATCTACCGAATTCCAAAGCATTTCATTCCATACGGCTCTGACACGTGGCCATCCTTATACGGTTTAGTTGGAGGCCATCCCTATGCGGCTGCTATTCCTATACGGCTCGGATCATGGGGGTCGCCCCCATGCGGCTGCTACCCCTATGCGGCTCAGATCATAGGGCCACCCTCATGTGGCTCAGATTAAAGGATTGCCATGTGGTTCAGATATGGCCACCCCTATGCGGCTTAGATCATAGGGCCACCTTCATGCGGCTTAGATTAATGGATTGCCATGCGGTTCAGATAAGGCCACTCTTATGCGATTTTGACACGAGGCCACACTCATGCGGCCCAACCATGACAGTTCTCTATACGGCTCGCAGCAGTTGGGATACGTGGCAGAAGCTGATCGAATCTTAATAATTCATATTTATTACAATCAATGAGGGACACGTGACAGGAGCTGATCGAATCTCAATAATTTATATTTATGAAGGACACGTGGCAGGAGTTGATCAAATTTCAATAACTCAGATTTGCTACAATCAACATAACCGTCCAAATTTGGTCAAATCCTAAACAAATCAGATTTATTGCAATCATCATAATTACCCGAATCTATCCCCAACTAATGATGCAGTTTTGTTGCAATCAATATAAAAGCAAGATCAGGGCAAATCTTAACAAATCCTTGGCTGCCCTCTATTTAAAATACAATCATTACCAAACCTAATTATCACACCCCACTGCAATAAATAGCAAGGTGCCATTCCCTTGCAAACCAGGAACAAAAAGTAGAGACAGAGCAAAGAGATATACGCACAGAGCCAGACACAGAGAGGTCCATATTCGAGCTAAAGCATTTCTTCCCCGGAGCCGAAGCTGCGTCCGATCGTCCAAGGAGTAAGGCAGAGCTGCCATCGCTTTCCCGAGCCTCTACCATCACCCCCAGAAAAACTAAATAATTGTACTTAGATTGTTGTACCTAGGTTTTCGTCCCTAGACTTTCTTTGTACGAGCGAGTTTGTGTTGTGAAGTAAAAAGTCCAGTACTCCCATAAAACTGTTCTGTTCTTTTATAATCAATGGCAAACATGAGAGTCATCAGGGAGCAGGTCCGTACAGGATTGTTGTATGAGTTCTCTATAGCAGAAGATGGGTCGTTGAGGCATGGTACCAGATCGTGCGTGCCGAACGGTGGACTTCAGGAGAAGGTTCTTCAGGAGGCGTATCGTTCTCAGTACTCTATGCATCATGGTGCCATCAAGATATACAGAGACTTGAGACAGCATGTATGGTGGTATGGCATGAAACGCAAGGTGGTTTAGTTCATTTCTAGATGCTTAGTGTGCCAGCAGGTGAAAGTCGGGAGGCAGAGACCAGCGTTTGCCAATAATTATAAAAGAGTAGAACAATTATATGGGAGGACTGGACTTTTACTTCACAATACAAACTCGCTCGTACAAAAAAAGCCTAGGGACAAAAACTTAGGTACAACAATCTATGTACGATTGTTTAGTTTTGATTCTGGGAGGTGACGGTAGAGGCTCGGAAAAGCGACGGCTGCTCTGCCTTACTCCTTGGACGATCAGACGTAGCCTTGGCTCCGATGAAAAAATGCTCTCAGGGAGATAAGACTCTTCTGTGTGCGCCTTTTGTCTCTCTGTGTGTCCAGCCGGGTGGAGAGAATCTCTTTTGCAAGGGAATGGCACCTTGCTATATTTTTTTTCTCTGGATCCGATCCTTTTGGAAAGGAATGGCACCTTGCTATTTATAGGAGTGGGGTGTGCTCATTAGGGTTTGTAATGATTGCCCTAAAAAAGTCGGCGATTTGGGGAATTAATTGCCATTTTTCTTGATCTTATTTTGTTGGTAATTAATCTGGACCACTAATCTTGTTTGCCCCGAATCTGGATAATTAATGTTGATTGTGTTGAATCCGTATGGGCAATTAATATTGATTGTCATAAATCTTTGGAAGCTCGGATCTCCCGCCACATGTTTAATCCGTGTGATTTGCAATAAATCTGCTTTGATTCGGGTAATTATGATGATTGCACTAAATCTGGTTGTTAGGATTTGTTGATAAATCTTGATTGATTTAATGCCACGTGTCTAACCATCATTACAGGAAAACTGATCTTCTGCTACGTGTCATAGCCGTATGAGGGTAGCTTCTTAGGTTTTGAACCGCATGACAGTGGCAGCCGCATAGGTATAGCCTCCAAAATCTGAGCCGTATGGGGGTGGTTTTCAATTGAGCCGTATAAGACTAGCCACGTGTCAAGGCTGCATCAGCATGGCCTCTCAGTATTTGACCCGCTTGGAGATGATCCCCATGATCCGAGCCGCATGAGAACAGCGGCCGTATGGGGTGGCTTCTTAGGATTTGAGCTGCATGATGATAGTCTCCACGATCCGAGCTTCATGAGAGCATCACTCGCATGGGGGTGGCAGCCGCATAGGGAGCTTTGGAGTTGGTGGATTGTGCTAGCTGTATAGGAGATTTTTTTCGTTTCCCGAGGAACACGTCATCATGTCAAAGTTCAATATTTCAGCTTTAATGTCAGAGTTATCACTTTATGTCAGAGCATTTAATGGGAGCAGTTACTTTATGGCCAGCTGTAAAAGCAAGCTGCATAGGGCCATGTGATTCTTTTCTGAGCCGCATGAGGCTATTGGAGAGTTTTTGAGCCGCACGAGGCTTTAATAGATTCCTGAGCCGCATGAGGCTCCTTCTGTTTTGAGCCGTATGGGCTTCTTCTGTTTTGAGCCGCATGGTCTTTTCTTGTTCTTTTCCATTCTTCTACAAGACTCCCTTCAAAGTTTTCAATTTGAAAAATTGAAATACTTTCAATAAGAAGCATGGCTATATGAGCTCCGTTGGCCGCATAGGATGTTCTGACCGCATGGGCTATCTGGCCGCATAGACTCCCTAGCCGCATGGGCTCCGTGCCATGCGTGCGTCTCATTAATTGCCCTTAACTCATTTTAGAGCCATCTTTTTAGGGGAATCCCAAAAGTTGGTTCATTAAATATCTAGATTTTTATGCCCTGGATGAATCTCCTTTATGAGAGGGGGCGAAATCTTTGCAGTCGATTTTGCCTGCAGCACATGACCCGAAGCGGTTTATCGGTCCACGTGCCCCCCTATGTCTGCCTATAAATAGGGGTACTTTCAGGACAGAGAAACTTCTTTACTTTCTTTTGCCTTCCTCTTCTCTTGCCTAAGTCACTGTCCTTGTTTTCCTTCTCTGATCATCAATCGACGGTGGCCCCCAAAGCTTCTACAGCCGCGGTGAAGGGAAAGGGTGTGGCTTCTTCGTCAGCCCCGCACCTGATGTCCACCCCGACGTTCACCCCTCCATTGCTGGTAAGGGTTTGGGCGGATCATATACTTTGAAACAAAGATGGCTTTGTTGCATGCTTTATGCACAAGCCTTTAATGTGTTCCTCATTTTTGTCGAACTGTTCAAATTGTATGGGCCACACGTACGTCCCATGTTCGAGCCGCATAGGGGTATACCCCATGTTCGAGCCGTATGGGAGTTGTCTAGTAGCCGCCTAGGCGCTTCACAAACTGGACCGCATGATGACCCTTCGAACAGAGTTGCATAAGTCCTTCTGAATCGAGCCGCATGAAGCCCCCCTCACACAGGGCCGCATAAGTTCATCTGAATTGGTCCGCATGAGGTTGTGCTGCATCGAGCCGCATAAGCTCATCTGAAATGAGCCACATAATGCTCCGCTAAGTAGAATCGCATAAGTCCATGCTAAACAGAGCCGCATAGGCTTACGCTAATCGGTGCCGCATAAGCTCGTCTTTTAAATAAAGCCGTATAAGCTCGTCTTTGAATAAAGCCGCATAAGCTCATGTAAGCCAAAGCACTCAGTAGTTTTGTTTTAGCCATCTTTTGATTTGTTTCTTTTTTTCCATCTTCAGTGAATTTGCCAGTAAATGCTGCTGGAGAACTTCTAGTGGGGCGTGCCCAATCTGCTATGGGCTATAGGTATGATCATATAGTCGAGTATACGATGAACCAGCTTCCAAAAAAGCCTTTGGAGAGGCTGTATGCTATCAAGAAGCAGTCTTTTCACTTCCTCTGCTCCATGATAAACTCGGGGCAATTGGAGGGGGAATACCTGAAGCCTGCGTTCCTCTTTGGGGATGCTTTGTCTGTGAAGAACACCCGGGCACTGGATATATCCGAGAGCTGGGACTTTACTTCTGACGGGGTGGAGTGCCATATCCCTCCGATAGAGCATCATTTTCCTCTGTCCTGGTTCAATATGCTACCGCTAGACAGAGAGGTGGTAGACTCCTTGACATCCAGCAAGTTGGGGATGTTTGTGGGAAACATCCATTACAATAGGAATTTGGGGTCAGCGTATCCGGGAAGGGAACCGGTCAGTCGGTACATGATGGGACTTGCTCCGGGTATCTTCATAAACGTAACGGGTCCTAATTTTACGTTTACCCAAGCTGATACCTTCTTGAACCAGCTTGCTCGGAAAGGGTCTTATCCCGTCGGCCGGTTGGCGTTGGTGAACTGGATAAACCCTATCCCTACGTGGGCCAGCTTGACTACATGGATTCTGCAAAAGTATAAGGCTTTCCTGAGTGAGATCGGCCTTTACCACGCCATTCGGAGCACCTGTCATGGTCTTCCCATAAATAAACTGTTGTTCATGGCTCTCTTGGAGATGTACAACCGGAGGATGGGTACCTTCTTCACGCCCGGAGGGGAGCTAGGACTTGCTCTCCATGAGATGTACGTTATCTCCAACTAGGGGGAAGAAGTCTTTGAAGTGTACACCCCTACGAGCGAAGAGCTCGAGGATTTGGATCGGCAGTTTCCAGGCTTTGCTGCCGTTTATCGGGAATTGTTATGTCACCACAGTACCTGTTATCAGACAGCTATCAAGAAAGACGGTAGCTCGGAAGGGAGCACTCCTCATACCACCACTTGGGTCACATACCTTTTCACACTCGGCACCTCAGGCCGGGTTTCTTCCCGAGATCCTTAGACTCATGAGGAGGTACAACACTTGGTGTCAACAGCCAAGAGATCGAGGTCCACAGGCGACACCTTTGGGAGTAAGACCGACTCCTTTAGTTATTTTTATCATGGTACTCGGCGACTGTCGGAGAAGGTACTCCTTGCGGGATTTCTGATGGTGTGGCTGTGGAACTGCATAGTCTCCAGAGGGGCAGGTTCTATTGAGAGGATCAGTCGCCACTTTTTTCTTCCTGCCGTAAAGCTAGTTTTTAGGTTCAAATTGGCCCTTCTTTCGGCCATGGTGTACAGCAGACACCATGGCCTCCGTGCCTTTTCGTCCAAGGTCATCGCCCGTGACACGGCGATAGACTTTGAGCACGTAGAGCTGCCACACCATTATCTAATAGGGTAGCTGTTAATGCACTGCCGGTCTTTGATGAGGCCTGGAGCAGAAGATGACGTTACGGCTGACGACGCTTTCATTTTCCGATTTCACTGTCAGCCCTGGTAGTACAGCACCATACCATCCTGTCGGAGAGCACTGGCGAGAGTGGACGAATATTACTTTTTTGTGTCCGTACCTCGTTTTACTATTGAAGAAGTGAGGAGCGCACATGTTGATGTTACCGAACCCCCTCCCCTCTTACCTGAAAAAAATGCTCCTTTGGCTGCATAATATCCACCCAGCGCACCTGGTATATCATAATCGCAACAATGTCTTCCTGGATCCCTACTTGTCCAGCAGGTTTTCCCGCCAGTTCGAGTATAGCCAGCTATTCTTTGACAGTCCCAGCTCTTGCATGGGCTTTGAAGGTAGCATCCATATCAGGGCATGGCATTATTACGACACGGTTCATACCCGAACCACCTTTTCAGTCCCTGATGGCGAGGTGCCAGGGGAGATTTTGTATATGGCGGCCTTATACCATGTTACGACGAGCAAGTCTCCAGTTAATTTTGACCCGAGTACCAGTTTTATCGTAGGTACTGGCTTGGAGGAGAAGCCCAAGGGGTCTAAGAAGAGGAAGGCGAACACAGTTCCCGTGCCTGACTCAGAGTCCACCATTGTGGACGAGAAGAATGATGAGCATGATGCAGATAACTCTTCCCTTTCGATGGAAGATGTTGGGGCGGATCAGCCGCCTATTATGTCAGATGAGATGATGGCGGATCAGCCACCTGTCGTACCAAATGAGATGATGGTGGATCAGCCACCTGTTGCACCTGGTCCTGTACGGAAATGTAGTAGGCAAATCTCCCCTGTCGGCGGTATTCCTTACTTCCGGAAATGGGCTACGACCAGACGTCGTAAGCTAACTATAAAGGAGAGAAGCAAGGACGTCGACCCCGCTTCGGAGGTAAATCGAGTTAATACCAACTTTATTCAGTCCTTTCTTTCTCCTGAACTTTGACCTTAATCATTTTCCTTTCCTCTCGTAGGCGTCAAAAGAAGAGAAATCTCGAGAACCGGCCACTGTTTCTGAAGTCGATCCAGCCCTGAACACTTTGATTAATAACATGTGTGCCGAGATTATTTCTGCCGGGGCTCTCTCGATGGCGGCTGAGGGATCTCACGTTGCTGAATTTCATCAAGGTGACACTGAATTCGGCTTAGGGGTTACTGGTAAGGGGACTATGGCTGTTGTGAGCGAGCCTCAGCCTCCACAATCCTTCCCTAGTAAGATAAGCCAAAATTTGACTAGTGAGGAGGCCCATTCGCTCTATCATCATATTCTTCGGGTTATGCTGATTGATGGTTGCTCTGGACATACAGGTCCTGCCTCTTCACTACCAGTGATGGATATTGTCAAGGAAGGCTCTACCAGCGGGAATCTGGTGGGAAGGAATGTGCCCCTCCTTATATCGAGGGGCCTCCCACTGGCTCGAGTTCAGGAGATCGAGCGGCGACGCAACCGGGGCAAGAGGAAATGGTCCATACTTCCTCCTCTGCTCATATGGCTTCCAAGGTGGACCTCTCTGCCTTGCCGAGTATCCAGGTTCTTCGAGCTGCTGAGGAGGAGTTAGCTGCTATTCATGCGTCTTTTTGTTTAAAATTTGTTTCCCTGGTGACAGGGGTGGCGGGTTCTGGCGTATCTCCTTCGACACTGCCAGCTATACTTCCTCTGACGTCGTCCTCTACAAAAATTTTGGATGAGGCGTCATAGGATGTAGTTGACTGTTTCTACCGCTACTTGAAGAGAGGGGTCGAAGCTGTTGTAGAGCCAGGGCCCCCCTTTGCTTTGGCCCGATAATGTGCCCAAGGCCAAATTGATATTCTTAAAGCCCTCCCTGGTGGGGCAGGGATAGCTACGCTTCTGGAACCTAGATTGTTAGAGGCTGACCAACTTGTGGCCCAGTTTCAAGCGCTGAGGCAAGCTGATCTGTCTACCGCAATAGATCAGGAGCGGGGCTTCCTTACCACTGTCCTGGAGAAGGTAAGGGTCACACGAGATAAGTCCAAGCCGGCTATAACGAAGGACCTCGGTGACCTATCTCTTCAATATGATCGACTGAGCCACATGAGCGAGGATTGCACAGCTCGGGAAGCGGCCGCCTCTCGCAGAATAATTGATACACGGGAGCAGATCCTTGAACTCCAGAGGAAGCTGGCCTTCTTGGAGTCTGAGCTTGAAGGTTCCCGCGCGGATAAAGAGTTGATCATTCAGGAGGCCGAAAGGGTCTCCCGAGCTTCTGATAGCTTGGAGCGTGCGTTGAAGAAGCTCGAGGATGGCTGGCAGGCTCATGCGTACATAGAAGGCGCGGAGCGGTTAGCTCAGGAGGCCGGGCGTAGGGCCAAGAAGGGGTTCGAGTGGTCGACTGTCCTGTTGAGAGACCATCTCATGGAGTTATGTATCGCCGAATCATAGTCGGCTTTTTTCCTTCTTTCATTTTTGTTCTTTTCCTTTCTTGAGTGGGACGTGGTCCCCAGAACATGTAGTACTTTTGCCTTTCGAATAAAAGAGTATGCTTTATTCTACCCTTTGTTTGTACTGCTTATTGTGTTTGTGGTGTTGTGGTATTTGCCCCACTGGGGAGCTGTTTGTGGCCTTGTTACCCTTGGCATACCTTGGTTTTAGGTACAGATAACAAGTTGATGGGGATACTTGGAACAAATCTACAGTAAGGTGGCTATGGACATTCCTGGTATCAGGAGAAAGAATGCCATGGAGCAGTTGGGCCCCCGGAACATGATAAGAAGTGAGGGACATGTACTAGAAAACTTAGTACAATATTTATGTTCAACAGTGGACATTTGTGGTCAACAGAGGACATTTGTCGGCCTATTATCCTTGGCGTACCCTGGGTTTTTTTTGGTACGGATAATAAGTCGAGAGAGAACCAACATACTTACTCAGAGGTAATGAGGACGTGGTAAATATGAGGGTTTCTTCGATAGAGCCTTCCCACTCAGAGGTAATGAGGACATGGCAGGAGTGGGCCCCATGAAAGGAATATAGAACAACTCAGAGGTAATGAGGACATGGAAGTTTTATGTGAGGGACGGTTTATTTTTGATGGAAGAAAACAACTCAGAGGTAACATCGACGTGGTTGTTTTAGAAAATCTGTGGATCTGTTACCCTTTTTGTGCACTGAAAGCATGGGTATTGGATCATAAGGGAGGAGCTCTTTTTGGAAAGAAAGTTCAGAGGTATAATCATATATGACTTACTACCTAAAAGATACGATATAGATTCATCAGTAGTGACAAGAGTGTAAGTTCAGCGGTACCTGCGGGTACATAACTCGACAATCTGGGAGATTTGGAGTTGGCATGTGAGTTCAGTGGTACGAGAGGGAACATGACTCATCATTCTGGAAGATTTATAGTCGGGATGTGAGTTCAGTGGTACAAACGGGTACCAGCGGGTACGTAACTCATTATTTTGGCAAATTTTAGTCGGGATGTGAGTTCAGCGGTACCAGCAGGTACGTAACTCATCACTTTAGAAGATTTATAGATGGGATATGAGTTCAGCGGTACCAGCGGGTACGTAACTCGTTACTTTGGAAGATGTCATTTCAGACGTAATACTTCTTTACGAACTTGCCGTTGATGGGCAACATGAGCAAGTCTCCATTTTGTTTTGCGAGGCGGTAAGCTCCATTGGAGAATACAGCATCGATGATGAACGGGCCTTCCCACTTTGGCTGGAACTTGTCGACGGTTTTGTGAGTCATAACCATCGGCCTCCGAACTGCCAGAACGAGGTCGCCCACTTGGAATGTTCTAATTTTAACCTTCTTGTTGAAGGCTCCGGAGATATGTGCTTGGTATAGCTCGATTCGTTGTTGAGCTAATAGGTGCTTCTCGTCTAGGGCCTCCAACTCTTGTAGTCGGCGATGGTGATTATCATCTGTCATCAATCTGTATGTGAGAGCGACGTAGAGTGAAGGGATTTGAGTCTCCAGTGGGAGAATTATCTCGCTTCCGTATACCAGAAAGAATGGTGTGTTCCCGATGGCAGTCTGTACTGTAGTACGTTACGCCCATAAGCATTAACCGAACTTTTTATTCCAGTCATATTTGTTTGATGACACGAACTTCTTGAGAAGCTTGATGATTGTTTTGTTGAATGCTTCAGCCAGACCATTAGCCGCTGGGTTGTATGGTGTTGAAGCTATATTCTGGATTCGGTGTTTGTCGCAAAACTGATAGAAAGCGTGGCTTGCGAACTGTGGACAATATCATGGATGATCCTTCGGGGCAGTCCAAAGCGATAGATGACGTGATGCTTGAGGAAGCTGATCATGTTTGAAGTATTTACTTTTGCAAGTGGAACGACCTCCACCCATTTAGAAAAGTAATCTGTGATTGCGAGTATGAAGCGATGTCCTTTGGACGAAGGGGGAGTGATCGGACCGACGATGTCCATTCCCCATGCTTCGAAGGGCCAGGATGCCACCATTGGATATAGAAACTCGGATGGCTGGTGGATGAAATCGGTGTGGACTTGACAGGCTTTACATTTTCTTGCATAGTCTATCACGTCTGCAACCATCGTGGGCCAGTAATAGCCCATTCGTCGAAGGCGATTCTTTAGTTTCGGGCCAGGCTGATGGGCTCCACAGATGCCATCATGAGCTTCACGCACGGCTTCTTTGGTTCTGTATTTGATAGGCATCGAAGTAGTAATCCATCGTATGATCGTCAATATAGCATTTTTGTCTCTGTATCGTAAAAAAATCTGAGAGAACGTCTTCTTATAGAAGTGGCTTCCTTCGGATTTTCTGGCAGGATGTCATAGACTACGAAGTCAATGAATGGTTGTCTCCAGTCTAGTGCTTCATCGACTGCCAGCACGAAGTAACTCTCAAAACATTGAACATTATTCCTGGGACAGACCAACTCACGGCCTATTATGTCAACCAGTTGATGAGCATGATTTGGAACTACTAAGGAAATGGCAAGGCCTGCTAGGGCATCGGCTTCGATGTTCTAGAGCCTACTAACGTGCTCTATGAAGAACCCCTCCAGGGATGAGATGATGTCAACTGCTATTTGGTGATAGGGGATCATGTCTTCATGGCGTACCTCATATGAACCTCGAATCTGATTGACGATTAGCTGCGAATCGCCGTATGCTTCAAGGTACTCTACCCCCAGCTCTTTGTAAGTCGGAGACCAATGACCAAAGCGTTGTACTCGGCCACGTTGTTTGAACAGGGCTCCATGAGGGAATAAGCTCGATTGATCACCAACCCGGTGGGAGAAATCAGTACTACTCCGACTCCAGTGACGATGTTGCCCTTGGGCCCGGTTCTAGAAGCGCCGTCGAAGAACATTCGCCATATGGTATCATGGGAGGCCAAATTTGAATTAGCGGCCTCGTCTGAAATCTCTTCCTCTATTTTGCTTGACTTCGAACCTGGATGAGCTGCAAAAAAGTCTGCCAGAAAATGACTTTTAACAGCCGTTTGCGGGACGAAGATCATGTGGTAGGGAGACAATAATATCGCCCAGGTAGCGAGACGAGAGCTGAGTGCGCCTGGTTTAGTTATGAGGACCCTGAGGGTGTTGACTCTTGATATGACGTAGATGGTTTGTCCTATGACGTAGTGTCACGTCTTCTGAATGGCGAAAACTAGAGCAAGGCACTCTTTCTCTACGGCAGTATATCGATGCTCCGGCCCCATCATCATTCGGCTGAGGTAATATATAGCTTTCTCATGGCCTGTATCGTTATTTTCTGCTAGCAGAGCACCGAGAGAATGTTCCATCACTTGTACATAGAGCAAGAATGGTCTTCCAGCAATCGGGGCTAGCAGGACTGGAGGGTTCATCAGGTATTCTTTGATCCTGTCGAAGGCACGCTAGCATTCATCATCCCATACAAATGAAACGCCTTTCTTCATAAGGTGGATGAATGTTTGACATCATCTAGAGAGGTTAGAGATAAACCTCCTGATGTAGGCTAGCCTCCCTTGAAGGCCTTGGAGTTCACAAAAATTTCTCGAGGGACCCATCTTTATGATTGCCTTCGTCTTCTAAGGGTCTACGTGGATATCCTGGGAGGTGATGATGAAACACAAGAACTTCCCGTTAGATACACCCAAGAAGGATTTCGTGGGATTCATTTTTAAATTGTGCGCTCGCATCAGGTCAACCACTGTCCTCAGATCATGCAGATGATCTTCCTTAGAGCGATTTTTGACGGCGATGTCGTCGACGTAGCATTCCACTGTCTTCCGTAAGTGGTCTCTAAATATGACGTTCATAGCTCTTTGATAGGTGGCGCCAACGTTCTTTAGACTGAAAGGCATGACTGCATAGCAGTATGTGCCAATTGGTATTCGGAATGATGTATGCTTTTCGACATCAGGGAACATCTTGATTTGGTTGTACCCCGAGAAACCATCCAAGAATGACATACGCTCGAACCCGCAGGTGTTGTCGATCATGATGTCTGTGATAGGGAAAGGAAACTCATCTTTAGGATACGCTTCATTCAGATTGTGAAAGTTGATGCAGGTTTGAATCTTTCTTCTTTTCTTGAGGACTGGTACTATGTTGGCGACCCAGTCAGGATGCTGTTCTTCACGGATGAAGCTGCTAGCTATCAATTTGTTTACCTCGGCTTCAATGGCATTCATGACGTCAGGAAGGAACTGACGTTGCTGTTGCTTGACCGGTTTTGCGTCCGGACGGATGTTGAGCTTATGAAGTGCAATCTCGGGGTTCAGTCCTGGCATATCTTCGTAGCTCCAAGCGAAAACGTCGATATATTCTCTGACGAGTTGTAGTAGTGATTCTCGCTCTCCGTCTGTCAGATTCATGCTGACGAAGATGGGCTTTGGAGAGGACTCATCACCGAGATCGACTTGTACAATCTCATCCTCGGTGGGAGGCTCTCTTTGTTCGAACCGCTTCTTCCACTGTGCATCTAGTTGATGTGCCCATGGCTCTAGCTCAAGAAGTTTGAGAATGTCTTCATCTTCTTCGTAGGCGTCTGCAAATGCCATATTGACGGTCCAGACTTGTCTGAGTATGTCCCCGATACTGACCTCTGAATCAGAAGTGGGTGATCCGGTTGAGTGTGAATGCCAGTCGCATTCCTCGTCTGAGCTTTCAGGTGTCGTTGCAGGTGTGACATAACCTAGCCCACATCTGGTTTTGTTGTAGTAGTCTCGTAGTTTCCCAGCCGGGACCGACGATTGTAAGGGTAATCGCCGTCCAGTGTCGTAGGTCAAGCCCGGTGTAGTTTCCGGATCATACCCTTGTTTTTGCATAAGGTACTTGGATTGCAAACTATACAGATAAAAAGGCAATCTTCCAGTGTCGGATTCGAGATGAACATCTTCTACCCTGAAGGGTTGTGGATCATTCTTGTGACCGAAGATGATTGGATGATCCTCTCCCTCGATTATGCCGTAAGCGTCTTCTACTGGAGTTAGTTGGCGTACTGGCTACACCCAGTTGGGTGGTCGGTGCTGAGCGGGAAGTTGTTGGCTGGCTAGCAGTCCCTGGCTAAGTGCTCGGTTGCCGATTCATTCTGGGAAGACGAATTATCATTGACTTGACAGAGGGATTGAGCTCCCCTGCTTGTTGCTGGCTAACTTTAGACAGCCTGATTGTCAGTGGCTCTATCATGGGTCTTGGCGCTTGGCCAGACCTTGGCAGTCGGATTATTATCTGTTCCTCCTGTGCAGAGAGGCTAATTGCATCCTTACACAGAGTGGCTGTAAGGGGCGCAGTTATGCCAGGTTTGCGGGCTTAGAGGTGGATCGTCAGAGGTTCTTCTGATCTAGTTGCTGCCTCAGTTTGAGCTTGAGTGTCTCCTTCGACAAGATGCTTTTTTGATTTCTCGTACAAGCATGAATCTGAGTAGTAGGATTCGACCCCTTTAAAAGGATCGATGTCGGCAAATTTTGTCCTTACGATGCCGTACTTGTCGACGTATTTGAAGTACTGGTACAGTCTGCAAGACACGATCATGTAATCGTGTATCCAAGGACGCCCCAGGAGAATATTGTAGTAAGTGTCCGTATCTATGACATAACAGGTCACTTCTGACTGAAGGTCGCCGATTTGGCACTTCAGGCGAATCTTTCCGATTGGTTAGCTCCTGCCCGAATTGAAACCGCTGATGGCGGTACTTGTCGGCGTCAGGCGATGCATTCGGATGCACAAATGGTGCAACAGACTCTTCGGAATGATGCTTATGGAAGAATCGGGATCAATATACATCCGATCCACCTTGATATCTCCAATGTACCCAGTATAATACAGAGGGCGATCGTGCAGGTTGGTCTTGATGAGCATATGTTACAGAGTGAAGACAATGTTCGGTATTGACCCTGTGTACGCACTGTCCTGGAGATCTGTAGGCGGGCTTTCCCTAGTGAGATTGGACTGAGCTAGATATGCATCGGCATTCTGGAGTACCTCGCTTAATACGACGTGAACATCCTTGGAGAGTCTCAAGAGTTCGTGTAGCGACAATTTGGCCGGTGTATTGGCCAATTGTGCCAGGATGTCAAAGTTATACGGCCTCTCCAGGCCTCTCCAGTCCATGAGGCATCTCACTTCGGAGCGGTTGGTCGAAGCGAGTCTCCTTCGGCCTAGGCTTGTCGGTCGTCGAAGGCTGCGAAGGTCCTGGAGCATCAGCGGCTGTCGGCTGATGGTCTTCAGCTGAGTTACCTGATGGAGGTTGGGTTTGTGTGCCAGAGCGGGTAACAACAGCGGTAGCTTTTTAGACCTCTATCGAGATCGTGCGTCATGATTTGACTTTTCTATTCTTCTTTTTGTTGGTGGAGGTGAAAGGTTATTGACCTCCATCTTTGCTCTGGGGACGGGTACTACTCCCACCTATGTCTTTATCGGAGGGAAGCTACCAAATTGTACTGACACCATATTTGCCGCCACGGTCACCTCTTCGAAATCAATGACCAGGGCCTTAGAATCGATGAGATGTTGGATTTATCGCTTCAGCTGGAAGCAGTCTTGTGTAGCATGGTGAACATAGCGATGGTAATGGCAGTACTTTGGACTTTCCATATCTGTAGGACGAGGCTCACGCCTGGGTGGAGGGAGCTGAATTCGTCTTCCTTGGATGAGCATGTCTAAGATGGGTTTAACATGGCCATCCTCGAAGGAGTAAGTCATCTAAGGCCATTGATTTTCTGTCGGTTTTGATTCGGGCTTTGGGGCTGTGTCGGCCACCATAGCCAGCTTGCCCTTGTGGTCTCAGTTGTTGGAGGAATTACCACCATTGTTGTTGTTGACAATAGGGCATTTTCCCTTGTCTTCCCCTTCCGAGATGTGCAATCCCAGTTGGTGAGCTTTCTTCACCTTGTCTTCTGCGCTAGTGGCACTAATGATGAACGTCTTCCAATCCTTGAATTGACTTTCGCCCATCCAGAGGCTGATTGTGGGAAGCAATCTCTTTTGGCAAATTTCAATCAAGGAGGATTCAGGGTTACCGGAAGGCAGCTTCATCGCGGTTTGGCAAAACCGCTCGATATAGTTTTTTGTCAGCTCCTTTTCTCCCTGAACGACGTCCATGAGGGTGGACATTGTCACGTCTTGTCCTACTTTGTAGAACCTCTCTAGGAACATATGTTTGAAGTCGGTGAAGGAGTGGATGCAATTGTCCGGCAAGTTGTTGTACCAGTCGAAGGCAACCCCATCCAATGCTCCAATGAACAGCCGCTTAAGGATGGCGTCGTCATGAGATAGATGGTCGATTGTAACTTCAAGTAGGTGATGTACCTGCTTGCAGATGTCTTCCCATCATATTGATTGATATGGAATGGTTTATATTTTGGTGGGAAGGAAACATCTCTCTATGCAGCAGGATACGGTTGTCATATCATGAGGTCCTGGCAGGTTTTTCGGGCTTGGAAAATGGCCCGGAGCTCCTGGACCTCTCTTCTTGCTTCCCTGGCCTCGTCTGCAGCGGTGGAAGCCAATTTTTTAGGAGTAATATCGTATGGGTTTGGTGCAGCTGAGTTCGAGTCCGCATTGACCGCGGGACCCAAGCTTGTTTGGTCAGGCGTCCTTTCTTGCAGAGTTGGGAGGGCCGCTTTGATCTCGTCCACGGACTCGACCAAAGCATGTAGTATGGCCTCCAGAGTGTCGATGCATTGGCGATTACTGGGACCCTCTTGGTTGCTGTCCGTCATGAATACCGTTCTTATATGAGGAGAGATGGAAGGAACGGTAGAGGACGTGCCCTCTGAGTTGTACCCTTGTACAGAGAAGTCGTCAGGGTATGTGGGAATATTCTCCTCTGGTTTGAACTCAAAAAGAGTGGTACCCCCAGCTTCAGAGCTTGCCTCATCTTGAGAATTGTGGACGTCCTCTGGGATGTCAGGATCTGCTGCATTTGTTGGATGAAACATTTCCCCCGGACTATCTTCTTGGAACACCGGGTTGTTGTGGCTATATGGAGGAATGCTACCCCGGCTCTAGTGTCCCCCAGAGATGTGGATGAATCTTCGAGTGTGGCAGATTTCGTCTTTGAGCGGGTACCTTGGTAAACTCCTCCTGTAACGATGATAAACAATCGTTTAGAAGAAATTTTCTTGGTTACGCCGGTTGAAAGTTTCGGGTTGGAGATATTTGTTTTCTTTCCTCTATCGCTGCCAGGAATCTTCAGAGTAGAATTGCAAGAGGCAACGAGAAGCGCCTCGTCTACTAAGCTTAGGTGTTACAGCCTTTAGAAGAAGGATCGCCGGTCTTTTTGTACTGCCGTCTTGTTGCAGCAGCAGTTGACAATGACTTGGGTGCATTGATGTCCTTGGCAGGACTCTCTGTATATCAAATCTTCGTCTCTTTTCTTGTGCTTGTGAAGACTCACGTTGTGCAAGTCACCTGCTTTGTGGGCTTGGGAGTCCTGAGAACCTGAGTGTGTTGACCTTCTACCTGCTCCCTAATGTGGAGGTAGCGCGAGTACTTTCCCCTGATCGTTGTTGGGAGATTCTTGATAACTATCCCGTTCGTTGGCCATCGGGGGCTGGACACGGATAGTTCTATACAACTTTCCATCAGGGGCCCGCATAATAGTCAGCGGGACGCCCTGATAGTCAGAAGATGGGACAGCCGACTGAGCTCGTCGAGTCTGCGCAGCCCGAGACTTCTTTCCTCTAACACCTGAGAGTGCGTAGTATGAAAAGTCCAAGCTGGTCACAACAGAGTCTGGCATATGCTCCAGAGAGCCTCCATGGTCAGGACCATATGAGAGGCGATCAAAGACTGACCGTGAGCCGCATGGAGTAGATGGTATGCGGCTGGGATCGGTGGCCGTACAGGCTGTCTGCATGCGACTGGTATGTATGGCCATGCAGGCTATCTGCATGCGGCTGGTATGTTTAGTCGTGCAGGCTGTCTGCATGAGGCTATCCTTTGTGGCCGCAAGAACTTTCTGTATGCGGCTAGAAATCATGGCCGTACAGGCTGTCTGCATGCGACAGAAAGTTTTGGTCGCATGGGCTTTCTGTATTCGGCTGATGTTTGTAGCCGTATGAGTTTTCTCCATGCGGTTGGCAGTTGCGGCCGCATGAGCCTCCAAGCGGCTGGCACCCTTATGCGGCTTCGACTGCATAGAGTTCCTCTTTGCCCCTGCAAGTCCAGCATCATAGTTTTTTCTTCTGTCGGACTTGGGGACAGCAGAGTCCTCTATGGTCTGAGGTGGGGCCGCAAGTGAGACTTCTCTGCTGTCTCGGGCAACAAAGAGTACTTCTTCGAGAGCTTAGGGAAGAGCGAATGATTTGGGTCTCCACTCCCTGCGGGCCTTCTTCGTACGGGCTCGCCGTTGGACCAGGCCAGCGCTCCCGTTAGAGAGCATTTCTTCAAATACCTGTTGGTCGAACCGGGCGACCAGTATTTGTTGAGTGGAGCCAAGTTTGTCTGCGTCTGATTGCGTCACCAACTCCTCAGTCGTGGAGAAGTTAGTCCCCAGCAGAGTCGCCATCGTATTTGCCATTGTTTACAAAAGAATAGAACAATTATATTAGAGGAATGGACTTTTACTTAACAATACAAACTCGCTCGTACAAATAAAACCTAGGGACGAAAACCTAAGTACAGCAATCTAAGTACGATTGTTTAGTTTTGATTCTGGGGGGTGACGGTGGAGGCTCGAAAAAGCGACGGCCGCTCTGTCTTACTCCTTGGACGATCAGACGTAGCCTTGGCTCCGATGAAGAAATGCTCTCAGGGTGAGAAGACTCTTCTGTGTGCGCCTTTTGTCTCTCTGTGTGTCCAGCCGGGTGGAGAGGATCTCTTTTGTAAGGGAATGACACCTTGCTATATTTTTTTCTCTGGATCCGATCCTTTTGTAAGGGAATGGCACCTTGCTTTTTATTGGAGTAGGGTGTGCTCATTAGGGTTTACAATAATTTTCCTAAAAAAGTCAGCGGTTTAGGGATTTAATTGTCATTTTCCTTGATCCTATTTTGTTGGCAATTAATCTGGACCACTAATCTTCCTTGCCACGAATCTGGACAATTAATGCTGATTGTGTCGAATCCGTAAGGGCAATTAATATTGATTGTCATGAATCTTTGGAAGCTCGGATCTCCTGCCACGTGTTTAATCCGCATGATTTGCAATAAATCTACTTTGATTCGGGTAATTATGATGATTGTACTAAATCTGGTTGTTGGAATTTGTTGATAAATTTTGATTGATTTAATGCCACGCGTCTAACCAACATCACGGGAAAACTGAACTTCTGCCATGTGTCATAGCCGCATGAGGGTAGCTTCTTAGGTTTTGAACCGCATGACAGTGGCAGCTGCATAGGTGTAGCCTCCGAAATCTGAGCCGCATGGAGGTGGTTTCTAATTGAGCCGTATAAGACAAGCCACGTGTCAAGGCTGCATAGGCATGGCCTCTCAGTATTGAGCCGCATGGAGATGATCCCCATGATCTGAGACGCATGAGAACAGCGGCCGTATGGGTTGGCTTCTTAGGATTTGAGCCACATGAACATAGTCTCCACGATCCGAGTCGCATGAGAGCATCAGCCGCATAGGGGGTGGCAGCCGCATAGGGAGCTTTAGAGTTGGTGGATCGTGTTAGCTGTATAGGAGATTTTCTTCGTTTCCCGAAGAACACGTCGTCATGTCATAGTTTATTATTTCAGCTTTAATGTCAGAGTTATCACTTTATGTCATAGCATTTAATGGGAGCAGTCACTTTATGGCCAGCTGTAAAAGTAAGCTACATAGGGCCACGTGATTCTTTCCTGAGCCGCATGAGGCTATTGGAGAGTTTCTGAGTCGCATGAGGCTTTGATAGATTCCTGAGCCGCATGAGGCTCCTTCTGTTTTAAGCCGCATGGGCTTCTTCTGTTTTGAGCCGCATGGGCTTTTTTTGTTCTTTTCCATGCTTCTACAACCAGGGGGATTGCTCCAGCCACTACCCATTCCTGGGTGAAAGTAGGAGCATATCACTATGGACTTTGTATCTGGACTTCCGTATTCTCCAGGAGGGAAGGATGCGATTTGGGTCATTGTTGATCGATTGACCAAATCGGTCCACTTTATGTCTTTCAAGGTAGGTTTGTCTACGGAGATGCTGGCCGAGATGTACGTACGGCAGATGGTCCGATTGCACGAGGTTCCAGTGAGCATAGTCTCGGATCGGGATAGCCGATTCACTTGCCACTTTTGGAGGAGTTTGCAGCCTAGCTTGGGCACATCGCTCAAGTTCAGTACCGCATACCATCCCCAAACAGACGGGCAGTCGGAAAGGACGATTCAGACCCTCGAGGACATGCTTCGTACCTGTATCTTGGACTTCAGGGGATCTTGGGAGGACCACCTTCACTTGGTAGAGTTTGCTTACAACAACAACTACCAAGCCAGTATAGAGATGTCACCTTTCGAGGCTCTATACGGACGAAGGTGCCGTACTCCCTTGTATTGGAATGATGTCGACGAGAGAGTTTTGCTTGGCCCTGAGATGGTAGTTAATGCTGTAGATAAGGTCAGGGTTATCAGAGATAGACTTCGGGTAGCGCAGGACAGGTAGCGGCATTGGGTCGATAGCCACCAGAGGCAGTTAGAGTTTGAGGTATAGTTCAGATTTTTCTAGTATTTGAGTCTGATTATGATTATTTTAGATCAAGCTTTAAGTCTTGTATTTTTGTTCTATGTTGGTGATCTTGTGTTTCTATGGATTTCTCCGACGTATGGCACGATTCGTTTAGGTGGTGGCAGGAAGCTTAGTCCACAATACATCAAACCTTTTCGTATCTTGGCCAGGGTCGGTGCAGTGGCTTACCGGCTGGAGTTACCGCCCACACTAGAGGAAGTGCACAATGTGTTCCATGTGTCGCAGCTGAGACGGTACGTGGCAGATGCCAATCACATTTTGGACCACTCCGAGATCGAAGTGGGACCGACTCTCAGTTATCCAGAGAAGCCGGTTGAGATCCTGGACCGAAGAGAGAAGGTGCTCCGGAACCAGATCATTATCTTGGTTCGTGTTGCATGGAGGCACCACTCCTCAGTTGAGTCAACCTGGGAGAGAGAGGACGACATGCGGGACCGATTTTCATATCTATTCGATCCTTGAGGTAAATTTTTTTCTTTTCTTCCATTCTTCTTTTATGTTGCTGTGATAGTTTCGCCTTCAATTTCGAGGGCAAATTTTTTTTAGGTGGGTAGACTTGTCACTCCCACTTTTCATAAATAGGGATAAAATGGTCATTTTTGTATTATTAGAAATTTTAGAAATTTTTATTTAATTATAATTTTATTTTGGGATTTTTAGAGTTGGGTTCGAATTTCAGCTCATTTCGACTTGTATCGGGGACCCGGGGTAGCTTAGACTCTGATCGGGACCCAAACTTAAGTTAGACATGGCCCATAAATCCCACTAATTAGTCTGGTACTTTTAGACATTTCTTCCATGACTTAATCGGTCAATTTACAGATTTTAACTTAGCCTTTCCAACCCCGAAAATTTCTTCGGTCAATTTTGGCCTAAAGGAGGCTTGGAGGGCATTTTGGACATTTGCCAAATGCCCCCAAACCCTCTACATGGCCGGCCACATGGGATTGTCTCCCTCTCTCCAGTCACTTCTTCTCCACTCTCAATTTCTTCCCCCTTTTGAGTTCTTCCCCAAAACCTAGACCTAAACTTTAGATTTCATCTCTTAATCTTCCCTTTTTCCCTAAATTTCTTCCATAGATCCTTTCTACACCATCAAGGGAGGGTGCTACCAAAGTTTGGAAGAAAAGTACAAGGTGGAAGTGTCCTTTCCACAAGGATCTTCGTGTCGGAAAGAGTTTCGTTAGGAATTACTCCTAAAAGGTAATTTCCTATTCTCTAAATCATTCTCCTATGAAGTTTAATTGATTTTGGAACCCATAGGAACTACACCATGGTTGTGTCCCTTTGTGTCAAGGTTCGAGGCCTATGGGAGACTCCTAGGAGAACTAGGATGTGTGTTGTGTCCATGTATCCATGTATGCGTGTCCATATATATGTATATGTATATATATATATATATATATATATATATATATATATATATATATATATATATATATATATATATATATATATATATATATATATGTTCTTGTGAGGGTGTGTGTCTATATGTATATATTTATATGTGTGTGTGTGTCTATATGTATATATTTATATGTGTATGTGTGTCTATATGTATATATTTTTGTGAGTGTGTGTGTCCATAATCTATAGATATTCATGTGTGATTCTGTGTGTCTATGTATTTGTAGGTATCCATGTGTGAGTGTCTATATATATATGTAGATATGTATGTGTGTCTATATATATATATATATATATATATATATATATATATATATATATATATGTGTGTGTGTGAGTGAGAGAAAGAGAGTTAAGAGATATAGAGAGAGAAAATTTTAGATGAAGAGAATATAGGAGAAGAGAGTAGAGGGTGAGAAGGAGGGGGGCAACCAAAGCAGCAGGGTGGGATTAGGGGCTGCTGCCCCCCCCCCCCCAAACAGCAGCTAATAACAGTAGCAGCGGCAGCATTAGGTAGCAGTAGCAGCAGCAAATAGCAGCAGTAACAACCCAAAAATAGCCCCCCTGACCCCATTAACCCCCTTAACACCCCTATATATATACCTATATATACCTATATATACCCCTATATATATACATATATACTCCTATATATAACCATAAATAAACCCCCTAAATGGCCTTATAGATGTGTAGGTTTGAATGAGTGTGAGTGTTTTGGTGTGAGGGTGATTGAAAGGGTGAATTGAGATACTAGTGTCGAAACGTATCCGAGAATGAGATGGGACTTAGATATGTGAAATGGAGTTTGTGGGTAGACTCCTAAGTTAGAATCGAGGATTCGATTGAGGTTAAGAGGTTGGTATCTTATGATACCATTGAGTATCCTAAGATACTCAAGGTAAAGGGTGAGTTAAACAACATGGACTGTAGGATGGATGGGATGTCCACCTTACCTCGGAAACTTGGTAGGTAATATTAGTATAGGCTAGTATCCTACTATCCTAGGAAGCCGGGAGTGAAACTCCTAAGGAAAAGCTACTTGGACTTAGTTTTAGAGTGGAAAGGGTAAACGGGATAAGTTGGGATAATACCCATTTGACAACATATGGGTTAAGTACTTTAAGATATAGCTAAAATTAGGATATTATGGTTGGTAATGGTTAGGAATAGTGGACTTAGACTAGTTTTGACCTTAGTTGACCACAGTTGACTATTTTGACCAAAAGTCAATCGAAAGTCAACCGTAGCCTAAAATTGACTAGAACTTGACCAAACTTGACCAGTTGACCCAAAGTCAACTGTTATTCAACGTTAGTCAAGTTCGACCTAAAGTTGACCTAGGGTTGACCTAGGGTTGACCAGAGTTGACTAGTTGACCAAAAGTCAACTGTAAGTCAACTGTTGACTTAAATCAACCTTGTTTGACTTGTTTGACTTATAGTGACCTAGTTTGACTTTGTTAGGCCTAATATGACTTAGATTGACCCTGTATGATCTAGTTTGACCTTGTTTGACCTTGTTTGACTTAGTTTGAAGTGTCTTGACCCAGTTTGACTCAGTATGATTTAAATTCACTTCCAAACCATTATATTGATACAGTATTCCATCCATAGGTCCTCGAGGCACTGTTCTTGGACTCAGTCGACTTATCCATCACATCACAGGCAAGTACATTCCCTGATAACTTTTCCAATTTATGATAATTATTATAATTCATGTAATTAGTGTAGATATGCTCGTTCTAGACACATTGGCCACACGGATTGGTATTCATGGATCTCGACACGAGATGTTATTTCTTGCTACCTTGGTATATCTTGTGCAAGCTCCCTTGTAGTTCTTGTGCAGTATATGGACACCGATTCTCGAAGAGACTTGCTCCCTTCTCGTAGAATTCTGTGTCGTAACTTGTCTTGCTTGGATCCACTTTACCAGTCAGGGACGGAGAGTACTAGTGTAGATGTGTGGTCAATATCCGCCTTGTATATCTTGTAAACCTTGTGAATGCCAATACTATACAATACGTATGATTGGCTAGCTCATGACCTTGTGCAGACTCAAGCCGGCCACATGTTGTAGCTAGTATTCACTCACGTAGATGGTATGATTCTCGACTCTTGAACATGATATGATTGATTTTTCTTACCTTGATCTAGCTCTAGTTTTACAGCTTACCTTGCCATGATACTTACATGTATATTACATGATTTCTTGTATATACTCTCTATTTACACTCTTATAGCTTTTGTCATATCTTGTGAACTGTTGTTAGTTGATTGTGCTCGTTCCATCCTGACTGGATATGTTGACAAAATATTACAGATGCTGATGAGGGGGATTACTGTACCTACTACGGTCTGGATGACGTAGTGGGCTTAGACTTGGAGACCTTGGCTCAGCAGGGCTTAGCTCCGCCCGTCGAGCCTCTAGCTTAGTTTAGTTAGAGTAGATATTTTGGACTGGACCTTGTCTCCAGCTTGCTACTTATATTTATGATATTATATTTGGGATTGTATAACAATACTACTTTGTGACTCTCTTTCTCTCTGTTGAGCTGGATTTTGTACTTGTGATTATATCTATCGGGTTTTCGTGCCATGATTCTTTCTTCTAGATTGTGATTGAGTTTATAAGTATTTCATATTATATTCCTACATGCAGAGATGAAAGGTTATTATATACTGTTTGTTAGCTAGCAGACCTACAGCGTTCTACAACGTTTTTACGGTGTAGGCTGGGCGCTGTTATGCACTTGTGCCCTTACCTAGGGTGCGGGTCGTGACACTTAGCATCGGTGCTACTTTTGCACGTTCCTGCTAGCCGAACAACCTTAGCACCCCTGCTACCATTGTTCGTTCCCGTTAGCCGAACACCCATGAGATCCAATATATCGTCATCTCGATCTGTTCGACCACAAAACCAAAGCGACATGTTCAAACCTACCATTATGTTCCAACCACAAAGTATTGCTCTATCTTGGGCGCATCAAACCCATATTTAATGCCAATTCATGTAGTTGCCTCTAACTTCACCTTGAGAAAAGAGCATGTATATCCTTGTATATGTTTGAACGTTCAACACCATATGTTTCGAACCAATTAGAGCCTACCAAACCAGCCATATAACCTTTGGCTTTGATACCACTTACTGGGAAGGCTGTGTGACCCGAACCGAGTTGGCCCATGAAGTACGATATTGGATTGAACCCATATGCCTTAAAAGGGAATTCATGTGTAAGCCCTGAACCAATGCCAATTGCCTACACCTCATGATCCCACCTTTTACCCGATGTAGGACCAAATTACGAATGCCATTGTCATCCTCATTCATCGCTCAACCAAAAATAAGATACAATCCAACATGGTAGTCATATATGTCTGAAAAGTCTGAAAATGGCACATACTACATGTTCATGAGTTTTTATAGTCACCAACTGAAACCCTTGATGCAATACAAAGGATGGAAACTTGATAACAATTCAGGCTCTGCAACCACATTCTATTTGTTTCTATTTCACCACTGACGAGCTTCGTGTGTTACGACCCGCTCCTGGATATTCGGGTACGAGTTTTTGATGCACGTCCAACCTACGCCGCAATATCGACGGTAGTGTGTAGTCTAGACCTCAAAATCCATATGTCTAACAATGTTAATATGTACTTAAATCACATAATTGCTAAGGGAGATATGAATAAGGAAATTTCAATCCAATACAATATCACTAAGTCATTTAAAGTCACAAACTTTGTATACAGACCAGATAATGCTCCGTAGACAAATCCGACGAAGCGACTAAGGAAAACAGCCTACTAATGCTAAAAAACGAAAGATGGAAAACCCTAAAACAAATCCCTATGTCTTCAGACTCTCACACTGCCTCATCAGGAATATTATAGTGTACAAGTCCACATCATACCTAAAATGTAAACAGATCTAATCAATATTGGAGCAAGTATTACAGCTATGAAAGTACACAATATATGTATAAATTTATCATGATGAAAAATGTACAATAAACAAGATTAGACTAGCATGTAATAAACATCATGTAATGAGAACAAGTAATAAGATAAAACATAAAAATAGCAATATGAAAGCAAGTAACTAGATGATCAAAAAAAATCAAAATGTGACAAGAACGTCTGACCTTAGAATACAAGGTTCGATATGTACATGCTAGGCTAATCTGGTACACCGTATGTGAGGTATACGGCTGCTATTTGACGAATCGAACAGAGAATTAGGGTTGACCACATGTCTACTAGTGTATTCTACTATCCAAACCTCTCTCATATCAAGCACGAAAACAAGTATTCACGAATCACAAAACAGATAATCACAACTCTCAATGAACGGATAATCATGATATGGATGGACACATGTCACGAATACAGATGATCACAGAGTATGACACGAATGCTCACGAAGTCATAACATAGTATCACGCACCATGACTAGGACACATGCATCAAATCCGGATAATCGTGAATCTTGACGCGGATATTCACAAAGTCACGACATGGGCAACACGCATCACAAATCTGACTCACGTATCATATTCGAGTAACCAAGATATCACGACATGTATATAGCTCAATCATGAATCAAGACTAACCGTCCATGTGCACGAATCATAGTGTCAAAGCAACTTAAAAGAATAATATGAAATACTCAAAATAGAATTTATAATGTAAAGGTAAATCCATAGTTGTAATATACTTGCCTTAGTTCAGTTGAAGTCGACGTGCACGACATGAACATGTCGACACATAATAGGTACAAATAATCCCAAATGATGAAACATAATTTTCCATTAGGTCAAGAATAGTCCAAATAGCAAGTTCGATATATATAAAAAAATATGTGTGTGTATATATATATATATATATAAAATATATATATATATATATATATATATATATATATATATATATATATATATTTTATATATATATATATATATATATATATATATATATATATATATATATATATGTCTCTAACAGGCCATAGAGACATACATATATATCGGGTCTGCAATGGCCTGTTAGAGACATACATACATACATACATATATATATATATATATAAATATATATTAAATGGCCTGTTAGAGACATATATATATATATATATATATATAAATATATATATATATATATATATATATATATATATATATATATATATATAGTGTTTGTAATGACCTGTTAGAAACATGCATCAAATTCGGATAATCTCGAATCTTGACCCGAAAATTCACAATGTCACGGCACGGGCAACACGCATCACAACTCCGACTCACGTATCATATTCGAGTAACCAAGATATCACGACATGTATATATCTCAATCACGAATCAAGACTAACCGTCCATGTGCATGAGTCATAGTGTCAAAGCAACTAAAAATAATAATATGAACTACTCATAATAGCACTTATAATGTAAAGGTAAATCCATAGTTATAATATACTTGCCTCTGTTCAGTTGAAGTCGACGTGCACGACATGAACATGTCGACACAGAATAGGTACAAATAATCCCAAATGATGAAACAGACAATTCCACTAGGTCCAGAATGTCCAAATAGCCCATTTTGATATATATATATATATATATATATATATATATATATATATATATATATATATATATATATATATAGGGTCTGCAATGGCCTGTTAGAGACATAAAATGATGCACAAATTGGTCAAAGTTCAATAATGAACAAGTTATACTAGGAGAAATGATTTGATTTATTTATTTCAAAACTCATACAATAAATATTCCTTCAAAAATCCTCTTTTAATCAAAAAGCCCAATATTAGAATATACCTATCATAAATTCCCATTAATATATATATATATATATATATATATATATATATATATATATAATGGCTTCTTCTTCCTCCCCACTAGTTCCCCTGGGCATCCTTGGGGCGCTTTGCCCCTAGCGGCCTCCGTCTCCCCTGTTCCCCCGTCTGCCTCCTGCGGCGGGCACCTCGCCGTTCTCTCATTCATGGCCTCTCCGCCGCTGTCGACAGCCGCTCGGTCGTCCCCTTGGCTGCCTGAGCTTCCAGCTCTTTTCGGCCTCCCCCCGATCCTCTCCACCTCCCTCCGCCTCCTTCCTCCTCAGTCCCATCTTCCTCTTCGCCCTGCCTTCCTCCACCTCCTTTCCCTCCCTTCCCTCTTTCTCCTCACCCTCGTCCCCTCTCCCCCTTATTGTCGGTCCCTCCGCTACCATCTCGCTTGGTGCGGGGACCTCTCTCCTACTGTGGCCTTCGTCTGGTCTTCATTTTGCCAGAGCTGCTCCGCCCTTCTTTGGTCCCGTCGGGTTCCTTCCGTCGTCGCGCCTTTTTGGTCGTCGTCGTTCAGAGAGACCCTGCTCCCTCCCATCGGCTCGTTGGACGAGGACCCGGTTCTTCAGTCTTCGTCCTCGGGTCTACCGCTTTCCCGTTCTGTAGAGTTTCAAATTTTAAATCCCCCGGCCCCCTGTAGCTGGCGCACGCTTGTTTGCGTATGGGAGTGGCGCCACCCTGGCGCTTGTAGGTGCAGGTTCGTCCGCCTCCTATGCGCTGCCCTCTGGTGGTGCGTGCTCTTCTGCCATTGTTGTCGCCCGCCCTTCCGTGGGCGCTGACCTCGCCCTAGGTGCACTTTATTTTGTGCCACCCTCTAGTGGCGCGCGTCCAGCCTTCCAGACTGGCGCCACCCCCTTGCGGTCGTCTGGCGCTCTCCAAGCGTCTAGTGATCACCACTCCACCTATACGCATGCGTTGTCCCCTAGTGGCGTACGGTATGCTGTAGGTGGTGCCACCACCTTGCCTTTCCATGGCGCTCGCCCCTCCCGGCCTGTTTTTGGACCTTCCTCCGCTGTCGATCTCCTCGCTCTCTTCCCTGAGTTACGCCTGGCCTCAGATACCACCCCTTGCCCCTCTCTCCGGTATTGTCGCCATCTCCCTTGTGGTCGCCTTCCCTCCCGCAACTGTGAGACCCTCTGGTAGCGCGCCACCTCCTGCTGGCGCCACCCAGTCTATGGGTGGTATATCATTTTCCTCTCACGGGCATGTGGGTGCTTTCAGCACCCCCGTCACCCTCCCACCGATGACTTCATATGCTGACAAGCTCTGCCCTGATCGCTCTTCCAAGCACTTCCAACCTTCCGCTGAGGTCAACCTGCCCGATATTTTATATAGTCCGGCTGATCCTCACGAGGTTCTGGTGCCAGTCTCCTCCTCAGAAATCTTGTCCTTGTCGGCTTCGTTCCCGTTCACCTTTGTCTTGAAATTCTCCAGAGGTTGCCCGAAACTGTCACGGGTCGAAGAAGTGATCTCCAGCTGGGGTCTTACCTCGGGGTACAGGGTCGCTTCCACGGCTCCTAAACATATGTTTCTTCACCTCTCCTCGTAGAGTGATCACAAGAAGGTGTGGACTAGAGGCACAGGCAAGATAGACACTCACATCATAAAAATTGTTAAATTATCCCCGGACTTCACTTTTATGGAAGACTTCGCGATTGTCTTCTCGTGCGTAACCCTTCCGAACCTCCCCTTAATTTATTTTTCTCCTGCGGTATTGAGGAGGATAGTCAGCTCATTCAGGACATTGGTGGTGTTGGCGGAAGAAACTCACAACCTATCTAAGGAAAACTACGCCAAAATCTGCATGGAGCTTAACTTAACAAAGGATCTCCCCAATCACATCCAAATCTCGCTCGACAAAAAGATACACACCCAACAAATCATATATGATAACAAAATCATATTCTACAAACATTGTCATATGTGCGGACCCACAGAGTATTGCTTTCATGTGCACCCAGAACTGAAACAGAAGGTGATCCGAAAGACGACATCCACACAAACACCCAGGAAACCCCACCAATCACTCATACTACCTTTATCCAACTCCCACACATGGTTCGATGCCAGCACTGGGAACCCTCATAATAAAGAACAGGTTCCCCAAGGAAGAGCCATCATTCACTACAATCCCTCGGGCATCAACCTCAACAACAAATTTGATATTCTTGCATCAGAGCCCATAGACGATGTTCAAGGCAACGAAGATACCAATGGAGCCTACACTCCGAAAGAGGACACAGAGAACTGCAGTGACACCAGATGGGAGACTTGCACAGCAGCGGAGGCTTTAGCACCAGAATTCCTTACGAATTTGATAGGCATAGAGGTCTCCCAACCTTACAACACAGTCACCCCAACTACTTTCCACAAGGTGGCCAACATTCGTACGGATGCCTTGGCCAACATTGGACAAGCACCAGTATTCAGGATACAACAAGCCCTAAAGGCTGGGATCACCAACATAAATTGCTTCTTCAGAGCTGTAGCAGAAATATCTGGAGAGGTTTATATACACCTAAACAAAGAAACAGACAAAATTATAAAGGGTGCCGGAAAGGAAGCGACCACCACCAAAAACTCCAACAAAGGAAGCTCCAAAGAGGTAACGGCCAGGACCACTAGGTCAGCCCCAAAACTCAACAAACCACACCCACCTAGCATCCTCAATGCTTAACCTCCTATCTTGGAATGTTAGGGGCATTGCCAATAAACCCACTTTGAGATGATTAAACAATCTCAAGAGAACTCATAGAATTGACATCCTCGTGATCATTAAACCTAAAATCCCCTCAAACAAACTCAAATCCATCCTGTTACAGTTAGGCTTCCCCTCGGCTATCGTCGGCCATCATGATATTTGGATCCTATTCATGATCGACATGAAGCTCGTCATTATCTACGACTCTGGACAGGCCCTCTCGTGTTAAGTAGAATACCCCATGCTCCATTTCTGCTCCCTCATGCCCGCCGTTCATGGAAGTTATGACATACAGGACCGCAGACAGCTATGGGAGGACCTGCTGCACATAAAACACAACAAAATTTACTGGCTCTGTGTTAGCGATATCATCGCTATTACTTGCAGAAAGAAGAAGTCAGAAGGCCGTCCTCCGCCCCCGTCAGCCATTTACGACTTCACCAGCTTCATCTTTAGCGCTCACCTGACTCCCCTTCAGTTCAACTGCAGCATCTTCACCTGATACAACATGTAAGAAGGCGGAAGAAGGCAATACTCCCGCCTTGACCGTGCCCTTATCAACTCGAAGTGGTCGAACCTGCAGATCATTTCCAGCCTCTCGCACGTTAATTCTACTGAATCGGACAACTCTTCTCTCCTTATTGAAATCAGCAGCCAATCGAACCAGATAAAGAAAAGCTTTCAATTCCTCAACTTCTGGAGCTACTACCCCTAGTTCAGGAATATTGTTGCCAATACGTGGACCGACGATGACAATCGTAACCCCCTCGTCTGGGTCGCGAACAAACTTAAAGCTCCCAGGAAAGCCCACACTGCTTGGAGCAAGAAAGCGTTTGGGGACATCTTCCAGGCTGTTCGCACAGCGGAGGACGATATAACCTGCATGGAAGCTCTCTACGTTGTTGACATATCCTCCGCCGCCCGTGCCCTCATGAAATTTACCAGAGTGCTGTTGAAATTCTGCCTGAAAGTTGAGACTGAATTCTGGAAACAGAAAGCTAGACTCACCTGGGATAGTGAAGGAGACAGGAACACTATCTATTTTTACTCCCGTGTCAAGGGGCGCCGACAGCAGCTCACCCTCTACCAGATAGCGACGAGAATAGGGACATCATCATATATCAACGAAGTATCCAATTGGCTGCTGCTAATTTCTATTTCCAGCTGTTCAGCAAAGAGGCTATTACCAAAGACGAGGGCTTTCTAGCGGAGATCCCCCGCCTGATTGATGACAAAGACAACACCCAGTTGGCGCTCCTCCCTTCTGAACTAGAGGTAAAGGATGCAGTTTGGGCCCTCGACGAGCATAGCACCCCTGGACCTGACGGATTCACTGGTGTGTTCTTCAGAACGTGCTGGGACATTATCAAGTCGGATATCCAGGAGGCAGTCATTATCTTTTTCTAAGGAGCTAGGTATCCCAGATCTATTTCATGCACTAACCTGATTCTTATCCCCAAGCAGGATAACCCGGGGACCTTCGAAGACTTCTACCTTATAAGCTTGTGTACCTTCACTAACAAAATTATATCCAAGATTATTGCCAACCACATGACCGAGATTCTTTCCAAAATTATCTTCGAAGAGCAGAGTGGTTTTGTTCGTCGATGGAATATATTAGACAATATTCTGATAGCCCAGGAAATGATCACATGCATGAAATTACTAGCTAGAGGAGAGAACATTGCTATCAAACTGGATATGGAGAAGGCCTATGACAGACTGGACAAGCAATTCATGATTTGGGTGTTCAGGGCCTTCGGGTTTTCAGAAACCTGGACCAACATCGTGTGTAGATTGATCAACAATTCTTGGTTCTCCACGGTTATTAACGGCCAAGCCGAAGGCTTCTTCAAATCTAGCCGCAGAGTCAGACAAGGAGATCCTTTATCTTCTACCATTTTCATCATCGCAGCAGAAGCCCTGAGCAAAAATCTGAACAAAATAGTGGGATCCCCAAATTTCAAGCATTTTCACACAGCCAGCGGTTGCCCGGTAATCACCCACCTGGCTTATGCTGACGATATCCTTATATTCTCTTTCGGAAATGTCGGGTCTGTGGCACAACATGTAATTTACGTCCAAGCAAGAGTGTGAGTTACGTCCACCACAAGACCGACAAAGATCACTCCTCCACTTTTTTCAACACCACCTCATTCTCTATAGCTTATCCACCTTTCTACTACATTGGGTGTCCGTTAGTATACGGTAAATCCATCACGGACATCTTTGAAGGGCTGGTGGGTAAGATTAGGAAAAAACTTGAAGGGTGGCACAACGCTACATTATCGTCGGGTGGGAAGATGATACTGATGCAACACGTTCTCTCCTCCATCCCTATTTACACATTAGACGCTTGCTTCCCCCCAAAGAAGGTGCTCACATCCATTGAAAATCTGTTCGCCAACTTCTTTTGGGGTCACTGCGACGGTAAGGACAAGCACCACTGGGCGAGTTAGGACACCAAGGCCAGACCTACCAATGAGGGAGGCCCCGGATTTTGTCAGCTGTCGTACGTCGTAGATGCTTGCTCGATGAAGCTGTGGTGGAAGCTTCGAGTGAGCAGAAGCCTATGGGCGAGGTTCATAAAAACCAGATATTTCAAGCACATCCGTCCGTCACGGAGTACAACTGCAGATCCTTCGCGTCCTGGTGCCAAATCCTTTATGGTCGGAGCCTCGTAGAGCCTCTGATCCGTCTTCAGTTGAGCTTATGCGAATCATCGTTATTCTTTGAACGCTAGTAAGGGAATGATCTCCTTTTCCAGTTACCAGCTGCTCCGACCCACTGCACGATTAGAGATATTTGGTATAACTCGAGCGACTAGAACTGGGATATGGTTCGAATGTCACACCCCAGAACCAGAATACTGGAGAGCGGGGGACAAACACAGCAAGCAACGTATATTGAAGTGTAATCTATCTCGCAATACGGTTACTGCTGTCTAGATGCATGAGGGTTTATCAACAAGCCATCAGTCTCTTATGGTCAAGAAATATCTAGTGTCTCAATCTCAAGCAATCAAGTAAATGTTACAACATGTTAGATCATCAGATATACAAAGTAAGGCATCCCAAACATTACATATTCAGATGATCATAAAGCTAGTCATATAAAATGTGAAGACTAGCAAGAGTTAAGTCATACATAATCAACCCTAGGATTTGTCAATTATGTTACAGCCCTTAAGAAAATAGAATTTATGTTTCAATACGAGCTAAAACTTGCTCGACGGCTAAACGTCTCAAAAGAATAATTTACAATAGAGTAGGAGAGCAAAATAAGAAAGCCACTCATTGCCAGGATTACGTCTGTTGTTCACCATCTGGCTGGAAAGCGGGTAGATCCTCGGGTGCTACTCCGAAATCTGGCCATACAAAATCATCTGGGCCAGACCCCAGAAAGAGCAAATGTCAAAGGGAGGATCCATTTAGGAACTTAAACCATCATATAATAAGAGAAGAACTGATAAAAGGGCATACTTAAATAACATAAATGACTGAGTTAACATAAAACATAAGTTTGCAGTACCAAGAACAAGAGGTGGAATCTAATTCCCATGTTAATCATGAGATAATTCATTGAAGCACGGCCAATCAAGTCCTATGGCTTGCTATTATTAGCTAACTAGGATTATCACAAGCTTAGTTACTAACAAGATGCAATGAGATATTACCGCAGTCACAAGCCTTGTAGACTATCCAGGTTATCCAAGCGAGGGTTACAAGTGTTACAAAAGTTATCAAGATTTTTAGTGTACTTTAGTGCTTATGATTCAAGAAGTGCAACACATGATAGTGTGCTGAAAATATGCCTTACTTGTCGGCAGGCTACAAGTCCACAGGTGTGGCCAGGATAATGGGAACGCCTGTAATTGGAAAATCTCTCTATATGAACTACTTGATCAATCTAGTCATTAACCTAGTCAGATTCATTATGAATCCCTAAATGTGGTAACCATAAATCCATATCCTAGACATAATGCAAGACAAGACATATAGCTTGTACAGGCAAAATAAACCACGGAGTCAAGGCAAGAGTTACACTAGCAAGACAGGAGTAGCTGTCCCAACAACAATCAAGATCATACATATCATGTCAGTTTTACATGTCAGGTCAAGAGTACTTGTCTGGAGTGCGCCTCGATGGACCACTAACAAGAGTTATCAAGACGGGTTTATATTATCATGTTCAAGTTAAGTTCAAGTTCAAGTTCAAGTTCAAGTCGAGCTCAAATCAAGTCAAGCTCGTGTCATAGCCAAGTCATGTCGTGCTCAAGTTCAAGTCAAGTTCAATACTAGTCAAGTCATACCATGCTAAGATCTTGTTAAACCCCAGGGTACTTGCAGGAAATTACGAAATATATAATCAAAAGATGCCAGGATGGGCCAAGGTGGCTCAAGGGCAAACATGTACCTGGGCTAAGAGGTGCCATGGCCAGCATGTGCCAGCATGTACCAGCATACACCAACATGCCCCAGCATGCGCCAGGGCCAAGAGGCACCATGGCCAGAATATGCCAGTATGTGCCAACGCCAGCACCAGCATACTCTAGTGCCAGCATGCGCCAACATGCGACTGGGCCAAGAGGTGCCAGGACCAGCGTGCGCCAGCACTAGCATGCACCAACGGTAGCATGCCCTATAGCTAGCATGCTCCAGCGCCAGTATACCCTAGCGCCAGCATGCACTGCTCTTCTTCTCTAACCAGCCTCTAAATGTTCATTGAAACCCATGAACTCCAATTGCATAAATCCCTCAAATTGAGTGGAAATCTAACTTTTCAAAGGTCAAAATTGGGTAGAATGAGATTTTCTACAACATAAAGCAACTAGTTTTCAAAAATACTAAGTTTTAATAGATCAAAACTGAGAAAAATGAAAAAAAGAATTAATATTTAGATGTACAAAAATCCATCCATCAAAACTAAAAATGTCAAGTTCTAAAGAGGCTTAGAATCAAGTAAGGAAGAGAATGAAATAAAGAAATTTGAGATCCATCATGAAGCAAGTTGTACTTGCCTAGGGTTTCTTGGGTGTAGGTGGAGAGAAGTAATGGAAAAGATGAAGACATAATTGAAAGTAATGAAGAGAGAGAGAGACAGAGAGAGAGAGAGAGAGAGAGAGAGAGAGAGAGGAGTTGACTTATATATCAACCCTCCTCACCTCAAACCAAAATGAACCAAACCAAGTCAAGCCAAGCCAAGTCATGTTGAACCAAACCAAATAAACCAAGGCAAGTTTAAACCAAGATCAAGCTAAGCAAGACAAGTCTAACTACGGTCCACTTAACAATTGCTAGAAATTCGTACACGTATACAGAAAATACGTATAACGGAAAACGGGAGTGAAAACTCTACCTATCTTAGAAGAATTTTGTCCTCAAAATTTAATCAAGAGGCTAGAGGTGTCGGGACAAGTTATACTAATACTGGCAATCTACGACTAGCATTCAGTCAAGCAATCATTCATGCAACTAAGGAGTTAAAGCATAAGGCATAAGAAAGATATTATACCTTATGAGTCAAACAGGTGTGGATATCGTGATCGGATATCATCCTCACGTTCCCAAGTTGACTCATCCAAAGAGTGATGACTCCAAGCAACACGGACTAAACTAATAGTCTTGTTCTTGAGTACCTTTTTTCTTCGATCTAGTATGGATACGGGCCTTTCCTCATACGAAAGGTTGGTACCAACAGTCAATTCCGAATGATCAAGGATATGGCTCAAATCTGAAATATACTGTCATAATTGGGATACATGGAATACGTCATGTACCTCACGTAACGACAGTATAAGAGCGAGATAATAGGACACATCACCTACTCGCTCAAGAATATCAAATGGACCTATATACCAACGACTAAGCTTTCCCCGTACGTCGAATCGAATGACGCCATAGGTAGGCAAGATCCTGGGGAATACATGGTCGCCGATAAAAAAACTCAAGAGGATGCCGATGAGAATCGGCCCAATGGCGTTGGGAATCTTGTGCAGCTCGAAGATGATGCCTGACTTGTCTGACCACCTCGATAGTCTGTGTAACCATTTTTGGACCAAGCATCTCCGTTTCCCCTACATTATTCCATGCTAAAGGTGATCTGTACTTTCTACCATACTGTACCTCAAACGGTGCTATCTGGATACTGGCTTAAAATTGTTATTGTAGGAGAACTCTACCAAGTACAGGTGATCTTCCCACGAACCACCAAAGTCTAGTATACATGATCGTAACATATCTTTAAGAGTTTGAATCGTACTCTCTGACTAACCATCTGTCTGCAGATGATAAGCTGAACGAAACTTGAGACGAGTTTTGAAACTCTCTTGAAGACTCTGCCAAAAGTGCGACATAAACCTTGAATCTCTGTCGAATACGATAGTGACTGTCACTCCATGTAATTTGACTATCTACCTAAGATACATCTCTGCTAGCTAATCCGTTGACTGACTAATTCTGAAAGGAAGAAAATGAGCTACCTTGGTAAGTCTGTCAACTAAAACCCATATAGCATCTCTCATAGATGGAGATTTAGGTAACCCAGTTACAAAATCCTTCGTAATGTGCTCCCATTTCCATTCTGGGATCGATAAAGATTGAAAAAGTCTACTGGTCTCTGATGTGCAGCCTTAACTTGTTGGCAAACTAAACAACGAGAGACAAACCGAGCTATCTCCCTCTTCATGCTATTCTACCAGAAATACTGACAGACATCACGATACATCTTCATACCACCGGGATGAATTGAATACTGTGAACTGTGAGCCTCTGTCATTATCTCTTGCCAGATGCCACCACTGGATACACAAAGATGCCTTCTATGTCAGAGTGTCCCGTCTTCGTGAATACATAACTGCTTTTTGTCCTGCTTCATATTTTGCCCTAAGCCGCCGAAGCTTATAATCTGTTGACTGAGCTATCTTGATCCTCTCAACTATACTGGACTAAACTTGCATACTGGCCATCAATGCCACATTGGTAGGAAGAAAAATCTTTATTCACATCTTCTGAAGATCTGCTAATAATTTTGGTTGTTCTGTTAGAAAATAAGCTCTCGCGCTTCTACTCAGCATCTGCAACTACGTTTTCCAGGAATATACTATAGGTTGATGTCATAATCCACTAGTAATTCTAGCCATCTTCTCTGACGCATGTTAAGATCCTTTTGGGTAAACACACACTTAAGACTATTGTGGTCAGTGAAAATCTCTACCCGATCTCTATACAAGTAATACCTCCAAAGCTTAAGTGAGAAAACTACCGCTGCTAACTCCAAGTTATGGGTTGGATAATCTCTGTCATGATCATGAAGCCGACGTGATGCATAAGCAACTACCTTGCCATGATGCATTAAGACGCATCCCAGTCCTCTGCCTAAAGCATCACAATAAACTAAAAATCTTTCAGTTCCATCTGGAAATGTGAGAATGGGTGCCGTCATCAATCCTTGCATCAACTTCTCGAATGAACTCTGATACTCTGCTGTCCAAGCAAACTGCACATCCTTGTGGGTCAACTGTGTCAATGGTGCTAAAATTCGAATAAAATCTTATACAAATTATCGGTAATAGCCAGCCAATCCTAGAAAATTATAAACTTCTGCAACGGTACTGGGTACTGGCCATGTCTCTACATCCACTATCTTTTGGGGGTCCACTTCCACTCCACCTCTGGTGATGCTATGACCTAAGCACGAAATGAGATATCATGCCAAAATTCGTACTTACTGAACTTTGTATACAACTGGTGCTCTCTGAGCATCTAAGGACTATTCGGAGATGCTGCTCGTGCTCTGCTTTATTCTTGCTATAGACCAAGATATTGTCTATAAATATTATCACAAAATAATCCAGGTAAGGCATAAATATGCGATTCATGGGATCCATGAACACTGCTGGCGCATTGGTCGCTCCGAATAGTATAACGAGAAACTTCCAATGTCCATATCTAGATCTAAATGCTGTCTTTGGGATGTCTTGCTCCCTGACTCTGATCTGATGACACCCCGACCACAAGTCAATCTTCCAGAATATTGTAGCTCTACTGAGTTGATCGAAAAAGTCATCTATCCTTGGTAGGGGATATCGGTTCTTGATTGTTATGAAATTCAAAGTACGATAATCAACACATAAACTTGACGTACCATCTTTCTTTTTCACAAGAAGCATCAGGACTCCCCAAGGTGATCTACTAGCACGAATGAATCCCTTGGTTCTGAGTTCTTCAATCTTCTTGTACATGATCTCCAATTCTGACGATGCCATTCTATAGACTCTGTCTAACACTGGTGCTGTCCCTGGAATCAAATCAATGGTGAACTCTATCTCTCTCTCTGGCGGCATGCCTGGAAGCACTTCGAGAAATACGTTAGGAAATTCTTCTACTACTATAGAAAACTGAACTGCTGCTGCTACCGCCATCCGCAAGACTGGTGGAGAAGGTTCTACTTCTCGTATGGAAAATAAAAAATCTTCTTCGTCGGGGATACCAAAAATAATTCTGCCAATATGGCAGTCTATTCTTACGTATTGATCCTTCAACCAATCCATTCCTAGGACCACATCATAGTCGGCCATCAAAAATTTTATCAACCTAGTGAAAAACTCTCTACCGCTAACTACGATTCGACACGAGAGAAAGACTCTACCTACTCCTACAAGACCGATACGAGTAAGTATATTGCCTTAATGATAAAGACTCGGGCTCCAGTCCTACCCGTGTTATGAATCGTGTAGACATAAATGAATATGATGCACCCGAATCAAATAATACTGATGCTGAAAAAGGGTTGACGAAAATAATACCTGCCACCACCTCACCTGATGCCAATTTTTCTGCCACGGTCAGAGCCATAGCTTGACCCTATCCCCTTGGTGCTGGTCCCCTCTGCTGTTGACCGCTCTGTCTGTTCTGAATCTGAGCTTGGGCCTGAGCATATTGTTGTATCCTCTGCTATTGGAATGCTTGTGCCTGAGGCGGCAATGGCATCGAAGGCTAGTACTGCTGATGCTGCTGCTGTACTGGTGCCCTAACCGATGGAGTGGTTAGGGTTGATGAAGATGAACTGGTTCTATGTGAATATGACCCAATTTTGTGATCTGGTACCCCACAAGCCAAGCACAATCCTTGTGTCCTACGACACTCTGAAACCACGTGTGCATGCTTCCCACAGTAAGAGCAGCCGATTGCAGAATATTGCTTCTCTCTTTGTTGCTGAGGGTATGAAGGTGTTGAGTGCTGAACTGACGAAACTAGGTCGTCCTACTAGGAGCTCCAATGGTCAAAGCCCTAGTTGCCTAAGCTGGCGCTGATGACTGAGATAACTGTCCATGAGGCCTATTTTGTCCTTCAATTCGATCTACTATCCTCTGTGAAGTATATTCATGCCTCCTAGCTGCATTCAAAATAACATTAAAGGTCTGGTGCTCAAACTGCTCCACTGCTAGAATCGCTAGAATCGCTACGTTCGGTCCAATTCGATCGCCACCAAAGTATGAGTAAATCGACTAAGCCTCGAAAACTTGGCCGCATATCCATCGACCGTCCTTTCTATCTACTTGAGATTGTTGAATCTGGTCTACAGATCATACCGAGCTACTGCATCAAAATACTTCGTCTGAATTTGTCACTGAATACCACCGACAAGGCAGGCATCACCAAACCAATTGCTTGCATCGCCCACCAGCCGTGGGCTAAGTCTAATAATTGTAGGTGCACAATGGCCACCTTTTCTTCCTCTCGATTCCTAGCTGCCTCTAGAATAATCTCTATATCTTGTAGCCAAGCATCGGTGGCAATAGCATCTTCACTTCCGTCAAAGAAGGGGGGTTCAGACGATTAAAGTTGTTAGCCGCATTGTTCCCTTGATAGCCAACTCTGCCCATAGCATCTTGTACTGTCTGCTGCAGGACATCGCCCCAATGATCTTGTGATACAAGCAAGTCCCAGATGAGTCCCATCAGGGTTCTACTATCAGGCTCTATGGGCTGGGTTGGCTGAACTAGTGGCTCTTGCTCCCCAGAAGGCATGACTCGAGATATTGCCCCTGAGTGCTGGGTTTGGTGTGCTGGTTGCGGCTGGTTCACTTGTTGCTAGTTCACTGGAGGTGCTCCACCCGACTGATCGGTATGATAAAGAACAATGCCACTGAAGAAAATGTCATGAGAAACAATAAGGAAGGACCAAGATTGATCAAGGATAGAAGCACCTTATCAGGTCAGGTTTTAAGAGGATTAGAAAACACGAGTAGAGATCAAGGAAGAATGCTGATTGAGACATCTATTCAGTAAAACCCTCATACATCTTGATTTACAAGACCTGTATGGGCCACCACTTAAACCGTGTCACGCCCCAGAACCAGAATATTGGAGAGCGGGGGACGGACACAGCGAGCTAAGTACAATAAAGTGTAATCCATCTCGTAATACGATCACGACTGTCTAGATGCATGAGGGTTTATCTATAAGCCATCAGTCTCTTATGCCCAAGAAAAAAAATCTAGTGTCTCAATCTCAAGCAAGCAAATAAATGATACAAGGTGTTAGATCATCAGACATATAAAGTAAGGCATCCCAAACATTACATATTCAGATGATCATGAAGCTAGTCATACAAAATGTGAAGACTAGCAAGAGCTAAGTCATACATGATCAACCCTAGGATTTGTCAATCATGTTATAGCCCTTAGGAAACAGAATTTAAGTTTCAATATGAGCTAACACTTGCTTGGAGGCTAAACGCCTCAAAAGAATAATTTACAATAGAATGGGATAGCAAAATAAGAAACCCACTCGTTGCCAAGATTACGTCTGGTGTTCACCATCTGGCTGGAAAGCTGGTAGATCCTCGGGTGCTACTCCAAAATCTGGCCATACAAAACCAGCTTGGTCAGACCCTAAAAAGAGTAAATGTCATAAATGAGGCTCCACATATAAACTAAAACCAGTATATAATAAAAGAAGAACTGATAAAAGAGCATAGTTAAATAACATGAAAGACTAAGTTAACATAAAACTTAAGCTTGCAGTAGAAAAAACAAGAGGTGGAATATAATTCCCATGTTAATCAACAGATAATTCATTCAAGCACGACCAATCAAGTCCTACGACTTGCTATTGTTAGCTAACTATGATTATCATAAGCTTAGTAACAAACAAAATACAATGAGATGTTCTCGTAGTCACAAGCCCGGCATACTATCCAGGTTAGCCAGGTGAGGGTTACAAGAGTTATAAGTGTTATCAAGATTACTGGTGTACTTTAGTGCTTATGATTCAAGAAGTGCAACACATGACAGTGTGCTGGAAATGTGCCCTACTTGTCGACAGGCTTCAAGTTCACGGGTATGGCAGGGATAACGGGATCGCTTGTAACTGGGAAAAATCTCTATATAAACTACTTGATCAATCTAGTCATTAACCTAGTGAGATTCATTATGAATCCCTGACCATGGTAACCAGGAATCCATATCCTAGACATGATGTAAGACGAGACATATAGCTTTTACAGCACAATAAACCACGTAATCAAGGTAAGAGTTACACTAGCAAGACAGGAGTAGCGGTCGCAATAGCAATCAAGATTATACATGTCATATCAGTTTATATGTCATGTCAAGAGTACTTGTCTGGAGTACGCCTCGATGGGCCACAAACAAGAGTTCTCAAGACGGGTTCATATTATCATGTTCAAGTCAAGTTCAAGTTCAAGTCGAGCTCAAATCAAGTCAAGCTAGTGTCATAGCCAAGTCATGTCGTGCTCAAGTTCAAAACTAGTCAAGTCATACCATGCTAAGATCGTGTCAAACCCAGGGTACTTGTAGGCAATTATGAAACATATAAACAAATGTTGCCAGGATAGGCCAAGGTGGCTCCAGGGCCAGCATGCGCCAACATGCACCAGCATGTGCCAACATGCGGCAGCATGTGCCAACATGTGCCTGGGCCAAGAGGGGCCAAAGCCAGAATACGCCAGCATGTGCCAGCACTAGTATACTCTAGCACCAGCATGTGCCAGCGCTAGCATGCGCCAATATACACCTAGGCCATGAGGCGCCAGGGCCAGTATACGCCAGGGCCAGCATGCGCCAGTAGCAGCATGCGCCAGCGCCACTAAGTACTGCCCTTCTTCTCCAAACAGCCTCTAAATATTCATAGGAACCCATGAACTCCAAATGGCATAAATCTCTCAAATCAAGTCGGAATCTAACTTTTTAAAGGTCAAAATTGGATAGAACGAGATTTCCTACAACATAAACCAACTTGTTTTTGAAAATACCAAGCTTTAATAGATCAAAGCCCAAAAAAATGAGAAAAAATGAAAACTTAGATCTACAAAAATCTATCCATCAAAACCAAAAATGCTAAGTTCTAAAGAGGCTTAGAATCAAGTAAGGAAGATAATTGAACAAAGAAACATAAGATCTATCATAATGCAAGTTGAACTTGCCTAGGGTTTCTTGGGTGTAGGTTAAGAGGAGTAATGCAGAAGAAAGAAATAAATGAAAGTAATAAAGAGAGAGAGAAAGAGAGAGAGAGAGAGAAAGAGGGAGAGAGAGAGAGAGAGAGAGAGATGGGAGTTGACTTATATATCAACCCTCCTCATCTCAAACCAAAATGAACCAAACCAAGCCAAGCCAAGCCAAGTCATGTTGAACCAAACCAAGGCAAGTTTAAACCAAGTTAAAGCTAAGCAAGACAAGTCTAACTACGGTCTAGCAGACAATTGCTAGAAATCGTATACGTATACAAAAAATACGTATAACGAGAAACATGAGTAACATCGAGATTAGAGCAGAAAAGAGGCCGCAGCTATGCTTATCAATACTAGACTAAAGATCAGAATAAAACTTGACGCCCTGCAGTGGTCTATTTTAGCCAACGGATCCTTCTCGGTTGCATCAGCTAAAAGGGTTGTACGGGGCATTGGGGTGCCTTCCCCCATCATCGAATCATTCTGGCAATCTTACATTCCCAAGAAATGGTCATTTCTGATGTGGAGAGCATATCATAAAAAGCTCTCCGCTACGACACTCTCAGTACCATTGGCTTCAGTTTAGCATCGGTGTGTTACTGCTGTACTACGAGGCAATCTGAAATGGTTGACCACATTTTATGTTCCGAAGCCTTGTCTACAAGGGTTTGGATCACTCTCTCCCACCGTTTCAGACAAGTCCAGGTCGGTGGAAGCTTCAACGATCTTCTAGCCTTTTGGAGTAACACCTCTCACGGCCACCAGATCGTTGTAGCCACCATCACGTGGGTAATATGGAAGAACCGCAACAAATTCAGATACGAGGTCCATCGATATTCATCCAATAAACTTATCCGGGAGGCCCTCCGATAGACTCACAAAATCAGTAGATACTACAATCAAGGTCAAGAGGCTTTCTGGCAGTCCATCCTCTCCTGACGGGCTAACCAAGGAGTAGGAGGATGCCTTCTTTCTTATTCTTTTTCTGTTTTATTTTGCGCTTGCTTGTAAAGGCTTCGGTATTTTGCGCCTTGATATAAATAAAGCGGATGGACTTTATTGAATATATATATATATATATATATATATATATACCTATCATAAAATCCCATATATATATATATATATATATGGGATTTTATGATAGGTATATATATATATATATATATATATTGGTGATCTGGAGGAGCAGGAGCATCTGCGAAGAGGGATTAGAGGGGACCCGTACCGGATCGAGGGAGGAAGGCGAGGTAGCAGAGGGGGAAGCGAGAGAGGGAGCAAGGGTGGATCCTGCCTCCACCAAGGAGAACAACTTTTGGTGATCAACAACGGGTTTAGCCATGGGGCAATCACTGATCTCGTGTTCCCGATGAAGTCACCCACTGCAATTATAAAATACAGGACTATCTTCATAGACAATGTCCTGCCGAATACTTTTGCCATCGGGCATATTTATTTTGATCTATGGAGGGTTACGACGACTAATGTCGATATCAACGAGCACCCGTGCGTAGCTAGGACTCGACACTACGGCAGTAGCTTTATCGATCACAAGCAGGGAACTAGTGTTGGCCCATTGGTCATATGGTTAACCTGATTTTAATAATTGATCAAACTCTGTCTGGATATACGGGACATCTCGGATTCTTGGACATGATCATGATTGGCTATCCACTGAATTCAAGACCGAAGATCTGTTTGCCTACTCGAGTCTGTAATTCCTTATGCAATATATTTTTCATTTTATTTGAGTCTAGGAATATGTTGTACACCGAGTCGTACTGGCAAATAGGCTACCCTCAAATGAGTTCAAAATGTTTTTAAAACGACCTCTCAAAAAGGTTTACAAAAAGGTTTTTAAAAAGGTTTTCAAAGATCACCAAAAGCTTTTTCAAAACCCTAATTAAACCCTGACTTAACCCTGACAGAACTCGGACCGAGTTCGGCTAGAGTTCGGCCAGAGTTCGGTTAGTGGCCGTTGTGATTTTGAATCCTTGAAACTTGGTCCTCCTGCAGTTGCGGATTTGACCGAGATTTGCTCGTAGAGTTCTGCCCGAATTCTGCCCAAATTCTATCAGAAGTCTGCCTTTGGAACTCCTATAAATAAAGAAGGATTTTGATCATTTCAACTCACTCATTCACTTTCAATCTTCTCTCTATCTAAAGCTTTCAGTCTTCCAAAAGAGTTTTCTAGAGCTTTCAATTTCAGATCCCAAGCCAGTTACAATCCTCTAGTCAATTTGCCAGTACGGTACGGTCTAGAAGTTTCTGAGAGATTGTAATCAGAAGGCTTGATTGAAGAATACCTCTTCACATTTAAAGTTGGACGAGTTCTTCGTATCAAAGCTCGCGTTGTAGAAGTTGCAAGGACTTCGTAAGAAAACTTGCGGTTTTTCCAATAGTTGATTCAACTGGTAGCAAGAGTTCTACCGACTGGATTAGTCCTCAACAGAGGGATACCAGTATACATCGCTGTCTTTGCGTTTTCTCTCTTAACTCTATCTTTACTTTATTTCAGTTGTGATTAATATTCTGTGATTGTGCTGCTAACATTTTTAATTAACATTATTCCGCTGCAAACTCTATTCACCCCCCTCTAGAGTATTACGCTTTACTATTTCGTTCCTACAATTGGTATCAGAGCGGGTGTTACATGTAAAGCAAAGGTAACAGTGCAATTACTTATTCACTTTTAATTAACTGTTATATAGATCACAGCAGAATACATGGCAACTGTGAAATTCATAAGTGAAGGCCAGGCCACAAACAGACCCCCACTGTTTGATGGTACGAATTATACATATTGGAAAACATGGATGAGTTTCTTCTTGAAATCTCTTGACTTTGATTTATGGTCCATTGTTCTTGATGGCTATCAGAAGCCACCTCGTATAAATGTTGATGGAGTTTTAGTTGAGCAGATATACAGAGAAAGAAAAGAAAAGGGCCAGTCTTGACGCACGTGCCATTAATGCTCTCTTTTGTGCTTTAGATAGAACTAAGTTTAACAGGGTGTCTATCTGCACAACGGCTAATGAAGTATGGAAGCTACTTTAAGTCACACATGAAGGTACGACTCAAGTCAAGGAATCTAAAGTCAGCAGACTTACTCAAGAGTACGAGACGTTCAAGATGAAGCCCAACGAAACAGTTACACAAATGTTCGAGAGGTTCTTGGATATTGTAAATCCTTTGTCCTTCCTAGGCAAAGATTACAGTAACCATGAAAAGATTCGCAAACTCCTGCGAGCTCTCACCAAGAACTGGATTCCAAAGGCTACTGCAATCATTGAAGGGAATGACCTCACAACTATGTCCCTCGAAGTACTCATGGGTAAGCTACTCACTCATGAACTGGAGCTACAAGAATTTGAAGAGCCTGCACCAAAGGAGAAGACAATCGCTCTCAAGGCTCAGCACAGAAAAGCCGCTGAAGATGACTCAGACAGCAGTAGATCTGACGCTGAAGATCAAGCACTCCTAGCAAGGAAGTTCAAAAGATTCATGAGACATGAGAAGAGAGTCAAAGAGAACAACAGCAACAACTGGTACCAAGAAGATGCTGTCTGCTATGGTTGCAAGAAGAAGGGACACATGAAGAAGGATTGTCCCACAAACTCATCATCAAGCAAGAAGAGCAACAGGTATGAAAAAGGGAACCTGAAGAGATCAACATCACGGAAATATGCCAACACCAGCATATGGCATGAAAGTAAAGCCAGCGATTCAGAAGACGAACAATCAGAAGACGCTGCAAACGTATGCTTTATGGCATCCGATCAGGTACCTACTGAACCTATAGTTGATACTTATGATGACTTCACCTTTGAGCAATTAAGAGATGCCTTTAGTAACCTGATGACTGATTATAGGAAACTGCGTAGTAAGTATCAGACCGCTAAGAAGGTACACAAAGAATACAAAGGTGAATTAGGTAGACTTACCGACCTACTAGCTGAGGTTAGAAATAATGTTAGTGAGTCTGGTGAGCTTTTTTCAATAAAGCTCTTATTACACGAGACTACCAAGTCATCTGAAGAGAAAGACAAAATTATTGACCAACTCAAGGAAGAACTTTCTATAGAGAAGAAAAGTCTTCAATGTGCACAAATCAGAATGGAATCACTTACTTCTGATTATACTAAGTTGTATGACACTTCCAAAAGATTGGAAATTAGGTTAGGAAAAAAGCCTGAGCCTGCTGCTTCCTACCCTAACACGTGTCACTTACCGAAAAATCGGAACATTCCCAAGCCAAACACTGTCAGACCTAACCCTATAAAACCTTTACCCCAAAAGGTTAAGCCCAAACAAAATTATAGGTGTGCTTTCTTCTATACTAGAAAACCTAAACCTACCAACCATGCACACCACTCAGCTTTCAACACTCGACATGCACAATGTCATTATTGTGGCCTCATTGATCATATATCATCTGCATGTAGAATAAGAAAGCTTGTTGATTTAAATGTTTATGCTTTAGATACCTAAAGCTAACAATTCAGGACCCTACAAGAAATGGGTACCAAAGGTTTCATCTACAAACTGTTTTGTAGGTGGAACACCCTTCACATGATAGAAGCAAATGGATCCTCGACAGCGGTTGCTCACGGCATATGACCGGTGACGCTACCCTATTTGCAACACTGTCGAAGAAAAAGAAGGAATGCTATGTCTCCTTCGGTAATAATTTCAAAGGGTATATTATTGGTATCGTTGATGTTGGTAAGTCTCCCTATCCTATGATTAAGGATGTCTGTCTGGTTACCGAGTTGAAACATAACCTACTCAGCATAAGTCACCTAGCTGATCATGGTTATGGAATCAATTTTGGCAAAGACAAATGTACTATAGTTGATAGCTCAACTGGTAGTACTATCTTTGAAGGTATCAGGGAAGACAATATATATGTTTTCTATTTGTTAGAAGAAACTAACATTTCAGGTAGATGCTTAATGGCCAAGAGTGATGAGAGTCAACTATGGCATATGAAACTCGGTCACGCTAATATGGATACAATATCAAGATTATCCACAAAGAAGCTAGTACGCAGTTTACCGGATATTACATTCAAGAAGGATTCGGTATGCAGTCAATGTGAAAGGAACAAAGCTACCAGATCCACATTCAAATCAGTAAACGCAATATGTACTACTAGACCTCTACAATTGCTTCATATGGACTTATTTGGTCCTAGCAGAGTTGCTAGCCTCGGAGGTAAACATTATGCTTTCGTAATTGTAGATAATTTCTCTAGATACACGTGGGTATATTTCTTGACACACAAGAATGATGCATTATCCGAATTTGTCGCCTTTTGCAAGAAAGTACAGAATGAAAAAGGTTACATGATCACTCGCATAAGAAGCGATCATGGAGGCGAATTCGAGAATGCTGATTTTGAGCAATTTTGTGACACATACGGTTTTATACACGAGTTCTCCTGCCCTAGGATTACACAACAAAATGGAGTTGTGGAACATAAGAACAGAACTCTAACCGAAATGGCCAGAGTAATGTTAAACCAGTTCAGTCTACCCAAATATTTCTGGGCTGAAGCGGTCAATACAGCTTGCTTTGTTCTCAATAGAGTTCTAATTCGACCCAAATCGAAGAAGACTCCATTTGAGTTATGGTTTGATAGAATTCCATCTATTTCATACTTTAGAATTTTTGGCTGTAAATGTTTTATTCTTAATACAAAAGGTAATTTGGGAAAATTTGATAAAAAGGCCAATGAAGGTATATTTTTAGGTTATGCGGCCAAGAGCAAAGGGTACAGAGTCTTCAACAAACGTACCATGATCATCGAAGAGTCAATCAATGTCACTTTTGATGAATTGAATCAAATGACTATCGATGACAATGAAGAAGATACATCTGTACCAAGCACAACTCCAGCTGATTCTCAACCAAGCTCTGTACTAGTTGATCCTCCTAGAGAAGATCCAGGAACCAGCTACCTTCAGAATCTACCAAAAAGGTTGAAATTCACAACTGATCATCCAAAAGATTTGGTAATTGGTGATATTACCAAAGGAGTAAGTACTCGTACATCCAGTAGAGATATTGTTTCTAGTGTTGCTTTTATTTCACAACTAGAATCCAAAACTATTGATGAAGCATGTAGTGATAGTTTTTGGATAGATGCTATGTAAGAGAAATTAAACCAATTTGAACGGAATCAAGTTTGGGAACTTGTTCCCAGGCCTATTGATCATCCGGTCATTGGCACCCGTTGGGTATTCCGAAACAAACTAAATGAGAATGGTTTAGTGACTCGTAATAAGGCTCGACTCGTAGCTCAAGGATACAATCAAGAAGAAGGTATCGACTACGATGAGACTTATGTCCCAGTTGCGAGATTAGAATCGATTCGCATGTTATGTGCATTTGCATGTTTTTATGATTTTAAACTATTTCAAATGGATGTCAAGAGTGCATTTTTAAATGGATTTATAAAAGAAGAAGTTTTTGTAGCACAACCTCCAGGTTTCATGGATTTCAAAAACCTAGATCATGTTTTCAAGTTGAAGAAAGCCTTATACGGTTTAAAACAAGCACCTCGTGCTTGGTATGATCGTTTAAGCTCTTTTCTACTTGACAACGGTTTTTCAAAAGGCAAGGTTGACACTACACTGTTTATTAAGTCTTTTAATGGCAAACTTCTTTTAATTCAAATCTATGTTGATGATATTATATTTGGATCTACTGATGAATCTCTGTGTCAAGAATTTTCTAAGTGTATGCAGAATGAGTTTGAGATGAGCATGATGGGAGAACTGAAATTCTTTCTCGGATTGCAAATCAAACAAACTGATAATGGGACATTTATAAATCAAGCCAAGTATACAAAAGACCTGCTAAAGAAGTTTGATCTAGACAATGTCAAACCTATTGGCACTCCAATGGCAACTTCAATAAAGCTTGATTCAGATGAACAAGGCAAGCCAGTTGACACACGTAAGTATCGAGGTATGATTGGTAGTTTACTTTATTTAACTGCTAGTCGTCCAGATATAATGTTTAGTGTTTGCCTGTGTGCACGTTTTCAAGCTAACCCAAAGAAATCACATCTGTCCGTAGTTAAGCGTATCTTTCGATACCTTAAGGGCACTTCTTCTGTTGGCTTATGGTATCCCAAAACTAAGTCCTTTGACCTTATTGGTTATTCGGATGCAGATTTTACTGGATGCAAAGTTGATAGAAAAAGTACCAGTGGTACATGTCATTTCTTAGGCAAGGCTTTAGTCTCATGGTTTAGTAAAAAGCAAAATTCTGTAGCCCTATCAACAACAGAGGCTGAGTACATCACCGCAGGACGTTGTTGTGCTCAGATTTTATGGATGAAACAAACCCTAGAAGACTATGATTTATTTTACACACATATTCCCATTTTCTGTGATAACACGAGCACTATTAATTTGACTAAGAATCCAGTATGTCACTCTCGTACTAAACATATCGAGATTCGACATCACTTTCTTAGAGATCATCATCAAAATGGAGATATAAACCTTATGTACATAGATACTGAAAATCAACTAGCTGACATCTTCACTAAACCTCTAGCGGAAGATCGTTTCAATTATTTACGTCGAGAATTAGGAATTTTGGACGTCAATAATATTAATTAATTTTATTTTATGATTATATATCATTACGCAAAAACTGTGTTAGAGACAAGCCAATAAAGAGTCTGTCTGTCACCATAACTATGGTTGAGGCGAAGCGGTACTTAAGAGTTCCCCGGTGAACCTCCGCCAGCTGGGACAGTACTCCTACAGCTAGTCTGAGATAGTTGCTGTGTAACGACATTTAATTCATAAAATAATATTAATTATGTTAATTGAAGTCTAAAATAACTAATCTTTGAATTAAATATTTGAAATGAGACAATAAAAAAGAGTGGCAAAAATCAACTTTATAGAACCCTAGGCGAATTCGGCCAGAGCTCTGACCGAATTCGGCCCGAGTTCGATTTAGGGTATCAGGCTATATATCCAGAATCCGAGAGCCTCTCTTCTTCATTGTTTCCAAATTTCTTTCAAACAGCAGCAGCAGCCGACCCGAGCACCAAAACCCTAGTTCTTCACCACCCTATTCCATCCAATCCAAGTGGTGAAATCTCTCCAAAATTTGGAACCGTGCGGAGATCGTCGTTCTCTACGACATATCTTGATTTCGTGAGGTATAACTCCATCTCTCTCCACCTTTCAATTAGTGCATTTTTATTCCAATTTGCACATATGGCACCTAAATTCAATCCATCTAAGAGGAAGAAGATGACTCCTAGTGAGGAAGGGTCATCTTCGCATCCGCATACGGATTTCCTCTTCTCGCCAGTCCAAACGAGCGACTGTGCGTTCGACGGGTTTTTCTTCCAAACCCTAGACCAAGCCCTACTGTGGTATGGAGACTTCTCCATGAGATCCATATGCACAGGCGCTCCAGTCAAATAGACTGTATTTCCTGACCACCGCCTTTTCTTTGAGGCATTAGGGCTACATCTTTTTGTTCAAATATGCTTTCCTATAGCAACTAATGCCATTAGATTATTATATTGCAATCTCATATTAGACACTTTCGATGTGAGCACACGTGTTGGAGGTATTGATATCAATTTCGATGATAACCTCTTAGCGGAGATCCTTGGTATCCCTAACGAAGGTGAACCGCTAGTTGATATCACTGAATTTGATTTCCCCGAAGGCACGACACTCGCAAGTTTCAAAGCGGAACTCTGTGCACCTGATAGAGTACGCTCTGGAAAGTTCAAGGCTAACAACCTGAACTTGTTTAACTATGAATTGCATCGCATCATCTATTCCACTATCCTTCCAAAATCTACTTCCAAGGATGATGTGACCTCTCTTGAGCTGTCCGCCATGTACCACATTCTTAAGGGGATTCTATTTTTTGCCCCTAAGACCATGATTCAGATGATGGGTCGTTGTCGTGCAAGAGATAGAAATCTCTCTTACGCGATGATTCTCCCACGCATCTTTCAGCGCTTCGATATCGATCTGTCGGCTTGTACTCAGGACCCTGAGCCCAAGTTTCTTCAGTTATCTCGTCGTAGCATGACTGCTACAGCTCCACCTACTGCTCCTCCTACTGCACCTCCTCCACCACCTCATTAGTATGCCATGACATTTGAGGGCATACATCAGCATTTATCTGCTTTGTACGTCTCGATGACGGACATGGCTCACGAGCGTGAGTTCTGCGACGTCACCCGCTATCAGGCGCTTGCAAACTCCTTAGCTGATCTTCGTTTCGCCCAGACTGGTCATTCAGCCGGTTCTATCCCTAGAGATCCAGCTTTCTTCGGTTACCGCTGTGAGGATGAGGCTGTTCATGCCTACTTCCAGCCCGGTAACGCCTATGATTGGTACCGTCCTGATCGTGCTCCACATCGTGATTATGTTGGTGAGTTCTATGCTGGCGCCCCTCCACATCCTTCTGGCGCTGGTACCTCTGGAGCTGGTCCTTCAGGACATGCTGGTCGTGCTGATGATGTTGATGATGATGATGAGGAGATGTGACTATCTAATTTTGAGTGATATTCTATTGTATACTTGGAAATGCTCCAACATTCCAAGTTTTTATCAGTTTTTTTATTATTATCAGCACTTTGTAGTTTGCTTCAGTACTTATTTATTTGCATGGACATGTTTTTATTTTGCCTTAGTTTATGGCATTCCAGTTTATTTCATCACTATGATTCAGTTTCAGTTTATGTTAGCACTATCTCTCAATGTTGCTTCATTCTTTCTAACTGTCTGTAAAATTACATGCCTGTAATGATTTTATACATACCTGCAATATTTCTCTATTTTTATGCCTTATTTCTTTTACATGTTATATCATTGATTGCGGGGGAGCCTTTTTTTTGCAATTATTTTGCTAAGTGACAGAGGGGGAGAAAATTAAAGATCTAACATTTTTTTTTGAGAATACAGGATATTAACAATTCTACTTCTACTTTTTGATTTTTTTTGAACAAGATTAATGTTATATCATTCATAGTTTGTCAATTATCAAAATGGGGGAGATTATTGGCCCATTGGTCATATGGTCAACCTAATTTTAATAATTGATCAAACTCTGTCTGGATATACGGGACATCTCGGATTCTTGGACATGATCAAGATTGGCTATCCACTGAATTCAAGACCGAAGATCTGTTTGCCTACTCGAGTCTGTAATTTCTTATGCAATGTATTTTTCATTTTATTTGAGTCTAGGAATATGTTGTACACCGAGTCGTACTGGCAAATAGGCTACCCTCAAATGAGTTCAAAATGTTTTTAAAACGACCTCTCAAAAAGGTTTACAAAAAGGTTTTCAAAAAGGTTTTCAAAGATCACCAAAAGCTTTTTCAAAACCCTAATTAAACCCTAATTAAACCCTGACTTAACCCTGACAGAACTCGGACCGAGTTCGGCCAGAGTTCGGCCAGAGTTCGGTTAGTGGTCGTTGTGATTTTGAATCCTTGAAACTTGGTCCTCCTGCAGTTGCGGATTTGACCGAGATTTGCTCATAAAGTTCTGCCCGAATTCTGCCTGAATTCTGTCAGAAGTCTGCCTTTGGAACTCCTATAAATAGGGAAGGATTTCGATCATTTCAACTCACTCATTCACTTTCAATCTTCTCTCTATCTAAAGCTTTCAGTCTTCCAAAAGAGTTTTCTAGAGCTTTCAATTTCAGATCCCAAGCCAGTTACAATCCTCTAGTCAATTTGCCAGTGCGATACGGTCTAGAAGTTTCTGAGAGATTGTAATCAGAAGGCTTGATTGAAGAATACCACTTCACATTTGAAGTTGGACGAGTTCTTCGTATCAAAGCTCGCGTTGTAGAAGTTGCAAGGACTTCGTAAGAAAATTTACAGTTTTTCTAATAGTGGATTCAACTGGTAGCAAGAGTTCTACCGACTGGATTAGTCCTCAACAGAGGGATACCAGTATACATCGCTGTCTTTACGTTTGCTCTCTTAACTCTATCTTTACTTTATTTCAGTTGTGATTAATATTCTGTGATTGTGCTGCTAACATTTTTAATTAGCATTATTACGCTGCAAACTCTATTCACCCCCCCTCTAGAGTATTACACTTTACTATTTTGTTCCTACAACTAGTGCATTATACGAAGAGAAAGAGAGCTTCTTTCGCAAACAATATATGCAATAATCCATAAAGTGACAACCAAACAGGCACCACCAAAGACTCCCTTCTTCGGATCAAAATTCGAATACCATTTGACAACACGCATGGGAGCAACGACCACAACTCTTTCGAACGTAATCGCAGGTAGTCAGCCTCAGAGAAGGATGAATATGCAAGTTGTGGGAGTCTATGACTCGAACGAAAATCTGGCGAGAGAAGCACATTCTCCCACCCAACGAACCAGGTCCACAGGCGGTCGCGAGTGGAGGAACTTGCCTACAAGATCAAGGTGGAAAGGGACGACGAGTTCATCCACATCCTCCTTGCTGAAATCTATAGCAGGAGCACCCTCAAAAATGGTAAATAATCAGGGGAAGAATCGGCAATGCAAGACATGGCACCCCAGATGCCATCTTCAAGAAATATCTAGACGACGTCTGCAGCGGTCGACCAGAGGCAGCACCCTACTCCACCGAGACTGATGGTGGACAGGCCGAAGGGGCGCCCTCCGTCGTGACAATACCAGGAAAAGAAAGGGGGCTAACCTCTAGGACCTGAGAGGCTGAGTAAAGGGGCGTAGGGGCCACTGCCAAGACATAAGGAGCCGAACACATAGGGCTCGGTGGAAAAACAGGAAGCAGCCACCTACGCTCGCCAGGGTAAGTGAGCACCAGAACTCTGCTAAGGAAAAAGGGCCAACAGTAACCAAAAAACTGCCCCATCGACGGAAATATCGCTGTGACGACAACCACCTACAGGCTAAATGAAATAGGAGGGCAAGATGAACCGAGGAAGCAGGTCGCTCGACGATGCCATGGCCGATGGAACAGCTCACCGCCGGGCCACAATACCCCTAGGCGAAGGGAAAGGGGATAAAGGATCACTAACCTGTGTAGGCATGAACACTGAAATCGAGGGAAAGTGATCTCCTGTGGGCTGGTATTTCGTAAGGGCAATGGAGGCGGGATGCCTGCCGGTGCCATGGTCAGGGAAGCACTGGGAGTAAGCAAATCTCCCAAAATCACCAAAGAATGGGGAGGCACTAGCGAAGAAACGACGGGGGAAGCAATCTCCAGTGGGCCATCAAGGGGCAAGGAGGGGTGGGGGGTGGGGTAGGATGCCTGTCGGCGTCATGGTCGGGGATGCACCAGGAGAAAGCACAGGTCGCTTGAAATCGCCATAGGCTATGGCGGACATATATATATATACATTTTTTTTTATATATATATACATATATATATATATATATATATATATATATATATATATATATATATATATATGAGTTCATAATCTCTTCCTCTTGAGCTCCCGAACCCCTATGGCCTTGTATTGAGGTCACGATGGCTCCGGCCACCTAGCCGACACGGGACGTCCCGCGGCCGCCCCGACCTCCCCCACTTCTCTGACCTCACCTTCCAGTGTGTCAAGCCGACAGTCTACCGCCCGAGTTCCTCCCTCTCGGACCCATCCTTGGACCTCCTGCCTTTTCCACTTGCTCGTTCGGCCTCTGGGTCCCAGACAGATCCGCTGCTCCTAGCGGAAGCACCGACCCCACAGTCACCCGGCCCCACCGTGTGCATCCTAGACCCCTCCGTCATAGTTTGGCCAGGCGCGATGTCCTTCCTGCCTGTCGGCATCGACACCCCCACCCCAAGGCGTAGGCACGACCTTCCGGTTATCGAACCACTAGTTTTCGTCCATTTTTCCAGCCCAAAAGCTCCCCAGTTCAAATTTCAACCACCACCTTTGATTTTTTTCCCCCTCAATAGCTTTGGCCGTGCCAGGCTCTTGCCTATGCACCCACAAGACTACTCTTTAACCCAGCCTATGTGCCCAAGTTGGCCAAGATGGCGTCCCAACCCCTTACGTATATTGCGGATAGGGTGCCTCCTTATGCGCCCAAATTCGTCATGCTGCAGGGTGTTCATGCACCTTCATCGGCTGCAACTCCACGCCTATTCTTAGCGCCAATGGCCACCAGTCGTCATTTGGTGCCAGACCCTGTGCCTACTTTGTTGGTGGCACATACACCCCTCATTACGGAGCTCGCCTTTGCACCCAACCCCCCATCGCTGGCCTTGGTCACCCGGCATCTGTGGGCGCATACCACAGCCCCAACCCCTTATGCACCCACTCCCTGGAGTATTCATGCGCCTACAGCAACAATTGTACCCCCTCTCTCGATGCATGGCGCTGCCCCCAGCGTGGCCTATGCGCCCTCTCCTTGTCAACCGATGCTGGCTCCCCCTTGCCGGGTGGCATCCCGGCAAGTGCCGACGAAAATGCACAAGCTCATGTTTGTCCCTACCCCACGGAGGACACTGTCCCAGTTGGCAACCCCTACTCTTTCCATTCAGTTCGTACAACGCAGTCAGAACCTTCTCCTCCACCCAGCATGTTACCGAAAGATCCGACCAATCCATCCGGGCCTGATGCCATCACAGGATACACCCTCCAATTCGGTGCACCCTCCTTCGCTGATGTGATTAAATCTTCCCTACCTCCCCCGCCAACCTCCCCAATCATCGAGGTGGCCCTCCCAGCGGCTGAACATCCCTCCTCATCAGACCCCAGCAACATCTCCGTGCACTTCTCCGCGATTGATCTCTCGACTATGTCAGCCTCTCTGTCGGGCACCTACGTCATGCTCTTCGCCCCTACCTGTCCTAAGATCAACTGGGTCCAGAAAATGGTTAACACCTTGGGCCTCGCTCTGGGATTCAGCCTCGCCCCTCGATCCTAAATCCATCCTCTTGGATACATCGTCGACTTTCGATGATGTTAGGAGTTTGATGTTAGGAATATCCTATATAGTATAAATATACTTACCTTTTTAGCATTTATCATAATGTGTGTATATATATATACACATTATATATATATAAATATATATATATATATATATATATATATATATATATATATATCCCTTGTGCCGGTCAGCTCCGTTAATCTCTCGAAGCCCCCCTCAACCTCCTCAGATATCTCCATATCCGCATCGGCTCCAGACCACACTCCTGCCGACTTCATGGAGAGTACATCAGTCACCGCCATGATCTTCTCCGTCGATCCTGCCTACATCCCGAACCAGGACACTTCCGATGATACGGCCACTATAGAACTTCCTATGGTCCGTCAGCAGGAGACCTCTGATTTCTCCGAGGCCGTAAAACCACAATATTTTACTGGGGTCCCGAGCGCAGCCCCTCTATGCTGGGCCCCTAACGTAGACCCTATCTCGAGCTCCTCACCCCCACTGGTCCCGTCGATTCGGATCCAGCACCTGAACTTGATAACGCCGCTGCTGTCCTATCATCATCGCTTAGTGAATGCCCAATCCAATATCGTGATTTTTTCAAGCAGATTGCTACTGTTTGCTCCCCGAAAGAGGCACTCTGGGAACTCCACGTCTTTCGTAACATGGACGAAAACCCCGATGTAGCTTACGCGATCCTACCCAGAATGCTAGAGGTCGAGCAGGCCCTTGATGCGGCTGTGGGCATACATAACAATGAACACATCAACTTGGAGACCTATTTTGTAGAAAAATTCTCAAATCTTTTGCTGCCCATCGAACAGCGGAAGGTGCAGCCAAAGCTGGCAGCTACTCAGTTTGCCGTGGTGCCTGTCCCACCTAGGGTCCTGCGCTCCTCCAACTCGCGGAAGAAGTAGTTCCCGCTCTTTAAGTATCCTCCTTAGTTCGGGCTGGACGGGTGCTCCCCGTCCCCTTTCTTCCCGCACCCCTTTTCTTTTGTTCCCCCCGGATCTCCCGGCCGATTTTGCTTCCTCGTTTTTTACTTTGTAGGTAGGCCCCCTCCCGAGTGGAGGTTTTGTAGGTGCTTGGGCCATCTCCCGGCACCCCTGTTTCGCTTTGAATAATATTCTCCGTTTTCAAAATATGTATATATATAATTTTAATTTTTTGATATAAATATAGGAGGGATCAACATCCCCTCTTTCACATCCGTTGGATCTTGTTTAAGTCATCTAATCTTAACCATTAAAAAATCAACGGTTAAGGTTAGATGAGTTAAAACAAGATCGAATAGGTGTTATCACGGGGATGCTTGGGGGATGCAAAAGTGAGGGGATGTTGATCCCTCCACTTCTTTTATATTTATATATATATATATATATATATATATATATAATATATATATATATATATATATATATATATGAGTGATCATCATCCCGTCTTTCACATCCGTTGGATCTTGTTTAAGTCATATAATCTTAACCATTAAAAAATCAATGGTTAAAATTAGATGAGTTAAAACAAGATCCAATGGGTGTTTTATCACGGAGATGCTTAGGGGATGTAAAAGTAAGGGAATATTGATCCCTCCTCCTCATATGTTAAAACAAGATCCATGTCCCGCTCGGCTCCCCAAGGAGCGCCTGGGGCGATCCGCTCCTTCAAGTGATCTGTCGCCCTCCGGAGTTATCCTACCAACCATTCGGCGGGGTCAGGAGGTCCCCGCCTACCCTCCCCCCTCTCTCCTTCCGAACCTCCGCCTCTCCCATCTTTTGAAATGTCTGATCCGGTCCCCCCGGTCATCTAGTGCCCTGGCCTGCTGACTGCCTCGCCCTCCTGGGCCTCCCTCCGACCCCCCCCCCCCCGCTTGTCACCTCCAGATCCGGTTCCCCGCTCCGTCTCCCCCATTCGTCCCCCTCTATATGTTACCTCGTTGTCCCGCCATCCCCTCCCCCATCCTCCTCCGGCATTCGTGGCTCACCTGCCCCTCTTGGAGGATTTCCTTCCCTCTTTGTCCACACGTCGCACGATGTTCCCGCGTTGGACGCCTGGACAGGCTGGTGTGCTGTGGAGGCTCCGCCCCAGCATCCCTTCGATGCAGCCATGTTTTTTCCCTTGCAGGCTCCCAACCTGATGTGGGTTCGAATTTCAAATGCCTCCTTGAACTATGCGTAGCCTTTTGGCGGCAAAGTCGACAGGATGGTGCCACCTGACCCCAAACATTTGGTTGTGAGCCACTCTCCTACTTTGGGCACCTCTTCCCCCATAAGGTGCACTCATTACTCTGGGCCTGGGTCCATACACCCATCAACCTGGCATGATTCAGCGATCACCAAATCTCTGTCTTCTGGTGCCTTTTATTTCCTTCCGGATAGCGCAGCCCCGAGTGGCGCCCCATCTCTTCTACAACCTGGCACGCTGGTCCACCCCCCTAGCACGCCTTCTCTCGACGCTCGATGTGACGCACCCCCGGCCTCATCCGCCACTCAGCATCCGAGTGATCGCGCCCTCCAGCCTCCAGCGGAATGGTACGTCGCAAACGGTGCACACCTTGGCGCAACATGGAGCCGCTTATTCTGTGCGCGTGGAATCTGCTCCTATCTATACAGCTTCTCCCCCGATGCATGGCGTACACTACTCAGCTCCGTCTCCCGTGCACCACCCGCCTCTCCCAGCTGACTTGTTGGCCTTGCGCCTTCATTTCCGGATACGGCCTAAGCACCTCCCCCTCTGCTTCATTAACCACATCCTGTACCTGCGCCATCCGCATCCCTAGAGGAGATCATGCTACTTCCCGCAAGCACGACAACTCCCACCAATAGACCTTCTCTCACCAATCCCCCTGCCAATCCTACTACCGTGAATTACGTGGACAAGCTCAGGCCCGATCGCGCCGAGACCAACTTCCCTTCCACCAAGGAGATTGAGCTACCGAAAGTCGAACTACCCGTTTTGTGTGACAGTCAAGAGATTAGGGTGCATTTTTCTTCATATAAAATCTCCACCCTGTCTGCCACCTTTGCTCGGACTTTCGTTCTCAAATTCTCTACCGGCTATCCGAAACTTTCCATGGTCCAGTAAGTGATAGCCGGATGGGGACTGACTTCTGGATGCAGGATGGCTCCTATGGACTCTAAACACATGTTCCTCTATCTCTCCTTGGATAGCGACCACAAGAAGGTATGGACTAGAGGCACATGCAGGGTTGACTCTCATAGCATGAAAATTGTTAATTGGTCTCCAGACTTCAACATCAAAGAAGACTCTGCTATCATCTCAGCGTGGGTTACTCTCCTGAACCTCCCCCTCATTTGTTTTGTGCCCGCAGCTCTGAGGAGAATAGCAAACTTTTTTGGCATATTTGTAGCGACGGCATAAGATAACTCGCAACCTTTCCAAAGGACACTATACCAAAATCTGCATGGAACTGGGCTTATCGAAGGATCTCCCCAACTACATCCAAATCATGCTCGGCAACAAAACTCTTATACAACAAATCATCTATGACAACAACATCATATTCTGTAAGCACTGTCATACACGTGGCCAGTCAATCGAACATTGTTTCCATTTCCACCTAGAATTAAAGAGAAAGGCAAATCGAAAAGCGGTATCCACTTAATCTCCCAAGAAATCCCACCGATCATCCATACTCCCCTTGCCCAACTCCCACTTCAGATTTGAGGCCAGATCGAGTAACACCCACTTCCAAGATAAAGCTCCCCAAGGAAGAGACATCATCACATACAATCCCCCAGGCATCAACCTCGCCAACAAATTTGATATGCTAGAGTCAGAGCCCACAGAGGACTCTGTAGGCTCAGCAGAACCCTCAGGTGTTCACATACAGAAGAGGACATTACAGAAAAGGAGATAGGGATAAGCGAAGATACAGATAAGGAGACCAATATCGACGCGGAGTCAAAAAACCCGCTAGCCTAGACGAGCACAGAAGAACCCCAATATACTGGCACTCATCCCCACACTCCATCCCACAATGTGGCCAACATCCGTATACCAGACTTAGCCAACATTGGCCAAGCACCCGTCGCCAAGTTGTAATAAGGTTTAAACGCAGGAATTAACACCACCGATAGCGTCTTCGGGGTCATGGATGAAATTGTCGGTGAGAAATACATGCATCCAAACGAGGAGACAGACAATTTTAATATGGAGGTCGGTAAGGCGGCCCCTACCTCAAAAAAATCAAACAAAAGAAGTCCAAAAGAGGTCTCGGCTAGGACCACTAGGTCAGCCATGAAACTCAAAAAAAACCCCTAAAACATTAAACTCAATGCTTCACATCCTATATTGGAATGTTAGGGGCCTTGCCAATAAACCTACCTTGAAAAGATTAATTAGTCTCAAGAAAATTCACAGATTGGACATCCTTGTGATTATTCAACCCAAAATTACCCCAAGGAAGCTCAGGTCCATACAGCTGCAGTTAGGCTTCCCCTCGGCCATAGTCGGGTGTCATGATAACTAGATCAATTTTACTAGTGACGTGAGGGTCGACATCATCCATGACTCGAGTCAAGCACTCTTATGTTGGGTGGAACATCACATGCTCAACTCTTGCTTCCTCATATCATCCATGCACGACAGTTGGAACATCATCGAACATAGACAGCTGTGGAAAGAACTGCAGAACATCCAACTTAACTGTAACAATCTCCCCTGGCTCGGCGTTGAAGATTTCAACGCTATCACTTACAGGAATGAAAAGTCGGGTGGCCGCCCTTGCCCCACGCCATCCATCTATGACTTCACTAGCTACATCTTTTACGCCCACATGTTTTCCCTTCAGTTCAATGGAAGCGCGTTCACCTGGTTCTACATGCAAGAAGGTAAACGAAGGCAATACTCTCGCCTGGATTGCACCCTCATCAACTCGAAGTAGTTCGACATGGAGATCGTCTCTAATCTCTCTCACATCAACATGACCGAATCGGACCGCTCAGTCCACCTCATCGAAATTAGTAGCAAATCGAATCGAATCAAAAAAGCTTTTGCTTCCTCGACTTCTGGAGCCACAACCCACAGTTCAAGAACATCGTCGCCACCGTTTGGAACAGAACTGACACCCTTGAACCTCTGACCCGAGTCGTGAACAAACTCAAGGCGACCTGGAAAGCGCTCACCATTTGGAGTAAGGAAGCATTTGGGGACATTTTCTAGGCTGTCTGTACCGTTGAGGATGATGTTACCCGTGCCGAAGCTCTATTCGTCGTTGATCGATCCCAGCCGCTCGGACTGTAACACCCAGTTTTCCAGAAGAGGGTAATTTTGAAATTTTGTGATTATAATTATTATTTAATGATAATTATTTCATATTATGATTTTTAGTGAATTTTAATTATTTTTGAACTATTTAAATTCATGACTTGAGATTTTATGTGTTTTGCTAGTGAACCGTAGAGACTGTCTACCCTGGAGCCTAGCCATGTGATTAGGATATCTCATTTATCATTTTTAGTTTGAGGGTATTTTTGTCATTTTTTAATTATTTGAATTTAATATATTTTGTTAGGAATTTAAAATGATTTATTTGAATGGTGTAATTTAATATTATTTGATTAATCTCCATGTGGTTTATGGTTAGCCTAACCTAGATTGGACCTAACCTAGATGAGTCATGACTAACTTAGTGAGCCACTTTGAGAATTATATGAGTTGGTTAAGGGGGTTAAGTCAAGTTTAGTCATGGTTAAGTGATTTGCAAGGACTAAGATAGAACCTTTTGTTCTAGGCCATCTATTTTCCCACGATTCAATCCTAGCCATAGGATGAAACCTAAAAACCCTAACCCTAACTATTATGACCAGCCAAGAGACTTTTCCCCTTGCCTATATAATGTCTCTATCGGGATTTGTGCCTCCTTCTTCAATAGTTCTTCATTTCTTAAGGAAATAGGTAAGCCTTCATAAATTCCTTCCTAGTTTAATCAATAGGACTCCTTTTTGATTGAAATTTCTTCCATTAGGATCTAATCATTGTTCTCTTGCTGTTTGTGGTGTTCAACCTCAGCTTTGGGGCAACTTGGAGAAGTTTGCTAGCAAGAGAAAACCCCCCATTTGAGGCTTTTCTTGTATTTTGACACCAAAAGGTAAATCATTGTAAACACCATTAAAATTCTAGTTTCTTTGCATGTAGACCTAGCCCTAAGTGTCCTGGTCCTGTAGGTATGCCTAGACCTAGATTTTGTGTCCATTTCGTGTCCTAAATGGACACGTATCAGTCCTTTCCTATTGGTGTTTGATGAAATGCCCCAAAGGACATTTCGTATGATTTTTCAAATTGTGTTTGAATGGAAAATTAGGCCTAGGACTTGTTTATAGGTTTCCAATTGATTGAGCATGATTTATTGTGTGTCGGACACGCTATGGGACACGAAACCCATGCATTTCTGTACCGTACAGCTCCCCTGCCACTCGAGGGCTGTATCGGACACCACATGCAACCAGGATACGTAAAATTTGACACACGCCTTGGGGCAGTGCCTGACACGCCACATGTCAAATTTCAGGTGACCACGTGGCCTGTCGAGAGAGGAATTAGTATCGTACGGATTCTTCACTGTGTAGTACGCACAGGAAATCGGGCACTGATACGCTGTCTTGGACACGCCTGTGCGACTCGACACTGGGATTCAGGGTGACGATACCCTAGACCTATCCCTGGCGAACCCTTATGCACAAGCACGGGACACGATTAGCTCTGTGTCGCGAGCACGAGGCTTCGTCCTCACTGTACGACACGGCTGTGCCTGGTTTTGTATATTAGGATGTTTGTTGATTTGGACACGATTTGTGTCCAGTTTCCTGGACACAAAGACACCCCAAGACACGTGTACACATGCTTATTAATTACCAACCCTTGTTTCACAATTTAGTGATTAATTGCATTCGAAAATCCAATACCCTATCATTCCCTGTTTTTACTGATACTTGAACTGAAAATGGATTTCTGATTTTAAGTTGGTTTTATTAATTGTTAGATGATGTTAGATGTTAGAATTAATTCATAGACATGTATATGATATTGCTGAAATGATGATTTAGGTTTGGGTTTTGAAAATTGGTATTCAAATCAATTTTGATATGTCTACTGTTTTGAAAAAAACACTAATAACTGTCAATGAGTTTTTTTCTGAAACCTCATTTTTCAGTCTCCTTTTCTGATTTTTTCCAGTTTTGTAAATCCGTTTTTGTCATCATTTTTTACCTAATTTACACTGTTAGTTGCATGGTGTTTAACCCCTAATATGTTCACCTAGTTGATTTCCAAATGTATGTTGAAATTGGGGTCAAATTGATGTAGGTTGGATTCAAATCCTGGGCTTTCGATTTCAAGACTGTTTTAATGAGTTTTTAAGTGTTAACATGAGTTGTAGAGCTATTTTCTTAATGTTAACCTGAGTTCAAGTTGTGAGGAAACTGGGATTTCTTAAAACCTGTTTTTTTGTGATATTAGTGTTAGTTTAGATTTACCATCATGTGTGCTAGGAATGGTCATGTTAGATTGAAGTTTGGATAGATTGAAGTTTGGTTAGATTGAAGTTTGGATAGTTTAATGATTTCAATTCCTTGAATTTCCCTTTATTCACTATCATTTGCTATTAACTTAGATTTCCCATATAAATTTGAGATAGATTTACACTATTGGGTAAATCTAAACCTGTCACTTGGACTGGACAAAATCTGAGAACAAACTCTCTACACACACACATATATTCTTGTTTTTTTTCCAGGTTTCATACAGTGTATTAACTCCATTGCGTGGTATTCACATTGCCTATTCACTATACTATACTAAGTCCCTATATACCTGAAATTACACCCTATAACTGAGCAGGAATTTCCATACATCTGAGTGTGTTCCTGTCACTGTTAGTCCATTCAAGCTGTTGTTTCATTTCACTGTTTCCAGGCTGAACATGTCACTATTTTGTATTGACACTCATGTACACAGGTTATCATGCCATGTCTATATCACCCACAAGTGTCACTCCCTCATGCCTCACCCTCACTCACGACCCACACACACATATACATGACACTCACATTGCTATGAACATACACACACACACATGAGTTTAAAATCAGCACACACACACATACATGCCTTGCCTCACATTTCCCCTCACATTTCTAACATACACACATACACACTTTAGCATATATATGTGACACCCTTGAACATTTTTTCCCTTTTTCCTTTTCTCTACATATATATGTATATGTATTCTATATTAGATTGTGTGGTATGGCTATATAGGTATGTGTGATATGTATTTAGTAGCCTATAGGCTATGTATATTTTAAGTTAGATTATAATATATCTTTATGAGTATTAATTTAAGTATAGATATATTGTCATGTGTGAAATGTTATGGTTTGGTTGGTTCATTAGGCATGGTATTGCCTAATTAGCCTATGGCTTATCTGTGTGTCAGTGTAGAGTCTACCTGTGTAGTCTTGTTAGACTTAGAATAGACTAGTTTGACATAGGTTTGACTTGGTTGACCTAGTTTGACTCCTAGGGTTGACCAGAGTTGACCAAGAGTTGACTTTGGCCTAGAATGACCTAGAATCATGTAGAATGCATAGTAGGACTTCATTATATCATTTTAGACTTGTTGTGACTTGTGCTGTTCTGATTAGGAGCCAGACACCTCTCCTTGGAAAGTACATTCATCCGGACACTCAGATACAGACGAGTACATTCTCTGATCATTTCATATCCTGCTTAGAATTATTTTCCTGCATTAAATTACTTTAATTGATACTGGCACGTTGGTCACACGGATTAGTACAATATGGATCCCACCCTGAGATGTTATCCCTTCAAGGAGCATCAGGTAGTGTATGTTCTGTGCGTTTCACTTATATAGCGTATCATATGCTTCTTTGGTTCTTTGATCACTTGTGACATATACCATATGATCACAGAGTCTTCTTTGAATCCTTAACCCATTTGTGGGACTACTATGTATCACCTTTGGAGGTCTATCACCTTCGGGGGCTTATCACCTTCGGGGTCTACTACCCTTCGGGGGCTGTTACATAGAATCATAACATAACCTGGTTGGATCCTTGTGTATTAATTGGGGGTATGGGGGAGTATAAATAGCCATGTGAACAATTCTAAAGTAGAATAGCCATGTACGCATCTTTAGTATAGCCATGTACAAATCAAGCCGTTCACATGTCGACTTTGTGCTCTAAATCACTAATCACTGGTAGCTCTTTACTTATAGTAGATATTTCTATTACAGTTTTCTCTCTCTGTTTACATACTGCATTTCTTCAGTATCTATATCTTACGTTACTGCATGATTATATTTTCTAACCTGCTATGAACTGTTGAGATGTACTGTACTCGCTCCTGTCCTGACTGGACCTGTTGAAAATATTACAGAGGACGAGGAGGAGGCCTGGGAGGATACCTTCTTCGGACAGCTCTAGCTGAGGACATCACCCCACTGCCTAGACTAGTTTAGTTAGGCCTTATCTTATTTTCATGTTGTCTTGAGACTGTTTAGCTAGATTTTACTTCTGTTCAGAGATGTTGAGTTGTATATATTCTTTCATATTCAGTAGCTGAGATATGTACTCTGGATATTTGCTGGGATATTATCTTAGGCTTTTCTATCTTCAGTATTTCCTTGAGTTCTATATCATATCGTGTTTTCATCCTCCTTAGTTGTGATTGAGTTCATTTACTGCTTAGTATTATATTGCTAGATGTATGTTGACCTAGGACAGCGTTCTACCGCCGACACTGCGGCATAGGCTGGGCGTTGTGACGTTCTCGTACCCCCACAGTGGGTGCGGGTCGTGACACGGACCTCCCTGAACCTTACTAGAGCGTTGCTGAAGCTTAGATTGATGGTGGAGACCGAATTCTAGAAACAGCAAGTGAGATTGACTTGGGACAGTGAGGGAGACAAAAACACTAGCCACTTCCACGCATGTGTCAAGGGGCGTAGACAACAACTCAACATCCACCAGATTGCGGATGAGAATGGAAACATTATCGAAGATTAACGTGGCATCCAATCGACTGCATCTGACTTCTACTCCCAGATGTTTACTAAAGAAGCCATTCTCAGGGAGCAGGAATTCCTATCGGTGATCCCTCGCCTGATAGACGTCGGAGACAACCATCAACTGGAGCATATACCCCCTGTATAATAGGTTAAAGACACGGTTTGGGCCCTAGATGAGCACATCACACCTGGCCCTAACGGGTTCAATGGTGTGTTCTTCAGATCGTGCTGGGACATTATCAAGTTGGATATCTATGTGGTGACCGTCGTATTTTTCCAAGGAGCCATGTACCCCTGATTTATTTCCTGTGCTAATCTGATTCTCATCCCCAAACAGGATTATCCAAAAAACTCCAAAGACTTTCGCCCTATAAGCCTGTGCACCTTCACGAACAAGCTCAACTCCAAGATCATTGCCAACCACATGACCGAGATCCTACCAAAAATTATTTTCGAAAAGAGAGTAGCTTTATTCGCGGTCGGAACATATCATAGACAATATTCTGATGGCTCAAGAAATGGTCACATGCATGAAATTACCAGACAGAGGTGGGAACATCGCTTTCAAACTGGAAATTGAAAAAGCATATGATAGGCTAAATTGGCAATTCATGATTTGGGTTTTCTAGGCCTTTGGATTCTCGAAAACCTAGACCAACATCGTGTGGAGATCGATCAGCAATTCGTGGTTCTTCACGTTTATCAATGGTCAAGCAGAAGGCTTCTTCAAATCTAGTCACGGAGTCAGATAGGGAGACCCTTTATCCTCCACTTTCTTCATCATAGCTGTTGAAGCTCTAAGCAAAAATCTTAACAGAATGGTGGAAACCCCAAACTTCCAGTATTTTTACACCACTGGCGACTGCCCGATCATTACTCACCTGGCATATGCAGATGATATTCGTATTTTCTCCTCCGGGGACGTCGGATCCGTAGAGGTGGTCCATAACATGCTTCAGAGATACACTAGATGCTTCGACCAGCGCATCAATCCCAATAAGAGTGTCATCTATGTCCATCACAAGACCAGCAGTGACCACGCATCCACTTTTTCCAAAATTACTTCTTTTGCTGTTGCATATCCACCTTTCTCCTACCTAGGATGCCCGTTGGTGTATGGTCGCTCCAACGCGGGCATCTTCGAAGGGCTGGTGGGTAAAATTAGGAAAAAAACTAGAGGGGTGGCATAATGCAACTCTATCGCCGGGCAAAAAAATTATCCTGATTCAACATGTTCTCTCCTCCATCCCCATGTACACCTTAGCCGCATGTTCTTCCCCGAAGAAGGTCCTTACCTCCATCGAAACCCTCTTCGCCAACTTCTTTTGGGGTCACAGTAACGGCGAGGACATACACCATTGGGCGAGTTGGAACACCTTGGCCAGACCCACCGATGAGGGAGGTATGGGTTTTTGCAAACTGGCACACATTGTCGACGCCTTCTCGATGAAGTTATGGTGGAAACTTCGAGTCAGCCGCGGTCTTTGGGCGAGGTTCATGAAGGACAGATACTTCAAGCATATCCACCCATCCAACGACGACTCCAACTGCAGATCCTCAACATCTTGGAGGTGTATCCTTCATGGACGTAGTCTCGTAGAGCACAAGATCTGCCTACATCTTGGCTCATGTGAATCATCCTTATTCTTTGAGCGTTAGGAAGGGGAAGATCTCTTCCCCCAATTTCTGTCAGCTCCTTCCAATACAATCATAGAGTTATGGGATCACTCGGGCGACTGGAACCGGAAAATGGCCCAGGAATGGGTTGGAGAGGAGGCAACAGACGCACTCCTCGATGCTGGACTGAAGATTAGCATCGATCCCGACGTTCTGTGGTGGTCTATTGGGATTGAGCGGATCCTTCACGCTCACCTCGGCTAAAAGGGTCGGGCGCGGCACAGGAGCGCCCTCCCCCATCCTATGACCGATCTGGCAAGCGTACATTCCAAAAGAATGGTCTGTCCTAATGTAGAGAGCCTTTCGTGGGAAGCTACCTTCCAACGATGCCCTCAATACTATCGAATACAGTCTAGCATCAGCGTGTCACTACTGTACGAAAAAATAACAAAAAGCAGTAGACTACATCTTATACTTTGAGGAGTCAACAGATAGGATTTGAACAATGCTCTCTTACTATTGTCGTCTTAACCAGAGCGGTAGGAGCTTCCATGGTCTTCTGTCCAATTGGGATAACGCTTCCCTCGGCCACCAGATCGTTGCAGCCGCCATCACATGAGTCATATGGAAGAACCGGAATAAATTCAGATACGAGGGTTTCCAATATTCGGCCGACCAACTGATCCGGAAGGTCCTCCGCCAAACTCTCAAGTCATCCGACAATGCAAGCACGGCCTCCAGGTCTTCTGGCAGTCCATGCTCTATTGATTTTTGACCTTGTTCCTCCTTTCTCGTCGCTTGTCTTTTGTTAGCGCTTACTTGTAAAGGCTTCGGCATTTTATGCCTTCTTATGAATAAAATTAGATTTTTTTGTTTATATTATATATATATATATATATATATATATATATATATATATATAAGAAGGCCCATTTAAACTAGTCATTGATAAACTCTATTTAGAATATACTTATAT